>CM053791.1:671099463-671811963 GCA_028749045.1 Cupressus sempervirens | reverse complement strand
GAATATGTCTACAATTTGTTCTTTAGTATTCACCTATTCCAATCTCACCTCTTTGTCTTGCACTAGTTCTCTCATAAAATGATATTTTATTACAATATTCTTGGTCTTGGTATGCATCACATGATTCTTTGATATATTGATTGCATTGGTGTTATCATAGAAGATAACCACTGGATCCTTGATTTCTAACTTCATACCTGCCAACAGTTGCTTGAACCAAACAACATTGGAACAATTAACTACTGCTGCAACATACTATGCCTTTGTTGTAGACTAAGAAATGTAATTTTGCTTCTTACTTGTCCAAGACACTAGTATCTTACCAAGAAAGAATGCCCCACTACTGGTACTCTTCCTATCATTAACACTTCCTACCCAATCTGCATCACTAAATGCTTTCAAATCCAAATTGCCTCCTTTCTTGTACCATAATCCATAGTCTTCAGTACCCTTCAAATACCTCATGATTCTCTTTATTGCCATCATATGATTTTCTTTAGTATTAGCTAAGAATCTTGCCACCATACCAATTGCAAGAGCAATATCAGGCCTAGTATGTACAACATACTAAAGTTTGTCAATAATTGATCTATATGTGGTCTGATCTACCTCCTTGGAATCATCATTTTTGGAAAACTTATGTCCTGTAGACATAGGTGTTCCACCTAGTCTTGAATCCTCCATTGCAAACTTCTTTAGTATCTCCTTGATATACTTAGATTGAGCAATGTATATATCGTCTTTCTTCTATTGAATCTACAAGCCAACAAAGAATTTGATTTCTCCAAACATTGACATCTCAAATTCCTTAGTCATTTCCTCTGAAAAAGCTTTGCATAAATCATCATTTTCAGTAAACAATTTGTCATCCACAAATATTTCTACCAACACAATCTTCTTGTTTGGTCCTTCTTTAATGTATAGGTTGTTGTTATCATTTATTCTTTGAAAACCAATCTTCATCAAATATTTATGAAGTCTTTCATACCAAGCTCTAGGAGCTTGCTTGAGACCATATAATGCTTTGTGCAGTTTACAAACCATATCCTTTTTGCTAGGATCTACAAAACCTTTAGGTAATTCTATGTAAACTTCTTCTTCTAGAATCCCATTCAAGAATGCAGATTTAACATCCATCTTTTACACTTTAAATCCTTTATGTGTAGCATAAGCAAGTAGGGTCCTAACACCTTCTAATATTGCAACAGGAGAAAAAATTTCACCATAATCAATACATTCCTCTTGAGAATAACCTTTGCATACTAACCTTGCTTTGTTTCTTGAGACTTCTCCATCTTCATTTAGCTTATTTTTGAAAACCCACTTTGTGCCAATCACATTCTTATCCTTGGGTCCAGGAACAAGAGTTCAGGTCTCATTCCTTTCTATCTATTCTATCTCTTCATTCATTGCTTCAATCCAAATTTCATTATCGAAAGCATCTTTAACTGTTCTAGGTTCAAATTCAATAAGCAAACATGTACCTTTCAATTTGTTCCTTGTCATTGTACCATCTAATTTTTCTCCAATGATCTACTCAAGTGCATGGTGCCTTTTGACATATCTTGATAATATAGGTACTTTGGAATTATAACTTGTTCCACTTGCCTCACCATGATCATCTACATCATGCTCAGGTCCAACTGTTTGCGTCTCGAGTCCTTCGATTCAGACTGAAGTTGCATTTGTTGCAACTTGGTAGCCTTTGACTACGACTCAAGTCCCTTAGACCAAGTTGCACTAGCTACAACTTGGGTGCTTTTGAAGATTTTGGGAACTCAGGAGGTGAAGTTTTCTGACTTCTAATTGGATTAGGCAATGTATCAAGTTCAAAGTAAATAATTTTTTTGTAATCTTTAGGTTCATTGCCACTCTTTTTTGCAAACTCATCAATCTTTACATGTGCACTTTCTATGATCTTATGAGTAGTTAGATTCAAACATTTGTATGCTTTACTTCTATTGGAGTATCTTAGGAATATGCCTTCATCACTTTTGACATCAAGTTTACCTTTCCTAATCTCCTTCAAGATATGACATTTGCTACCAAATACTTTCAAGTAACTTACATTAGGTTCATAATGAGAGTTTGATTTGAGTCTTTCTTCAACTGTACTCTATTTAAGGTATGAACTGATGTACTGATTGCTTCCTTCCAATATTTGATTGCAACATTCTTTTCTACTATCAAGGTTTTTACACAATCCATGATTGATTTGTTCCTTCTTTCTGCTATAACATTCTATTGAGGTGTGCTAGGGGCTAATACTTGTTTTTTGATTCTTTTTTCGGTGCAAAATTCATTGAATTCATTAGAAATAAATTCATCTCCTCTATCTAATTTCAAACATTTTGGCTTCTTTCTTGTTTCCTTCTCTACTCTTGCCAGATACCACTTGAACTTTTGAAAAGATTCAGACTTATCTTTCAAATACATTACTATCATCATCCTAGAATAATTATCAACATATAAAATAAATTAATTATCTCCACTATAGCTCTTAATGCCAATAGGTCCACAAAGGCTTGTATGAACCAACTCCAAGACTTCTTCATAATGATAGTTCTTGCTCTTGAAACTTGTCTTCCCCATCTTACCGATTTGACAGTTCTTGGATAGACCCATATCAAGTTTCCTAAGACTAGGAATATCTCTTACTCTTTTATTTTTGTGTATCTTGATCAGGTTATCAAAGTTAACATGACATAACCTTTTATGCCATAACCAACTTTCTTCTACCTAAACAATGAAACATGAACTTTCACTAAGATCTAGGTAGAATAACTTACATTATGTTTGGTTACCGGACCCAACTAGATTTCCTTTTCCATCTAGCAACTTGACCTTCCCATTCATGAATTCTACCTAGAATCCAATGTTATTCAACTGTGCCACACTCAATAGATTATGTTTCAATCCTTTAACCCAGTAAGAATTATCACATCTGAGTTCATTGGTTAGAGAAATACAGCCTTTTCCTTTTATGCAACATGGTTCATTGTTTCCAAATCTTACACTTTCACCATCATAGTGTTCCATATGTTCAAACTTTATTTTATCACCAATCATATGATGAGAACAACCACTATCAATGTATTATTTTTTTCTAACATGAGAGATAAGTGCCATTTTATCTTCTTCATTATCAGATTCATCTTTTACAGCAACATAGACCATTTCATCATCATCACTACTATATGAATCTTTAGTAGTGAAACAAGACTTCTTACCTTTGTCCTTGTAGTCCTTTTAGCTTTTGAAATCCTTCTTGCCTTTGTACTTGATGTTCTTCCTTTCATCTTTGTCTTCTTTGTTTGGACACCTTGCAGTAATGTGACCAGCTTTTTCACAAGGAAAACATATTAGAGGAATTTTACTTTTGTACTTTTCTTTGCCTTTGGGATATCTCCTTGCAAGTAGTGCTTCAATGGCTTCAAGATCACTATCATAATTGTCTTCCTCTTTACTTTTAGATTGTTTGTCTTTAGATTTTGCAACTTTCTTCTTGAGTGACAACTTGGCTTCAAATGCAAACTCAAGATTGCTAGAACTAGGAACATAATTATCATAGTTATCTAGCTCAAATGTTGTCAATCTTCCCACTAGAGCATCTAAGTTTATCTTATTATTCGGATCACGTCTCATCTCCTGAATAACTAACACTCTGATTGCATAAATAGGAAGAAGGGTTCTAAGAACCTTGCTAACTACTTTCAGATCATCATTTTTTCCTCCAGAGGCTTTGATTGCACTGACACTAACTTTGATTCTATCAACATATTTTGTAATATTTTCATCCTCTCTCATCTTCATCTGATCAAACTAACCTATGAAGCTTTTTGCCTTGGCACTTCTCACATTATCATCACCTCTATAGATATCCTTTAGCTTTGTCCACATCTCATGAGTAGTATCACACCCTTTGACCTCATCAAATTCAGCATAGTTAATAGTTGATGCAATGTCAATCATCATGATATTATGATTCTTCTTTTCAACAATCTCTTCCAGAGTCATTTTTCTAGTAGGATACTTATACTGAGCATTCAAATATTTCAGACCTGAATCATTGATGGTTGCTAGATGTAGCTTCATAAGTTCCTTCCATGCCTTGAAGTTATCTTTGTTCAACTTGGGAATCTCTCTCCTGTAAGACATCCTGATCTTTAGCTTGGGTCCTTGAAACTTTCTCTGCAAGCACCAAAATCTCTAATACAAATTGTTTGAAATATAAGAGGAGTAACTAAGAGGGGAGGGGTGAATCAATTACCACTAAAATAAATCTCAGATCCCTTGGATGTCAATACAAAACATAAACTCTGTTGAAACTGTTGTTACTTGGGTAACACGCAGGCACTCGGTTAACATTAATAATATGTTGTAACTTGGCAAGCACTAAAATATCAACTATTACTCAAAAAATTCTAAACATACATATCTTAAGATATTAACTATGATTAACCTTAATTAACTTAGTTCTATCCGCATAAAAGAAATAGCATGAACACAAGTGACACCAAGATTTAACATGGAAACCCAATTTGGGAAAAAATTGCAACTAGTTATTGATTTTCACCCTTCTTAGGTGAGCTCTATTAGGAGCCAACCATGTTAAAGGTTACAAAACACATTGTTAAGTGTGACACTATTAGAGGATTTAATCACCCTGTTGGAGTGGCCTTGTTAGAGGTCTTTAGACACTTCAGTCTAGAAATGCCACCTTGTTAGAGGATTTGGCAAATAGTTATTAAGTCAACTCTGTTAAGAGATTTTATACACTGCTACAATGGTTAGAGAGTAACAATGAAATGACTTGATTGTTGATGCAACTATATTGGTGATCTTAGATCTCAATTTTGGCTCAAATACTTGATCCTTCCTGATCAGATTAATCTTTGTCGCCCAACAAGGATATTTTGCTTATCCTTCCAATTCGCTTCCTCTAAGCATCTTCTTATCTTCCACACATTCTCTCCCATTCAATCCTCAACTTGACCTTATACTTATATATCATATACATTGTCAAGTTGGCTCGAATACAACTTAGAATAATTAATATTCATCTCCTTAGTCGGCTAGAACCAACAAACAAATCCATTAAACTCAATATGCCAAAACAAGAAAAACTTTTGTTAGCTGACCCTACTCGGTAGACACTAACGCTAAAATGATCTTCCTATGTTAACCAAGTGAACTTGGATAAATCTACATCTTCACAAACTTCCTTTGGTAACCAAGTGAGCTCGGTTAACACTAGTTCCTTTCAACTTTCCTTTGTTAACCAAGTGAGCTCGGTTAACACTCAACTTCTGCAAACTTCTCTTCAATGCCTAAGTAAACTCAGTAGACACTATCTTCTAAACTTAGCAAACACTAGAATGCTCGAAAAATATAGGAAACTATCTTTATCGCCCAAGTGAGTTCAACATACATTAACTAGTAAAGATATGATATTTTGTGTAACATCAAAGACAATATACAATTGATCAATTTTTGTCAATAATATATGTATTTATGTACCCTTGTGATTGATGCATTTCATTGTTGTGCCCTTATGATCTCTACATCTCGTTGTTGTGCCCTTGTGATCTCTGCATCTTATTTATTTTATTGTACCTAATCTGATGACAGTTCTATGGGAATTTGTAATAAACCCAACTAATCAGCAACTAGACCCATTTAATTGGGCTATGGCTTGCTTCTTTCTAAAAATATTTGCTATGATTTTTTTTGTAAAATTTCTTGAGAACTCTACCCATTTTTCCTGGTCTGCATTGTTTTTGTGGAGGATCTTAATGTAAGTCACTTGGCACCTTGAAAAAGATCTCCTTGTATACATACATGTATGTATGTATGTATGTATGTATTTATGTATGTATGTGCCCTTGTGATCCCTGTATTTCATTGATGTACCCTTGTGATCTTTGCATCTCGTTGTTGTGCCCTTGTGTACTCTATATATGTACGTATGTATGTATGCATATAAACAAAGAGAGCTTGGCACAACAGGAAAAAAAAATCACTCATCATGTAGCATGGTTGCAAATGCGATGACAACGCCTATTAGTAAGTATATTCATCTTTTTCACTCTCATTTTTCATTGGTTTATTTCACGTGATCTATTATTTCTTAGGAGGTATTTTGTAATATTAGATTCATTTTATGCAGGAGGTGATGAGGACATTCCTGGATGTACTCATGTTAGATGTATGGGAATTAGTAAATAATTGTGATGAATTGCTTGTGAGCAATGAAGATGGACTTCCCCTAAGAGTAGCAGGAGGTGATGAGGATATTACAGGTACTTTAAAGATTGATCCTTTCTTAAATAATTTAGAGGTTAATAGGGAATTTAGATGTTGTGGGGGGTGGAGACAAATGATCTTTCACCTTCACGTGGTTGGCCCTGCTTAGTAGAGAATATTAAATTATTCTTGAAACCAAGTGAAGCTCAACATTGCCCTTATATTATTGCATGACAACTAACTATCTGAATCTCTTGCTTTTAGGCAATGCAGAAGAAGACCATAGTTCAATATGAAATCTTAATTCATATTCATACGACATCAGCTATTGCTAAAAAATGCAACAGGTTTGCATTTTTTCTTAAAGGTCTTTAATTAGGTATTTTAAGTTATAGACCATCACGAACATTCTCTTGGCCATAGCAGCTAGAGTTCTAATGTGCATGATAGTTTATAGTTTTAAAAACTTAATAGACCTATTAAATAAATGTGATCATGCTGCATTTTTTTAGCTACGCCTATTGTCCATGCATATAGAATGTAGTTGCACATGCATTCTCGATTCAAAGTGGCAGATTCTTATTTTGGATGTGACAGAAAAATGACATGCACCAAAAGATGGGAAAATGATGTCACTTTATAGGTTTGGAACCTTTTTTGTCCTTTAAAGACTGATCCTTTCATAAATATTTTAGATGTTAATGGGGAATTTAGAATTTTTTTTTTTTTTTTTTTTTTGGGGGGGGGGGGGGGGGGGGGAGGATGGGGCCAAATGAGCTTCCACCTTCACGTGGTTGGCCATGATTAGTAGAGAATATTAAACTATTCTTGAAACCAAGTGAAGCTCAACATTAACCTATGATTGTATGACAACTAACTATGTGAATCTATTGGTTTCAAGTAATCTAGAAGGATGTCATAGTTCAATATGCAATCTCAATTCATATGCATACGACATCGAGTGGAGCTGAAAAAATCCAACAAGTTTGCATTTTTCTTAGAGGTTTGCATAGACATATTAAATAAATGTAAACGTGGTGGGTTTTTTTAGATCCTTCGATTGTCCATCCATATAGAATGCAGTTGCATTTGCATTCTTGATTCAGATTAGTAGAATCTTATTTTGAATGTGACAGAAAAATGACATGCACCAGAAGATGGGAAAATTATGTCACTTTTGTAGGTTTGGAACCTTTTTTGTACATTAAAGATTGATCCTTTCTTAAATATTTTAGATGTTAAAGGGGAATTTAGATGTTGGAGGGGGAATGGGGTGAGGCCAAATGAGCTTCCACCTTCACATGGTTGGCCCTGATTAGTAGAGAATATTAAAATACTCTCGAAACCAAGTGAAGCTCAATATTAACCTATGGTTGCATGACAACTAACTAACGATAATAAATTTAATATTGTATGAGAGAGATGCATATTCTAGATTGAATTGTGCCATATTTTTGCATCAATATTTCAGATATAGATGTTGATCATGTTGGGTTGTGTCAGGAAGATTACATTACAGAGAAATCATTGAAAGTTATCTCATGGACAAAAAGCAGAGTTTACCCATAACTAGCCATGGTTGAGGTATGATGCGACAGTTTAAGAAAAAAATGGAATTGAAATAGTGCAAGCCTATTAGCTTGAATTTCTCTAGCCTTTCCCAGCCACATTTAAAAGGGGATCTTAACTCATGCAATTGGGATTCATTTGCCACTATTTTTTATTTTTTATTTTTAAAAAATTAATAAGTCGTCGCAATTGTGATGGCTTGTCCCAATGAATAGCAGTCACACTAACAACATTGATATTAGATCCCCATCACAATTGTGATGGATTGTACTAATAGATAACCATCACTTCCACAGCATGCCTATCGCATAGCCGTCATAATTGTGACAAACAACTCTGACAACTAGTCATTGGTCCAACAACAAACTGGAAGCTTATACCATCGCAATTGTGGCAATCTATTGTTGCAAGTGGGAGGGCAAGAAGATGAACTCTTACCCTTGCATGTTCTAAGTTATGATACCTTTATCTGTCATAGTTACGATAAATGCCCTTGTCATCGTAATTTGTGACGGCAAAATTTTGACATCTATCTGACAGGAGCCAATTCGCGGTACTGTCACTCAGGTGACAGGTGACTATCACAATTGCGACAACCTACCATTGCAATTCAAGCCCAAATGTAGTAGTGGATCATGCATTTCTACTAGCTTATATTGCCTTCCATAGATCCTCCCCTAGGATGTCTCAACATTTTTGAAAGAAAAATGGCTTGGAATCCATTTGGCCTCAGTGATTTATCCAGATTAATACTACAAAGGGATTTTTTGACTTCTTATATAGAAAAAGATTTATTTAGCACTTTATTGTCATCAACTTTGATCATTTTAGGGATTGCATTTAACATTTTGTTTTGAGTTATTTGGTTAGAACCATCATAGTTATTTAAGATGTTTCTGTAATAATCCAAAAAATCCTCTGCTAATTTAGCAAGGTCTTTTTCTAAGTGATCCTCATTATTTTTTATTTTGGTGATTCTATTCATATTTCTCTTATTTATTGTACTATTATAAAAATACTTCATGTTTTGGTCCTCCTCAGCTAGCCAATCCTCCCTCGATTTTTGTTTCCAATTTTTTTTTCTCTTTTGCTAATATGTTTTCTTGTTTTGCTAATATCTCCTTCTTTTTACTATATTTCTCATTATCCATCCCTTTTTTTATTATTTCTTTATTTAGTTTATTTAGTTCTTCTTCATTATCTAGGTTTTCTTTAAATATATTATTAAATTGTACTTTATTCTATTTTATGATGTTTTCTTTAAGCATTTTTACCTTGGATACGAAGTAGTACATCTTAGATCCTTGGAAAGAGCACTCTTTCCACCATATTTTGATATTTTCCATAAAGTTGTTGTCTAAGAACCACATTTTTTCTCATTTGAATGGATTTCTTGATGGTTTTTTTTCATTTCTCCACCAAATGCTTCAACCATAATGATGAATAGGAAGGGTGAAATTGGGTCTCCTTGTATGATTCCTCTAGATATGCTAAAGAAGCCTTCTGGTGAGCCATTGATGAGAAGCGATTTTGTAGGAGTTGTGATACACTTAAATATGAGATTTATCCATTGATGTGAAAAACCAAACACTTCGAGGGTCTTGCACAAGAATCTCCAATTCACCATGTCATATGCTTTTTGGATATCTAGCTTCATAAACATACATGAATCTTTGTTATTTTGAGCTAAATGGATTGTTTCTTTAATGGTGATGCTTCCATCTAATATAGATCTATCAAGGATAAAACTAATTTATTCTTCTGATATTAGTTTAGGGAGGACATTTTTAAGTCTTGATGCTAATGCTTTTAATGGGATTTTATTAATGGTGTTACACAATGCTATAGGTCTAAAGTGACCTGGTTCATCACGAGTCCTATTTTTGGGGATAAAGGTTAAAAATGTGTGATTAATTTCGGTCAATAAAAATCATCCAATTCTAGTAGCTTCTATTGCCTCCCGTAGATCCTCCCCTGGGATGTCCCAACATTTTTGAAAGAAAAATAGTTTGGAATCCATTTGATCTCAGTGATTTATCTAGATTAATACTAAAAAGGTATTTTTTGACTTCTTCTATAGAGAAAGGTTTATTTAGCAATTTATTTTCATCAACTCTGATCAATTTAGGGATTGCATTTAACATTTTGTTTTGAGTTGTTTGGTTAGAACTATCAAAATTATTTAATATGTTTCTGTAATAAGCCAAAAAAAACATCTACTAATTTGGCAAGGTCTTTTTCTAAGTGACCTTTGCTATTTCTAATTTTGGTGATTCTATTCATGTTTCTCTTATTTATTGTACTATTATAAAACTGCTTCATGTTTTGGTCCTCCTCATCTAGCCAATCCTGTCTCAATTTTTGTTTCCAATATTTTTCTCTTTTGCTAATATGTTTTCTTGTTTTGCTAATAACTCCTTCTCTTTACTATTTTTCTCATTATCCATCTCTTTTTTTATTATTTCTTCATTTCATTTATTTAGTTCTTCTTCATTATCTAGTTTTTCTTTAAATATATTATTAAATATGTATTTTAGAATTTTTTAGAATTTTTTCTTTAACTGTTTTTAGCTTGGATACAAAGTGGTACATCTTAGATCCTTGGAAAGAGCACTCTTGCTACCATAGTTTGAAATTTACCATAAAGTTTTTGTCTAAGAACCATATTTTTTCATATTTGAATGGATTTCTTGATGGTTTTTTGGTTTCAACAAATTCTATCATGACAGGAAAGTGATCTAGTCCAACATTTGTTAGGATAGAAGAATGATATGCTAGATCTATTGTGCTGAGGTCTCCCTTGAATATAAGTCTATTTAGTCTTTTCGCTATGTGATAGAAGCCTACTCTTCTATTATTCTAGGTATATATTTCATTATCTATTGGAATATCCATTAAGTTGTTTCTTTCAAACCATTCTCTAAAATCTATTACTACCAATGTTACTATCTAAGGTCCTCCATACTTTTCTTCCAAATTTAAGATCGCATTAAAGTCGACACATATGAGAAAATTATCCCTTTGATTCACTTTCATAAATGTGTTGATTTCATTCCACAATTATTTCTTATCTGTTGTTTGGATGGGTCCATATACATTGATGAAGGGTAATTGGAAATTATATCTAAAACTTTTAACTCTACCACCCATCCAATTATTAGTTGGAATTGTTTTATTGAAATCTATTTTGTTGGGATTCTATATTTTCCTGATACCTCTTGACACTCAATTAGATTCTACTAATTTTGCCTTCCAATCACCCAATTTATTTTCTAGTTTGATTTCTTCTTCTTTGTTTAATTTAGTCTCTTGAATTAATATTATTTTAGAATCAAATAAGGTTAAATTTCACTTTAGTAAACACTTTTTTCTAGGGGCGTTAAGTCCCCTAGCATTCCAAGTCGTTATCCTCATTATTACGTGGGAAGGAACTTACCCTTCCCTGCATTTAATATTTCACTAGTCTTTTTATGATTCTTTGCTTGCCCTATAGCATATTTTAGTTCTATCAACATACTTTTTCCTCTCTTCATCTTTTTTTGCCACGTCTTGGGGCTTTTAAACCTCTTGATCAATTGAGATACCTAGTTTGTGAATGTACTTATCGGTATTATTAGTGCTCATGGATGATTTGTCTTTCTCTGATGCTACCTTTTCTTCTTCTAGTTCTTGCATTATCTGATCTCCTACATCCATTTCTATTTCCTTTTCATCTTCATATTGAGGATCCATTTCTTTGGTATTTTCCTTCTCGATAAGTTGTTCTATAGTATCTAATACTCCAAACTCTTCCCATGATTCTCCATTTTCTAATTATTTTTCCTACTTCCTTACTGGTTTCTAGTTCTTCTCGCCTTTTGACCATAATCTCATTTAAAAAGCTTTCTACTTCCACTGGTATAAGGTGACACTCATTCTTATCCTTACCCACCTTTTTCAGTTCAAAATCACTATCACCATCTTCAAAAGGGTTTTCCCCATTTGCTAGAGTTTCCCTAAATTTGTGTGATCTCTTTTTAGGATTTTTCTAGATAGCAATGTTTTCCCAATGTGAGGAAGTTGTTGGGGGGATATTAGTTTCCTATGTTTGACTTTCTCCTTGTGCTACTATTTCTATCCACTCTTATCTTCTTCTTCTTCTTCTTTTCTTGGCAATCTTGACTCATTTTTCTTTTGATCTAAGTCATTTTCTGTCATACAATCTTCCCCTCTATTTTCTTTTAGGTTTGTTAATTTAATTTAGCTCTATTTACCTCTTCAAATGCATTTTCCTTGCTGTTTAAATTTCCTAGCTTGACTTCTTGTGATAATTTGTCCTCTCTTTTTTGTTGTCCTTTGCTTTTAATTATTGTCGACTCTATATTCTTACCCATGTTCTAATTCAAGTCTAAGTTTGTTTCCTATTGATATAAATGGGATTCCATATTTCTATCCTAATTTACCAAATTTCTTTATGATTCTAGTGTCATTCTTTATATTATTTCACATGTTGTTTCCTCTATTACTCTTACTTCTTTAGTTATGGCATTCTTTTCTTCAATTACTTGGAGATCTACTTTCTTAAATTTTTGATTCTGAATAGAAATATTGAGGTGTTCTAAGTGCTCATGTTCTCCTATAATAAGCTAGTCATAAATATTGTTCTAGGTAAGTGAAAGATCATGTGTTAATTTGTTGTTAATCCACCCCCCACCCCGCCTCCCACTTAGTTTTACCTTCACCTTGGAGGGTTTCTAGTTAACAAATATTGTGTTATTTGTTTATTTTCATGCATGTGATGTATCAGATTTACATGTTACTGTATATGAGCAATGTTAGTATGCTAATAGAAACCAAATTTAAATAAAGCTTCTACAAACTAAACAAAATTCATAAACTTCAAGATAGACTAAGATGAGCTCTCAATTGAGAATATGAGCCATTAATGGGCTCTCTCAATGAGAAGCTCTCTTGTTGAGTAGCTTTGTCTAAATAGATAGGATGTATGCTCAAGCTTTATGCTTCGAAAAGGGCTTCAAATGGAGTTGGAATTTGGGTGTGAGTGTATGGTTTTGATGTAAAATGGCTTCTTAAAATGGCATTATGACTTTACTTCATGGATTGTGTTGTTTTGCAAAGGGGAAGGATCCAATTTATAGGCAAGAGGCTTGAGGGATTGAGGGCTAAGATGCAAAGATGGGAAAAAGCTCATGGAGGGCTTAGATTGCATGAGAGGAGAGCACATGGATTGTGTTTCCTTATAGCCAATCAGGGAGTGACACATGTCACAGGGTGAGAGGATGGAGGAAAGGGGAAGGATGAGTCAACAAAGGAGGCTCAAGGGATAAAATCTTCATAAAGACCCTCATAATGGCTTGTAGAGCAATAAAAGGGCTTGGAAGAGTCATTTATGGCCTAGTGGACTTCATAAAGTTTTATGGTTGGGATATTTTGAGGGAGATGAGAGGAATTTCGACTTGGGCTTGATTAGGAAGGTTTTAAGCTTGCTTAGGATTGTGCAAATGATTAGAGGATGGATTAGGATGGTTTAGGATTAGCTTAGGGATAGGCAAGTGGATGGCATTTAATGAGGGTGGGTGAAGGAGGAGATATTTGTTAACTTTGGCTTGGGTTAGTAAGTCTTAACCCATTCTTAGGGAATGTGACAAGGTTAGGAGGGGATTAGGATTAGGTTTAAAGACATCTTCTAGAAGAGTCTAGACTTTGGATGAGGATAAAGACTTTCTAGAATAGTCTAGAATTTCCTAGGATGAGGATGAAGACTTTCTAGAAGAGTCTAGAACTTCTTAGGATGAGGATAAATTAGATTTTTAAGAAATAAATAAAGTTTTATTTATTTCAAGGGTTTGGGTTGAGGAGATATTTATTAAAACTTTTTTAATAAACATGAGGATTAATATTTAATCTTAATTAAATATTTTGAGTTGGGATTAGGGGTAGGAAATGATGGGATTAGCCTTTAATCAAAATTAAAGAAGGATTAGAAGATTTTGGAAGAGGTTAGTGGTCTTAAGAAAATTGGCTAAGTTTTGGGCAAAAAATAAATTTTTTATTTATTTTGGATTTTTTGGTCAATTTATTAATTAAATAATTAATAAATAAGGAAAAAATGTTTAAATAAGATTTAAACATTTTTGGGAGGGATTCCTTAATTAAATATTTTTAATTAAGATAAAGGGATTTAATGGCATAAAAATAAATAAATAAATAAAATAATTAATTAATTAATAAATGATGATGTCATCAGGGACTTTTTTCAGAAAATAAAAATATTATTTTCTAAAGGATTTTTAGGTGTCTACAGTTACAAGTAGTTTATTATTACAAGTTTTACATGCACAATAACTAGTGAATGTGTGAATGAATTTTTGAAAAGTAAAAGTGCTTAAGATTTTGATTCACCCCCCGACCCTGCCCCCCCTCCTCGATATCTTGTTATCATGTATATACTTGCACTAATCAACAATTGGTATCAGAGTATTGGTTCTCTAAGAGAAGCTTAATCGCTTGGAAATTAGATCTTGGAGATGGAAGCTTTTAAACAAGACAAGGCTATTGATAATCAAGTGATTGACATCCAACATATACTATAGAAACTTGAGAAATAAAGACAAGACCCAAAGAAATCCTTAAAAAGAAGAAAGGAATTAGCTATCTAGGATAAACAGTTTTCCTATGAAGAAGTTGAGACTAAAGAACTATTTAAAGCAATCAATCCAAATGACAAAGCATCTGTAGATCTATTTTAAAAGAAAAAAACTCTTGAATAAAGAAATAAGAGGACTAAAAAAAGAACATGAAATCCAATCAGTAAGATTATGTGAAGTGACAAAACAAAAGAAGAAAGTTGAAGAAGATAAGACTATGGCTGAGGAAGACAAAAGAGTAATGGCTTACTAGACTTGAAGAAAGGATATCAGATGTATAGAAGTTCACAAAAACTTAACTGGACATGATGAATTAATTGATTCTTGTAAATTAGGAATTGAATCATAAGGATGTAGAAATAGCAAATCTCAAATCGCAGGACATATTGAAGAATGAACTGAAAGCTAGGAAAGAAACTATGGAGAGATTCAACAAACCAAGAGAAGCAATAAAATACTTTGAAGAACTTATGAATTCACCTAGTAGTAATGATGGCTCACAACATTCATACACTGAACAAGGAGAATAATCTAGGAATGGAGAAGTGAGGAATGCATAATCAAACGACAAAATATCGAAAACTTGGTCATGCTGCAAACATTTGTTTTAGCAAACATGGTATGAAAAATCCTAAACCTAAGTTTATTGGTTACTATTTTTATTGCAAGAAATAAGGACATTAAATACATGATTGTAGGTCAAGAATGAGGAATGCATCTACTACACCTAGATTTGAAGGATATTGCTATAATTGTCAAAAGTATGGGCATAGAGCATATGAATGTAGATATTAGACCAAACTTTATTGGACAAATTAGAGGAAGAGTTATGCACTTAACAATGCATGTTCCAAATGTCACAAATTTGGATATATAAACAAGAATTGCAAGACTCAAGTACAATCAACAAATCAAATAAAAGACAAAGGTAAAGGTGAAGTAGACATTGAACAAATGAAGAAGGAAATGAATCGAAAATGGAAAAAGAAAGTAGAAGATGGAAATAGTGGAGCAAATGGAATTGAGGTCACCCAATCCGATGGAGAAGGTGATCATGACATCTCAAACTAAGCAAGAAAGGTATGTATAGAACTATATATTTAATTGATATATCATACATCAATTCTTTACATGAAATGTGCCAAAGTTCATATTTGCATATATGAAGATGCATACGAACAAATTTATGGATAGTTGTAAAACATCAGTAAAATTGTCTATATTGACCAAGCATTGCAACATGGATGAGCACTTCAAAAGCAAACTGGTATAGAGGCTGAGTGAAATGGTAGAGATCAAGTGGTATGGAAGAGACCAAGCTAAAAAGTAAAAACCTAGTTCAAAGGCACAAGAGTCGATTGAGACAGCTAGCTTCCACCTACCTAAGTACAAAACATTAATGGAGACCCTAAATAAATCAAGAGAAGGTATGTATCAAATTATCTCATACCTTGCATACAAATTTCAAGTGCACACAATAATTTGGCTATTTGAGCAACTAGAACAAATTTCAAGAGTGATTTAGATGAGAAGCTTGAACAAGTGAAGATCTGAATTGTGTCAAGCAATTCAGAGGAGAAAGAAGAGACTTCAAATCCTAACAAAGGATATGATAGCTTCATATACCACATGAATTAGCCAAGAGTTTAGTAAAATTCAATTGGTGAAGAGTGACGCTTGTCCTCCACTAAAGTTTTGTGCTATTCCAAAAATTGCAATAAAAGGAGATTTAATGGGTGTGCTATCCTCGATACTACCCAAAGTTATTATGATTCATGATGTAAGGAGATGTTATATGTTTAAGATTATGAGATAAGAGAAGCATCTAAAAATTTATGTAATAAAGGAATCTTGAAGGATTAATTTAAAATTGTTGAAAGGAAAGGGTTAACTCATGCCCTAGAATTTCCAAAGAATTTCAAGATTGAATGAATTAAAATTGTTTTGAGCAGAATCATGATATGAAGTTTTGGTTACAAAATGGATCTACGGAGATCATGAAGAAAATGATTCACAGAGTTACAAGCTATTCAATCCTAGATAAGAAGAAAACCATGTGATGCCTTAGTCGAGAGGAAATTGAGGCAAACAAAGGTGTCGAGTGGAATGGATGAGGTCTGTCCATTACAAACATTTTTGATCTACTAATTGGATTGTTGTGAGGGTTATAGCTCACAAATTCTACCATTCAAGCAGATTGAACAGTGTGTCATGTATGGCAGTAGATCAAGCATGGAAGATAGTGATGAAAGATCATGAATATGATCTTGTTGAGCTTCAAGGATTGCAATTAGCAGAGAATTTGTCATCTATAAGAAAAGCAAAGAACTCAATGTGTAAGTTTGGATCCCTCATTATATGTATTTTCTTTTACATCCAGAAATATTTTCCTAGTATTGGTGATATTGTTTGGGAACATAACAAACCAGTGACAAGACAGATGAGTGAATACATTACTCAATTAGGAGAAAATTGTGAGAATGTCATGGATGCTTATTTTGAGGAATTCAAGCAAAGAATGAAGATGAGGATGAGAATACCTAAGGAATTGGTTACAAGGCACTACAATTATATATGTTTTATTGTAGATACATATAATACATTTGTACAAGCAATAAAGCCAAGGAAGCCCTAGTTACAAAGTTTTTGTCATGACCCCTCCTAAAGAGAATCCTATAATTATGGAATAAAATATAATAATAATTCATATACTATTCCTAGAGAAATAATATTGATAAACTATAAATATTTATGATCTATTTTAATTAATTAATTATATTATTTATATGAATATAATGAAATTATTATTCATAATAATAATATCAATATATATAAGGAATAAACGTTATAGTTACAATGTAAATCAATAAGACGATAATATATCTAAGTATTATCACATTGATAACTAAAGGTAATGAATTGATTAATTAATTTAATATAGCAACGTTCTACATTATAATCTACTAATATAGTTAATATAATCAATTAATATATAGATAAGATAATATCATGTCCCCACATTTATAAGATTTAGTAATTAAATGAATAATAAAATAAATTATAATATAATTTATTATTGTCTATTATAAAGAAAAATTGCAGTACACATATAGATCTATATCTCCATATCATGTAATTAATATAATGAATACAATATGAAAAATGATAGTACAATATAAATATACAAATATTATAATAAATAAAATAAATAATATTAAATATATGTGATATATGTATATATATTGATATATCTCAAATATGTATAATAATATATCATTATTTAATATAAATAATACAATATATAATCATTAAAATAATATATAATTAATATTATATGAATGTATATATTATTATTGTGTAATAAATATATCTATTCTAATATTAGATTATAATAATACATGTTATCGATATAAGATGTTAATTATATATCATTGTTATCAATCTATATATCAATATATATTTTGACAAACATTCATTCTTACTAATATTACAATATATTCAATATTTCTCCAACCAACTAATCATACCCTAATAAATAATAATCATATTTGTCTGAAGGGTGTGACTTTTAGAGGTCTTGATGACCTATTTATACGCAGTCTCCAAATGGTCTCAAAAAAAATGAAACATAATGAGGAGAAAAGAAAAGGCATTATTCGAATTGGGGAGATACCATGAAATAACAACACAACATATTAGAAGAAAGGAGAAATATAAAGGGAAATAAAGAGGAATCATTCACAATTGGGGAGCAAAAAAGAGAAGATATATTTACAATAAGGTTATAAACCCTAATGTCCCAAAAAGGGACATTATATTTTTGATTATGAAATTAAGAGTGATTTAGTGTGCGCAAATGTTGTTGCACTATTGAAAGAAGAATTAGACACTGCGGCTGAATCTTTTAGATGATATGAGGAAGCTAAGGCCAGAACAACTATAAATATAAAGATAGCTTCTAAGGAGAAGAAAACTAAAATAATGATTGAAGACCTAGAAGAAAAACTAGGCACCCTAGGCAAGGGAAAGGAACTATTGCATATAACACAAGTTCTTGGAGAGGATGAAGAAAAATGTAGTGGTGATGAGGAAGAGGAAGAAGAAGAAGGATACAAGAGTAAAGCCCTAGTTGTTGTCACTCCACCAATTAAGAAAGCTAAAAGAACTAAAAAGAAGCCAATAGTGACACCCCTCTCCCGTCCACCACCAAATAGGCCAAGAACTAGGGCAGCTACTAGTGCTGAGTAGATTGCAAAGAAAAGAGTAGTAGAGACTACTGAGCCCAATGCATCTAAACCAAAGAGAAGGGGATTGGTTAGAGGAGCACCCAAATAGAAAACAAAGTCTATTGAAGAGGTATGTGCAAATCTAAGAAGATCTTTAGGATTATCCAACTTTAGATTTGTAAAATATGATACACCAGATAATACTGACAAAACCAAAATTGAGGAGGCTATTGTAGACATGATTGCTAATCATAAGCTAGATCCTAGTGAAATTGAGAAGAAAATACCAAAGGATTTATATGATAGACTATAAAGAAGATAACAATAGGTAGAAGAAGAAGAGAAAAAGATAAGGACTGACACTTTAGTTAGGGTTATGCTTGATCTATCCCAAGATCAACAAGAAACTTTTTTGGCAAAGTATAGATTTTTTTTTATTTTACAGAATAAAATGGAAGTTGTAGCACACTAGGATGAATTGATTTGGAAAAATATTTTTGGGTTATCGACCAAGGGAGCAGATATAGAGAAAGGAGCTAAAAATGTGACCATCAAAGATGATCATAGTAGCGGTGAAAGTTTAGTTGTGTTGAGTTTGCAAGGCACCATGTCACCAGTATATGCTAACACTCCAAAGGCTGAGCAATCAAGGCTCACAGGTATAGAGGCAAAAATTGAGTTGAAGGACACAAGTGTAGTTAGTCAAACTATCTCAGCACCTCGCATTGAGGAAAATAAAGAGAAGTAGAGCTCAATTAAGCACACCCATTGTTGTCTCAAGCACTGATGCACCAACACAAATGAGTGGTGAAACTCCCTCACCAACTCCCAAAGAAGTTTGAGTAGCACTCCTTCATTGAGTAAAAGACAAGCAATGAAAGACATCTTATCAGATATTGAAGTGAGTCTAGATGAATTAATTGAGATGCCACATATAGATTTAGCAAATCTCACCTTCGAATAAACAATTTTGTTAGAAGACATTTTGGAAAAAAAGAGAAGGAAAGAAGAGCTAAGAAGAGAGCACAAACAACAGCAGGCACATTATAATGTGAAAAACACATTTTTGTTGATGCTTTTGAAATTCAAAGTTTTTACGAAGAAACCCCAATTATTACCCAGCTTGTAAATATTGTTGAACAAGTAAATGTTGGTAATATGGAATCAAATGAGAAACTAATGGATTGGTTTGCAAGAAGATTTGAAAATAAGGTTCTAGATAAAGTTTCCATAATAATTGTCAAGCAAAAAGTTCAATTGCAAGAGCATGTACAAGTTATGACAGAACTCATTCAGAAAGTACAACATTTTGTCAAATGTGCCAAGATTCACAAATGATATCTAGGCACAAATACACCAGATTCGAGATGAGATTAACATTATTTCATAGTCAACAACATCTAGTATTGACCACTACAATAAGTTATTGAATGCTCAAGGCACATTATTCGAGCTTCAGACAATTGACAACAACATGAGATCTAAATTGATCTCTATTCAAGCGATGTTGATACCTCATTTAGAGTTCATGAAAAGGGAGATGCAATCAGCCCGAGATCTTATCAAAGAAGATCACAATCTTTCAGTGGCTAATAGCTTATTGACTTAGTTACAAGATTACAGTTGTAGAATCACATTTTGGAGGCAACAAGAACCACATGGGATCATGCATTGCCCATGATCACCCAAGTTCATCAAACATTCATTGATAAATATGGTTTGCTTCCACCCATTCAACCTCAACAACCATGACATACACGTTAAAAAACAAGGGGGCAATAGATTTGCTGAAGGGGGAAATGGATTTGTTCATTAAGAAGAGTATGTGGATGAGTGTTCATTTTTTTATCGTGTTTATCCATTATTCAATTTTGGCATAACTCATAAGACTTAGGGGGAGAGCTCATATCAGAGTATATTTGTAACGATGTAAATATGACAAAGTATTTTTTCCACTAATGTCAAAGGGGGAGATTGTTGGTATCTCTAACTATTGTTGTCTATTAGTGTTAAACACTTAGTCATTTACAAAGCAGAGTCAATGATCATCACTGCGACCGAGCTACTCTATATAGGCCAAGTCATGTACACAAGTATGTGTGTACCGAGCTTTATAGAAAACAAGTAAGTGTATGGTCACCTATTATTTTCTATAAAAGTTGAGCTCAACACCTACCGAGAAGTTCAAAGCATACAAGTGTCATGTTACATAGTATGTGTCGAGCACAATATAGCATTAGCAATGCTAAGTATCAGAAAATAGTAACTGTCGGGCAATGTAGAGTATACATGAAAGTTAGAAATGATACAAATTTTGAGGCAAATCATTTTCAAGCAAACATGCAAGGAACATTTAATATTTGTAGAGGTTGTTATAGAGAGTTTTACACATTAATGACATGGATCACATATCCTTGTTTTTTTTATCAACAACTCAAATGAAGAGGAAAAATATGGAAGTATCTAGAAAACTCTTTACGAAACTCTTTAAATAGAGAAGATCTTAACCTAGATTGTATGATGAAGGGGATGAGAGGAGAAGAGTGTGTATGCAAACAAGGAGAAATATGCAAATGGTGAAGTGAAAGATCAAGATTATATCAGAATATTAGAAACAATAGTCCACCAAAATAACTGAGAGGGGGAGGTGAATCAGTTATCCTATAATTAAAATGCTTATCTTCTTTAAACAAACTTAAGCATTCAACCAAAGTAAACAACAACCATACAAAGATGCACATAGACAATTACACCAGATATGTTGACTAGGGAAACCCTTGATCAGAGGGAAAACCCTAGTGGGAATGATACCCACAAGATGATGTACTAATATAAATATTCCTTTTTAGAGGATGGACCCTTGTAGGAGTATGTTACAACATTTAGTACAATGAGTCCCTATTAGGAGACTTTGAATCCTTGTTAGGAGATTCCAACCCTATTAGGAGTTGTGGTACAATGTATGCAAGAAGAGCCCACAGCCCAAACATGCAATTTAAACTACAAGAAGAGCTCATTACTCAAACAAGTAATTTAGTGGTATCTTCTTTTCTCTGTTCTTTCCTCTGTCTTGTCAATCAGACCAATCATTGTTAGACCTTGTAGACTAGGTCATGAACCTTGGATCCAAATATCAAACCTCAGATCACTCAAAAAAACCTTGGCAATGAAGTTTCCTTCACTCTTGCACTTCTCTACTCAACTTCGCATTCACTACTGCTTATCATCGATCATTCAATCATATCAACACACCACATGATAAAGGAAAACTTCCTTCCTTTATACTAAGTTCATAAAACAATTCCCTGAGTTGGATATTAGTCCTTCTCAATTAATTATAATAGGACCTCACTGAGAACATGTTACACTTAACAATAATCTTAATCTTTCGCCTTTCAACTTGAATAACTTTCCATGCACGCAATATTATGACGAGCAAGCTTAGCCACATCATCCTCAACATGTCTTCTTCATGTCCTCAACCTCAATCCTCAAGATATCAACGCTATTAGGAGATATAACAAACTTACCAGAACATGCCTCTATAAACTCTATCTCATAATAGACATCACCAAAACTTGCATAACTTCTTCTAGACTTGTCCTTTTTGCATTCACCGTTAACTACATATACTAGATACTCCAAAGTATCTCCCATAACCTGAGGTGGTTATCATGCTCAACTAGTTATCCATGCCAACTTAATCTTTTGCTATTCTTCTGTCAGATACCACAGAAGACATCAAACATGCTATGTTGACATCAATGACAAACTCAATCATGAATGTAACATATCATCATCAAACCAATCTTCCAATCTTGCCAATCTTCCAACAATACCCCCCTTTGGCATTGATGGCAACATAGATGAAAAACATCTAGTTCCAAGAATACCATCAAAAGAGAGACAATCTTTAAATCCTCTTCATCAATCATACTCCCCCATTGATATACCTCAATGTGCTCAGTACCAAACTGTTATTACAAATTCATGTCAAACTTCTTCTTTAGTATAATAATTTCTTGTAATACTTCTCCCCCATAGTATAATGTTTTTCATGCCACACTTCTCCGCCATTGACATCAATGTAAAAGGTTTTTGCAACCAACATCTCTACATCAAACTCTGTAGCAATTGATACTTACTCAACTTGAGTGTCAAAAGAAACTATTCAAAACAACATCGATAACATCAATAAGAGTCCTGAATGACTGTGTCCATCATACATACTCCTCCATATAGGAAGCATCAACATCCAGTCTAGACAAACAATGGTGCTCTGTTACCCTAGAGTGATGCACTCTTGCATCTTCTACTCTAATGTAGGAAGGGGCATAACCCCAAGCATACCTCACAAATACTCAAAAGTCTCTTTTGGAAGAGGCTTAGTGAATATATCTGCAATCTACTCTGTAGTGCTCACATACTCCAATTTGATTTCCTTTTCTACAACTTTTTCTCTCAACATATGTTACTTAATAGAAATGTGCTTCATCCTTGAATGCAATATTGGATTCTTAGACATATTTACCATGCTTGTGTTGTCACAATGTATAACAACAAGTTCACTGATTTCTATCCTTATATCCTTCAGCATCCGCTTCATCCAGATAACTTGATTGCAATTATTTGCTACTGCAACATACTCTGCTTTTGCTATACTTTGAGATGTACAATCATGCTTCTTGCTTGACCAAGAAACCAATCTTCTTCCAAGAAAGAAAGCTCCTCCACCAGTGCTCTTTCTGTCATCCATATTGCCTGCCCAATTTGCATCAGTATAAGTACTTAGAGTTAAATCATTAGATCTATCATACCATAATCCAAATTCTAAAGTTCCTTTCAGATATCTAAATACCCTTTTCACTATTTCATAATGTGCTTCTTTGGGATCAGCCTGAAATCTTACAACAATTCTAACTGCATTTTCTATATCTGGCCTTGTGTGAGTCAGATATTGCAAACCTCCGATCATAGATTTGTACTTATGCTCAATAGTAGGTGTCTCATCCTTAGTAGATAACTTTTTTCCAGTTACCATAGGTGTTCCAATAGGTTTACATGTTTCCAAACCAAACCTTTTCAATAAATCCTTCAAGTACTTAGTCTAAGAAATAAAGATTCCTTCTTTATTCTATACTATCTGCAATCCTAGGAAATATTTCATCTCTCGTATCATACTCATTTCAAATTCTTTCTCTATTTATTCTACAAACTTCTTGCTTTCTTCATCATTTCCTCAAATATGACATCATCAACAAATATTACAAAAATCATCAAATCATCATCAGTTTCTTTCTAATACAGATTACTATATGCCATACCTTTTCTATATCCGAGCTTTCTCAAATGCTTGTTCAACCTTGCATATCAGGTTCTGAGTGCTTGCTTCAATCCATATTGTGCTTTCCTCAGTCTACATACTATGTCCTTGTCATCTGTCAAAGGGCATCCTTCAGGGTGCTCAATGTATACCTCTTCTTTAAGTTCTCCATTTAGAAATGTTGACTTGACATCCATCTGATATACTTTGAATTTCTTTTGTGCTGCATAGGCTAAGAATAATCTTACTGCTTCTATTCTAGCCATTGGAGCATAAGTCTCCTCATAGTCTATTCCTTCTTGTTGTGAGTAACCTTTACATACCAATCTTGCTTTGTTTCTTACAACTTCTCCTTGCTCATTCATCTTGTTCCTGAATACCCATTTAGTTCCTATCACATTCTTATCTGTTGGTTTGGGGACCAATTCTCATGTCTCATTCTTTACTATCTGATCCAATTCCTCTTTCATAGCTTGCTTCTAATAGTCATATTTACATGCTTCATCTGCATTCTTCGGCTTAACTTGAGATATCAAGCATAGCTCTTCATTAACTTTGCTTCTTGTCATCACACCTTTTTCTTTGCTTCTAATGATCTATTTGGATGGGTGATTCTTTATCATGTTCTTTCCCAAAGTAGGAGTTGTTATCTCAACTATTGGCTCTACTAAAGGTTCTGAGCTTTGTTCCTGCCTTTGCTCCTTCATTCTACAAATCATTGTTAGTCTCAAGAAATATCTCATCATTCCTTGTCTTAATAACAACATCATCATCTAAATTGTAATCAACCATTATCTCTTGTACTTTGATTTTTTCATCAATTCTCACATTCACACTTCCCATAATAGTCTTAGTTCTCTGATTATAACATCTATAAGCCTTGCTTTTTAATGAATAAGCAAGAAACATACCTTCATCACTTCTAGCATCAAACTTACCAATGCCATCATCTCTCTTTATGTAACACTTACTTTGAAATATTCTAAAGTACTTAACTGTAGGTGAGTGACCAAACCACAGTTCATAAGGTGTCTTATTTGTGTCCTTCCTGACTTGAACTCTATTCATAGTGTAGACTGTTGTATTCACTACTTCTCTCCAAAATGTCTTGGATACAACATTTTCTGCTAACATAGCTCTAGTTGCTTCTATTACAAACTTGTTTCTTCTCTCTAGAATGCCATCAAGAGTCCTCAACTCAACTCTTTCTTCTGCTCTAGGATCATATCTCTGCTCTTCAATCTAATTCCCATTTTGTAAATCATTGTTAATGATAACTTCCACATTTCCATGGTTAGCCTCTTGATCAACAATAGTTACTAAAGCTATATCTTCTAATACTTCCTCTTCCTTAATCAGTTCAAGCTCATTATCACAATCTTTCAACAAACTTTCCATACTTGTTTTAAATTCTTCATCTTCATTAGAAATAAAACTTTTTCTAGATTTCCTTATTCTCTTAAGGCATGTAGATGCATAATGACCAAACTCATTACATATCTAACAAGAAAAAATTTCCATGCCTTCGCTTTTCATAACTAGATCAATACCTTCCTTGATCTTCATGTCTTCTTCGATTAACTCACCAAGAGTTTCTAGCTTCTATGTTGAAATTTACACTATCTGACTTAGGACTATCTTCTCTCGCCATGATCTCAAAGCTGTTAAACTTTTTCTTCAAGGACTTGATTCTCTAATATCAATTGTTAGAAACAATAGTCCACCAAGATAACTGAGAGGGGGGGGGGGGTGTGAATCCATTATCCTACAATTAAAATACTTATCTTCTTTAAACAAAACTTAACCATTCAACCAATGTAAAAAAACCACCCAAAGATGCACATAGACAATTACACCAGATATGTTGACTAGGGAAACCCTTGATCAGAGGGAAAACCCCAGTGGGAATGATGCCCACAAGATGATGTACTAATATAAATATTCCTTGTTAGAGGATGGACCCTGTTAGGAGTTTGTTACAACATTTAGTACAATGAGTCCCTATTAGGAGACTTTGTATCTCTGTTAGGAGTTGTGGTACAATGTATGCAAGAAGAGCCCACTACCTCAATATGCAATTTCAACTACAAGAAGAGCTCATTGCTCAAACAAGTAATTTATTGGTATCTTCTTCTTTTCTTTGTTCTTTCCTATGTCCTATCAACCGAACCAATCACTGTTGGACCTTGTAGACCAATTCTAAAGTACTTATTATAGATGAGTGACCAAACCATAGTTCACAAGGTGTCTTGTTTGTGTCCTTCCTGACTTGAACTCTATTCATAGTGTAGACTGTTGTATTCACTACTTCTCTCCAAAATGTCTTGGATGTACATCATTTTCTGCTAGCATAGCTCTAGCTACTTCTGTTATGGACTTGTTTCTTCTCTTTGCAATGCCATCAAGAGTCCTCAACTCAATTCTTTCTTCTGCTCTAGGATCATATCTTTGCTCTTCAATCTAATTCCCATTTTGTAAATCATTGTTAATGATAACTTCCACATTTCCATGGTTAGCCTCTTGATCAACAATAGTTACCAAAGCTATCTCTTCTAATAATTCCTCTTCCTTAATCAATCCAAGCTCATTCTTGCTTTAAATTCTTCATCTTCATCAGAAAGCAAACTCTTTCTAGATTTCCTTATTCTCTTAGGGCATGTAGATGCATAATGACCAAACTCATTAGATATCCAACAAGAAAAAATTTCTATACCTTCTCTTTTCATAACCAAATCAATACCTTCCTTGATCTTCATGTCTTCTTCGGATAACTCACCAAGAGTTTCCAGCTTCTATGTCAAGATTTCCACTATCTGACTTAGGACTATCTTCTCTTGCCATGATCTCCCAAAGCTGTTAAACTTTTTCTTCAAGGACCTGATGCTCTGATACCAATTGTTAGAAACAATAGTCCACCAAGATAATCAAAGGGGGGGGGGGGGGGTGTGAATCCATATTCCTATAAGTAAAATACTTATCTTCTTTAAACAAACTTAACCATTCAACCAAAGTAAACAACAAGCATACAAAGATGCACATAGACAATTACACCATATATGTTGACTAGGGAAACCCTTGATCAAAGGGAAAACCCCAGTGGGAATGATGCCCATAAGATGATGTAATAATATAAATATTCCTTGTTAGAAGATGGAGTCTATTACAATATTTAATACAATGAGTCCCTATTAGGAGACTTTGAATCCCTGTTAGGAGTTGTGGTACAATGTATGCAAGAAGAACCCATTGCCTAAACATGCAATTTCAACTACAAGAAGAGCTCACTGCTTGAACAAGTAATTTACTGATATCTTCTTCTTTTCTCTATTCTTTCCTCTATCCTATCAATCGAACCAATCACTATCATACCTTGTAGATCAATTCTAAAGTACTTAACTGTAGGTGAGTGACCAAACCACAGTTCATAAGGTGTCTTGTTTATGTCCTTCCTAACTTGAACTCTGTTCATAGTGTAAACTATTGTATTCACTACTTCTCTTCAAAATGTCTTGGATACATCATTTTCTACTAACATAGCTCTAGCTACTTCTGTTACAGACTTGTTTCTTCTCTCTACAATGCCATCAATAGTCCTCAATTCAACTCTTTCTTCTGCTCTAGGATCAAATCTTTGCTCTTCAATCTGATTCCCATTCTGTAAATCATTGTTAATGATAACTTCCACATTTTCATGGTTAGCCTCTTGATCAACAATAGTTACCAAAGCTATCTCTTCTAATAATTCCTTTTCCTTAATAAGTTCAAGCTCATTATCACAATCTTTCAACAAACTTTCCATACTTGCTTTAAATTCTTCGTCTTCATCATAAAGCAAACTCTTTCTAAATTTCCTTATTCTCTTAGGGCATGTAGATGCATAATGACCAAACTCATTACATATCCAACAAGAAAAAAATTGCATACCTTCTCTTTTCATAACCAGATCAATACCTTCCTTGATCTTCATGTCTTCTTCGGATAACTCACCAAGAGTTTCTAGATTCTGTGTCAAAATTTCCACTATCTGACTTAAGACTATCTTCTCTTGCCATGATCTCCCAAAGTTGTTAAACTTTTTCTTCAAGGACATGATGCTCTAATACTATTTTTTAGAAACAATAGTCCACCGAGATAACTGGGAGTGGGGGCAGGGGGGGGGGGGGGGGGGTGTTGAATCCGTTATCCTATAATTAAAATACTTATCTTCTTTAAACAAACTTAACCATTCAACCAAAGTAAACAACAACAATACAAAGATCCACATAGACAATTACACTAGATATGTTGACTAGGGAAACCCTTGATTAGAGGTAAAACCCCGGTGGGAATGATGCCCACAAGATTATGTACTAATATAAATATTCCTTGTTAGAGGATGGACCCTGTTAGGAGTTTGTTACAACATTTAGTACAATGAGTCCCTGTTAGGAGACTTTGAATTCCTGTTAGGAGTTGTGGTGCAATGTATGCAAGAAGAGCCCACTGCCTAAACATGCAATTTTTAACTACAAGAAGAGCTCAGTGCTCAAACAAGTAATTTACTACTATCTTCTTCTTTTTTCTGTTCTTTCCTCTATCGTATCAACCAGACCAATCACTATTAGACCTTGTAGACCAATTCTAAAGTACTTAACTATAGGTGAGTGACCAAACCATAGTTCATAAAGTGTCTTGTTTGTGTCCTTCCTGACTTGAACTCTATTCATAGTGTAAACTGTTGTATTCACTACTTCTCTCCAAAATGTCTTGGATACATCATTTTCTGCTAACATAGCTCTAGCTATTTATGTTACAAACTTGTTTCTTCTCTCTGCAATGCCATCAAGAGTCCTCAACTCAACTCTTTCTTTTGCTCTAGGATCAAATCTTTGCTCTTCAATCCTATTCCCATTCTGTAAATCATTGTTAATGATAACTTCCACATTTTCATGGTTAGCCTCTTGATCAACAAAAGTTACCAATTCTATCTCTTCTAATACTTCCTTTTCCTTAATCAGTTCAAGCTCATTATCACAATCTTTCAACAAACTTTCCATACTTGCTTTAAATTCTTCATCTTCACCAAAAGGCAAACTCTTTCTAGATTTCCTTATTCTCTCAGGGCATGTAGATGCATAATGACCAAACTCATTCCATATCCAACAAGAAAAAGTTTCCATAACTTATTTTTCATAACCAAATCAATACCTTCCTTGATCTTCATGTCTTCTTCAGATAACTCACCAAGAATTTCTAGCTTCTATGTTGAAATTTCCACTATCTGACTTAGGACTATCTTCTCTCACCATGATTTCCCAAAGTTGTTAAACTTTTTCTTCAAGGACTTGATGCTCTGATACTAATTGTTAGAAACAATAGTCCACCAAGATAACTTGGGGGGGGGGGGGGGGGGGGGGGGGGGTGGTTGAATTCGTTATCCTATAATTAAAATACTAATCTTCTTTAAACAAACTTAACTATTCAACCAAAGTAAACAACCATAGAAAGATACACATAGAGAATTACACCAGATATGTTGACTAGGGAAACCCTTGATGAAAGGGAAAACCCCGGTGGGAATGATGCCCACAAGATGATGTACTAATATAAATATTCCTTGTTAGAGAATGGACCTTGTTAGGAGTCTGCTACAACATTTAGTACAATGAGTCCCTATTAGGAGACTTTGAATCCCTATTAGGAGTTGTGGTACAATGTATGTAAGAAGAGTCCACTGCTAAACATGCAATTTCAACTACAAGAAGAGCTCACTAATCAAACAAGTAATTTACTAGTATCTTCTTCTTTTCTCTATTCTTTCCTCTATCCTATCAACCAAACCAATCATTGTCAGACCTTTTAGACTAGGTCACGAACCTCAGATCCAAATATCAAACCTCGGGTCAATCAGAAAAACCTTGGCAATGAATTTTCCTTCACTTCCACACTACTCTACTCAACTTCGCATTCTCTACTACTTATCATTGATCATTCAACACCACATGATAAAGGGAAATGCCCTTCCTTTATACCAAGTCCATAAAACAATTCCCTAAGTCAATTGTTAGTCCTTCTCAATTAATTATTATAGGACCTCATTAAGAACATGTTACACTTAATGATAATCTTAATCTTCCACCTTGCAATTTGAATAACTTTCCATACATGCAATATTATGATGAGCGAGCTTAGCCACGTCATCCTCAACATGTCTTCTTCATGTCCTCAACCTCGATCCTCAAGATATCAACTCTGCTAGGAGATATAACAAGTTTACCACAACACGCCTCTGTAAACTCTATCTCAGAATAGACATCACCAAAACTTACATAACTTCTTCTAGACTTGTCCTTTCTACTCCCAACGTTAACTGCATATACTAGATACTCCAAAGTATCTCCCATAACCTTAGGTGGTTATCATGCTCAACTAGTCATCCATACCAACTTAATCTTTATGTTGATCTTCTATCAGATACCACAGAAGACATCAAACATGCTATGTTGACATCAAAGACAAACTCGGTCATGAATGTAACATATCATCATCAAACCAATCTTCGAATCTTGCCAATCTTCCAACATAGAAATCAATGGAAGTGTTTGGTTATCTCTTAACAAAGAATGTGACCTAATCAAAGAAATGAAGGGGAATAAAAGTATTATGAAATCAAAAGAGAGGATTCATTAGCAAGGAGAAGACTCGAAATTAGCTTACAAAGCATACCGATAGGCAAGTACTGAATCAGTTCTAACCAACTTGAATCAGGGTAAATCTCTTAACAGAGTACTCTTAATAGATATTTGTAAATCTCCTAATAGAGTCCTTAATTTATTGTAAGTGTTAAATCCTCTAACAAGGTGAAACTTAGTAGTCTCAAACACTTTTAATAGGGTAGACCCCTCACAGGGTAGATCATATATTATGATCAAACATTGTAACCCTAATAGGTTAACTTTATTACTACAGTAGTGAATATTTACGGGTGTCATCCCCACCCTAGTTTTACCTTCACTTTGGAGGGTTTTTGGGTAACAAATATTGTGTTATGTGTTTATTTTCATGAATGTGATAGATCAGATTTACATGTTACAACAAGTTTATTATTACAAGTTCTACATGCACAAGATAACTGGTGAATGTGTGAATGAATTGTTGAAAAGTAAAAGTGCTTAAGATTCTAATTCACCCCCCACTCTTAGTATCTTGTTATCTTATACATACTTCCATCAATTAACACTTTCATGGTTTAGTTTTTTGTGGCAATTTGCCCTTGCTATTCGCCTCCTCTACTCCTTGGGTTGTCGCAACTTCTTTGCCTCTGATTTCATGGAGTCTAACCAAGGCTAAAAATGAATGGGTGTTAGTCAATTGATTATTCCCTACTTGGGTAAATTCTTCCATTATGGACATCTAGGACAGTTTTTGCTGATCGTCTTTGGCTTTCCTTGCATCTACAAGTTGATTCCCTTTCTCTTCATTTAATGTTGCCAAAGTTGCAAAGTTATTTGTGTGTTGAAAATTTGGGTTTTTACCAGTCTTCAGCCCTGATCTAAAACCATTGAACTTCAGAGAATTCATATGGGTATATCTACTAAGATTTTGGTTGCTATGGTTATTTCCCCTGTTATCGAATTTGCAAAACAAATATGCATTGAAAGTTGCCTTATCTACTTTTTTCACATTTTTTGAGAAGTTCACCATTTTTCTAGATTTGGAATATATATATATATATATATATATATATATATATATATATATATATATATATATATATATATATATATATATATATATATATATATAATGGATTTTAAATATATATATTTTTAAGGTAAAAGTGGTAAGCCACTATACAATTTAATTAAGAAACTAAAACTGGTTCAAGAGCTCAAGGAGGAAAGAGCTAGTAAGAAAATCTCCTGTCCTTGCTCAATTAAAACATTTAAACTACATAACCATGAAAAACTATCCCAAAACTATTTGCAAATCCAACCTGAAAAAAGATGTCAAATCATTGAAGTTTCGAGTTCATCAACCAACTTAGCTGAGAAGTTACAACCTTTAAATGAATGACATATGCTTACTGTATCAATCAACTTAGAAACAAACTCCATACCTACCCCCAAGTTGGCTAAAAATTCAACAAATTGATTGGCTTCCCTAAAACAATGACAGATTATGAACTCTTGAAACCTTGGCAATGACTTCCAAAGTTCACCCGAGGCATATTGAAGGTCCCAGTTAACAACCTTCTTTGAGGACAATGTTGAAGTAACAATCTGAGAGTCACCTTCAATATGGAGTTTCGGAATCCCCAAAGATAATGCTAGCTTTACCCCATCTTTGAGAGCTCTCACCTCAACTAGATTATTAGTCCTATTTAGAAGCTTGGAAGACAAATCTTTTAAAATATGACCATGATGGTCCCTAAGGACACAACTACCACCTGATCTTCCTAGGTTCCCTTTAAACACGCCATCAAAATTTAACTTACAAAAGGATAGAGAGGGCGCCTCCCATTTAACTCATTTCTGGAACTCATCCTTGGAGTTTTTACCAACCATCACGCCCTTAAAAGGAATAGAAACATGTGGCTATCTACTTAGGATTAAAAAATCAGAGGACAATGTAGAAGACAAATTCTTGTTATTAGTTAAATAAATAAATATGTTTTCTAAAAATGTTTTTTAAAAAACAAAGTGGGAATAATTTAAATAAGTTTTATTCTAATTAAAAGAAAAAAAAATGTGCACAAGGAAATTAATTAAATTAAAATAATAAAAGTTTATTTTAATGAGAGGCATTTGCATGTCTGTGAACCGGAAACCATAGGTAGGGTTAGACTCTTTATTAAGATATTCAAGCTGATTTCTAAACGCATAGGTTTGGAGGAGCAATTTTGGAATTGAAAGATGAGACTTTTTCAAAAGGTTCTGGGTAGTGAAATTTTTGCAATCAAAAAGTAATTACCAGGTTTATAACATTAGATTGAGGTAGGGTTTTGTAGAACCATTGTAGGAAATCTCTCAAAAACATATGTCTTCTTTGTGCTTGTTATATCAATTGTGCTTATTAGTAACAAATTTGAATTTAAAACCCTTATTTGAAAATTGATTGTTCTTCAGTGATGAAACATTTGTGAAAATGAAATTGAAACCCTTAATCGAAATATTGAATTTAGAAATTGGATTCGTGAGTAGGGCTTTGAATCAAGAAAAGATTATTGTTTAGTAAATTTGATTGGTTGGACGTAATTTTCTTATCAGAATTATATTGGTAAAGTTTATATATATTACTGTTGTAATAAAAGTTACTGTGGTAACTTTATATTCAAATTTGCTTTGGGAGAAAATGTTTTATTATTATTTAAAATAATAATTAAAAAGAAATTAAATGGTGGGGTGGGGGCCATCGCCACCACCTCCCATTTCTCCTCCTCGCTGATGGCCTTTATAGGCTACATACAACAGGCCTCTTGTCGTAGCAGCAGATACTACTATTGTGTTGCTGTGACAGTAGGACTGTTGTGGCAAGACTAAACCCCAAGGGGTTTTAAAACAAAAAAAGTTTGTTTTTTAAGTTTTTTTTATTAATTAATTTTTTAATAGTTGATTTTTAAATTTAAATGAAAATATATTAAATGTTATTTAATATATAGGTTATTTTTAATTAGTTTTTTTAATGATATTTAATTTAGTTTAGAATGTAAATAAGGTTCTTGTGAAAGATTATCATAGTTTTTTTTAAAAAGTATTTATTAAATATTATTTTGAGAATGAGATTTCTCTTTAACATTTTAAAACAAAACAAGTTTGCTTTTTAAGTTTTTTTTATTAATTAATTTTTTAATAATTGATTTTTAAATTTAAATGAAAATATATTAAATGCTATTTAATATATAGGTTATTTTTAATTAGTTTTTTTAATGATATTTAATTTAGTTTAGTATTAAATTACATTCTATTTGTTAAATAAGGTTCTTGTGAAAGATTATCATAATTTTTTTAAAAGTATTTATTAAATATTATTTTGAGAATGAGATTTCTCTTTAACATCAAATTTCAATATCATTATTATCATTTAAAAAAAGAGTAAATAGTAATAACTATTATCATTGATTAAATAAAAACTTAGTTTTACTAGAGATGGATTCTTTTAAACTACGCAAACAAGAAATTATATTATGGTGATCTAAACTTGGGAAACACATATACTAGGAGAACTTTTACAAATGAAACTTGAACTTTTACTCCAATTAGATTTTATGAAATTATATCGAAAACTAAAATGATTGAATAGCTACATTTGTTTTAAATGCATATTGAGATGTTATGTTTTATTTTGTGACAGGTTTTGGGAAAAACTTGTAGTTTGGCCAAATAGGAATGTTTACTAGAGGCTTGGGAAGTGAATATTTTAATGATGTTGTTATGTGATGTTGTTTTGTCATGATTATTTCATTTCCAACTAATGTGTTATATCTACGTGTTTCTGGGATGAGATTGAGTTCTTCTTTGTAAGCTCATGTGTTGTGAATTTTCGATTGGTTATTATTAGAAATATAGGATAGGCTAGGTTACTGAGAGGGGAGGGGTGAATCAGGAACCAATAAAACTTATTCTTATTTCACCAATTAATCCTTCATATATATTTTGATTGAATTACATGTATGAAAAATTTGAAAGCATTAAAACATTCATGACACTTTGACACAAGATACGGTGACCCAGAAATCTTCCAAATAGAAAGTAAAATTGGGGTGAGGATGATACCCACAAGCTTTAGTACTGTAGTATAAGTTGGCCGGTTAAGGCTTATAATTGATCACTTCTGATGATTTGCCCTGTTAGGAGCAATAAGGACTGATAGGTCCTATTTTTTAAAGGATTTACAATGAAGTATGCACTTGGTAAAGAGATTTGCAAAAGGCTATTAAGTCTACCTTGTGAAAGGATTTAACTGATACACCTGTTAGGATAAACCAGTGGTTGATCTCTGATTTGCTGATTGAGATTCTTTTGAAGTGTAATGATCATCTTGCTGTGATAGATAAATCTTTGTCGCTCCTTATATTGCTTATAGCTTCTTAATTCACATTCCTGCTCATATGATTGCTTTTTATTATTATTTTCTTTTTCTCATCATGTTTGGATGTGATGCAATAAATTACACACACACACACACACACAACGACATATATACATATATTTGTATATATACACATATGTATATATGTATGTATGTATATATATACATGTGTATATACATACATGTGTGTGTATATATATACATATGCATGTATGTATATATATATATATACATATACATAGATATGTATGTATGTATATATATACATATCTATGTATATGTATATATATACATACATACATATGTATGTATGTATGTATATATATACATATACATAGATATGTATATATATACATATACATAGATATGTATATGTATACATATACATACATATCTATGTATATGTGTATACATATGTATGTATATACATACATAGATATGTATATGTATAAATATACATGCATATCTATGTATATGTGTATACATATGTATGTATATACATACATACATATCTATGTATATGTATATATATATACATACATACATACATACATATGTATATATATGTATGTATATATGTATATGTATATAGATATGTATATGTATATATATGTGTATGTGTGTGTATATATGTGTGTGTATATATACATATAAATGTGTATATATGTATACATATATACACATATATGTACACACATATATATGTATATGTGTGTGTGTGTGTGTGTGTGTGTGTACACATATATATGTGTACACATGTATACACATATATATGTGTATACATATATATATATGTGTATATATGTATACATATATGTGTATATATGTATATATATGTGTATATGTACATATATATATATATATATATATATATATATATATATATATATATATATATATATATATATATATATGTGTACACACACACACACACACACACACACACACACACACACACACACACACATCCAAACTACAATTCATCAAAGTTGACTACAATACAAGTTTCACAAAAACACATAAAGTCGGCTCAATTACTGGCACTTAGGTTCTGAAGACAAATTCGGTGAGGTTCTGATACTCGACAACCATTGTCAACACTCGACATCATCATGCTCTTAGTAGACATAAAAGCTCGATTCATACTAATCACTTCCAAGTAGTCTGAACTCGGTCAACATTGGTGATTCGGTGAACACTGCGAAACTCAACATATAAACTAAATCACTTGGTTGACACTACATGGCTCGATCAACACTAACACTGTGAGATCAGTATAAACTGAATCACTTGGTTGACACTTCTTAGCTCGATCAACATTGGATTCACATCATTGATATTGTGAACTCAGTAGACACTGAATTACTCGATTAACATTGTAAATTGCAAGATAAGCTCGGTAGCTGCTAACCATTTGACTAAGTGTGAGTCACTAATAAACAAATTTGACCATAATGTCAACAATCTATTGGTGTTTTTTAGTTGCTTGTATAGGACTGATGTGATTATTATGATTTACGAGATATACTTTTATGAGCTTAGGGTAGGTTATCTATATGTATGCTGGAAAGTGGCTTGCAATGGAGGTCGGAGCCTTGAAGAGGTTGCTTGGATAACCCATTGTAAGCTGTATTAATAAGTGATAAAATTTCATCAAAGGGGTTAAAATGAATTAACAAGAGTCAGTGTTTTACCTTGCCCATGCCTTGAGTGCTAGTACATGCTAGAATGTGAGTAGAGAGGATGCTTGGTTGTGTCTTTGCCTTGTTAGTATGTCATGTCTATAAGAAAGGATATTGATGCCACATAAAGTCATTAGAGGTCAGGTATTGAGAGATTGCTAGGGTAACCTTAGAGTTGACACATGTGATGACACTTACCCACATGCATATTAGGTCTCCTATGCATCTTTTTTGCCTTTGGGATTAGATGTTACTCGTGTACATGGTACCTTTGAGATAGACTACTATCAAGATTCCTTGACCTAGATTCTTATTATGACTTTTGGTTTGTTATCTATTTGGGACTTGAGATTATCTCCTCAACACGGTGGGAGTGGGCCATTTAGGTTCCATAAGGTTAGGTGGGAGTGTTTATTATACCATCAAGATTTGACAACTGGATGTTGATGCTGGATGTACCTTGTGCAGTTGTTTTATTCTTCTTATCTCGTGATTATGTTCTATGGTCATATTCTAGTATTTTGTACTTTGGCTATTTGAGATCCTATGGGATGTTATGTCTTGTCATGATGTATATTCTTTTAGCATTTCATACCCTAGGATATGTGTAGAGGATGATTATGCATTCTGGGTATGCTATGTGACTTGTATATTCTTTCACGTGCTTTCGTACATATGGTTATTCTATGACATGGATTTTGTTTACTTGTCAAATTTAATCTTAATAAAACTTATGGGTGAGATCCAACGTTATGGAACCCTTGAGAGATGCAACTATTATTGTATTGCTTATGTATGTATGCGAGTTATTGCTTCCACTATATTATCTCTTGATTGTTTTAAACTTAAAAGAAATGTTAAGCAAACTTGGTGACATTATAGGTTAATTTCTCCTAGGTTCCCTACCAGGGCATTACATTAACATCCCATGCTCCTATATATCATTCTTCTAGGTAGGAAATATTTTGGCATTATAATGGTAGTTTGGTACTTTCTATGCTCTCAAACAAACATTAAAACTTTTCTTATTACTGTGGCTGATTTGTGAAGGGGGAGAGAGTTCAATTTATAGGGAAAGGGAAGATGAAATGAACGATTAAGATGCAAACTTGGAAGCTCCTTAAGAGTGGTCATTATACAAGGAAAGGGAGACACATATATTGTGCTTTCTCAAATGCATAACCTTGCAACAATGTCACAAGGAGAATGCAAGCGAGGGGATTAGGGTTTTGGAGGGAATGTGGCCATTTTTGGGCGAATGAAGGGGACAATGACGTAAGAGCCGGATGGAGTGAGCAAGAGAGGTGCAACATCATTTAAGGAAGATTAATGCATTTGCTTGGGAAGTAGGAGGATGCAATAAGAGTTTACTTGGATTTGTGTTAGGATTTCTTAATCCTCATACTTAAAGTTGTGTAACTGATTAGGGTTCTATTAGGCTTGGATTAGGGGGTGATTAGAGCACAGGTGAGATGTTAGGAGAATACAAGTGTGACACTTAATTAATCAATTTTAAATAGTTAATTATATGAGATTAATATGGGTGAATGGGTTGGGTTGATTCTGAACTTGGATGTTAGGATTGGGTCAAGGGTTTGGCTAGGGTTATGATTGATTAAAGGGTATTACTTAATAAATAAAGCTTTTGGAAAATAAAATAAAATATGTTTTATGCAATTATTTAATTTAATAGAGGAAGGAGGATTTGATTAATAATCACACTATTTGTTGTCATGTTGATTTATTTATTAGAGTGTAGTCAATTACTTAGATTAATTAACCAGGGGATGACATAAATTAATTAAATATTAAATATGTAATTAATAATGTTTTAGAAGAGAACTAAATTTAATTATGAATCTATGTAATCAAATTTAGGTGTCTATAGGACAAATGACCATCTATGGAAATGTTTAGCTTATGTGTCATGCGGTAAATGATTCCATGGTTATTATGCTCTTTGCCTTCGATAATTATGAAATAATTAATCAAGATTAGGTTAAAACTTAATGACATATAACTTGCATACACTTAATATGGTGAACGATCAAGTTGTAGTGGGTTGAGCTAAGGTGATCCATTTGTTGGAGAACATAGTGCCTCATTTTTTGTAGTTTCATTTTAAGGGGCACAAAATTTTGAGTAACTCATGAGTAGTGTGAATGCTAATTTTGGGATAAACATTTATTGATTGCAATTCAAGCATGCAACTTAGGTTTTGTTTTTGAGGAAACACAACTAGACAGAGATAGTATCATGGAATGCCCAACATTTAATGACATTCACTCTAGCTATGACTATATTTTAGAAACATCGAAACACAACTAAATAAATCAACAAACTTATTAGTCAACATTCAATGTCTAAGAACAAACTTAAAGAAACAATTTCTAAAAAACCTAGCGTTCTTTTTGGATGGGTGCTATTCTAGATGGTTCCATAGAGTGCTATGGTTATGCAGACGTTAATGAAATCTTTCATTCCATCAAGAATAATGGTCCCATGGAGTGCTATGGTTATGCGGACGTCAATGAAATCTTTCATTCCATCAAGAAAGATGACCAAGGTTAAATTCATCTTTGCAATCTTATTGACATTGTGGTAAGTCTGAAATAATTATCTTGTTTGATTGGCGGTGCAATAAATATGGACACTCCATTGGAATTTACATTTACAGGCAACAAAGACGAATGACATTCCAACCATCAACTGATAATTCTTTTTAGAATCATAATAGGTAACGAGTGTTCTCTTGCCCAAAATTCTGCCCGGATGTGTTCAGCCAGAAAGCGAGTATTCTGTTTACCCACCTAGCAAGCGAGTGATCTGTTCATCTCAGAGTAAGCGATTAATCTGTTCATCTTCGAGTGCATGCAGAAGTGCAGAAGGCGTTGTTGCCTAACTTGAAAGAGCAGAAATATCAGGTGGCAAGGTACATCTCCTGTACATCTCCTGTTTCTTTACTGCTTTGGCCGAGAGGTTTTTCCTGCTTAGTGGGTTTTGACCTGTTTTTTTCTTGGCGGTTTTTGAACCCTTTACTATTTCGTGCATTTTATATCTGTATCAATCTGGGTCTGTTATATTTTATGGATTACACCCATCTTCATAATTTTTTTGAGGGTTTTTGTTTGTTTTCGGAGATCCTGTATTATTTTGTTATCTGTTACCCAAATTTGAGCAATTCGAAATGTTCCTGATTTTATGAAGGTTTAAAGCCTGGCCCTGGGGATCGAGCTCTGGGATTAGCATGTCCGGCCTCTGGTTAATGTTCCGCAAAAGAAGCGTCCGACTTATTGTGGGCCTGTTGCGAAGACACGAGCAGCTGTCCCCATGTCGCCGTGCTCCTATTTTAAAATAAAGTGGACAATTAACCCTGTCTCTTTCAGCCCCAAATATAGACAACGAACAACGAATTCTTGCATAATTAGAAATGGAGAGCCCTGAATATTTCTGTCAGCTATATTGTTAATGTCAGAATTATGCAATTGATTGTTTGAGGGTCTTTTTCTTATTATTCTCGTCCCACGTTAAATTCAAGGCAAAGAGCAGAGGAATAGGGAATTTTAGTTGTTCGCAGAAGGAGAAAACAAGTCGTCAGTGGTTATTGGAGAACTTTTCATATTCAGGTCTACTGTTTTGGCGCAGATATCATATTCTGGCAGAGTTTCTGTTAGTAGGCATGTTAGAAGCTTCTTGATTTATAGGAGAATGGGATAGAGAAAGCTAGCAGTTTACGGTCAGGTAGAAACAGGACATTGGAGTATTGAAACTTCGAATAGGTTCGGACCATTGTTTACAGCATTTCTGTCGGATTCTAACATCCGCTGCTGTGAAGGTTATACCAACGTGAGAGATCTCTCAGCTTCTAGAAGCATAAAAGAGACGTGTAACCTGTTTGATTAAATGCCTCACAAATATGCTTTCATGGGAACTGGTTGTCAAAATGCCTAGAATCGAATGCTATGATTGCAGTATCTGTGCAAAATGGATTTGCTATAAAAAGGCTTTTGGATGTTTTAAAGCATATGCAATGGGCTTGATGAAAAGGCTTTAGAACTCTCTCAGGTCATGCAATCCAGTTTGCAGATAAACTTTTAGGGACAAAATTTGTGCATAGATTCAGTGGCAATATCATTCATGTTTCATTGACTGATTGATTACCAAGCACATGGTACAAGGGGTGTAACAGCAGTATAGCATTATAGCATAGCAGCGGTACTATACACTATTTAAATGATATTAATGGAACAGCAGCGATACATATATCATGACAGTAGTATAATAGTAATTAAATTATTCATGACAGCAGTGGTAGCAAGAACTGTTATAGTACTATAATATCACTAAACTATAAGATCACTAAATATATCATCCACAGCAGTATAATACCAATTAAATTATTCGTCACAGCCCTGATAGCAAAAACCGTTGTAATGCTATAAGAGCACTAAATATATCATTTCAGATTCCCTTCTTTATGTTATCAAAGTCAGTTGCAGAAGAAATTGTATAGGATTATAAATTATTCACTGCTAGCATATTTGTTAGCCATATTCTGTTCACTATTTCTACGAATAAAGTTAATCTGATCTCTAATAATCAGCACAATTTTCAGCTGTGTATCACTAACTATAGATTTTACTTTTACAGAAAACAGACATCATTTGTCAATTTCAAAATCAATAGACCGCGCCCATAACAGACACACAGCCTGTTGCAACTACAACAAGATGAGGTTAGCTGTCAATTCCCCACTCACTTGAACTTATCCGTTATTTCTTGGGCTCAAAAACATTGTTTTGGTTTTCTGAATATAGTAGTGATCTTTTCGTTCTTGCAAAATAGGCAAGCTACCTCGAAAAAATGATGTCAACAAATAAAGCTAAAACACAAAACATCGAAATTGTAGAAGTAGAAAAATAGAAAAAGAAAAAGAAAAATCTCACTTCTAACATTGACAATGCACTGAAAATGCTAATTATGAAATGATACTTCAATATAACATACCAATTATAGTTGAATATAGAAAATTGAAATGTGATTCATGAACCATAAGTTCAAACTTGAAACTTGAAACTTCACAACCATTACCAATGACCATTGAACTTAGTAAAATTATAAATACTAAAACTTTTAAACATAATAATGAAAATGGTAAGTGAAAAATATAAACCATACATAGTACGGTGTACCATGTAAGTCAACCATTGACTATCAAATTATTAAATGACAAAGACGAAAGATTTAAAATTCATGTTCAAATATGAATAAAAAAAGTTCCCATGCTTAAAAAATAATAAAAAACAAAAGCTAAAAAGTTATTTTTTTTACTTTTCATGCAACAAGTTGACCGCACCCCTCGTGCACCTTGGGCGCACCCCACGTGCACTCGAGTGCAACCTCGCACCCGGGACGCACCTGCGTCCCCGCATCCCACCCGGGTGCTCCAATCAGTGCGGTCATGGTGTGGTAGCATTTTGGCCACGGTGCACGAAGTACTTGCACCGAGGATGTACGTGCTCTTGGTGCGTGGGGTTTTTGACCTAGGTGCGCGCACTCAGGTTACACTGCTTCTTAACCTACTGAATAGATTGTACTAAACTATTCACCATACTAAACTATTCCAATGATGATAAATTCCCAAAAACATTGTGACACGTATTTATAGGAAACTTGAAGTTGCTAGTCGTGCCAATACCAACTTTCATTATTATTTTCTTGTCCATCATTGCCAACTTTTGCATTTTTCTTTTTCTATTATGCACTGATAACAAAAACCCTTGCTATGCACTTCTCAACAAAAATTTGCTGATAACTTAAATCAGAATCCTTGAATTTACTTCACTTTATCAGGAATATAGAAAATTTCTGACAAAACTTGCAATTACACCAACAGTAGCTTTCTTTTCTTGAGGAAAAAATTCTATTGATTGTTTAATCTACATAAAGATTTATCAACAAACATCTTATAATAAATCCAACTTGTGAAGCACCACCAATAACCATGGTTACCAGGAGACCCGTCTCCCCCCTAAAAGTGGCGTCTCGGAGACCGAGACGCGTCTCGGAGACTTTTCGCGTCTCCGGAGACCTCAAAAAAGGTTGGAGACTTCATGACGAAGTCTCCTGAAGTCTCCCCGTCTCCTAATCCAAAAAGTGAAGTCTCCCCGAAGTCTCTTGATAAAATATAAATGTAAAATATAATATTAAATAATTTTATATATTTTAGCCCTCATTTAAATGTTTTTAATGCAAAAATCTAAGGTACTATATGAATTCCGTAACAACTGCTTGGTGATGTACGTCACCTACAGGAACACGATACAAGTCTAAGACAACATATTGGAAGCTGTACAGGATTGCAGTAAAGATCCCAAATCACATAAGTTTATGCGGCTGAGGAATTAGGGTGCAAAAACTGTTGTTAGTGCATTAGAAGATAGTATTACATATGTTACAGAAATCTGATATGCAAATGCTTGATAATAGCATTATTCCTCATGAAAACCAAGCATCTATTTGCTAATAAAGACTCAGCGATAACAGTGATAGACTAGAGGTTTTATGTATGTTAACATGAATGTATTTGGTCCCATATTTCTGTTTTTTCAAGAGGATATCATGTTTCAGTTTGATGTATAAGTCGTATTTGTTATTTGTACCTGTTTATCTGCTGTTGGCAATATCCTAGTACCAATATAGGAATCTTTGTTAGTTGAATCTGTGTAACTGGAAAAAAAACACTATTACAAAATGATTTACTCCCTTTTAAACTAAGCAATCCTAACTCTTAGTTAGAAAATAGAAATCCTAAGTGTGTCTCTATGCATGCATTGATGTTGAATAATTCAATAATTTTCACAAATTTTTTGTAGCAATGCCAATTTGTCAGGTTTTAAAATCTATTTCAGTAATGTACTTCTGTATCTGACCACTTATTATTATTATAATCTTTGACAGTTTGACTCTATGAATCTATTTTAATTTTTAATGTGACAACACTAGTATTATTAATTTATTATTTACTTTAGTCTTTTAGTCTTACAGTATTACTATTTTGAAATTTTGTATTTACTTTTAGTATTAGACTCTTTAAGTTTAAACTATTAAAAATTTATTTAAAAAAAAAAAAAAATTGCCGTCTCCAAGTACCCCCGTCTCCTATTTGAAAAATTGCCGTACCGGTACCAGTACCAGTACCGGAGACCTCAAAGTCTCCCCGTCTCCTGGTGACCTTGCCAATAACCTACCTGTAATCAAAGAATCACAATAATGGCTAAAAAGCTAACCAACACGTACCTTTGATGAGAGCTAGGGAGTTTAAGTGCTCAATTGGATCCTCTGTAGATGGCAAAGAGCATCAACAAAACACCATCAATACTTTGTCAAACAAATGATTCAATTCAAGTACTACTGACAACTCTTAGATATAGATAGACAGAGGCACAAACTTCTTATTGGTAGGTTTGTTACTAAGCTTGGTGATCAAATCAAAGCCCAAAAGTAAATATTTCAAATAATGAGGTAAAGGAGAAAATGTCATATTTGTATCTCTGAAATGACGAATTTTAGGGGAATGTCATATAAGCGATCATATCTATCCAACATCAGAATACACAATTGGTAAAGCAGACAAGAAGATTTACTCAAGTCTCTAAACAATACATCTCGTCAAACCAAAGCAATTTACTTTTTCTAATAACAGGAAAAAAGAAACCCTAAAAACAAATATGTGGCAATCATAGTTGAGGGAGAGAGAGAGGAGTATAAAACTTGGTGAATATAGAGAGCATAATTGAAGGTGGCGGGAAACTATTTATCTTGAATGAAAAACTTGTGAGGCAATAACCATAATTCAAAGTTTCAAACCCTGACCTTCTTTAGTAATTACACCATGTTATGTTCCCCATAGCAGATGGGAGATCTCCCAGAAAACAATAATTGTGTAGTCTTACGCCTTCTTAATGTTGCACTTGAAAAACGTACCCATTTTTCCCAGTTACGATATTGATTACTTTTCAAAGACAGTTTGAACGTTTTAACATTTATAAATTTTTTTTTTTCTGAAATAAGATTACTCTAGACCTGAAGAGGCATGGTATGAAAGTACCACAGGTTATGTTGGCACACTTTGCACTAGACAAGGCAATTTAGTTGTACTCGGTTGTTTATGGGTGGGAGGATGGGAAAGGTTGTTTATTGTTTTCGAAATATTTGAAAACAATTATCATTTTCCAAATATTAGGAAAACAATTATTGTAATTTCTTGATCTTCATGGTAAGAATCCTTGCTCTACCCATAGATATATCCTAAACATTTCGAAATGAGCCAGAGAATGAGATGAGAGTGAATAGACCAAAAAACTTTTCAAGATTTATTGATTTCTTCCATATATCTTGAAATAATTTGCAAAACAAAAGCATCACACACTAGAGAGATACCAAACAAAATCCAAACTTCTCTTGTAAAGGAACATTCAAAGAATACATCCAAAAATCTTTACACAATCAAATCCAGAAATATATCAGTTTAATTGCTATGGATTGTGGAAATTTAATCTCTTTAATTCAAAGAATACATGATGCACTGGTCCAAGGCATTGACAAAAGGAGCAAAGATTGGGATCACCATCGGGTTTAGTGAAAGGGAGTCTATCAAGCAAGTCACCAGATGAAATACAAAATTTTGGGCTCAATCGGGGAATGCTAGATTCTAGAACAAACTTTGCTCCAATAGTGAGGCTCGAGGTTAGTTTCCACTTACAATTCAATTGCTAAAAAATTTCATGGGTGTTGCAAAGCAGGTGTAAACAAGTTTGGCTTTAGTGGAGTGCAAGGTGGTGCCATCCGACCATCTCAGTGGAGAAAGCCTATCAGATACTTAACTACAGATTATATGGAGTTTGAGACAAGATCAAGCTTTAGTAAGAACAAAGTAGGTTCCCCACTGGGTCACAGAGATGTTGAATCTCAGGCGTAAGGATTGCCAACTGATAAGGGAGGCTTTCAAGATGATATCCTTGAAATTGCTGATGCCACACAAATTCCATTTCTTTGCAGAACATCCTTGGAGCAAGGCAAGGGGCTTATCTCCATTATACAGATTCCACTAGATGGATGGACTCCATAGATTTTGCTATCCTGATAAAAAATGTATTGCCTAAGATTAAGCGTTTGATCTCCTCCCAACTCTTCCATAAGGATTGAAACATAGGGGATCCTGCAACCGTAACCTTTAGTTTCCCAGAGAACAAGTTGTTAAAATGTAATCCCTTCCTAGATTTCGCAATTGCAAGAACACCACTACAAATATTTTTTTTGATCAAGACTTTCCATGGTTCATTGCCTTGGGTGGCTTTCGATATCCACTTAGCTACTAAGGCAATTCAAGTCCCAACCCACCTTGCTCTTTACTTTTGACATACGAATCCCATTTTACTGCTCGTCCCTTGTTGTGCCCCTTGCCATTTAACTAGAGAAAGTCTTCGATCCTTTTCTGCACAAAATTGATGTGAGCCTGGAAACAACCAAGTAGAGGAATAGTATACAGTATAGGCTGATAGGATCTCTTGACAAACGAACCCTTCCAGCTAATGAGAGATATCTATTATTCCACTTGGAGAGCTTGCTCTCAACTTACTTTCGACCCAATCCCACATAGCTTTAAGATTAGGGCTTACAAAAAAGGGAATCCTCAGATATCTTACTTGGTGATTAGGACCACCTCAAGTCAAATCGGGTCTAGAACACTAATTTGGAGGATTATCTTCCCACCCAAGAAGGATAGACTTTGCCATTGAGATCTTTCTGCTAAAGGAGGAATAGAATATATCCAACTTGGCTAGGAGATAATTAGTGTTCTGCTTAGATAACTCCAACAAAATAGTAGTGTCATCTGCAAATTGAATATTGGAGATTTCTTCTTGGTTTAGCAAACACCCTCCTTTCCCACTTGGGGAGAAAGAGGAGTCCCCAAGGATGTAATAGAGAGTGCAACAATAACAAATAATGCAAGAGCAAGGGGGCATCCTTGTTCAATGGATCTGGTACATATCAAAGGATCCAAATCTCACACCATCGATTTCTATAGAAGCATTGGCACCAAACATAAGTGTAAGAACCATCCAGTTGAAAAGGCTAGGGAATCCTAGACTTTCCATCATCATTAAAATGAATTTCCATTCAATCCTATCATATGATTTCTCATAATCAATAAGGAACATGAAGACCTAGAGATTTTAGTGCAGTTCAAAGCTTCCCAACAAGTGATCATGTTTTCAAGTATGTACCTTTCTTTAACAAAGCCTGCTTGAGTGGAATTGACAATGTTGGGAAGTATGTTCTCCAATCTGATTGCTATTATCTTAACCAAAATCTTATAGGATTACATTGAGTAGGGTTATTGGTCTCTAGTTTTTAACCAAGATTTTGTCTCCATCTTTAGGGATGAGTTTAATGAGTCCAAAATTGACGACAAGACCCAAAGAGCCGTTACGAATAGCCTCCTCATATACCATCAAGAGATCCTCCCAAATCCAGTCAATATTGGCCTTATAAAATTCAATGGGTAGCCCATCAGGTCCTGGAGATTTGTCATTATTCATCTTAAGAATAGTGTTAATGATCTCCTCCTTTGTAATAGGTTGTTCCAATCTACCAAGATATTCCTTCTTGACTTTCTTGGGGATAATACCTTGAATATTTGCCCTCATGTGCTTCATGTTCCTCCCATCTTCCTTTGAGGTGAAGAGTTTGGAATAGATTTCATCCTCATGATTATGAATCTCCCTCCCTTCATCATAGATATAGTCAATTCTAACTCTTGCCTCTTTGAACTTCAACGATTGAAAGAAGTTCTTAGAATCCTTATCACCATGGTCTAACCATCGAAGCCTAGTCCTTGTCTTGGCACCTTGAATCTTACTGTTCTAAACCGTCCTCAAGGCATCTCTAAAATGAACAAGAGTATCTAGAGTAGTAAAGTTGGAAGGATCCTGTTGGATATTAGAGTTCGACATCACAGGGTATTATGGAGACAATTCTCCCAGAATCTAGCATCTTTAGCTTTCTTACTAACAACTATTTGAAATAGGCTTTTCTGCTTTGAGTCATGGTCTCCCATCTCCTAATAGCACTAGAATGTTTCAAAATGTTGTGATTGTGCCATCTAATAATCTGAATTGCAATTTTGGAATCCTCATCTTTGAGGAGGGATGTATTTAAAGAAAAGTTGTTGGAAGAATCTCTAGAAACGAGGATATCATTGATATGGAAAATAGAAGCAACAATGGGGTGGTGATCAGATAAAGTGTATGGAACAATGTTCACACATTCCCCATTGTGGTCCTTGCCAAAATTGAAAGAGTCTTTCACTTGCGTAACATCTGCCAAGCCTGCAGTATATTCTTCTCCCTCCCTTTGGAAGTTGGACTAGGTATGCCAAATTCCTTTAAAATCTGTCTTACCTCTGGATAAAGGATAAAAAAGATTGAACTTGTTTCAAACATTGGACGAAAAGAACTTTTCATCACCTTTCCACTCAAATTTTGTTCCACCAGACTTGTTCGGGGGTCTTTCCACCATGTTGAGGTCACCAATAAAAACGCACAGGATATCCTTCAACTAGTACATCTAATTCCATAGGCCTATCCTTTCAAAGTGGTCATTAGGTGCATAAATGGATCTAATTCCCACTTCCTTTATCTCCAATCTTGGTAATAACCCGAACCATCTCGTTGCACGGTGAGCACCCTCACTCTGCAATTTGTTTAAGCCATCTAGGCCCTACAAGGGTAACAACTCCACCCTTCCCTTTCTGGTAGGAGGTAAAAAAGGATTTGGCATCATTACATATACATTTTAGGGAAGTGTCCAAATAGAATCTGATAACCAGCCTTGATTTTCTAGAGGAGAAAGTTAACTCCTTTTTTGGTTCCTAACGAACCTTTTTACCACATACTTCCTGGCAAAGGATATTTTGCATCCATTAGTAGTCAATTAGGGGTTTGTGTCCATTGGAGCTTTGAAGCTCTTGAATATAATTTGGAAGCTTTCTCTTCTGGATTTTAGAAGGCTTAATGCTACTTATAGAGTTTGGGGGTCTTCCCCTCTTCCACTTGGATTGGGTTATCTCATCATCGTAGTCATCATCGATCGCTTTCAATTCCACCAATTTCTTAGCCCAACCAATTCTTGGTTCTCACTTTTCTTCCTTGCATTGAAGGTAAATAACTTTAAATCATCAACCTTGTCCTCATCAAGAGCCTCCTCCTTGATACTTCCATCTTGGTTCATCTTCTTGGAAGTACTTTTATTTGTAGGTGGATCTCACTCTCTATCCATGCAGGTAGGAACAACCTTACTGACTCTAGAAATGATCTGAGATTGGGGATGAGCTCCCAGACCAGGAGGAGGGAGAGGAGGGGTGTTAGAATAATAGTCAGTTCAAAATTACTTAGCTTGTCCTCAAGGTCATGAGATCTTTTAACAACTTCAAATCCTCCTAGGCTAGGAGCATCAGCATTACCTAAATCATGAGAGTTGATGGACTCATTATCATTCCAGGAGCTACACTTGTCTTTCTTAGAAAGCTTATCCTCCCTACCCACATGGGTAGGCGAGGTTGACGGGCTAAGACCATCACCATAGGGAGGCAACACTGGAGCAGACGAGGAGTGATTTCTGAATTTGTGATTAGAGATCTTCTTAATCTTTAACAACCCAATTTGTTGGGTATTTTGGCTCCTGTGCTTTAGTTTGGGAATTTGAGAATCCAAACCTAAGTTAGACAGGGTACACCTTGGAAGGGAGTTTAAGTGAGCCAGATTAGCTTTCGACAAAGAAGACAGGTCTCTATTGAAAGTAACTTTAAGGGCATCAAGAGACACATAAAGTTCTTCCGAAAATGTAGGATGATCAATGTTTAGAGAAGGGTTTGAGGTCTGAGACACACTCTATAGGCTTCTCCTACTGAGATGGAGCGATGGTAGCCTCCACATGGTTTGTTTTAGACTAGGTAAGTTAGGGTTCTTGTTCTTCACAAGCAAAATGATATGTCTCAAATGAACCTTCCTTTTTGTAGAGGAGGCAAGAGTTAAGGCTGCCAAGGTACGAGATGGGGCATGAGAAAGAGTGATCATTAACTTTGAAACAATATTAAAAGTAACATCTTTGCTAGGGTTGATAGAGATAAGAACCCTTGCGTCAGTATGCGAAAGAAAGGAGTCGATTTTATGAACCCTAATGACTTTGCCAATAGGCTTGAGGGCTTGAGCAACTTTCCATAGGAAAGGCGGGAAGTTGAGGAAACTAATTAGTTGGGGAGAGGAAAGAGTCATCATAGCATCCAACGACCAAGGCATGACCCTGAAGTAGGCATAGCCAACTCTCTAAAATTGGTTGTTAATAATCTCTTTTTGCGAAGTATGTTTAGCAAAGAAAATAGAAAATAATCCTTTTCGAATATGTGCAAATATGTGAAATGAAACCCAATTTTTTTTTTGCTCCACACATTGTGCAACCATTTGCTAATATATACTCTAGAACGAAGCTTCTTAAGATCTAGGGGTGCAAGAAATACGACAGCATTCCTAAGTATGTTCATCTTGGCCTCAATAGCAGTGGCCATTTGAGAATTAGGTTTGAGAATACATGATGGGTTAGACAGATTCTTACTTTAAGTTCTGCGTCCTCTGGATGTTCCTCCATCTTTGTCCTGTCAGTGTTCAGATCTTGCTCCCGGGGGCACTGGTATTTCATTGTCAAGATCCTGCTTGAAAGACAGAGGGTTTGCAGTCGAGAGGGGAGAGTTGGGTTGCATAGCCGAAGAGGGATTAGCAAGCACATTGCCTGACGATTTTGAGCTCTTAATAACCCCTAAGTGAAGCTTGTCTCAATAAATTCGTGTTAGGCATTAAAGATGCAGGTGCAACTGCAAGGAGGATGGCCTTCCGCCAATGAGAAAGGCCTTCTTGAAACTCTGGCCTAGTTGCAAAGCTTTACTCAGAGTTTTTTCCACGGCCCTATTTCTATGGATCTTCTAAATTAAAATAGTTTTCTTCAGTCGTACAAGTTTTTATGGTGATTGGCATTATATAAATATTGTTAATTTTCATTTTTACACACTAAATTGACTTGAGATAATTTTTTTCTTCTACTTATCCAAATATTATGTTGTTTTTGAGTTTTCTGATTTTTGCCAAAGTTTTATTGTTTTAAATATCATGTAGTTAAATTCCATTTGCACTTTTAGTTTATCTATGCTGTATAAGTGGACTGCCACTTTGGTTAAATGAACTAACCTGTACTATTAACTGATGTTGGGTAAATACAAAGGAATAGAGTAAGAGGTTTTATTCATAAGCTATTGGGTTGATAAATGTACACAAAAAGTGCTGGATTTTGCAAGATGATTTAATATAATCTCTATCTTGTTGATTCTTCTTCTCCATTAAGATTCAACAAAGATTTGTATCTTGGGTTAAGGTTGAATATTGACTCAATAAGTTCTATGCTGATTGTTACACCAAAGACTGTTATTTGCAGTTAGAAAACATTAGGAAGTGAAATTTTGCTTGTAGTGCATTCAAAATTATAAAAAAGAAGGAATGATATGATTCAACTGAGTGTGTAAGAAACTGCAGGATTTTTTGTACTTGTCAATAACTGATACCATAAACTTGATGATTTTATTTTGAAATAAAAATGGGAATTTTGATGTTGTCAAGTTAACAAAACTCAATGAAAATGAAAACAGTGCAGAAATTTGAAATTTGGAATGTGCAGTAGTGGAATGGTTGTAGTATATTGACACAGGAACCGGAGAACATGGAAATTGAAATTGGCCATTTCTTTTTTCATACTAATTTTTAATTTTCATTCCTTGTAGCAACAAAAAAATTTAGAAGAAAAGTTATTCAGGAAGGGGAGTAGCAGAAGCGATAATAGCAATTCCTCATTGTCCGGGGACTGGAACAGACATAAATCAGAAGCAGCAGCAAAATTGAGGCCAAAAGGAATCATTGCTGTCATCATGGCAGAAAAATTTTCTGCAACTTTGAGATTGGGTGATCTCAATGACTTCATAGCCCCTTCACAGTCTTGCATTGTTTCCTTGAAAGGGCTCAGGGCAATCCCAAAAGCAGAGGTACCTTTTCTCCCTATTGTTGTCTTCTTTCTTGAATCTTTATCCATCCTGAATAAAGGTGTAACAGGAGCATTATAGCAGTAAAATAGTTTGTAATGTCTAAAAACACTGCAATTTCTTCTACCACAGTATTTCAAATGGCATACATGATATATAAAATGAATTCTTCCATTTGCTTCTTTTTCCTACCTTCCATCAGGTCTGCAGAGCGACCAAATGCTTTGCCTAAGAGATAAAACACGTGGGAAAGATTGTACTATATCTGTGAAGTTGGTTTGTTAATTTTTATTATTTTTGGAGGGATTTGTTATGGTGAATAAATTGGCTTTTGCTCTCCACATAACTTAATATTATTTTTTGCCTAAAGTTGTTACAAATAAAATTAAATAAAACAAATTCATTTATTGTTTGGACCATAGTTGGAGAACTTACCAAGGCCTAAAAAATAAATTCGGGGAAAACTCAGCCAGCTTTTGGCAAAAACTCAGCAATAATCTAAGGAACTTAAAAATTGCTTTTATTTTTAATAAGAACTGCATTTTTTTATCTCAAAATTCAATGAGAAGATGCATCCAATGAGTTGATAAATGAGAATACAAAGTGGGTACAAAGTTGCATTCTCTTGAAGAATACTGATGGTTTGAAGCAAAATAGTAAATGATTTATGTAAAACTAAAAGTAAATACATCATTCCAATTACATGTTCCTCTTCCGAGCACTAGGAAAACCTAAGGGAGAGGTAGAACTAGAGGGAAAGTCCGAGAAGTCTGCACTGGGTATGACTGTGCCTGTTCGCTCGGTATCTCTGAGTCAGTCTGTGACTCGTCCTCCATCCTGAATGTAGCTTTGCGTCTAGCTTCTCCCGGCACTTGCAATGACTACTCATTGAACTCAATGTCATCCAGTGTGAAACCAAATCCAACCTCCTCCTCCACATCCTGCTTCTCCAGATCATTGATATCATCCTCTTCTAAAACTCTGCTTCAAACCCGCCTCGAATGCACTTCAAATCAATAGAAATCAGTTTGCAAGTGTTTGGAATACATGTGGCCTAAAGACCTTTTTCCTCCTCTCAGCAAAATACAAGTGAAGAAATAAGAAGTGAAATTAAGTTGGGCCGTCTTTTGCCTTTTTATGCTGTTATAAAAGTACAACCAAGTTTTTAACAAAAAGTTGCTGAGTAAAAACTCAGTAAGTACTTGGCGAGTCTTAGCCAAGAATTCGGCAAGTTTTTGGCCCTAGTAAAAGTCATACAAACTTGCCAGGCCAGAAAACTCGGCCAGTTTTTGCAACCCGGAGAGTACTCTGTCAGTAGTATATCTATGATTTGAACATTTAGAGCCAAATGCAATGGTACTATCAGCAAATTAGTTGTGTTATTTTTATAAAAGCTTTCACACATTTCATTTAATTATCTTTTATAGAAGTCTCCTACCCAGATCTGCACTAATTTTATGACAGTCTGGTACCCAGACAAATAGAGCCTGTGAGGTACCCAGGAGGTACCTGGAGCATTACCTGTGCTGGTATGGGTACAGGGGCGTCTAGGTCAGAACGTAGTAATATAGCTCAAAACATTTATTTTTCTGATAGCTTGTTCAGAATACAAAAGCTTATATCCTTCAAAACTTGATCTGAGTCATTAAACTCCTGCACGCAAGGGTATGATTTAGCATATAGAACTGTATTTGTTTGAACCAAATTCCAGGGAATTCCCTGTTGACATGTGTAGTGTCTTTATTGAATGCTTGTGAAGCATACCATCATAGTGTAGAATGTGTTATAACCAATTCAAAACTTGATTGCATTACAGAAAACTTATTTGTTATTAAATTGTGTTGTAGCAAAAATCTTACAAAGGTTGATGTTTTGAAGAAAACAAATTACTGTGTCAAAATCTGAAGAGAGTTGTCAAAGAATTGTCTTTGTCCACTGGTTTAGCTTTTGTTACTAATTAGTTATAGATAATTTCTTATTTGTTATTTGCTCATAATTTAAAAAAAAATATTGTTGAAAATATTATTTTTTAATTATTTATATTTCATTGTTAAGCTGAGAGGCTTTCTACAGTGGCAGCAATCTTCAATGTAAACATTTTCCATTTTGAAAAAAATTTGACATTCATTTACACGTCAAAAAAAAGAAATAAACTAAATATAATTATAATTAAAACCGTGAAAATTACAAAGAGGAAATGGAAGTAAAAATGAGGTAGATCAAGAGTTTCGAATCATTTCCTCACACCTTTTAGACTCACATAAATATGCGATGAGAAAATAGACGCCTCGAGAAAGATATCTCTCGGCTTATTTTATATATATATATATATATAATATATATAAGCTAGTTGGTACTAATAACTAAAAATATTGTTGAAAATATTATTTTTTAATTATTTATATTTCATTGTTGGTACTAATAACTAAAAATATTGTTGAAAATATTATTTTTTAATTAATTAATTATTTATATTTCATTGTTGGTATTAATAACTATTTCAATTTTAAATCTAAAACAATTATTTATTTTAATCCAAGAAACATAAATTATTAATGACTTATTGTTATTGATAATAAATATTTTTGGAAAGTGAAAATTAAGACTAGTGCTATTGTGTTTCTATAAAAGAAGGCAGCAACCCTTATAATGTACAACTAATGTGAGGCACACAGGCTTCCTGCTTTTTAAAAATGGTTAACGTTCCAGAAGTGTGCCTATAATAAAGGAGTCTAGTGCGCTTGGTAAAGTTTGGCAACTTTTTTTCCGATGAGTGAAGTAAGGGGTCTGAGTCCAACAAGACATTCATATATACTAAAATAGATTGAAATTCCTGGTGCAAATGTTAAGCAATGATGGCAGAATCAATGGATAAGGCACAAATTTCCAACCATTATTTTATCTTATGTGCGATCTAAGAATCGTATACCTCCTTAAGAAACTCTGACCATGGAAAGCACTTCTGTGCAACCAACATGTTCCTCAAATTCAGAAGAGGCAGATGACATTGACCTGGGGCGACCCATCTGATCTAAAAGTGATTCAGCCTAGATTGCTAGGAAGTTGTAGCAACTTTGAAAGGACAAGGAACGGGAATGCGTGCTATAGAGGCATTTAAATGATCTAGAATGATTTCATAAAAAGACATTTTCTAAAGCTATTTACTTGGAACTTGGAAGAGCACGTAGAGCCAAAGATTATCTAAACCGTCACTAGAAGAGTACTCAGACAAAAGCTTTTATTATTTGCATTTTTATCTTTTTATTCTTTGTAATTCCTAAAATTGGCTCTGCTGCAGTTTTCTTGTAAAAAAGAGTCTTCTATTTTTTTGCTTTTGCACAAGTGTAGTTGTTAACCTCACAAAAGATCAATATTTCCTACACTTTCTGGTCAATTTGAACGTGTTAAGTTTCCGAACCAGAATAATACAAATGTAATATACAGAAAGTCAGAACAGCATATGCACAAATGAAACGATTATTTACTGTGGGAAAACCCTCCTACTCAAGGGAAAAACTCAGCCACACCCCAGAAAGGATGCTCTTTATTAAAAGCTTGAAGACTCAGATACAAAGATCTCAAGCTGATCAGAATATAGTCTAATCAGTGATTGTTAACTCTTAACAATAAAGCAATATGCCTCATGCACAGTTTGACCACATAAAAGAATTATGTAGCTTGCATCACATACGACTGAAGATTCTAGCCAATCAATCATTAGGCTTTATTCACCTTCATCACAAATTGATCACAGATTCTATGAATATCACACATTCCAAACAATCATACACAGATCATATATTAAATTCAGCTATACAAAAAAATATGATACAACTCTTATACTTTCACAGCAGGATATGTGAAGTTTCTGCAAATTCTGCTATAAAGCAGACTGATATAATGCCTTTTTGATTGCTGAAGATGGTCTTGATTATACAGACCTGTATATGAAGTGTTACATGAAGTATAATAATTATTCTAAAAATGTTTTTATCCCTGCTATGAAAATGCATAAGGCATTAATGCTACAGGAGCAGACTTAATTGTATTTGTGTGTCCTCTATCCACATTCTTACCTTCCTTTATAGTAAGCCCAAGGAACATGTCCTTACAAAGGACATGACCCTTTCTAGGTGTTGGTGAACAGATTTGTCTTTTAATAAAAAGAAATGAACGAAAACTTCTACGCCCAAATTCACAAGACAAATGCAATTTCCCAACAGTTGAGGAATCTCTACTTCTTCAATTCCTCTGTGAATTTTGGTAAGGTTCAGCTTCCTTATTAGATATTCAATCAAAACCACCTTCTAAATGAGAGCTACTTTGAACCATAAAGTATTAAGGCTTCCCATCTATTCTTAGATGGATAATCTGATAAACAGTAATTAAATAAACAAGAACACATACAACGGAGAGAACACACAGTTTCTCTATCAATTACTTCTTAAAGACCATTCAAAACTAATGCTCATCTAACATAAAAAGGATTATCCAGCATCAAAGGAATTTCAACAATTCAATATTGATTCAATACTAAATCAATAACGAGCAAATTCAAAGCATATTATCTTCGAACATTCAAACATTTTCCTTTCCAAAAAGAACAATACTGTTCAGATACAATGCTGGAAACTTACATTTGCATAGCTATAAAACTTAGATAAAAATGGTCACAGAATGATAACCATCAAAAACTGCCAACCCCAAATGCTACTGAGTTTCAAACTTAAATAGAAAGCTATTCGAGAATCTCCCTAAAAACTGGATTCTCAGACAGTTAAAAGTAGTTATGAAAACCAACATTAGGGTACACAAACCTAGAAATTAACTTTTAAAAACAGAACCAAATGTCTTGAAAGCATTTAAAAGATAACACTAATCATCCACTGATTGGTGAAATGGTTCTTCTTCCTCCTCATCTTCAACATCACCCTGTCCACGTGCAAGCTTCTATGTTCTGAATGCGTTCATGAATTTGGTCATGGCAGTTGTATTTAGGCTCTTGATGCTCTGCAGTCTGTTTTTCCAAATATCTTTATCCAACTTCATCTTGTTCATGGTATCCAGGTAACTAGGGAGTCGTAGAGTGCACATGCCTGACATTATCGTGCTCTTGGCCACCTTGGAGAAATCAAACGATGTAAGATCAATTTTATCTTTCACAAAATTCATGCGTTCTTCATATTGTTTGATCATGGTCTCCACATTGAAACCTCCTTCCTTAAGAGGAGTGGAAAAGGCTGAGCCGATGGATTGAAAGTCCTTGCTTACGTTTTCAAGCAATGTCTTGAATTCCTTTTCACATGACTGCATCTTGGAAATAGCAGAAGTGTAATTGGATACCCTCCAGGCTATATTCTTTTTCAAAACTTGAATCAATCTTGCGTCCACGTGCTGCAGCGTGTTTTCCTTTAGAAACTTTTTTGGCCCGTAATCTTCTACCTCTATCAATTGGCTTACCATGGCTGAGAATTTCTCGACTTAACCTTTCTAAACTGCCGACTGAATGCGAGATTCATCAAGTGCTGCCCCAGCTAGAGAAACAATTTCATGCAGATTTTGCATGAGTTCAGCGACCTGATTTGTTACTAGGCTAATCCAACTGAACATGGCTGACGACATCATCATCTTTCCTTTCTTTAAATCCTCTAGCAATTGTTGATTTTCAAGGGCACTGGAATCAAAGGTAAGCCGTGATTGGTCACCAAACCAAACTTTGACCTTTCAATGAATTTATATATTCGGCCATTGCATTATTCTCAACTTTCAGTTTCTTCTTTTCAATCTCGTCTTTCTATGACTGTAGCACAATTTGTTTGGTAGATGCCTCCACCCAATGTTCCTTTGTTTCACGGTTCATCACCCCCAAATCTGTGTGTGTGATTTCAAAATTGTTTAGATCCAATTTATCAGTTCCCTCTTTTTGATTGTAGGTGGCTACTTTAGCTATACTCCTCCCCATTGCACTATCAAAAGTTATTTTGGCTGTGCTTTTAGTCCTCTTAGGTTTTGGGGCCTTGTTGTATATTTGCTCACAATGTCGTCATCAGGGAAAGAAACAAGAACCAAACTCCTCTTTCTATTTACTAAAGCTATGGGCCAGTTAGGAGTGGTAGCATCTTGTTGCGATTTGGCACCTTTTGAGGGGTGTTTACGACTTGTATCCTCAGAGGAGACAAACCCACTGTCATTTGGACTCTCTGGCTGTTATCAATAAGTTCACCACCTAAGTTTTTATTTGGCTTGCAGTCTACCTGGATTACTTAATGAAGTGCAAGGTACTCACATTTTGATCTTCTTTTTAGAACAAGCTTTTTGTACAAGAGGCGGATTATTGATCTTCTTCTTAGAAATACTTGATGACCTTTTGCTACTTGCAATTGTAAGACCAACATTAGAAATAGGGTCAATTTGGTCACTAATACGTGTGTCCTTTTTCATTCTTAACCAAGACTTTGTCTTTTCAATCACATTTGTTGTTCTTTCAAGAATATTATCCTCTTCTTTAGAGTTCCAATTTATAGCAACTGTGTCATAATTACTAGTTCAATTTCTTGGGGAATTGGGGTATCTGTTCTATCTTCTTCTATGTTTGTGATATCTACACCCAGTTTCAATTGAAAAAGATGGACTTGTGCAACAATGAACCTGGATAACTCTCTTCTTCTCACCTCCAACTCATCTGCACAATCCTCCCAAAAATCTTCCACATTAGGGACATGTACAATCTTTGCATGAGTGTCAAATAGGCTATGAATAATTCTCTTGCTATCAAAATCTGGTCTAGCCTGATAGAAGCCAAAACCAAGTCAGAGCTTACACATGTTGCATCTTTCATGCTTCCGCATGTCAATGTGCCTAGCTTAAGTGGGAAAATAATATCACAAGCTTCTTCAGCTGAGAATTTGTTAATTATGGCAATTAATTGCCGAGCTACCTCTGTTGGGACAAAGCAATCAAGAGCAAACCTGGGAAGGCGTATAGGCTCTTCATCAAAACCTCCTACACTCAAATAAGTAAATTTAGGGAATTGGATGTACAGGCTACTGAAAGATTGAATAAGCTTTTGAGACTCAGGGGACAATCTATGGTGCAGGGGGTTTTTCAATTCAAAACACAATTTTCCAAAAAAGATGTCATGGATCCTTCTGAAGTCTTCCAGAGCCTTATCCTTAATCAGCATGGGGCAATAATTATGTATGGTAATTTCAATATGCTTTGACAGGACCTGTCATGAAAACTAGATTTACAGAAAGCTTGATGGAACTCTAATTATCACAATGAATAATAGTAGGATTCATGGGTTGACCAAATAATCCCACTAGTAACTTTCTAAGCCAAACTGCTTCCTGAGAGGCCATTGTTGGTGCAATTATTCAGCTTCTGTGGAACTCTGTGCTACTGATGCTTGCATTTTGCATATCCATGATATCATCGCTGAGCCTAAATTGAAACATCTTGAAGTGCTTTTCCTATTGGTAACACTTCCGTCCCAATCTGAGTCTGTGAACCCATGCAAGTCCAAGTCATCTCTCTCATACTTGAGCCCAAGGTTAAGAGTGTCTTGTAAGTATCTCATAATGTGTTTGACTGCAACTAGGTGAATTTCCTTAGGTTCACACATAAACTGACTTAAAGCATTAACAACATAGCAAATATCGGTCTTGTATTTACCGAGTACATAAGAAACCCAATCATTTCTCTATAAAGAGTAGAATCTACAGAGGATGATTCTGCTGCTGCTTCCTTAAGTTTGTGTAGATTAGTCTCCATAGGAGAAGACATAGGTCCGCAGTTCCACATTCCAAATCTCTTCAAGATGTCTAATGTATACTTTCCCTGATTAAGTATGATGCTGTCAGAGTTCTGCCATACTTCTAGTCCTAGGAAGTAATGGAGTCCTAAATCTTTCATTTCAAATTCTTTGATTAGATCTTTCTTGCATTGATCTATAAGATGATCATCACTTGTTATTAGTAAATCATTAACATATATTATTAAAATTATCATATCGTCTTTATCTTTTTTTATAATAGAGATTTGGATCAGCTTCATTCTTGGAGAATCCTAAACTGGGGAGATACTTATCAATTCTTTCATACCATGCCCTTGGAGCCTGTATAAGCCCATAAAAATGCTTATACATATGAATCCCCAAAGGAGGAGTTTATAATGCAAAATTAGGTGAAAGTAGGCCCATATAAAAACTCCCTCTTAAGTTTGAGCAACTCTAAGGTGAATTCAATTCACATATACAAGTTTCCTATCTGCTCCCTCTGAAGTTTTGGTTTAGCTACTTTTGTAGGACTCCCTCTCAATGTGTACACTGTAAGGTCCCCTCTCATTATCTAGCCAAAGTTTACGGATAACTTCTCAAGAGCTTACGAGTCATTATCAAACCATGAGAATTTTCTATGTCGTTTACTTGAGATTTATCTCAGAATTAATGGTTTATACACCAGTTTTAATTTTTTAACTCATACTCAAAAATGAATATAATGTAATATCCCTATTGACATTCAACCATAAACAGAAAAATATTCTGCTATGTTTAGAGTGCACCTGGAAATGTTTGCATGCTCTTGGAGATGGTTCCCTTTGACATTTCGCGACTTCCTCTATGCACCTCTGCACACCTTTTGTTCATTCATTTGCTGAAATTTGATTACTGAGATCTCACATTAAGATTGTTTTAGTATGTATCAAATTTTACAAGCTTCAGGCGATCCGCATACTGAGAATCATCAGCAACAGGTGTATTAATAACTCTGTGATATGGTAAGATTGTACTGTCTTGTCGCAAGTCTGGAAACAACAATCTATTACACCGCTGAGTGCATGTGCTGCCTCTTGCATGATGAAATATATGGCTTATACAGACGCTGGTAGAAATTCACAATTCCAAAGTAAGGCTCCTTTCGTGCTGAAAAGTCCATTAAACTGTCATTATCATCAACTCCTTGGCCAAGACAAACTCTGAATAGATTTATTGTCTCTGTGAACATCAGAAGCCCGGCTTCACCTGCACAACGCACGACTACTGCAAAGTACCATCCACAGTTCTTCACCATTGGTCCAAACGCATTCCTGGTAACTCACCTGTTCAAGAGAACAAGCACTGGTATTTATTGTTTCAGTATGTCTTCCTCTAACAAAATACATATATGCTCAGGCTCATAGAGATTATAATTGCCAACAGTAGGAAACCAAGGAAGTATCAGGCTCATATTGTTATTTCCTGTCTAGCGTCAAATAATGATAACATGCCAGAGTTTCTTCACGACAATATAAATGCTAGATGAACCAAGGGGATGCAGTGTATCAAAGAGTTTTATATTAATGTCCTTCAAAGCATTCACGGCATAAATTTGATTCAACTCCCATTCATTAGTAATGAAAATTTCCTTTGAGCCCGTGGTAGAGATTCAGAGCGCTCCAACCGGCAATAAGCACTATGCGGCTTGAAAGCTCTACCATGTTCAAATATTCACATGTATGTTGATTCTGCGATTCCTCAATGCCCAGCCAATGATAGGGTCAAATCAAATTAATCCGTCTTTAGTGATAGTTTAATTACTCTGCAAATGCTTGTTCATCCACAGCATTAATTTCAATGTGTTTGCGCAGTGTCGGTTTGAAATATTTTAATCCTCATTTTCGTTATCGTCAGGTGCCTTTAGAGCAAACAAGCACATTGAAAAACGTAATTCGGAAAACAACATTTCATGTCCCTGCCTATTGCATGATTTCAACAAATTGCAATAACCACCTTTCGTGAAACGACATGTCCACTTTAAGCTCAAATACCCACATCATGATTTGAATCATATTAATAATTCTTGCAATAGCGAAAGGGAATTTTTATTGAATCTATATCAAGTCTGGTTCAAGCTCATAGCATTTATATCATGGTATTCAGTGATATTCGGAATGCCCTATAAGACCCGTACAATGTCTGGTTCATTGTCAAAGATCCATGTCATACTTTGGGAAATATTATTAATACCGATACATTGTAACAGCCAGCGAAAAGATCCATATAAATTTATAAAACCTATATCATATCTGGCTAAAGAATATAATGTTCGGTGATATTGATATTAGGAATCTGGTAGTCACGATTCCGTTAAGACCTTGCTTGCTTTATATTCTTATGTTCTTTGCCTTCGTCCACTGGAAATTGCTGAGATTGGAATTTACGGCAAGAGTATTCCTGTTCGACTTAGGGAACATATTCTGACTGATATCTATACTGGATTCATACTTCTTTACACATGGAAGTTTTTGCTGTACAACTCAACACCTTCTTTCAACCTTCCACTAACCTGATAGAAGTCTCGGTTCCGTTCAGTAGGAAGATATTTGTCTGGCTTCAGTAATGAACTGCTACAGTCTATACAACACATCTGGTCAGCACATAATTTAACACTTCTGTCTGAAGTTAATGCCCTTGCTATGTGATTACTGCCACATTCTGTGAATCACTCTGCCAAACCTTTTGTCTTCGGCACTGCCAAGATTTCTCCATAAAGAAGAGATATAGATTAAAACATTTTTCATTCATTTGGTAGCCTCTGAATATAAAGGCATAGTTACTGTTCGATTCTGCCCATGAATCTGAATAGATCTACCTTCAAGCAGTTAGCTTCTTACGAAGGAACTAGGCTCTGATACCATGTGAAGTTTCTGCAAATTCTGCTATAAATCAAACTGATATAATGCCTGTCTGATTGCTGAAGATGGTCTTGAACATACAGAACTGTACATGAAGTGTTACATGAAGTATAATAATTATTCTAAAAATGTTTTTATTCCTGCTATAAAAACGCATAAGGCAGTAATGCTAGAGGAGCAGACTTAATTGTATTTGTGTGTCCTCTATCTACATTCTTACCTTCCTTTATAGTAAACCCAAGGGACATGTCCTTACAAAGGACATGACCCTTTCTAGGTCGGCCCTCCATAAGACATATTATTATGCCAAGATCAGCATCTCCATTTGCTGACAAATAGCTAGTTAAACTAACTACATTTAGTGTTCACAAAGGATTGCGATCTGTATTATAGTTTATTATGTCTTAAAGGCTAATGCTATAAAGGAAATTCATGCTTTATCAGATCTGAACGATCTGTAGAATCAGACCAGTATGGTGTCAGAGTTACAGAATTAACAGGATGAATGTAAAACTCCAATCACTGCTAACTTTGCTAGCTGAACAAAGACAATCAAAGTCCCTTTTTATCTTGATTACATTGAATAGAGTCATTGCACAGAACTAAAGAAGACTCCCTTGAATATCAAACAACAATAATAGCCTAGTTCTATGCATCTTTTTGTCCACCGCTTAATCTGTAGACTAATACGTGATATATCATCTAAACAACAAAAAGACACTGGGCATGAACATTTTATTCTTCACAAGAATCAGCGCGACTTCCAAAGAATGTAGGAAGATCACCGTCACAAACATGGACACGCTTCCATGAATTGTCCACAATTAAAAATTACGAACTGTCTGGCTGTAACCACAAACCATTAACAAATAATTTCTTGATGCATCCATGATGCCATGTCATCCGATTCTGGCAATTAAGAAAGCACACACAATAATAATAATAAATAAATGGAAGAAGGTATGTAATGTCCCCACTAGTAGGGTTAGTTTGGGACAAGTAATACCTGCAAAATAATTGTTAGAATTACAACAATAACAAAACTAATGATATTAGTCTAGCCTCTAATTTAATTCCAATCTTAAGGATGTCTCAAGATTGGGCTTCCTAGCTCATAGCTACCTTGCCGTCTTCTCGGGAGCGCACCCCTTAATTTTTTTTCTTGACGGGACATCCTCTATCCAAGACCAATCACATATGCATATGTTGACATCATCAGAATATTCTGGCACAGGGAAATTGTCTATCAATTCTAGTCATGGTGGTCATATGGAGACCTTAACGCCTCACATACACCATGATAGGAATCCCATTAATCTCCATGGTGTCAGTCCCATGGACTGACACAATATTATCCAAGATACAATATTCCTCACATAAAGAACTGTATTGACTATCATAATAAAATACATTCACATTACTCAATAAATAAAAATCATATTATACCCATAAATATAAAACAATGACAACATATCATTTTAATGGGTTTCATTTCTAACTATAATCTTTAAAATACATAAATTCAATACATAATATCAAATCTTTCCCTATAAGAACTTATAGTGATCTATCCAGAATATATCAAATATATTTTTATATTAATAATCATAATATCAAATTTAAATAACCACATAATTTTTATTCTTTTAAAATAATAGAAATTTCTATACATATTCATTTTAAGAATAGATTAATATTATACTTTCAATATGTATTGAAATCAAAATAATATAACATAATTTAATTATAAAATAATTACATACCTTTACCTTACCTTATGAGTGATGGCTCCCTCTTTAATTCTTCTCAAATGGAAAGTTTTATTGCCTTATCTTTATTTAGTTAGGAATCTTTCCTTGCAAACTTCTTTATTTCAATTTTTGTCAGTTTTTTAGAGCCCAGCCCCTATAATTTCAGATTTTGTCCCCTTTTCAAGCTTATTAAAATTTCCTACTTCCACGCAGTACATACATTCAATGTTTTCCAACATAATTAAAGATGGTCTTTGTTCACATTTGGTATGTGTTTATTGTTGCCTTAATATATGCCCTCTTGTCTTTTTCCCCGATTATCCATATTATTCAGTCCACCCTGCTTCCTCTATTTATTTGATTCACTACTGCTTATCATTAACAATGTGCGCAATAATATATTGTTCTTTACAGGCATGTAAAAGGTCACAATGTTTGGCTTGTGACTTAGTAAATAGAATAATTGCTTATCTTAATGCATTTAGAGACTTAGGTAATATAATGTTTGATTTGTTATTTTAAATCTTTCATACATTAGTAGTTACTAATGACCATCAAATAATTATTTGATATTTCTATTTGATTATTTAACTTGGTGTCTAATATAATTATATTTTAATTGTAATTCAATTATCTTAATATGTATATTTTTATCAAGCTATCATATATATATATATATATATTCTTTTAGTTATATTTTATCATTAGAGGGGATATTACAAGGCAGGAAGACCAATATATGGCGATTGCAGATAGAGATTCCAGCTTGATATGCTGTTGCATATAACTGGGCAGTGACAGTTAAGAAAGACGTCACTTCACCTTTTTTCGAATGCATAGCCTTAAAGAATGAATAATGGACAGCAACAAGTACAATAGTGTCTCTGCTGAAGATGTGAATCTCGAGGGATAGAGGATACAGAACAAAACATGTTCGAAAGCGATTGAACCACAGCCCAGCATAGCAGATAAACATTGAGAAACTTTAGCTGATCACATAGGTGAGAATGATCTCACACGTAGCTACAAAACACTAATACTCCCTCTTAGCATGTAAGCGATCATACATATGTCTTACCGTCTCTTAACATGGCAAGTATAAGAAGCTGCAACCAAAAGGTCTCAATAACAAAATCTCATCACATATTTCCTCAACGTAATATTGACATCTCAGCAAGAAATATATCATGCCTATTCTTTAGAAAAAAGAAATGTACAAGTGCTAATCATGGAATCACTCAATGCGATGTCGACATAACATTCGCCATGGCTACATCCAAAGAGTGAATAAGCACAAACATCAAATTTCTTTCATGACATTCAACATACCTACTTGCTAATGCCAACTTACTAAAGAATGACAAGATCTTACATCTCTAACTTCTCCCAGAGAAGAGTGCATTACCACCTTACTTACTCGTAGAGTGTGGTTCCACCATGCCTACTTGTACAGGGTGGACAAGGGATTCCACTTCGAAATTTTCCCTCTTGGAGAAGAACTCATTAACAAGGATTTAACTTCAAAATTCTCCCTCTCAGAGAAGAACTCATTAACAAGGGACTTCACCTTGAACTTCTCCCTCTCGGAGAAGAACTCCTTAACAAGGGTTTGCACTTCGAACTTCTCCCTCTGAATGGAAACTCCCTCTAATTGTCATATCCTCCTTTTAGAAGAGTCGTGTGATTTCAGATAATTAGTTTGTCATGCTTCAGCTCCTTGATAATTCTTGAATGCACAAGAGGGATTAATAATAAATTCATTGAATCAGACCACTTAGAAGGGATATGCAAAGATTATTGCTAAAAGAAATACAAGAATTGCTGTAGTGAAGAACTTAATAGAGGATCTATATCAATAATTCAGGAAACAAAGACATATCTTTTGATTATGCTCGTAGATGCCATCAGCTTCCTCATCAATCAAAATCAAGCTAGTACAAAATTGAAGATTTGACCAACACCTCCCAGGAATACAATCAGATCTTCAACACTTATTCAAATTTAAAACAGCCGACTCATAGTAGAAGGTTAAACAACAACCAGACCACACTAAAGTCATACTTTATCTCTTAGATCAATAAGTATCAGCATATATAGATCCTAACATCTTGCGTTAAAAGTTTTAGAAGGAGAATCCTTAAAATTTGACATCAGATTCTTTATGTGCAGTGGCAGCATCAACTTTTGCAGCAGCAGTTTGATGTTTTGGTTTTCATAAACAATCTCTGGCAAAGTGACCGTACTCTTCACATCTGAAGCATTTAATCCTGGAAAGCTTCTCTCTTTTCTTTGGACCAGGCACTGAATCAGAATCAGAATCTCTATATCTCTTGAAATCATCTTTGTAAATGATTTAAGGATCTCTGATAGAGAGACATGGATATATATACTTTCACTTGTTCTGATTATAACTGCAGGATACCGATATGTTATTTAACAATTCAATATGTATGCTCACTGAATCTGAAGATGATAAGAATTCAAGACAGATATATTATCTCAGATTTATAATATCGATTTAGATTGACCTGATAATGTTTAATGTTCTGACTGCAAATTGAATTGCTGAAAGAAGGGGATCATTACCGTTTTAATTGATGATGCTCTTCATCAGTGATTGCATATTATATATGACAGTAAGGAGTCATGTTCCCGTATGGACATGACTCTACTTGGCCAAAGGCCACGTAGGGCCATTGCCATACAGGTTCATGATATACATAGACTAACGATTGGTTAGTAACCAATAAACATTAAATCATTGCAATCGAATATCTCAAGGTTTAAGTATAGATTAGTAAACACAAAACAGTGATTAGTATATATGTGTGTGTGTGTGTGTGTGTGTGTGTGTGTGTGAGTGTGAGTGTGTGAGTATAAATCACAGAATCATATACTTGGAATATATACAGTATTCTTCACTTCTGCTGAAGCTATACTTTAACACTCCCTCTTAGCGAGGGAGAAGTGAAATATCAAGGATATCTTAAAGAGTCAACATATATAATAATATCAACATTAATGATATTCATTCACCAAACAAATTATCTGACTATAACACTCTGAATGTAGTGACTTGTCAAATAACCATAATCTCAATGTTATGAACACTATCATAACATATATTATGATCTCCAGTATTTTCGGATCAATAATTAGAATGATTATAATACGTTTGTTATTAATGACTTCCAGTGTATCCGGATCAATGCCATAATTTATCATGATAATAGGCCTATCATTTGTAAGATCGTCACCCTACAATGATTACCTTATGAATATATCTCTGAAAGATCGTCATCTTTCATTACATATCTGATGTGACTATTCAACTAGAAGCATAAACACACATATAAAGTTTAAAAACTCAAATTCAATATTCAAAATTACAATTTGATCATACCAAGTTTTCCTTTGAAATGTTCCAATTTAACCTTGGCAAGAGGCTTGGTAAGAACATTTGCTGTTTGCTCATTAGGACTTATGTACTCTAATCTAATAACATCTCGATCTACCATATCCATAATATAATGATAAGGTATCTCAATATGCTTAGATCAATTGTGAAAATATGGATTTGCAGAAAGCTTGATACAACTTTGATTGTTGTAGTGAATGATAGTTGGCTTCAACGGTTTCTTGAACAACCCAACTAGTAACTTCCGCAACCACACTACTTCTCTAGCTCCCATGGATGAGGCTATATATTCTGCTTTAGTAGAGCTTAAGGCAACTGAAGATTGTTTTCTGCTAAACCAAGAAATTATTGCAGATCCAAGGTTGAAACAACATCCTGTAGTACTCTTACATTTAGTAGAGCTTCCTGCCCAATCAGAATTTGAATATCCATGAAGATTAATTTCAACTTGATCACATTTGAGTCCCATACCAATAAAACCTCTTAGGTATCGTAAAATATGCTTAGCTGCCATGAGGTGAATCCTCTTTGGTTCAACATGAATTGACTTAATTGTATTGGTTGCATAACAGATATTTGGTCTAGTATTAGCCAATTACATTAGTGATCCGATGATCTGCCTGTAGTAAGTAGGATCAGTAGGTTCAGATTCAAATCCGTCATTCTTTAGTTTATGTAAGTTAGCTTCTATAGGAGCAGTAACAAGTTTACAATCCATCATTCCAAACTCAGTCAAAATATCAATAGTGTATTTTCCTTGATTTAAGATTTAGTTCTCCTTTTGCTATACTTTTAGACATAGAAAGTAATGAATAAGTCCTAGGTCTTTCCTATCAAATTCTGCAGTTAGTTCTTGTTTGCATTTAGCTATAAGATGTTCTTCACCTATCATTAGCAAGTCATCCACATATAAAAAAAGAATGATCATATCATCTCCATCTATTTTAAAGTATATGTTAGGGTCAGCTTCATTGTTGGAGTGCCCTAATTTTGTGAGGTAGCTATCTATTCTTTCATACCAAGTTTTGTGGGCTTGTTTAAGGCCATATAGTGCTTTCTTTAATTTACGCACATGAGAGTCTTTGTCATGAGTGAGAAATCCTTCTGGTTGCCCAATATATACTTCTTCAATTTCACCATTTATGAATGCTATTTTGATATCCATTTGATGTATCTTCCATCCTTTGGATGCTGCGATTGCTATAATAGTTTTAACAAATGTGTACCGGGTGACTAGAGCAAATGTTTCTTCATAATCAATTTCTTCCTTCTGTGAGAATCCCTGAGCCACAAATCTGGCTTTGTATTTTTCAATGCTTTTGTTTGGTGCATGCTTGATTTTGTATAGCCATTTAGAAGAGACAATTGATTTGTTCTTTGGTCTAGGTACAACATCCCACACATCATTTTTTAGTATAGATTGATATTCTTCAATCATTGCATCTTTCCATGATTTGCTTGAAAAGGCTTCTTCAACACTTGTAGGCTCTGTTTGGATGAGTTCAGAAAGAAGTGCTACATAGCAGGATTGATTTCTAGTGCTCTTGCTTTCTCTAATTACTTCATCTGGTTCTATGTGATTTTCTTCTATCATTTTTCTAACCCATAGTGGTGTCTTTTTGTTGATAGAGTTTTCAGTATTCTCAGAATTTGGAATAATATGTGTAGTTTGTTCAGAATCATTCTCCCTCTCATTCTCTACTAATTGATCCTCATCTAGTTCAAAAGTAGGTTCTACATATGTTTCATCAATGTTCTTTGAAAGATTAAAGGCAATGTCTTGTTCAAATTTTACATCTCTACTAACTTCGATGGTTCTTTGACTAGGGACATAGATCCTGTAACCTTTGGTTGAGTCACTATATCCGATGCGTATACCCTTCTTTTTTCTAGATGGTTCTAATTTTGTTCTCTCCTCTTTAGGAATATGTATATGAACAAGACGCCCAAACTTAGGTGACTTAGGTCTGGTTTGATGCTTGCAAATACTTCTTTAGGAGTTGTATTATCCAATATTGAGTGTGGACATCTATTTTGAATATAAATTGTAGTATTTGAAGCTTCGGCCGAAAAAGAGGTATGAAGATTATGGTCATGCATCATATCTTTGGCTGATTCAATAATGGATATGATTTTCCGTTTTGCAACTCCATTTTGTTGAGAATTGTATGGTACAAAAAACAACTCCTTAATCCCAATAGTAATGCAAAAATCTTTAAAGATTTTAGAGATGTATTCACCTCCATTATCAGATCTTAGGGTTTTTATTTTCTGTCCAAACTAATTTTTAACTAGGGCATTGAATTCTTTGAATTTAGATAATTCTTCAAGTGATTCCTTAGGAAGTAGATCCAAGTTCTCCTAGAATAATCATCTATAAAAGTCACATAATAGAGGCATCCATTTAGGGAAGGTACAAACATGGGGCCGCATAGATCATTATGAATAAGTTCAAGTACAAAATTTGATTTGTGTACACTTTTAGGAAAGGATTTCTTTGTGTTTTTGCTGAGGGCACAACCTTTGCAAATGCTTAAATGATCAGGTTTGAGACTAGGTAACCCTTTTACAATTTTTCTTATTGATGATAAAGCATGAAAATGCAGGTGACCTAGTCTTCTATGCCAAATTTCATTTGTGTTTGATGTTTCATGATTTAGAGCTAAATTTTGCTAGTTACGAAGTTTATATAAACTTCCATCTCTAAATCCAATAGATATAGCTTTCTTGATGTTAGAATTCTTTGGCCAAGATAGAACTTTGTCTTCTTGGAAGGTGATTCTGTACCCTTGATCAGCAAGACCAGAGATAGATACCAAATTTCTTTGTATACCAAGTACACATAAAACATTTTTAAGTTGGAGAGTAATCCTTGAATTTAGTTGAATTGAACATGATCCAATACCTTTAACCGGGTGTGTAGAATTGTCTCCAATGGTTACTTCTTCAGAGGAATATATTTCAAAGCTTTCAAATTTATCCTTGAAGCCTGTGATATGATGTGATGCTCTGCTGTCTATAATCCAAGTATTCTTGTTGGAATTTAATTTACTTGAGAGTGCTAGATAAAATGTGTAGTTTGCTCCTTTTCCATCTTTTTCCTCCTTGACTTCTGCTAGGGCTGCTTGAATTTTCTTTCGCTCTGGACATAAGTTATGAGTGTGACCAAATTTGTCACATCTGAAACATTGTACTTTTGACCAATCCCGTTTCTTGTATGATTTGTTGAACTCCTTTCTGTTTTGTTCGAATTTACCTTTCTTATCTTTATTGTTGGAGTTAGCATGAAGAGCTTGAATTTCTCCCTTTGGATTTAAGTTGATTCCTCTGGAAACTAATCTCGACTCTTCTTGAGTACATTCATTTTTTAGTAGTTCAAATTTAGAAGATCAGGTCGAGAGCTTAGAGCACAAATTAAAGTTTCCCAAGATAGTGGTAGTCCTTTTAAAGCTATAATGCTAAGTTCTTTATCATCCACTAGGCTTCCAATAGTTGCAAGTTGATCTTTCAATTCAGAAATTCTTTAGAAATAAGACATAATTGATTCTCCACTGTTCATTTTGATATATAGGTGGTCTTGCTTTATTATTAACAATCTGCTAGTCTCGTTAATTTTAAAAATATTCTTAATTGTAGAGAACATCTCAAAAGCAGTTTTGAGACTCAATATAGAAGGAAAAATGTGATCCTTCACAGTGTTTGTAATAATCTTCATGGCTTTGTTGTTGTGCCTTTTCCATGTAGTTTTATTTGGATCATTTCCTGGCATTGATTTATTTGACTCTATGTATTCTTCTAATTCCATCTCTCATGGTATGATCATAACTCAATTTTTCCATGATGAAAATTTTGAAGCCCTTTCAAGTCTATTCTCTAATCTCTTACACGATTCACCATTTTGATTTGGAAAGATTTAAAATCTGATATTAACAATTCTGAAATTTAACAAATTTTATATCAGGGTTCTCTATCAGGATGGCTCTGATGCCATGTAAATGATTTAAGGATCTCTGATAGAGAGACATGGTTATATATACTTTCACTTGTTCTGATTATAGCTGCAGAATAACAATATGTTATTTAACAATTCAATATCTATGTTCACCGAATCTGAAGATGATAACAATTCAAGACTGAGATATATTACCTCAGATTTATAATATCGATTTAGATTGACTTGATAATGTTTAATGTTCTGACTTCAAATTGAATCGCTGAAGGAAGGAGATCGTTACCATTTTAATTGATGATGCTCTTCATCAGCGATTGCATATCATATATGACAGAACGGAGTCATGTTCCCGTCTGGACATGACTCTACGTGGCCATACGGGTTCATGATTTATATAGACTAACAATTGGTTAGTAACCAATAAACATTAAATCATTGCAATCAAATATCTAAAGGTTACGTATAGATTAGTAAACATAAAACAGTGATTATTATATATGTGTGTGTGTATGTGTGAGTGAGTATAAATCACAGAATCATATACTTGGAATATATACAGTATTCTTCACTTCTGCTGAAGCTATACTTTTAACAATCTTTCCTCCATTCACTTTCTTTTTAGATGTATGTGCAGCAAGAACATGATCTTTTTCATTGTGAGACTTCTGCCCAATTCCTCTTGCCTCCAATCTGCATTCCTCTTGATTGCAATAAACTCTCAACCTATATAAATTAAGATCATCATTTCTCCCACTGATACCTTGAATGAAGGATTCCCAAGAGTGGGGAAGTCGATTCACGAAAAGCATGACCAAATATTTATTTGCAAAAGATTCTCCAAATTGCACCAAGCTGATATCTTTACTCTTTAATCCTCATCTAGTATATAACAATTGATTCTCCTCTAGCTATTTTAACATGTAGAATTTGATGCCTCAGGCCTAAAGCCCTGATAGTGTTGTTGAATTCAGACAAGTTCTTCAGAGTCTGAAACATCTCTTTGGCTGCACTTAACTTTGAAATAATGGGAGCTAGACGATCCTTGACAGAACCAATCAACATTTTCTTGGCCTTGATCTTATTCTTTTTCCATCGACCTTTCTCGGCTTCTTCAGAAGGTTCTGCAGGATCTGAATTTACATAATCAAGAAGATCATTCTCTTCAAGTGCAATAAGAAACCTAGGCTTCCATGAAGAGAAATTTGTAGTGCCATCTAATCTATCTTCAACTTTCGAGCCATTCACCATTGTTATACAAAGAGATTGAACAACAAAAGAGAAACAAATAACACAGATAACTAAATACTTATGGTTCTGGATCAAAATTTTCTCTAACTTGGCTTTAGTACCATGTTAAGTCTTCAAACAAGAATAATATAAATGCAATATACAAAGTCAGAAAAGCATATGCACAAATAACATGATTATTTACCTTCTGAAAACCCTCCTACTTGATGGAAAAACTCAACCACATTCAGAAAAAATTCTCTTTATTGAAAGCTCAAAGACCCAGATACAAAGATCTCAAGCCGATCAGAATATAGTCTAATCAATGATTGTTAACTCTTAACAGGCAAGCAATATGCCTCATGCACAATTTGACCACATAGAAGAATTCTGTAGCTTGCATCACATACGATTGAAGATTCTAGCAAATCGATCATTAGGCCTTATTCACTTTGATCATAGATTGATCACAAATTCTATGAATCTCACACATTCCAAATGACCATACGCATATCATATATTAAATTCAGCTCTACAAAAAAATATGACGAGACTCTTATACTTCCATTGCAGGATGAATGTAAAACAATTATAGCATTCCTTAACTTTGTGTCCATACTTATTGCATTTGTAACAGTAACCATGAAATTTACTATTACTGTCTGTAGGCTTGGTTTTAAATTCATAGGTAGCATTTCCATACTTAAAACAATTATAGCAACGACCTTCAAATGTATTTGAGTTATTGACACTACATACATTTACAGTATGACCAATCTTTTGGCAATTCAAACAAGTGAGTTTGTGAGAACTGTTACTAGGTGATTTGCTTGTGATTGCCTTTGGACTGTTATGATGTTTCTTGTGTTTGGCTTTTGATGATTCACCAATCATGTATGGCTTCTAACCTTTGAATCCAAGGCCAGCTGTATCATTGGGCTTTCTCTGGTTCTTCAATTGTTCATCCAGCTTTTGCAGACTCTCACTGTATTTTTTCAGCTTTTCATTTACATCCTTATCTTTCTGCAGTTTGTTCTTTAATTTCTTGTTTTCCTCTTTGAGCTTCAAACTCATAGCTACAATCTCTTGATTTTCCATTGTTTTTGCATGAAGGTATTCATGCATGGCAACATTCTCCTGTGATATAGTAAAGAGTTGTTTATCTTTCTCATGCAGTGCATTTTCAACATTCCATTTGCCATCTTCAACAAGTTTCCTAGCATCTTTAAAACTCTCTCCCTTTCCAGAGCTTCATGCATTCTGACTGTCTGGCTTTCCAATTCTATTTTGAGGTTTTTGACTTTTTCTTTCAGCTTTTTATTTTTCTCTATCAGTTGCTAAATACCTCTTTTCAGATTCTTCTGATAGTTTCTCCATGTGTTCAATGTAGTCATGAAAAGACACCTAAAAGACATCTAGAAGAGTGCCATATATAGATCAAAGATTTAGTTGTTACCTAACAGTTTCAACCGGTAAATCCCTAAGATCGGATGGACCCTAATAGGTTCAAAGCTGTAAATCTCCTAATTGGGTAGACACTCAACAGAGTTTTGTAAATCCTTTACTAAGGTAGATCTTTGCAGATCTAATAGTACATATTATAAGGTACAAAGTCGCTCCCAATAGGGTGAACCCCCAGAAAGGGTAATTGGATGGTCTTAACTGGCTAAACTCATTTACTCGAGTAATGAAGATTTGTGGGTACCATCCCCACCACAGTTTTTACCTTCTTAAGAAGGTTTTCCGTGAGACCAAAATCATTGTGTTATGTGTCTCATATATGTGGTGAATTGATTGTATTATGCTTTATTTGCTGATATGGGTTATATGTTTAGTAAGTTGGAAGTTAGCAATTCAATCATAAAGGTCAGTAGTGAAAGTTTGTAGAAGTTTGCATGTACTGATTCACCCCTCCCAGTACTCAAGATTTTGAGCAAAAAATGGTGGAAAAAGACCAAAAGAATGGTCTTTTTTTCAAACACGGGTAGCAGAAGAAAATGTTTGCAATGAAAGAAACAGCTGAGAAAAGCAAAAACTCAGGCTGTTTTTGAAGCTCAAGTGCACAGAATAGCTGAGAGAGGCTGCGAAAGGCAGCAGTGAGTGATTGGCTAGAAGAGGTGCTGCAAGTGGTAGAAGAATGAAAACAATGATCACAGGCTCAAGAAATGAGCAAAAGAAAGGACATGTTTTGAGAAAAAATGATCAGAGACTAAGAATCAGTGCCATAGATGCAGCAAACCTTGGAAACAACCTGCAGTAAACTCCTTTGACACTTTTTGAAGCATGGATGGAGATTTCGGAGCAAAAGCTACCACATCAGTATTCATAGGATGCTGGGTGGGTTGCAGTATTTTGAAAAAAACATATTGGTAACAAGGATGTTTTGTGTTGCCCAATGCTATATGGTTTATTTTATTCAGTTTCTGTATCAAAGATTTGTTTTTTTCTCTATGTTACTGGGTTTTAATTTTGTACAGGTACCTTGGGGTAGTTCCACAGGCCGGGTCTTACCTGGGTACTAAATGCTCTCAATTATCACTTCTTAATGGAGAAAGAGAAAATTAGAAAACCTAAATTAACCACCTGGCATGGGAACACATAATAACCACTGGGTATTGCTATATGTCAAAGTATTCAAACTGATTTGATTTTATCTTTAGCATCTGATTTTTAAAATTATCAGCCATGTTCTATTTGTAATTTTGTACAACTTATGTAATTATAGTCATCTTAAAATACTTGTAAAACAATATATATAGTTTGGCCATACCTAGCTGTACCAAACCCAGGTTCTTTGCATTTTGTCTAATACTCCAGCATTTTTATGAGAAACCTATTTCACTTTCTTGAGTTTATTTGATGATTGATCTTGTTTTGGATGTTTCGATGCAGATGCAAGAGAGATTGCCCTCAAAATTAGACACCACTCAAGTAGAGCCGGTCAAAGTTACACTCCATGATTGTTTGGCATGCAGGTGTGTGATCCTTTCTACATTGTCAATTGAATCCAATAGATGTGAAAGTGTTTAGATTGCAGAATGGTGTTTTGAAACTTTTAATAATTTAATTGACTTAATTAAAGAACTGATAAAAGCAAAACTAATATGGATTCTATTTTCACCTCATATCTTTCTGTAAGGAGGAGTTGAAGATGGATGTAAATATTAGGGATAGTTTATATTAAATAATGAGAGCAAGTAAAGTGTCATAAGATGTCAGAAGTGAGACTCAGTAAGGAGTCAGATTTATACCTTGGTGATTATGGATCAAGTTCCTATTCAATCACAGTTGCATTTTTTAATTTCAGTCGGGAGTAATTTTAAGTTTAATTTGGTAGTGCATATATTGTCTTCGTTTTGTTTTATTTCTTTTAATATTCATATAAAACTGCAACATTTTTGTTCACAAGTTCCATAATTAATTATCTGTCTCTATGCATCTGAGTAAGAAAAATATTTTTGGTTATTGTACTGATCAGCGATTTAAATTTTATGCTTCTGTTTTAAACAATGCTCACAAGATTAAGATCATTGGCATGTTAATAGAGATCTTAGTATAGATTGATGAGTTATTGTAGTTTGGACAGGTACATCTGTATAGGCGTTGTGTCTATGCATGTGGAAATTGTCCAGTGAATTTTCCATGCACCCAATTCATGTAAAAGTGAAGGTTTTGTAATCTCTAGTGAGAAGTACATCAGTTATATTTTTCATAGTTGAAAATTTTGGTTTCAGCAATATCTCGTCTGGCCAATTTTTTTTTGAAAATCTTGGAATCGACAAAAACTCGGTGAAAAATTCGGCAATTAATTGACACTTTTATCAAACATTTGAAAATATACAATTTTTTAAAATATTCTTAAAAATGCATACATACACACCAAATTTGTAGAACATAATGATTTGAAATATTCACCATATATTAATCAAAGTTTTGAGTTAAGCAGTAATTCATAGCAACTAAAATTTAATAGATTAACATAGTGATAGAATCATATACCAAGAAATAAGTACAACATTTGAATATAAATGAGTTCAATACATATATAAGTCAAACTCCATGAAACTACAACTTCTGAATGCATATTAAGTTCAAGTTTTAGTATCAATGAAAACTACAAGTAGCTATTATAAATTGCGTCTACGAGTAAAACTCAAAAGAGATCTCTGCTGCTAGGTGGGTTGTGTTGAAGTAGATGCTGTCGCAACACTCTCAACAGGTGCCTCAGGCTCAACAAAAGTATTTGATGGATGACCAAGCTGATGTTCCTCCTCACGTGCTGCCACATTCGCATCCCAGTCATCTGCTTCCATGCTAAACTCATCTAGCTGCTCATTTGTCAATAAAGGATATCCCACATGCACATTTGCATCCTTCCCCATCAAGAGGAGCAATCCAATCTACTGAATAAGGATCAATGTTATCCAAGTCAAGTGCTTCATATGAAGCTTGCCCTTCCATCTTCTTTTCATACAAGTGAAGGTTGTACCTCACATACACCAAGTCATTCAAGCGCTCTTGAGTCAACTTATTGCATTTCTTTGTGTGCATGCTCCCAAAAGTACTCCAATTTCTCTTGCAGCCAAAAGCACTACAAGGCTGTGATAAAATTCGAATGGCAAGCCTTTGAAGATTAGGCGTTGTGGCGCCATAATCTTCCCACCATAGATCTGCAAGGATTAAAAAAACAATTTATGATGTGGTAAAGCTTCCAATAAATCTCATGAGCAAAATAAATGGTATGATAAAATTAAACACATGTTCCTTTTATCTAGCTGCAAGTTGTATCTCCTCGGTTTGCAATTAGGAGAAGAAAACAATGACCCCTCTTCCCTCTTGTAGCTCTGCAACTCATCAAGTATGAGGTCCCGCAGGTCGAAATCAACAACCAATCTTTGAATACATGTGTCCAAGTCAATTTGAACCTTTGCATTGGCTCTAAAAGTGTTGGAGAAATGAAACTTGGGGTTCAAGTAGTAGGCAACTACATGAATATGTTGGTGGAGTTGTTCCACTTACGATCAGTTATGTTCCATATGGGTCCATATTTGGTCTCATTTGACTTATACAAATGTTGAATGGCCTCTTTGGCCCTATCCATGGCCTTATATAAAACCCCATGGGGTTCGCCATCCACAATTTGTAAAACCTTCAGCAATGGTTTCGACACTCGGGGACATAAAAAATTATACAAAGATCAGCAAATGGAATTATTTCAAAATTAAATAATAAATTATTAATGAAGACTTGAAAACTTACGTTGAGGATCTCCATTAGCGTTTCAAATCTAGCATCAAACAAAATCTTCACAACCTTCTCTGCTCTAGGCTTCTTGGTATAAGGGACTCAAACCATTTCTTATCTAGAAACATGCGCCTAAGCTCTAACAATGTCTCAAATATGTTTTTTTGCAAGTTTAGAAAATTATTAGCAAATGTGTGAAAAGATCCTTACCACTAGTGTGTTTTCTCATAAACCTCAAGACCTATGTGTGATTGTAGATGTACGTCACAATATTCCTTCCATCTTCCACCACCTTCTCCACTCAACTTAGTTTCCCTAGGTCCTCAAGGAGCAAGTCAAGACAATGAGCACCATAACGGCTCCAAAATAATGTGAAATGCCTCTCCATCAAAAGTCTATCAGCTGCCACATACATAACTACATAATCAGTCACAATGTAGATGACATTAGCCCCTCCCACTTACATTACCACCTCATCCAACATGTTGCACAAATTTTCTGCATTTGTAACTTGATCAGAGGCATCAATTGATTTTAGAAATACCAACTATCCCCCTGAAGAAACTATAAGATTGATGAGTGTCCTATTCCTGCCCTCTATCCACCCATCGGATATAATAGTGCAGCCTTTTTATTCCCAAACTTTTCTTTGCTCTTCCACAAGCTGGTAAATTTTTTTTACCTCACCATCTAACAACGACCCACCCACCTCATAAGGAGTTGGGGGCTTGAACCCCTTGCCAGACAAAGAAATCAAAGTTACCACTTGGTGCCAATACATATTACATAAAGCATTTAAGGGTCATTGTGGATCCAAAATCTTGCAATTGCCACCTTTGTCTTCTCGTGCATCTGTTTGTTCCATGCAGTGCCTAGCAAGTCGGGTTGAGCATGAGGAGTGTTATGTGGAAAACAAAAGTCTGATCCTCGATCCTTGTATCCAAGGTCCAATAGAGGCAAAAGCCTTTCCATTTGTTTGTGATCTTGTAGAAGTAAAAGTCCCTATTGGTGCTACCATGGCCTCAAATATCCTTTTTGCTGCCTTATTTTGTGCATATTTTTGAAGGCTCGTCGAAGCCTCATTTGTAGCCTCTTTCAGACATTTATCATGCGGTGTAATATCATTACATGGAATCTTTGCAAGATGGTATTAATATGATAATAGATGGTTTCTATTATCATTATTTATTATTTAATGGTTATCTATTGTAATCTCCTGTAAATATTAGAATGCTTCTAATATTTAGTTTTTTGTATATAGAATAGAATGTTTCTGTTCTTTAAGATTGTTTCCTAAGGAAATATTGTTTGTACTTTTGTATATATCGATCTCTTGATCATTGTTAATATCAAGAAAATATTTACCAATTACTTCGTAATATGGTATCAAAGCCAATTCTTTGAATTTTTAAAAAAAATTATAATTTCTTGTTCAAAATTATCATAGCAATATTTTTTCGAAATTATTTTTTGTGATACCTGCTTTGTCTAAGGCTTTTTATGTCTGCAACTTACTACCATTTTTTTGCAATTATTCTCTGTAATTTTTTGGTGGAATTGCGCCCAGTTTTATGCCTTTTTTTGCAGTCTGTTCGTGGTTATTTGTTTTGCAAAACCGACCATTTTTGCTTGTTTTATGGTCGTTTTTGCCTATTTGAAGGCGTTGCGCCCAAAATCTGCTGTTTTTTCTGCAAAATTGCAATTAATTTGAAGCTTTTTTCAGCCCAGACTGTTTTTGTTCGAAACCCTAATTTTCCGTACTAGATCATTTAAAAATAAAATAAAATTTGGTGGGGTTTGCGAGAGCTCAATTGTGTTGTCATCCATTTTTTGGGTGCCTCGATTTTCAAGCCAGCATATCTAGAATTTGACAACATATTCATTCTGGGGTTTTTGAGCTCTTTTTTGGATACCTCTTCATGTTTTTTGGGTCTTCCATTTTTTGCCTCGAAATACGTGCCTCTACAGATTTTCATTTTTTTTCACTAAAAAATGTGCTATGGCATCTTTGACTAATATTTTGCTCAAGGGAAATCATAAGTTCAACAGTTACAATTATGGCACATGGAAACAAATGATGCTAATCATCTTTGAATATCGTGACACACTGAACAGACAGAATCTGCCTTTTACGCTTGCATGGCTAAAACACTTGCAAATCATATGAAGTCGTTTGCCTTGTACTTTGGTTCAGGTGCCTCTCATCATTTCATCGACCATAGAGATTGGTTCATTGACTACCAACCTTTTTCAAACTATTATTTTTGGTGGAGGGGAAGAGTACACCGTTGTCGGCAAAGGTAACATTCAGATTTAGTTTGCTGGGAGTGATCTCATTTTTTTCGATGTGTACTACGTTCCAGGGATGGAACTAAATCTACTCTCAGTCAGTCAGTTGCTGTGACACTCTCCATAATTGGATGTCACCTTCAGTTCACATCAGTGCACCATTACTGATAGGGTGACTCAGGCTATTGTTGCATTGGGTCTTGAGGATCATGGTCTTTTCAGACTTACTGACTTTGGTGATTCTCAGGATTTAGCTATGGCTGCTCGGCGGTCTTCTAGTTAACACACTTTGGCATTGATGATATGGGCACTTAAATGTGCACCATCTCTCTTAGCTTGCTCGGGAAGAGCTTGTCCTTCGATTGCCAGAGATTTAGACTCAGTAACTTGGAGTTTGTGATGCATCCTAGGCTGAGAAGCAACATCGCACACCTTTCACTAGTGGCGATTCATGGTGAGCTTCTCAGGTACTTCAACTTGTTCATGCCAAAATCTGCAGTCCTATGACCACTTCTCCTGCTCTTTTGTCTTGGCATTTTCTGCTACTTGTTGATGATTTCAGTAAAAAAATTTGGGTATATTTTCTTGAAAAGAAATTGGAAGCATTTACTCTATTTCAGAGGCTTAAATCTTTAGTTAAAAAAGAGTTTGAGAAATCTATTACTGCTCTTAGGTTAGAGTCTAGACAATGGGGGGGGGGGGAATTTTGTTATAATGAATTCTCTAGCATCTGTGATACTCGTGGCATCAAGCGCTAGTTAATCAAACTCCACATATCACAGTAGAACAATGTAGTTGAATGTTGGAATAGCATAATCACCGAGATGGTTCGATCCATGCTCGAACAAAGAAATGTTCCAAAGAAGTTTTGGGCAGAAGCAGTTAACAATGCAGTTTATTTTTAGAATCGGTCACCCACAGTGTTTGTCAAAGGTAAGACTTCGAAAGAGGCTTGGTCAAGTCGTAAACCCAAAATTAGTCATGTGAAGTTTTTGGCTCTCTTGCTTTTGTTTGGATCCTTGATGTGTCATGCACTAAGTTGGATGCCAAGCGTCATGTTTGCTTTTGATTAAACAGTGATCATAATTACCAAGAAGTTGAAGCAAAATGCATCTAAGGGTTGATACTTCCTATGATGGATGCACATGAACAGGACTTGGGCCAACTATAAGGCTACACAACTCATCAAACTCTTCAAAACCTAGGCGGGTAGACCTTAGATTCACTTATGACACCAGTGCAAAACATAAATTTGAATTTGGACAAAGCAGATAAAAGTTCCAATTCTTCTATACTTATGCAACAACAAAGGTATGCAATACCAAGTTACAAAACTTATGCATTCACAAGCTAAATGAGGGTTATCCTTTTAGCTCTACAACATAAAAGGGAAAATGATTTTGATATTTGATTTGATTTCAGCATAACCCAGATATGAAACAAAAAAATTACAATCTCCTAGTTGAGATTAGTGCCCTATCCATTGAGTGTTACACAAACTGCAACATACATCAAGATCCTTCAGATCTATCCATTTACTTTGTAAATTAGACATTAGTCTTCATTCTGAATCATCTACTTATCAAAATCCTTCCATGGCAAAAACAAGATAATTTATTTGAGAAGGTCCCTGTTTTACAAATCTGAGAATAACTTTTTCCTGGGTATACCTGCACACATTCTGACTGCAAAAATGGAAACCTCATTCTGAGACCTTACTGGTGACATATAATACTTGCATATTTGGACAAAAATGACTCCTTGGACGCTCATTTGAAGTTGCAGGCTCTAGAGGATGAACATGCCATTTTAAAGGTTAAAAATATTTCATTTATTATAAAGTTCCGGAATGACTGATTTATAAAAATAAATGTGGGGCCTACTTTTGATTTAAAAATCCTTTTCATGTGAATGTGTGCTCATGACATGAAAAACAATGTTATAATATTTTGCTTTCTAAACTTTTAGATTTTTCTCTCCAATTTGAAATCAGACCTGGCTAACTGCCATGTGGGTGCCATGAGTCACTCTTTGATTGGCTAATTGCCATGTGGCCATTACCTTTGCCACATGTCGCAACCACGCAGCTTTGCGACATGCTCGATGGGACCCACTTGAAAGATGGAAGTTGCACTCATGTTGGAATCACAGCCTCGTAGCCCTTCAACTCAATTGCTCATTAATTGAGAAGTTGCGATTGACCGATACTAGTTAGTCGTGACCTTGGGACCTCTATTTGCTAATTGCCTGTTTGCCTTACGATGTCATGCACTACACACATTGAAACTTCGCCATCATTTATTCTTAACTGCGCGATAGGCCATTGATGTTTTGACAAACCGTGTCACAGCATCGCGACCTCACCTGCGAATTGCGCACCTAGCTGTGGGATCACACACTCACCCCCGGCATGCTCCACGTGGCATATTTCCATTCTTTGTGAGAGTCCAAGCTATTTGTCCTTTCACGTGCGCACAGGTGTTCAAAATTTACTTCGTGATTACCTAAGCGTCAAAGTTGGCCCCACACGTGTGAGCCTTGTGTCTTAAAAGACCTTGGTATTTTAGACACTCACTTATTGCACATTTGGGTATAAAAATACTATAAAACCCCTCAACATGGGAAATGTGGGACAAAGCCCATGTTGTATTCCTTGCCAATACTTTGCACATTGGATATGCAACACCATTCTATGGTGTGTTCAAAACATTACACAGGACCCTTGACAAATATAGTGGAGGTGGATAATTGATTTCTTTTATGTTACCGATTTGCGTGATCAAGTTGGGAAAATAATTCATTTATGGCAGCTCCTAGCATTGGTCACATTTTAGATAAGGATTTGCATCGCTTCCATGTTGGGTCTTCAAAGTCCATTTGTCTCGTAAGAAGGCAAGGAAGAACTCGAAAGTGGAGGCTCTTAACTGTGAGTATGGTTATAATAGGAATGGTGTGTTGCGATTTGACCAAACTAAATGCTCTTTATGCATTCCCATTTCTTACGCCAATGTATCTATTAGATTTGAGAATGACCCTTTTTAGTCCTGAGGAAATTCATCGTATGTTCAATGTCCTCCTTTCAATGACATCGCTCCAAACTGTGGCATGTTAAACTCAATGCATTTACAAGCTAGGTGAGGGTTATCCTTTCAGCTCTACAATATAAAAGGGAAAATGATTTTGATATTTGATTTGATTTCAGCGTAACCCAGATATGAAACAACAAAATTATATAATCTCCTAGTTGAGATCAATGCCTATCCTTTGGGTGTTACACAAACTACAACATACATCAAGATCCTTCAGATCTATCCAATTACTTTGTAAATTAGACATCAACCTTCATTCTGGATCTTCTACTTATCAAAATCCTTTCATAAGGCTTGTAACCCTATTACAGTTAACAATAAAACATAGTAAGACATACAACCCTAAACAAGTTGTAATTGAGATCTGGGTTATTTATCCACAAGTAACAAAATATTGCAGGACTTAGAGATAGGAGACAAGAATCAAAATGAAACTATTTTCATTAATGTTTTGTATTCTTCTCTTTGAAGTAAATACGTCCAGATGTCTGAAGTAACTCCTGAAAACACAAAATAGACCAGAACTTATCAATATGACTTCATTACTTGCTGTTCATACAGAGAGAGAATTTTGAGAATAGATGGCATGTTAAACTGTAAACATGGAGAACTATCACAAACTGTGGCATGTTAAACTGTAAACATGGACAAAGTGATTTCCCTGTATATATCAATGGATTCTCTGATGGAAACACATCATAGGAACTCGAAATGAGTTTAGTATAGTAATCTAGCATCCCCATTTGTCATCTTGCGTGAGCACTTTTCTTCTGCACATAACGATGTCTTTGTGAACTTCCATCGCGGCAAGTGAAAACACTTATCTTTTCCCTCTAAGAATTGAAAACTCCCTCACTAATCGGGTCTTTAGCAACATTGCTGATAAGTTCCGTAATAGGCACAGTTTTTCCAACACCATCTCCACTTTGACCTGTGCATTTGAGAATAACACTCTGCATATATCCCATTTAAGGGTAAAAACAACATTTCACCATCCGTCTTTGATATTTGCATCTTCACAAGTCCGCATGGTAATATCTCCTTGCTTCCTCCAGTACATGACCATGTTTGATGTTGCGTAGCCAAAGATTGTTGTCTTTGATCATAAAAACAAACGACATCTGTACCACATTTGATGGTGATAAACATGAAGTGAGAAATATCAGAAACAATACACGCGAACAAGTCCCTCCTACAGTCTCTAATGTTGTATATACAAACAACTTGACCTTGCAAAGATGCAACATCTCCTCCATTCACACCTAAAGGTCATTGCTAGACGGTCCAAATCGCAAAACATGTTAACATCTACAAGCACTTCGATTGGGTATACTGGTACACTTAGAGCCCTGAGGTTAAAATTGCCAACGTAAACCTGATCTGCTGGTCAAAGCTCTCTATGCTATGGGATTGAAGCGATGAGTAACATTATATTTTAACATGGAAATTTTCTTTTCCTGAGCCTTGCATGTATTTTGTGCTTAAGGAAATCAACTAAAACATAAGACAGTGCTTGAATTTGCACTTGCAGTGGTCAATTTATTACTACTGGGTTCCAAGGGTCCATCGGCGTCTACAGATTTATTGCTTTCCTTTCCTGTTTATGCTTCTCCTAATTGTTTATCCTATTAGGAGAGAAATCCTCCAAATAAGATATCGCCTCCGATAAAGAAAGTGCCCAACTCAAACTTTCAATGGGATTCTCACTACAATATCCAAGGATGAAAGCTAACTAGATTTGTTTGCGGCTTGGTTAAAGTGCAAGCCATAATGGAGACTATGGCCTTCCTATGATGCTTGGTAAATTATAACTCAATTTGTTGTTATTGTTTTTTAAGAGCAGATTAGGAGGATTAAAAAAATGAGAACGTTACCATGATAAGAGGAAAATATGATGGCCAACTCCATCCAATGGTGAAAAGCTCAAAACACATAGTTGTATAAGAAATGTTTTAGACATTAACTTCACAGGATGAGACATGCTGAAAAGGATCTCACCATGTGTGAACCTCAAGATATGTTTCAATTTCATCCTCTATATTTCACTGTGTATAATCCTGCACACCCTTTTGCAAATTTGCATTTACTTCACTTAATCAACGTTGAATACTCCTCTTTTATCTATTCCAAAGTGTATCATTATAATACCATACATTCCTTTGATTTGGAATGGTGACTTGTGCTTTATGTGATATGTTATAATGATCTGAATCATTACATCTTTTAAACATCCTCAAACCCCACCATGTCCTATCAACTTGATGAATTCAATCGAGCTCCAATGTGGGTCTGGCTAAAAAAGATTTTGCATTTCAAATACCTGACTTTTCAAAATGCTCTGAACAACCTCCCATGACAGTTGGACCAGTTGATCACTTGAAAAGCATTTTCACCCTCTCTGCAAACTGGGACCTTTTGTGTCAGAAGGCCTCTTAGTTAGTTTTAAAAACTAACAAAATCAAACAACCAGACCATGAAACTTTGCATTCATTTTCCCTGGTCCACATTATTAGTTTGCAAATTTTCGTCTCATGAAGATTTTTTACTCAAAAGATATTGACCGAAAAAGTTGCTTCCTTCAAAACTGATCCTACAAACATGTCAGAAATAGAAAGTTGCATCAGGTTTTGACTCGGAGAATTGGTCAAATGACCACTTGTGGACTTGAAACCTAGGGCATTGGTACACTTTCACTAGGGGAGTATATGGTCACATTTTGGGCTCACGATGTCAAAACAAATGTATTTGGCAATTGTGCAAAGTTGGCTACTTAGATTTGCAGAATTGGGCAACTGGTTAAAACAAAGATTTTTGCATCTGGACTTGGGAAAGTGTGTAGGCGGATTCATAAAATTTGCAAATTAGCACAATTAAAGAGTTTTCAGAGTGCAACACAATTGTGAAATCCGTTTGGCTTCATCTATCATGGTTTCAAAATTATAACATCCCAAACAAGCCTCCTAATCAATCTGCGAATCTGAACATCAATAAAACCTTAGAAATTGTATTTGGAATCGCGTTTGAAAATTGGTCAAACAGATACGTCGCAAGCTCAAATTGGAAACATAGCATGTCTCTGACCCCTAAAATACAGTGGGAAAAAGAATTTCCTCAATAGGGTCAACTGGGTCAAAGTTATGATCAGTCAAAGTGGGATACTGGTTAACTGTCATAAAAGACAATTAGGCAGTTCTGAGAAAATGCAAATGGAACCGGCTTGGAAAACTTATCAAATGGATTCATCAGAACTTCAAATTGCAAACATAAGATGTCATTTATGACTGCATTGGTATGACCATTTCTTCAAACTACTCAACGGGTCATAAAATATTTACTGTCAAACATGGCTTCCCGGATTAATGCGCAAAATGCAAAATCATGACAAAGATAAATGACCAACTTTGAGGAACTCAAAACCCTATCACATCACATCAAAACTACTTGAAATTTGAAACATAGGTTCTATGATATTCATACTAAACACTCCCAAAGTGGCAAGTCATGAAATTTATCTGAGTGCTAGATATTCAAATGCAAACTAGGCTTCCGAACACTGTTTGACACTTGAGCAAAAATGCAGATTATGACAAGTGGTCAAAATGACACCTCACCAAATGACTCGAAACTTCAAATTAATGAAGTTGTATAAAAGTGCTAAATGAAAGGCAATAAGCACTTGAAACATTTCCTATGACTCAAAATTGCAATCCGACACAGAGGCACAAAAAGCATTTATAGGGGCTTATATAGAAAAGTTTCCAAAATGGTACTCAAAACACGCTTGCAATTTTGAGTCCCAACACGTCAGAAACTCATGCTTGTCGGATACAGTATTCTTCAGAAAGCCTACTGCTTGATAGACCCTAAGACATCTCGTCTCCTATACAATCATGATGTAGTCTTTGATGAGCAACAAGGATTTCTCCTGTTTTGCATCCAATAGACTTGCCTATGAAGGATCATGATTTGGGAGTTTGGCTTCTATTAGGTTGAATGGAGCCCTTAATTTTTGCAAATTATGTCCACTCAATAAACAATGAATCACATGTTTCAAGAGAATTGAAGACTTCATTGGTTGACATTGAGAACCATAGCAATTGAGAGTTGTTATGCCATTTGAAAAGTTTCCATAGACTATGGAAAATCAGTTTCTGTAATTTTATAGATCTCGAAAGATGCTCACACACGATTTGCAGAATCAAACTCCTATATTGATAAGTAGCATGACCTGCAACCAAGGACAGGATGCTTCTGTCAAATACCAAGAAATTGATGCACATAATACTACCAAGTACTATTGGAGGGTTAATAAATGTTTGTAATGTTTTTGGCACTACAAGGACTAGATATATTCTACTAGATAGATCCTAAAATGGTATATTCATGTTAATTACTGTATTATGTTTTCTTGGAATTGGCAAGAAATATGTATACATAGATCAATAGTAGGGCAATTCATTTTTCGGAGGAAAAAGACAAATATGGTAGTCAAACTTGTATTGTCCTCTGCAAGATTTATATGCTCCGAGTCACGATAGCCTTATGCGTTGAATTAATGAGTATAAACATCACTTACAGATGTTTGAGAAATATCTACGAAGTACGTGTAAAGACGATGCCTTGGATACGACATCTTGTTGGACGGTTTTGAGGAATTTCATTATCGTGCCTGATGGAGGATGTTAACTTCCCACAACCGCTTGAACTTGGAGCATATACTTTTGTTGCTTTTCGTTCTTCTCTAACACTTCTTTAAACTTATTGCAGGCACGTACATGGAGCGAGAATGGGCTAAATGATGATTTTGATTTTGGTTAGGCAGACCTGAGAGTAAAAGCAAACAAAAGAAAATATTATAGAGACAATGTTGAAGCACCCATGCCATCAGAAGCAACAAATATTTGTGCAATACAAACAAGCCATTATACACGCATAATGATGGCATCTGGATATGGTTATTTGGGTGCATCCAAAATACTAGAATCCATTTACCCTACACTAAATTCTGAATAAGGGATACGACATCATCTGAACTCAAACCACCACTGCTAAGTTTGATAGCGGGTGGTAAACTATCGAATATAATAAGTTAATTATTAATTATTGTCATGTCATTAACCAAGGCCATTGATCGTTCATTTCAAAAGGTTAGAATGGTTGAGGAAATGTCTCTCCATCCTTTATAAATATAGGAGATGTAAATCAAACTAGACAATTCATATATATTCCATAAAAAAATTTACATACTCAGATTTTATAAGCACTCTTGTTATACTATTTTTCGTTTGGCAAAGATTGGAATTTTGAACTAAGCTTGTGGAATACTGGATCATTGAGCAAAATTTTTATATGCGATTTTGGAATTGGACTGGAGTGGATTGAGCATCAGTAATGAGTGTCTTCATTGTATTTCTGTTTCTTGCATAAATAGTAAGGATATTTATTCTATTTATTTGCACAAAGCTTTAGAGTCAAAATATTATATAGTTGAGTTCTTTATAAATATTCAAAGTTATGTAATCAATTTTAATATCAGATAAGTGGATTGGATCAATTATAGTATTTTAAACTCGATTATCATTGATATAGTGAAATATTTAATTCGTCTCTAGTTTGTCTCCTTAGGAGTTAAAGCATAATCTAGATTGGTTTAAAATTGCATATATATTTGATCTGTCACGTCTTGATAATTAAAATTGTTTATAGTCAAAGTGCATTGAATTTTATAAAGTTGTACATCATAAACTTATAATATTGACTCTATTGCCCTTCTAATTCTTGACACTAGTCTTTATATTGCTTGTGTTTCATAATCTATATGCTGGCAATTATTTCATATATCTCCTTTGAGAAATAGTATATTAATTTATTATAATGATTCACACGCATTCTTATTTTAAAAAACATTTCATTCTCAAGTAATTATATTTGGTATTGTTTCAGAACATACAAGTTTGAGGTATTTACATTCCGAATTTTATTATTGAAGTTGTGAAGTTAATGTGATTTGAATGCTTTTCACAAATTTTTGTGTTAGTTGGAAGTTTTTTAAATGTCTTGCCATTTCGGAAAACTTTCGTTGTATTCATAATCAAGTTATCTGCTACAAATGTCCCTAGATTTTAGCTATTTGTCCAAGATTAGGTACACCCGCCTTGGTTTTGCAAAGCCAAAAGCGAAGGGGATTTGGATTGTATTGATCAATTCCATCACGTTGGCCCTTTATTGGTTGGAATCCCAGTAATCGAGCTGGCAAGACTTGTAGGATTTCAATGTGTGGTTTTGGAACCAACAAATTGGCGACTCTATTGGGGAGAGTTGCTCACAATAAGTATTGTGAAGTTACCCAGAATTTTAGATTTCATAGACCAGAATTAGAAAGCAATTCTATCGGTTTGATTGGAAGCGTACTCGACTGGAAGAAAGAACTCATAAGATCAATAAATCAATACATTCCTCAAAAGAGGTGGTGATGACTCTATTCAACACAATTTTCAGTTGGTAGCTCTGCTAAGGGAGAGGACTCAAAAGGAAATGATTTGACCATATACTATAGAGAATATGTATTATGAACAGGAAGGGGATCTATGTTACACCATGGAGGAAGCACACATACAATCCCTTAGATGCATTTTTCAATTTGGAAAGCTATGAAGGTGAATCCACATCACATTTGTTCATAAAGATGGTGAATATCTTTCTGGAAGTGCTTGCAGACATCATGCCTCCACGCAAGGAATTCATAAGAAATTTTTGTGAGTTGGGAATCTTGCCAAACTACCCTGACTTGAAACTTCTTTTTCATAATTTAGATGAAGATGATGAAGACAAAGAAGAGGAGGCTTATGAGCGGATTGAACAAGGCCTTGTGCTTGATGCCAATCTCGGTGATGATGAAGAAGATCTAAGTTACATATATCCTTTGGATGCATTTTTGAACGTAAAAAAACAAGAAGGCGAATCTGTAGTACGATTATTCATGAGGATATTCAATGTCCATCAAGAAATACCTTTCGAAATCAGACCTCCATCCTCTGGTCTTCTCAACAAAATGCGAGAACTAGGTCTCTTGTATGATCATCAGTTCCTTATCTTTCTCAAACTTATGGATAATGAACTGAATGCAGAAGAAAGTTTGGATCTGGCTGAAGAAGAATCTGCCCATGATGATATTTGTATGACAACATGTGATAGCAAATGTAGAAATGAAGAGGATGATTCTCTCAGTGTGGACGAAATTTCAGATTTGCTAGATATGGAATATCAGAATATTAAGAAAAACAGTCCAAATTTTCTCTCAATTCACCATGGCGGGCAAGTTGATGGATCAACATATTTTCAGGGGATGGATGAAAGAGACGATAATTCCCATGAATCAAATTGTGGAGACAAAATAGAAATGCATACGGTGTATGAACAAGAAGTTTCAGAAGATAATGTCAATGAAGATGTTAGTCTTGTTGATCAAACATCTAATGTTCTGGATGAAAGCTCTCATGAGGGTATGCCTGAATACTCTATGTTCACAAATCCATTGTTTGAAGGGGAAGCAGATAAAGATATGTCTGAGTTCTCTATGTTCTCTAATCCATTATTTGAAGAGGATTTTCTATGCAATCAAGTCCATTAGCATCATGATGAAGATAACAGGCCTAATTTCAAAGTTGATGATACTCATGAAGTGTATTCAGATAGTGAGACATGCACTAGTTCATCCCATGAGCAGGAGTTGTTTCAATCATGTAAAGATGAGATGGAATCAGCCAAGCATGATGGGGAAGATAGATTTAATGACAATACTTATGATTGCTCATCCGATCATACCCTTGATATATGTGAAGTGACATCTTTTAAATGTGGATCATCTTCAAAATCTTATTGCAGAATGGATATGCATTCTGAGTATGGGCCCGAGATTGTGTGCAAGGGGACACCCAAGCGGAAGAACTTAATCTTGCTATTTGTAGGGCTGATCAAATGCATAGGGATCTTCCATTGAGCAAGGACTACAATGCGCTTGATGATTTCTCAAAAGATAAACATGAGATAGATACCAAACTTTGCAATGATGAAGTAGTGGCAATAAGTATTTAACTATTTATCAATAAGTATGGTACACCTAACACTGGTTTGAGACATAGGCAGCAAACTAAGGAGATGAAAGAAAGGCACATGTCATGTCATGGTTGTCTTTTGAAATTTGCTAAATGAGCAGATTGTACTAAGGAACGATATGATACCATATGCAGGAGATCCAAAGTGTTACATGATCAAAACCGGGTGTTTGATAGAGGAAATATACACTATTCATTTTTGGGGGGCCGGGGGCCACCCAATTTCACCTTGCATCATGTTAAGCATAGATGCTCGGTCTGCTCCTTTAGAGATAGCTGGAATCTCATTATGCCCACAAGGAGCATATGTTCCCAATGAGAGCCACTGATGGAGCCTTGATTTTATAGCCTCCATTTATGCATTGTCCTTGATCTTTTCACCCTATGATTGATATTTTTGTTCTATTGTGATCATGATTAGTCTTGTCAATATTCATACAAAATATTATCCTAATCAACACCACCCACGAGCCCAAGCTCAAACCCGAATCCATCCCTGAATCTGAACTTTGAAGAAGTATAACCCTGGATCATTGCTTCTTTAAGTTACTGTGAGATTTCTTTAGAATCTTCAATATATAGATCCCTTGTAAACTTCACCAGTCAGTTTCTTTGTCTTTCACATCAACTTTTGGGGTCAGTTTCTTGTAACACCAAATTGTTAATTGTTTAGGACCCCTTCTAACAATAAATTTGTTCTGTATATGTGGATCATAGTATTAAATTATTAATAATGAATTATAACATGCACATGCTTAAAACCAACAACAGAAGGTTTAGATGCTACAGATGTTGCAGGCAATATGTAAATATTTTAAGATAAAAGACCAGATGAAGAATTGATGGAGAAAGTGGATGAAATGATAGCTTCCGAGAAAGCATGGTTGCAAGGCAGAAAACCTCCTGTTTTACCAGATCTGTCAACAATTTCAGAGATGTGAAATACAGAGAATGTTAAGTTATACTCTTTACATGGTAATGTAATCCAATTTTAATAAATCTCAGTGACAATGGAAGCTATGTTTATGACAGTAATTCAACAATCCTAGTCACTGGTCTATATAAAAGTGTTGGAGACATGTGATTTTCAATCAATAGCAATAGATGCACATACACCGATGAACAAAAGGTGATTATGAGTGACTAGTTGTGTAGAGATACATCATGACTGGTGTCAAAGACCACACAGATGTCTTCCTCAGCAAAATGAAAAAATATATATGATATGGTGTTTGAAATAGTATCTTGTATGAAGAAGTACGTAGCAGAAGATTGAATGTGCAAGTGATATCTTCAATGATATAGAAATATCAACACACCTTAATCACCCTTGGATTTGGAAAGCACAACAAAGCAGAACAGAAATATGACATGGACCAGTCATCAGAACTCCAAACATATAGCGCACAGGGTGCAGATGTTTGGTGACCCTGTGATCAATGTTTCCGGCAGAGTAGAAATATAAATATATATAAACAGTATCTGTTTGAACAGCAATCACCAAGTGCCAAACCACATGATACCCCATGCGAGGGGGCAACAACCAAGGCATGAGCCTATACGTTTCCAGCTTCAAAGCTCAAGTCAAATTAAAGTTCTTGTCAAAGGTGGGTTCTTTTTTGATTTCTGTAAAAGAAAGGAGATACTTATTAAGAAAGGTGTAGAAATGCCAAAGTTTGCTGTGAAACATGAACCAGATACAAATGAATCATCCTGTGATTCTATCTGCTATACAGTCAGAAAATGATATCTCTCTCAATCAAAACAAAACATAGCAGGTGCAAGCAAAGATGAAATGAGTCTGCAAATTCAAGAACGACTATTGAAATCCAGTATGCATAGAACTTTTCAATGTCTGGGATATCATTTTCATGATTATGCAATTTTCAATGGTGCCTTCCATACATATGCGATGCCTTCTGCATCCAGTTTTCTTCGATAGTTGCAAGCGCTAGAATCAAAGACTGTATCACCAATATAACACAAGGAACAGGTTTGAAGATGTCTCCCAGCGGTGAAAGATGCTAAAAGAATATGCTTATGAAGGAGGAAGAGTGCCAAGATGTCATTCGTGGACTGTGGAACGACAGGAGTTTGATAATCAAATAGTGAACAATAAGGTTACGTTGAATGATTTTCGAGCAAGTTGAAATTTGCCGCAAAAAAAAAACTACAAATATAATAGCATGCAGCTACATATTAAACTACGGAGTTTGATAAAAAATTAATAATGCATGAAGCCCACTAAAGAATGTGAATTAAGCCCAAGGGATTTATTATCAAAAGGTGTCATTTTTTATTTTTAATATGGTTTTTCACTTTGAAAAGTCACATTTCCAGATTACTAAGATATAAATAAGCAGACATTGTAATAAAAAGATATTCAACAAGAAGACATTCGAAAAACATATTCGCAAAAAAAGCGTTTGAAGAAAAAGTATTTTACAATTCACTTGTAAGGACGAATAAGGAGCAAAAATATGGCTTTATAATATGAATTCAACTATTTTATTTTAATAATAAAATTAAAGGCCCTTTGTTTATTTTTATTAGAAGGCATAGAGATTTAAACTGCAGTTGATTCGTCCTTTATAATCATCTTTGAAATTCCATAAACAATTTAAATGTCAGATAATTGGATAGGGTCATTTATGGCATTTTAAACTCCATCATTATAGATATAGTGAAATATTGAATTGTTTCTGTGTCTATATCTAGTTTGTCTCCCTACCTTAGGAGTTAAAGTGCAATTTGGACTAGCTTAAAATTGCATGTATATACTTGATCTTAAATGTCAGATAAGTGGATAGGGTCATTTATGGCATTTTAAAGTTTTAAATTCTATCATTATAGATATAGTGAAATATTGAATTGTTTCTATGTCTATATATAGTTTGTCTCCCTATCTTAGTAGTTAAAGTGCAATTCAAACTAGTTTAAATTGCGTATATATACTTGATCCGTCGCGTCTTGATTATTAAATTGTTTACAGTTCAAGTGCATAGACAAATATTATCTATATCTTCCTTCTTACAAGCATCAAATCCATTATTGACAAATATTATACCTACTTGGTGAGTGTGACAGAGATTCCTACTTGGCATATTGTTCTTCTGTTGCTATTGCATGTTTTGATACTAGCTCTTGTGCTCGTTGCTGGTATGCACAGGCCTCTTCTCTGTTGAGCTCGATTGATATTGACATTGATTGTCTCCCTCCTTATCAGTTCTTTTTGAATGCCCCTGCCCATCTGCTCCCTTCTAGACAGGAGTTAAATGAGCATGTCAGACTTGACATTTACAGATAGTATATTATTACTACCTGGAATAATCTTCATGGTGGCTTACGTTTGAGGATGGCCTTTTATGCAGAGCACTTTCTAGAGATCAGTGATGGGATTATTGTTCATCCTAGTTACCTTTCTTGAAGGTGGAGTCATGCTTTTCGTATCTCTTTGGGGTCTTTTAGAGTCGGTTCTCATCGTCTTTGTATCCAGATTGATCATCACATCGGTAGAGGTGAATGGATTTGTAAGCTGTGTACTTTGGCTAAGGTCGAGACAAAGATTCATTTTATTTTCGGATGTCCTATCTTCTATGAGATCAGAGGGAGATTTTCTTGCTTATTCCAAGACTGTTTTTCTCTTACAGCTGTCTTCTGTTATTATGATCAGCAATGTCTAGCGCTCTATCTTCAGTAGGCCACTTTGCTTCGTGATACTACTCTTCAGTGACTACTTCCTCATCGACATAGCTCGGATCAGTCTATTACTACTTTTTTTGCACCTCTATCTCCTTTACAGGGTGTGAAAAGACCGACTAGTTCTATCAGTGGTCATTCCAGATCGGTTAGACCTCGCAGTGGTTTCTTGCGTCAGCAACACTCTTTTATGAGTTCTCAGAGACAGTTCAAGACTCCTGTTCACTTACAGTCTTATCCTTCTGTGACTAGTTTCTTTTTGCCTAGGAAGGACTCCTAGTCTTTCTCGTCCTCTCTCTTCTTCTGTTCTTGTTGTTTCTTGTTGTTCACTTTTCACAGACATCGTTTGGTGTTCCTGATGTTGTCAGCTGTTTGGTTGTAAACTCTCAGTCCCATAGACCCTTTGTGGTCTTTTGTTGGACATTAATAATTTTATCTTATCTATACAAAACTTTTTATTATTTCAAGCAAGCATTCAATTTTATTTTGATCGAGTTCAAGGATTTTGCCAACTAGAGAACTAAAAGACAAAATTCTTTATATAAAGGCCTTGAACTAGGTGATCGAGTTTGGAGTGAATATCTACCCGCTTGGGTGTATCGGAGCCTAAAGTATAGGGAAATCAAGGCGATTCTCATTTGTTGGCCAGAACTAATTGTGCAATTGTGTCAGTGAAGTGGTAAGCTCGTGGATTTCCAATTTGTGGTTTTGGGAACCAACAAGTTCTACTTGATGGGAGGGCTCCAACAACTCCTGCAGCTCCAATTATACCAGTGTTTCTTGTATAGACACCTTTGACTTCTACTGCAGGATCACCTAGATATGTAGATGCTTCACTTGAATTTGATCCCGATTCTTTTGATGAGGAACTTGATCATAGAGCATCTCTTGATACTAATGTTGGTCATTATCCTCTCCGTCCTAAGTGGTGGACTGAGACATTGATCATCCAGATGATGAGCTTATTGATGGAAGAACTGCTTGGGAAAAGAGCAAACCTACAGAGTTAGTTAACTTTTCTCTCACGGCCAACATTCACAGTATGTTTGAACCTCAAACATATTCCAAGGTAAAGGATTCTAGAGTGGAAATAGGCCATGACATCTGATCACTAGAGCCTGTTGAAGAGTAACACCTAGGTCCTTTTTGATCTTCCACCAGGGAAGTAACCCATTGGTTGCAAATGGGTTTACAAAATCAAATACAAGTCTAATGGTACTTTGGATAAGTACAAAGCTTGTTCAGTTGCAAAGGGCTTTTCTCAGCGTCAGGGCATTGATTATGAGGAGACATTTGCTCCTACTGCAAACATGAGCACAATCAGATTAGTCCTAGCCTTTGCAACACAGTTTGGCTGGAAGGTCCATCCGGTGGATGTCAAGAGCACTTTCTTGAATGGTGACCTCCAGGAAGAAGTCTACATGACGTAGCCTCCTGGTTTCAAGGTTGCTGGTAAAGAATACTAGGTTTTTAGATTGGTGAAAGCTCTCTATGGTTTGAAGTAGGCCCCTAGGGCATTGTACATGAAAATTGATAAGTACTTTAGTGATCAAGGCTTCAAGAGGAGTTCTTCAGACTCAATTTGTAGATCAAGATTGTCGTTAGTAAATGTTATGTAGCCAATGGGTTGATGTCATCGGTAATTGTTATGTAGCCAACGGGTTGATGTCGTCGGTAATTGTTATGTAGCTGACGAGCCCCTTCGGGAAGGTTCTTGTTATGTAGCCGATGGGCCCTTTTGGGAAGGTTCTTTGGGATGGTATATGTACAACTTTGGATCATGGTTTTAATTATCATAAGCACTATGTAATCTCTTTGGCATATTTGCGAATAATCATAGAAGTACTTCTGTTACATGTTCTTGTTTATCGTCGGTATGTATTAATCTATTTACCCCATACGGTAAACATTTGGCGTCGTTGCCCAATGGACCTGGAATGAAGGCATAAGAATGAAGACTAATGCCAAATCAGCTTAACAAGGATAGAAATAAGATAAAGGAAAAAGATGGAATACACACCGCACAAGAAAATTTAATTTTGGCACAACAGGCCGAGCATAGATGGAGGTTTCAGCAGATTGCCGACGAACACTGAAGCACCAAGGAATTGTTGGAAGAGACTCGACAGCAGTTGGATTTGGTGGAAGAAGCGAGGGAGGAATTTCTAAACCTGTATATGCCGAGTGAAGAGAATCCAAACGGAAGGGAATTAACTCGTGCGGCTCGGAGTGCCGAGGGAGCACGAGCGTGGAGTGAACTCTTTGTTCGTGATACACTTCTGGAATGAACAACTTTGCTTAACGACGATCCTTCTTCACCAAAGAATGCAGCTGTAGATAAGATGACTGTCCAAAATAGCGCTAGTGTTGGAGTACAGAGTGCCGGTGTTAGAGTACAAAGCGTCGTCGAAGTGCAAACCGTCGGGATACAAAGTGCTGGTGTTGGAGTGCAAACCGCTGCGATATAGAGCACTGGTGTTGGAGTACAAAACAACGCCGGTGTTGCAGTACTGAACAGTGTCGGTGGGATAGTATTGAATAATGCCCATACACAAAATCAAGTAATAATGGCAGGACCAAAGGAGAAGTTGCCAAAGTTTGATGGTGATGGAATGACCGATCCAATTAGACATTGTAAGACATGCGAAACAATTTGGACGGCAAATGGCGTAACCGACACAGATGAATGGGTTTGACAATTTCCAGCAACCCTAAGGGGTGTAGCATTGGATTGGCTTGTTGACGTTGATCCTCAAAAATTAACTACATGGTTGGGAGTTAAAAAGGAGTTCATCACCGAGTTTCAATTGCTGCGGGACGATAATGACATAGTAGCAGAGATCTACACCACAAAGCAAGGGAAAAATGAAACCGTCTGTGTATATGATAGAAAGCTAAAGGAATTAATAAATAAAATGGAAAGCAAGCCAACAGATGGGCTGAAAAAGTGATGGTTCATTGAAGGACTACGCTCGGAGTTGAGGAAGAAAATGAAGATTGTGTTGCCATCATCATACATTGAAGCATACAATCGAGCGATGAACTTAGAGATTCAACATAAAACGAAAAAGAAGAAGAAAAGTAGCTCATCCGACTCGAATGATGCATCTTCCGAAGGAGATAGCAGTGATGACGAAAAGGGCAGCAAGAAGTTCCAAGCTCTCCAGAAGGATATGATTAGAATGATGAAGGAATTTAAAAATATGCAGAAAGAGACGAAGGGAAACGAGCTATGGTGCACGAAATGTAAGATAGGAGGTCACACGAAGGCATCCTGTCTGGAAAACCAGTTCTGCGATATTTGGCAAATTATGGGACATTCCACAAAAGAATGCCCCTTCAATATGAAGGCAAGAGGGCATCAACAAGTGCTCCTGACACAGGCAGCTTCCACGTCAGGAGGAAACAAAAACACAAACAATGATGGTGCCACTTCGGGTGGGTATAGAAATAGTAGCAGAGGGCAAAGCAAGAATACCAACAATAATAATGGGGGCCACAGCCGAATTTAGTATGATGCGAACGGCCGCTCGATGGTTCAATGCTGAGCATGCAATTTGTGGGGCCACTTTGCACGAAACTGTACATCAACAAATGCACCAAAGTTGTTATGCAGATGGTGTGGTCCTGGAGATCATGAAGATGCCAAGTGCTCGAAATTAGGAGTGAATTTGATCAGCATCGGTGTGGATGAAGAAGTCTTGGCAATCACTCGTATACAAGCAAAATTGTACCCCGACCCAATGGAAGAAAAGAAGAGATTGGAAGAAGCATGGGCAAAAATTGAGAAAGCAACACAAGCAGAGAAATCACAATTGAAGGACACTACTGGTACCTCAACGAGGAATTGCGCTGAGCAAAACATAATAAGGCAGGTGATGCAAATGGAAGTCTCGATCAAATTAAGTGACCTCACAATGCCTCAGTTACGGATGACCATTCTGAATATGACACCGTTTTCGAAAGCGACAGAGGAAACAGGAAGGGACAGTAGTGGAACGACGACAACAGACCCAATGCTTCTGGCACTCACAACGGGAAGGCATCCGACAGTAGTCGAGATGGACATTCTGGGAACTGTTCTGATAGACACAATTGTGGACGGAGAGTCAGGCGTGAATGTGTTACCAGAAGATGTATGGAAAAAATTAGGACAACCTACGTTGTGGCCACCAACATTCCAGTTGCTCATGGCAGCCCATCATGGGATCAAACCGTTGGGAACCTTGATGGCACAACCGGTAACTATTGGAACACAACCATTTTTATTGGATTTCGTGGTCATTCCACTAAAAAGAAGAGGGTATAATGCTATTCTTGGACGGATTTTGTTGGTACAAGCAAAAGTAAAACATGACTGGAAACAAAATACCTTATCAATGGAGCGTAGAGGCAAAAAATTCATAATTGACCTGTACACACAAATGGTAGGCGATGAGGTAGCGTCGTCAGATCCCGAAGGCGAAGGTGGAGGGGATGACAAGGGGAAGAAGAGAATGAAACCTGATGAAGAGGGAGTATTGAGACTGGAAGGGGGGTCGAATGAGGACGACCTAGATTCCGTGAATGAACTATTTCACTGGTAGATGGAGGATTATGAACTCTTCCTGAGCTGCAACATGTTGGGCGTTGAAGAAGAAAAAGGAAGAAACGAGTTCCCGGGGGAATATAGTGAACTAAAGGAAGGAGAAGCGCAGGTGGATGAAACACTACCCCATACGTTCAGTGAAGATAAGCCGATAAAATATGAAGAGGCCACAATACAAACCATGAATCTTGGAGATGATATTGAACCAAAAAACATACTGATGGGAGAAGAGAGAGCTTTGACCCACGTGGGACAGAGAAGAATACACTGTATGGCTGGAAATTTGTAGGAAGAGACCTGGATGTGCACCATATGACAAGCACAAGGCAAAGGAAAAATATCGTTCAGACTGGAGGCTTCGTACAGACAAGGAGCTACCATTGTATGGCCATGTAAATGCCTATCGTATAGACATGAGAAGTACCGTACAACCAAAGAGGTGTACTGTATGGTGGTACAACAAATAGATGAAGGGGAAGCCATATCTAAGCATTACACCTTACGGCAGCCGTATGAGTACGGCTTAAGGAAAGCAAAAAGGAGGGTATGCCGTACGACCATCCAGTGCAGTGTATGTCGTACGGACTCAGAGCATAGGGGAATAAATCAGGACACACCGAATGATCATGGCTGGGAAAGTTGCAAAAAAGGTAAGAGCACCGTACGACCAGATTGCTTGGAGGTTGGGTGACTGTATGATGAAGAAGAAAGATCGTACGACTTACTCGTACGAACATTGGTAATAGAACCATATCGTACGGCAACAACAATCGAAGTGGGGAGGTCGTACAGTAGCAGGAAGACGGTACGGCTATGGCAGAAGCAATCCATTGTGTAGCTGTACATTGGCAGCGAGGTTGTAACATAACAGAGAGAGACCACCGTACAGATACAGAAGAAGGATGACATGAGGTTTTCTATAAATTTAAGAAAAAAAAAAAAAGACGATAGATTGAAACAGTTTGGAATGAGTAACACATAATGCCAAAGGGAAGGGAAAACATAAGCAGTTGCCAGAAAGAGTGTGGAATTACAAGAAAATGACAAAAATGGTCTTTTCCACGGACTTTTGTGTGGGTTTGAGAGTGCTAATTTGGTCTTGGCGGCAGGGCTGCCCCTCGATCCCGCTACCTACTCAGTGCAGTTATCAGTCGTGGGAAGTGTGACTAGTTGATGAGACCTGGAGTTGTTGCAGGCATAGAGTGTCTGTGTACCAGAGGTGGAAAGAAGAATAGAGCAAGCCTTTCGAGAGGGGTGATACGCTTTGAGGCACTTGGAGTAGGTGTTGGACGTGAAGTTGTTTTGGTGGATGCATAGAGAGCTCGGGAGGAGCTGATCATCCAGTTGAAGACAATACAACAACACTTGGCTCAGGGTACCCAGGAGTTGGAAGCAGAGAAAGCAAAGTGGGTGGTTATCAAGGTTTGCTTGATTAAGGAGACTATTGTGTTAGCAGAGGCTACAAATGCAACTAGCAGCTACAGATGTAATGTGGTTTGGAGACCAGTTTGGTGCAGGCATGGGACGAATGTGAAAGTGGTGTGACAGAAGCAGATCTATCTTGTTGTAGTTAGTCAGTTAATGTATTCTGTTTTGTTAAACTGTCTCGGATATTTTGTAATTGTCGTCCGGATACGACTTTTTCTTTTGGGGGGGGATGATGTCGTCAGTAAATGTTATGTAGCCGACAGGTTGATGTCGTTGGTAATTGTTATATAGCCAATGGGTTGATGTCGTTGGTAATTGTTATGTAGCCGATGAGCCCCTTCAGGAAGGTTCTTGTTATGTAGCCGACAGGCCGCTTTGGGAAGGTTCTTAGGGATAATAGAAGTACTGCTGTTACATGTTCTCGTTTATCGTCGGTATGCATTAATCTATTTACCCCATACGGTAAACATGGCTTATGATGATGATTACAACCATGATCCAAAGTTGTACATATACCATCCCAAAGAACCTTCTGGAAGAGGCCCGTCGGCTACATAACAAGAACCTTCTCGAAAGGGGTGCCGGCTATATAACAATTATCAATGACATCAACTCGTCGACTACATAACAATTACCGATGACATCAACCTGTCGGCTACATAACATTTACTGACGACAAAGACTACTGACAGTGACATCATCCTTCTGCCCATTTATGTGGATGATTTTATCATCATTGGAAGTTCGACATTTTTGATTCAGCGAATCAAACAAAGTTTATGCCAGTCTTTTGATATGTCTGAGCTTGGGCTCATGCATTATTGCCTAGGTATGGTTTGGTAGTAGTCTACTGGTATATTCATTTCTCAGTCCAAATATTTTAGGGCTTTGTTAGACAAGTTTCGTATGTAGGATTGCAAGCCTACATCTAAGCCCATGGAGAAAGGTTTGAAGTTATCAGCCAAGTCTAATTCTCTCCCAATTGATGATACTGCATACAGGCAACTAATAGGCAACCTCATCTACCTCTTTGCTACTAGATTTGATACCAGCTTCATAGTCAGCTACATCTCACATTTTATAACAGCACCTAAGGCCAATCTTTGGATGGCAGCAAAGCGTGTGCTTCGTTATGTGAAGGGTACTATTGATTACGAACTTCTTTACTCTTAGAGTTCTAATTGTAAACTCATTGGGTTCAGAGATTCAGACTAGGCAGGTTTTGTTAATGATAAAAAGTCAACTTCTGGAAGTGTGCAGTTTGGGTTCCGGTGCTGTCACACAGACCAGTAAGAAGTAGTGAGCAGTTTCTCTCTCCTCTATAGAGGCTGAATACAAAGGGATAGGTAAGGCAGGTTGTGAAGTTGTTTGGCTTTGTTGGATGCTTAGGGATATGTAGATGTCACAAGTAGGCCCGACAACTTTGTTTGTTGATAACCAAGGTGTTATCAAGTTAGCTCAAAATCCAATCTTCCATGAATGAACCAAGCATGTGGAAGTTCATTGTCACTACATATGACGGCTGGTTAAAGACGAGACAATTGACTTGCAGTGGATTCCTACAGCGAATTAGATTGCAAACATTCTCACAAAGCCTCTTGGTCCAGGATAAGTTTGTCCAATTCAGAGAACAACTTGATGTTGTGGATAGATTAAGGATGGTATTATGATAATAGATAGCTTCTATTATCATTATTTATTATTCAATGGTTATCTATTGTAATCTCCTGTAAGTATTAGAATGTTTCTATTATTTAGTTTCCTGTATCTAAAATAGAATGTTTTTATTCTTTAGGATTGTTTCCTAAGGAAACATCATTCATTCTTTTGTATATATTGATCCCTTGATCATTGTTAATATCAAGCAAATATTTACCAATTATGATATTGCTATCAGGATTTAATGAGAAGTTTTTAGTCGAACTCATTGACCCATGTTTCATGAGTAGTGATAAACATGAATCCATCTCTCATGATAATAAATGGAACACTTAGCACTCATTGGATCTAGGTGATGCTCACAGAGGTGAAGTACCGGGTTTCCCCAAAGGTCACCCATCCGAGTACTACCTCAACTTGAGCGCACTTAGCTATGAAGCTTCCTCCATGGTTAAACCCAGTCTGCTTGCAACCCCATTTGCAAACCTTCACCAAGTGTTGTGCCTTATGAACCATTCATTAGAAAGGTCCTTAAGCTCATCAATTGATAAGTAGGAGGTATTTTCCATAACAAGTCAAATTGTGATATTGCTATGAGGATTTAACTGTGTAGTTTTTGAGTCAAATTGTGATATTATATCTATATCAAATAATGAATATAGTATTATTATAATCTAATATAACATATCAACATAATAATATAATAAATTATTCATATATAATAAATACAAATAAGTGAATATTTTTAATAATAATATAGTGTAACTCATTATTAATATAATATATATTATTAATAAATTAATATAGTTAATAGTACATTATATATTATTAATAAATTAATATATATTTTGAAAGACATGACTTTTGGTAAATAAGTGTATAAATGGGATCAAAGGATATGCAGTCAACAATCAAAACAAAGACCATACCATCCAATCGGTATAGGATAGACTCGGAACCGAGTTAGCAATTAAAAGCTGAAGTCCAATCAGTAAATGCTAAGACAACAACGAGACAGGTTTAACCATGAAAACAGATCGATTCAGCAAAACAAACAAATTTCATCCCAACAGTGGACACAGGATCCATATTTATCATGTGATGACGATACGTATAGTTGGACATACAAATAACCAAACCACAATATCTATCAAATGAGGGCATAATATATGCTCTGTTCACTAAGGAACTATGGCGAGAAAGATGATATACATATAAAGAATCTACAGGCCAGATATACTCGTTGTTTTTAAAGGTGATCCTTGCAATAATCACAGTTGACGTTGACAACAATCTAGCATCTCTGATTGCATAGTTAATTATGTTATACATATTGCAGAAGTAACGATTCTTATCCGAAAATCATCTGGTCCTGTGGGATATAAATAACGAGGCAGTTTGTAAACAAGACATATATCATGGGAATTTGATATTGATTTGAGACGACAGCAGGTCCCCCACATTACCAATCAATATATAGATTCTAGGGGACTCATGTACGACTACCTATAAATTAATGTGCTTTGGATTCAATTCTATCAGTATAAGAGAGGAGAACATAGGAGATACTGAGAACAGAAAACAGAGATAAGATACAATTATAAAAATCTGTCTCCACTCGAATGATAAGGAGAAAAAATGAGAAAAATATTTGGGACGAAAACAGAACCAAACACAAACAAGTGCGCCAGGTTACAAGCAGTTAGAAGAGTTAAATGACATTCCCATATGCTATATTTTAATACTCTCAGAACTTACCAATAAGTATTGGCATAGAAGTTTCCCAGACAGTACCATGGCAAGGAGAAGATAAAAGTAGTGGAAGCAGTGATAAGGATTATTGGTGAATAAACATTTTAAGTGTAGAAAATCATAGAGCTTAAGAGATATAGAGAACGATAAGGTTACTGAGCAACAAACAATTAAAGGGGCAGTAATTTTCGAGACATACATTTTTGTGACATGATCACTGTCAGAGGGGTGTAAGAACCAATAGACATACATTACTGTGAAACCAACATAGTCAAAGGGGTGTAAGAACTAATAGCAGTGTAGATTAGTTATAAAGAAGTATTAAAGAAAACTTACACAATTTTAAAAAGGAGTCAGAATTAAATCTAAAGAATAGAGTACAGAGGCAGCCAGAGGTGTCAAGCATCAAATAGTCAAGCCAGGGGAGGGGACATTACAGCAGAGTACAAAGAAGTTATTTTCAAGCAGAGTATAAAGAAGTTTTTTTTCAAGTAGAGTACAGAGAGGTTTTTCTAAAGCAGATTCTATTGTATGTTGTTGTGTCACACCATGTTGGTGCTTAGTGGGAGTTGGTGCTTGTAGTGAGCTAGGAGGTATAGATTTATGAAGATTGAGCAGACTACAAAGCAGGTTTTCTCAAGCAGAGTACAAAGAAGTGATTTTTCAAGTAGAGTACAGGTAGCTTTTTCTAAAGCAGAGTTTATTGGAGGTTGTTGTGTCATATCGAGTTGTTGCTTAGCGGGAGTTGGTGCTTTTACTGAGGTGGAGCTCACGTTTGTAAGATTGGTGTCTTATGTCGGTTGTTGCCTACAATTTGTAAAATGTTAATAAAGGCAATTTTTTCCCCTTAGGGTTTTTACATGTAATTTTTGTGTTCTTGCATGTGGTGTTTGCTTAATATTTTTGAAGTTATAGTTGGAGATTTGAAATTAGTGTGTCCTCATATTGATTCACACCTGTATCGCCTCCTTGCTGTATTAGTGTGGGCTCTTCAAGTTAAGCATGAAAGAGGATGTTGGAAATCTTTCATTTGTAGTTTTTACATTACATAGGAAATGAGTTGATGGTTTGCAAGTTTTTCATTGATTACAGTTACAAATTTATGACTTGTATGATACATAGTCAAAGTTTTAGACTGGAACCTTCTTTGGGTTGTCATACAAGACCCTAGAAATTATACATATGTTTTTCTGTGGTCTCTTAAGGTCTTAAATGATTCTTAGTGACTTAGTTACTTGCAACTTGTGTGCACTTTCAGTTCATAGATAGAGTGATAATTTAAGTCTCATTTAATTAATGAACATTGTGATATGACAGTTTCTACAATGAGATAATTGAATTGTTTTTTTGTTGAAGAGTTCCGTAAAGTGTCCATTCTTATTGATTGTGCAGTGGCTGCCTAACATCTGCGGAGACAGTTATGCTGGAGCAGCAAAGTGTCAGTGAGTTTCTTTCTCGCATAACAGCCAAAGAAACTGATGTTATTGTATCAGTTTCTCCACAGTCCAGGGCATCTTTAGCAACATATTATGGTCTTACCACTCTGCAGGTACTCTGTTTCAACTCCATTGAACTGTTACCATATTTTTTGTCATTGAATTGAATCGAGTTTCCCCAATGCTTTAATATCTCTCTGAATTAAAGGCTTGATGACACAAGGAACAAGTGTGCAATTCATTGTCTAATATTACTCTTTGGTTTGATTGGGTAGATTTGTGTAGTTTTAGTACTGCAACGTTTTTTCACCTTGTTAGCTTTTCTATGTATAGTTTGTTTAATGCATTACTGTAACAAATAATAACTGAGTAGTCTTTTTCTTCTTCAGAGTTGTGTAATTTTCTGTTATATTTATATATTTCATTGTCTGTTCATTATATAAAAATCAATATAGACAATTGGTGTGGTAGGAACCTTAGATATGTTTTCTTGGATAATTAAGTCTATTTCTATTATATTTAATAAGTAATAAATAGATTGTAACGGAAAATTTAGAACAAAAAATAATGTAATCTGATAAAAAATTAGCTGCAAGTAATAGAGCTCGGAATGAAAACTAAGTAGATGAATATTTATGTTATAGAAAAGAAAGTGGAAAATATGGTTTATCCACCTGGAGATTTTCAGATACAATGTCAGAAACAGGGTTCAGAACGGTTGGGAAAATGGTCAAGTGCAAATTTCAGTCCAATTTAAAAACTTCAGTTTTTGGTCACTGTTGCTTAATAGGTTTGGGCAATGCCACTTGATTGACTCGGGGTTGGTATTCTTCTGTTCAACAAAACCACATTTTTCTTGAGCTGCTCTTCTCATATTTCTGAGCATCTTGACATCTATAGAATGGTAATGTGACCTCTATTCAGTTTGAAAATGATCTGAAATATGGTTCAGAGTATAGGAGTCGGATTCTAATATATATTGATGTGACCTCTATACACTAAGAAAATGGAGTTTCTATAGCATTATTGTAAGGTTCGAAATACAACAGGAAGGGGAGAAACAGACGAAGGGGAAGGCAAACATAAGGGCAAAGATAAACAATTTTGTATTGTTTTTGACAAAAAAGAACATATTATATAAATTTGTAGCAAACGAAATCTGGAGTTGAACACATGTAATTACAATAAGAAGAAGAGAAATGTTTCATATGGGTAAAACAGAAATGGGATAGAGTTCAGCTTTGAAATGGCACCATATTATGCATTACAGGGAGAAAGGGTCCGTGTATGAGTAAAAAGGGGTCTTGTGATGAAGGTGAGATGACTAAATTGTTTCATGTTAAGATTCAGCTCAAAGAGAGCAAATTAATGCTCTTTTTGAGACACGTTTGATAGCAAATGTGATGTAGTGTCAATGTAGGCCTTGACACACTTAGTTTTAAAGATTCTTAAATGAAGTAGTATTAGATGTGGTTGGAAGGGTTGTTTTATAAATTTATTGGTTCTATGGAAGGTTGGAAAGGAGAAAGTTTCTTCCGTCAAACACAAATTTAATGTCAAGTACATTACCAGTTTTTATTGCACTATCAGCAGCTCTTCACTCTTGAATGATGGGGTGGTTGGCTACCTTGTAGAATTTTCCAGCTCAGTTGCCTCAGCTTTGAACCGTCTTAGGTGAGCATCTAAGACTCTACGTTGTTATTATCTGTGACCAATGGCATTTTTGCTGGTTTGGGTTTGTCTAATAGACCTCATAACACAAATAGTAAAGGATTTCTATTGCTCACTTGGGTGCCCTTCTTTTGTTTATTACTTTACAGGGTCTTATCCCTTCGTTTTTTAGTGTATTTTCTTGGGCTTTGCTTTCTTTGGGTTAGTGCCTGTTTGTCTCTGGTTTTTGTATAGGCCTCCTTTTTTGGCCCTAATACTTTGCTATTTTACCCACTGTATGTTCCAATTCCATATATCTATTTTTGGGCATTTGTGGACATTAATGCATTTTTCTTCTTTCTTTCTTGTCTATATAACCTAACAATGTTTTTGGAAGGCCTTTGTGAAAATTTTCAGAACTACTTGAAAATTGATTTGGATAAGGATTGTGACAGAGTTGAATGGGATTTCTTTATTGTCAGGTTGGCCTCAATGGGATTTAGCTACTTTGTTTTAGATAATTGCGGGGTCTATTTGTTTTGCAACCCTTTTCTATTTCAGATTCTGTCCTCTTGCAACAACCTTATTTTCAAAGGCTAATGCTTAATAGTTTGCTTTCTGTTCCTGATATAGCAATATATGCCTCTGGTTTCATTTTGGAGGTAGCTAGAGCACAACATAAAGTCAGGAATTTTACCATCAAAGGGTTTTCAATTGATTCATGTGCCTTCGATGGGTGCAGTTGCCCTTATATAGCTTGACTCACCCTTCTATGATAAGAAGTATTCATGCCTTGCACATTTTAAAGGTACTGCTGTAATGATAGGTGAGGAAAATATGGAGGTTTTCATTTTTGGAAATGTTCCAAATTCGCTTGAATCGGAACTGGCAGCTAATTAAACTAGGGGAAATTGTCCACTCTGCTCCCATTTTAATGTACAATTGCCAATCAATTGTTAAGGGAGCATGATGATTAGTTTTGAAAAAAGAATCAATCTTGAAGTGTCTAAATCTTCCTCTCGGAAGGAAGGCTGTTATTGTTGGCAAAATGCTCTCCACAGGTTGCCTTTACTATTTTCCTTGGTTTTTTTATCAGGCAGCTTGTGGGTCCTGGGATTAATTCATAGTGCAAAGACTTTCATTCATTCAGAGGCTCAACTTCAGTTAATAGAGTTTGATGGTGGCAGACTTTTTTCAATTTGCAATTTGAGGGGTGATAGGATGCTTGTGATCTACAGCATGATCCATCTGGATATTTACCAAGTAGTAAGTGACTCACTGTTGTTTCTTATAAGGGATACTTCTATGAAAAGGTCTATGTAAAGTTGTAAACATCAATAATGAGACTTTGGGTATGATTTTCATTTAATAGAGTTTATAACTGTGTATCAGGGTTTTTGCAGATTGAACCTTGGAAGTAATCATATTAAAATAAAATTGCAAAATATGGGTCCTATTAAGCAATTTTGGATATAGATTAGTGGGATGTATATGGATACATCAGACACACAGTTATTCTTGCTCCACAGTTGAGTGGGCTAGAGACAATGAATGTACCTAGCTGTTTGCAGCAAAATTAGGCTAGGAACTAGGGTTGAAACAACAATTAATTTAGAAAGGACGCCTGTTTATGAAGAGAGATATTCTTAGTAAGGGTTGTGACTACACATCTCCCTTGATGGTTATAAATGAGGGCCTACTCTAAAGGAGGAGGTAGGAAGGATTAAGGGAAGACAAAAGGATTGGGAGGAAAATAAGAAAGTGAGTCTTTCAAAAGGGCAGAAAAGATGAAAGGTTGTGACTCTTTTGGAGAGTGGTAATTGTGGAAGGCTGTGACCATTGTAAAGCGAAGACGTGATGAAAAGGTGTCTCTCCTATACATTGGAAGATATAAAGGGGAGAATGTTTTATTTTGGAAGGAGATCTAATGGAGATCAAGTTCGAGAATAATATATTTAATTCTCAGAGGAAACAATGAAAAGTGCTGACTCAATCTTTATAAAAGGTGGTGACCCTTACACTAGTGTAAGTATAAAAGAGAAATCATTCAAAGCATTCAAGGATAACTTATCTATCATCACCCACCAGCACATCAAATCAGGACTTGCTCAATCATTACCCATCACTGTATGAATTCCACATTCATTCCATCATCATTCACTAATATATGAAATCATCAAATCAAAGGAAATCATTCAATCTTCCATCAAACATCACTTGGAAAAAAACAAGTAGACTGGCTATCAATTCTTCCATAAACTCAATCAGTCTATATTAATTATTTAAACATCAAATCAATGGATTATAAAGATAAGATTGATTTGTATGTATCTACAATTTGTGTTCAATTAAACAATGAACTAGGAATTAATTGATATGCAATGCAACTATTTAATATATATTATAATTGCGATTATTTTATGTTTACCATACAGGGTAAACAAATACTTATCGCATTAATAGATTAGAATGTAACACATAATAGATACTGTATTCATATAAGCACATATGCAATACCAATTACAATGATGATCCATAAATCCATTTGCATGACGTACATATACTTTCCGAAGGGGTGGCTCAACTGTTACACGACCTTTTGGATACCAACTCAACTTGTGGGCTACAATATAGTTTTTACTGACAACATCATTGCCCCCCTCGAAAAGTAAAGTCGTCTCCGGATTTAAAATAGAGACAACTTATACATCAAAACTCAAAATATGACTCAACCACTAATTACATCAAGATTCACACAACTAAGAAGAAGAGGGATGCATCCCTGGTGTGGTAGATGTCCCTTGTGCTCTAAGCTCGTTCAGTTGTGCTCATAGCTCACGCACTTGCTTGGTCTATATCTCCAAATCTGCCTTGGCCTGCATTTGAATCTCCAAGGCTGATTGCATCATCTTGGCAATCTCTCCAAGCTTTGCCTCCTTTTCTACTGACTCCCGTTGTAGCTTACTCTTCTCCCGCCTAGCCTCATCTAGCTAAGCCATAAATGCTACCCTCTCTGACTCCCAAGCTGTTCTCTCTGACTCCTGAGTTGCTCTCTCTGCAGTTAGGTCCGCCTTCATTGCTGTTAACCTGGTAGCTGACTCCTACTAAGCCCTTTCTGCCGCTACTTGGTCTGCTTGGCTCCTTCAAAGAGCATAATAAGCATCACGATATATCTGGACTACCTCACGAGTTAGAGTCTCTATTTGACTCTTCACAACCGGCTCTTTGGTGGTGGCCTAATCCTGGCACATCTCCGAAGTCTATACTCTAGGCCACCTGCATTCCTCAAAGCAGATTGAAAAGGTAGTTGCCCACTGTAGGCTGTTGGGTACTCATAGCCATCTTCACTACTTCTATCATCTGATCCGCAGTGCTATCCTTCGAGGAGTGTGGTATCTCATCGATCTGCATCAGGCGACTCTCCTCTACCTGTGTCTATGTGCCAGTAGAGTCTCCTTTCGGGGCTATTTCTCGCGCAGGTGAAAGAATGCTTGATGCTCGTGGTGCTGGTGTGTGTTTAAACCTTGTACTCAAGTATGTGCTCAATTTTTGAGATCTGCTTGCCCTGCTCAGCTCCCCTGCTACTGGCATTGCTAACAACATTGCGTCTACTGTGCCACTGCGTCCAAGCCCGCTACATCTAAGTATACACCGTGTGTCCTCAAATCGTCACTTGTTTCTGGCTATATAGTTACCTCCATCACTTCCTCCTATTCTGCCCATGTAGGTACCTCCATCACTCCCTCCTGTGTCTCTACCTCATCATCGGGTATAACTATGGCTGTATGTGTCTTAGCCCCTATCTTTGGGAGAACTACGGCTGTAGCTGGCAAAGCCTTTCGATCGACTGAAGGCTTAGCAACCCCTGAAGGTGCTAATGCTGGTCGGACTGATGGCCGAGTTGCTGGTTGTGCTGCTGGTCTGGCTACTACGATGACCGAAGTCATAACCACAAGTTGCTTAAACTATCCAAATCTAGGAATGTGAATGCGTGCAGGGATTAAGTGAGAGAGATATAGCTGCGAGGGACCTCATAAATAATAGTGGTGGTGCTGTGATAACCTTGATGTCCTCATCATCCTCCTCGTTCTCCACTTCCTCCTCTGAGTCGTCATCGTCTTCGAAGGATGTGTCCTGCCTCTCACTATTAGTGTTCTCGTGTTCCGAGTTCTCTACCTCCTGCCACAACCTCTTTTGTCCTATGGTCTCCTGCCCTCTTAGAGTATCAAGGTGCTTCCACTGCATGACCAGAGGCTCCCCTGGTTCTGTGGCCCACTTCACGAATTTTATATGGCCCAACCCACTTCACCTTAAATTTGCTTGGTTTGATCTCATTACACCCGTTATACTTTAATACTAATTCACCTAGTTAGAACCTGTTCAGTTTTAAGTGCTTGTTGTGCCACACCTTGCGTCTGCATTGTGCAACTTCGGTTTCCCATTGTGCTTGTAATTGCCGTTTGTCAAGTTTATTTGGGTTGTGCAATCTTTCCCTAAGACTTTCCATATCTCCCAGCTTGTTTTCGATCGCTATTCGCAAACTTGGTAACATGAACTCTGTTGGTACTATGACTTCTTGACCATACATCAGTTGGAATGAAGTGTGTCCTCTGGTGACTTTGTACGAAGTACAGTATGCCCATAATGCCGATGGCAACTTTTCCTCCCAATGCTCACCTTCAATTGCGCAGGACTTGTAGATTACTGCAACCAGATTTTGTTTGCGGCTTCCGCTTTTCTGTTTGCTCTAGGATAGTATGGGCTCGATAAAGAGTGGTATATTTTGAATTCAGTGGTCAACAACTGGATGATGTGATTGACAAAATGTCCCCCACGGTCACTTGTAAACTGTAGCAGGATTCCGTACCTTGTGATGATCTGCTCGTAGATGAATCTTCCTGTAATTACTGCAAAGTTGTCTAGTAGGGTCTGCACCTCTACCCCCTTGGTAAGATACTCCGTTGCTGCAACAATGTACTTGCATCTCCGGGTTTTACTCACCTTGAGGGCTCCAACAAAGTCCAACCCCCAACATTCAAATAATTCATGTGTGTGTGAAGGGTTTAGAGGCATGAAATCCCTCTTCAGTGGTTTCCTGACCTTCTGACATGTATCACATGCGACACCCACTCCCTGGTGTCATTGTGTACGGTTGGCCACCATAAACCTGCCAAAAGTATCTTCCGTGTAGTTGTATCTGGCCCCATATGTCCTCCTGCGGGTCCTTTGTGTGCTTCCTTCAACACCTTTGGGATTTCTTCCTCTAGAACACATTGTCGTAGAATTTGGTCGAGTCCCATCTTATACAACAATCTATTAATCAATTGGAACGTTCGACTCCTCAGCATCAGTTTCTGCCTTTCACTTGGCAACATTTCCCTAGGAAATTGCCCCATTGAAAGATATTCCCCGATACTTGCATACTAGGATGGTAGTACGACAATCTGGAATATCTGAGTTGGGAAAAGTGTCATTGACTCCCTCCGGTGGTTCTCTCCATTTGATCCTTGATAAATGATCCACACTTACATGGCTTTTCCCAGGCTGCACCACAATTTTAAATGTAAACTCTTGCAACATATTAGTCATCTGCTTATCGGTCCTTGGATAATCGGTTTGTTCACGAGATATAGCAGTGCTTGATGATCTACATAAAATACGAATGGAGTCGCCAGTAGATAATGTCTAAACTTCTACACGACGCACACCATTCGGAGAGCCTCTCGCTCTATTGTACTATATTCTTCTCTGCTTTAGAAAATAGTCTACTTGAAAAGTACACCATATGGTCCAATTCGTGATCACTTGTCTGTGTCAACGTTGCTCCAATTGTATAGTTCGATGCGTCGACATGTACATGGAACCCCTTGTCCCAGTTTGGATAAGCCAAGATAGGTGATGTGGCTAAGCGTGTTTTCAATCCCTCAAAGGCTTCATTTGGCTCTATATCCCATTTGTAGGGTTCTCCCTTGCAGGTTAGTTTGTCTAGCGGGTAAGATATTTTGCAAAGTTCTTAATGAACCTTTGGTAGTATCTTGTGTCCCTGGAGTGATTTTACTTGTGTCACATTCGTCGAAGGTGGCATTTCCAAGATTACCCAGACTTTGTCAGGATCCGCCTTTAATCCTACTTTGCACATGATGTGTCCCAATAGTTTCCCTTGCGGTACCATAAATCTGCACTTCTTCGGGTTTAGTGCCAGTCTTTCTCGTCTACATGTTTCCATGCATTCTTCGAGTGTGGTTAGATGCTTGTCTTTCGCACTAAAAATTGACCAATCATCCAAAAATGCCGTGAAATTCCCGACTGGCATCTTGTCAAAGATGTGCAAGATAATTCTTTGAAACGTTGTTGGGGCGTTGCATAGACGAAACGACATTCTGTTGTAGGCGTATACCCCATCTTCTACTATGAAAGTTACTTTGAGCCTATCTTCTTCTACGATGGATATTTGGTTGTATCCAAAAAATGCATCCATGATTGAATAGATTTCATGCCCCGCAACTTCTTCCATAACACTATCAGTGAACGGTATCGGGAACGGATCCTTAATCGTTACTGCATTCAAGCATTGAAAGTCCACACATATCCTAATCTGAGTGGTGTCTTTCTTCAGAGATATCACAATCGGTGATACCCACTCACTCGTCTGTACCCTAAAAATAATGCCTGCTTCAAGTATTCGGTTGATTTCATCTATGACTTGTGCGACATAGTTTTTGTTCATCCTGTATGACTGCTTCTGTACAGGTACTGTTCCTATTAGTGGGATGTGATGGACGCATAATTCTGGCAGTACCCCTTTCAGGTCCTCATACGCCCACGCAAAAACATCCTTATATTCCATAAATATTTTAAATGCTGCCGCTTTCAAAACTAGATTCCAGTCATCTCCTACATAATTTTTGGGTTAGCCTTGTCCCCTAAGTTCATCGTCTTTACTGTGGGTTCTTAATATTTAATAGGCTTATCTTCACTAAATGTATGTGCCGGTGTTTCATCTATTTGCACCTCTCCCTCCTTCACTTCTCTATATTCCTTCGTGAATTCAATTTCCTTTTCCTTGTTTTCATCTTCGACCCCTAACATGTGGCAGCTCGGAAAGAGCTCATAGTCCTCCATTTGCCGATGGAGTAGGTCATTCACTGAATCCAGGTTGTCATCGTTGGACCCTCCTTCCAATCTCAAGATTCCTTCTTTGTTGGGTTCCATCCGTTTCATGGACAAAGTGTTCTTTTTCCAGTCGTGTTTTACTTTCGCCTTTACTAACCAATCCCGTTCGAGGATGGCGTCGTACCCTTTTCTGTTGATGTTTGGTAGCTTCAGATGGATAAACTGAGACTAAAGTGCAGAAATATATATATATTATATGTGTGTCAGATATAATATATATTAAATATATGAGATATTATATGATTAAATAATCATTTGTTATTATATTAAATAGATAATAATGGATAGGCATGTCTCATGAGACATGTCTCTCCATGACTCTTCCTTAATATAAATAACAATGAAATCATTGGCATTGGAAAACATATACTAGAAGGCAATGAAATTACATATGCAACGATCCTCCAAAAATAACATGGTATTAGAGCCAACTGTATGTGTAACACAAGAAGACGACAATTTTTTTAACAGGAAATCACAAGAAAGGATAGCATCGGGCATAATGCATAATGCAAGATATATACAGAGGAAAATAGAGAAATATATATGAAGACATTGTTAAAGCAGCAAATCAAATCCACCGAAAAAGTGGTTTTAAATAACACATCTCCCTATTTGTTGCGATTATATTGGAAGGTAACTACATTCTAACCATCCCCCTGCCTCATTCGATGTGCAGAGTAATGTAGAAGAAATGTTGGTTGTGACCAACACTTAAGAACAAGCCCATCTTAGGTGGACTCAGGGATAAGTGGATATCGGTAAGCGGCATATGTCATACAAAAACATGGGTAGCAAAATATGTTGAACTCGGTCCATGAGATTATAATTGTGAAGAATAATATGAATCATATTAAATGGAAAACTAACCCACCAATATGTTCATATATCCAATTTACTAGAGCATTGGAGAGTGCTTCAGCCTTGGACACATCTTTGATTGAGAGGTGATACTTTTATGACAAATGTGTCAAATGAGGAGATATCACAAAATTGGTGGTAGTCATTAAGCGCTAAAAATGCATAAGGGATTATTACCAAGGATTTGGGGTATCAGTCCCCTTAAGGCCCCACGTACGAAAGGGATGCACATACCAAGGGCCAACATACTTGTGTGCAAAGTGGGAAAGCTGTCATGTTGGACAAATAACAAAAGGGGTCCTACGTGGTAGGGTAAGACTTGTGACTCTCGATTGTGCAACACAAGGAAGAGATAAGTATAGGTCATGGGTACACGAGGATCCGCCTTTAAGGTACATTTTGCTATTTAATTTAATTTAGATCTAAGTAATAAAGTATTTGATAAATGATGGAGTAAATATATATCTGATTTTCAAGACTACATTATGGAATCCCAAATATATTGGTTGAAGGATTTTGTATATGGGAGTATAAGCAATATTTAAATTTGCCTTGATTTTTTCCTCCCGAGTATTTTCTTGCAAGAAAACAAGGAGATTGAGATTTAGAGGGAGCTTGACATTTCATTAGAGGCACCCTTGAAAGAGAGGGAGTAGATAAAGGATATGGTTTAGTCAACCTTTCGTGATCTCGGACGTATTGATTCATAGGGAGTAGACTATGTTGAGATAGATTCTCTAGAGATCAATAAATTGTATCAATCAAAGAGACTGTGATATATGAATATACTTCATTGACTATTTGGGTCTGCCCCCTTGTATACATCATGAGGAAGTGACGACTTTCAACTTCCAACTGATTATCACTTGTATTTGTAGGAGATATTGAAAAGTGATGATCTTATAATAACTTAATTTTCTGTGATGATGGATATCTTACAATGTCTATGCAGATCATGATAGATTATACTTTGCATGGTGGATGTTCATATGGTAAGCATTATGAGAATGCGTGTGCACTTATGAACATTTTTTAGTACATGGTGAATGTTATGCAAATTGATGTTCAGGAGGCCATTACACAAAGTACTTGGTGAATATCAAATGAGTTGACATTCCGGAGGCCATTACTCATAGTACTTGGTGAATATCTTGCTCAACATTTAGGAGGCCATTGCTTAAGGATTACGTGGTGAATGTCAAATGAGTTGACATTCAAGAGGCCATTGCTTAAAGAGTACGTGGTGAATGTCAAATGAATTGACATTCAGGAGGCCATTACCCCAATATCTTTATGTTACATTGAGGTAATATATGATCATTTGTTTATCCTCCTTAGCTAAGAGGGAGTGTTGATGTTCGGTAGCTTCAATTAGATAAACTGAGACTAAAGTGCAGAAATATATATATATATATATATATATATATATATATATATATATATATATATATGAGATATTGTATGATTAAATAATCATTTGTTATTATATTAAATAAATAGTAATGGATAGACATGTCTCATGAGGAGACATGTCTCTCCATGACTCTTCTTTAATATAAATAAGAATGAAATTGTTGGCATTGGAAAACATATATACCAGAAGGCAATGCAAATACATATGCAACGATCCTCCAAAAATAACATTTCCTTTTCAACGGTATGACCACAAAGTCTAGTAAGAATGGTTGTGTTCCAATCGTTGCTGGTCGTGCCATCAGAGTCCATAGGGGTTTGATCCTATTTTGATCAACGGTGAGCAGTTGAAATATAGATGGCCATAGTGTAGGTTTGCCCAGCTTCTTTTATGTATCTTTTGGTAGTACATTCACTCCTGACCCTCCATCTATGATTGTGCCTGCGAGGATGTTTCCTAGAATACCCAGCTCTACTACTATAGGGTGTCTTCCTGTGGTGAGCGCAAGTAGCATTGGGTCCGTTGTGGTCGTTCCGCTTCCGTCTTGTGTGTCTTTCCCTGGCTCTTCCATCGCCTTCAGGGATGGTGTCATGTTCAGGATTGCAGTGTGTAATTGAGGCATTGTAAGAAGGTCATTTAGCTTCATGGGAACCTCAGCTTGCATTACCTATCGTATGATATTTTGTTCTGTTAGGTTCCTCCTTGAGGTGCTGACAATGTCCTTTGGTTGCAATTTTTTAGCCTCCATTCCTTTTTCTAATTCTGCTCGTGCTTGCTACATCCTTTTCTTTTCCTCTTCCGGATTTGGATATGTGTTCGCTTGCGCGCGAGCGATAGCTAATGTCTCCTCATTGTCACATGTTTCTATACTTAACAGGTTCAACTCGGGCTTAGGGCATTATGAATCTTGATGGTCTTTAGGGCCACGCCCAAAGTAATGAGACTCGGACTTGGCTCGGACTCGGCAAGGGTAACTTGACTCGTGACCTGGCTCAAACTCGGTAGTGACTCGGCAAAGTGATAAAACCCTTGAAATTTAGAGTTTTTTTGGATTTAAATTAATTCCATGCATCCATTCTTGAATAAAGATTAAAGACACAATAACATCATAAAATAGAAATAATTTGATCACATACGTAACATACATCGATTAGGTAACTGGAAAGGCAAAAGAATTAAAAATCAGCCGAGTCAGATGAGTTAGCCGAGTCACCTAGGTGAGTTAGCTAAGTCACCCAGCTGAGTTAGGCAAGTCGAGCGAGTTAACCGAGTTGACCCGCCAAGCCAGGACCGGGGGTCATTTTGACCCGGCTCAGGTAACTTGACTCATTGACTCGGAGGACTTGCCCGACTCGTAGCAAGTCTTGTAACTATGGCCACACCATCTGCACAACAATTGTGGTGTTCCCTTCGTAGTACAGTCTTTGGCGAAGTGTCCCTAGAGGTTGTACACATGGCATTGTATCATTGGCCGTCCACTTAGAACGTATTGTATTCGGCTTAGGCCCCATTATTGTTATTATTGTTGTTGTTGCCGCCTCGTCTGCGTCGGTTGTTGTTTCGGTAGCCTCCTTAGGTTGCGTCATTGATTGTATTCATTCTTGCTCCCGAGGTGGATACTTCTTGTGTTAGTAGTACCTGTTGGTGCCCCTTTGTTTTCATATTGAACGGACATTCCTTGGTGGAATACCCCACAATTTGGTAGATATCACAAAATTGGTTCTTCGGGCAAGAGCCCTTTGTGTGGCCCTCCTCCTTACAATCCATACACCACAATTCCACTTCTCTCACTTGGCCAGGATTCTTTTTCATATTTTTGAACTCTATACGTAACATGTCCTTCTGTAGTGCCCAAACCTTCTTACTTGACTCCTCGCCATTGCTGCTTTCGGAGGATGAATCTTTTGAGTTCGATGATCTGTTTTTCTTCTTTTAACTCGTTTTCTATTCAATTTTTAAGTCCATCGCGCGGTTATATGCACCCACAAATGATGTTGGAGGTACAATTTTCATCTTTTTTTGCAGTGATGGTCGTAACCCTTTGACGAACCACCTTTTCTTCAATCCGTCTGCTGGTTGGCTTTCCATTTTTCCTACTAGCTCCTTTAGCCTCCTAGCATACATGCGGATTGTTTCATTCTTGCCTTGCTTGGTACTGTAGATTTTCGCTACTATCTCGTTATCATCTCCGAGTAGTCAGAACTCTACTATGAATTCTTTCTTGACGTTTGGCCATATAATTAACTTCTTCAGATCGGTTTCTGAAAACTAATTGATTGGTACACCTTGTAGGGTAGTCGGAAACTGTTGGACCTAGTCATCCTGATCCATTACACCGTTCGCAGTCCAGATTGTTTCATATGTTTTACAATGTTTGACTAGATCGGCCATCCCATAGCCATTAAATTTCAGCAGTTTTTCCTTTGGTCCTGCCATTGTTAATTTCTTCTAAATTTGTGGTAGTTGCTGTGCACCCGAGCTATTCTACGTACCCACGCTGCTATGAGTACCTGCATTGTTTTGAGTAACCGTGTTGCTCTGCACAACTATGCTACTTTGGACAACCGCCTTACTTTGGACAACCACGTTATTCGGTGTGAAGAGATCTTCAAGCGAAGTTGTTTGATTCTCTACTTGTATCCTCTCTTTAGGTGTATCGGGAATGAAGAGTTCACCCCATGCTCATGCTCCTTCGACACCTCTAGCTGTGTAGGTTCCTTCCCTTTTGTTTGGATTCTCTACCCTTGGCGTATACAAGTTTAGGAACTCCTCCGTTGTCTCTTCTACCAAATTCAATCTTTGGTTCATTTCTCCAAGCAAGTCCTGAACACTCCTCGGTCTGTTAGGTGAATGCACTCCCTCTATTTGTGCTCCTTCACCACTTTGGTGCCTGTCGGTGAGCTGCTGAAACTTCTGTCTGCGCTCCGCCTGTTGTGCGAGTATTAATATTTTCCGTGTTGTGCGTATCTTATCCTTGTCTTTTATTTTATTCCTATCCTTATTGAGCAAATTCGACATTAATCTTCATAACACCTCTTTTGTACCAAGTTCGATTGGCAACGACACCAAATGTTTACCATATAGGGTAACAAATACTTATTGCATTAATAGATTAGAATGTAACACAAAACATATACTTTATTCTTCTAAGCACATATGCAATTCCAATTACAATGATGATCCATAAATCCATTCGGACAATGTACATATACTTCTCGAAGGGGTGACTCAACCGTCATGCGACCTTTCGGATACCAACTCAACCCATCGGCTGCGGTATAGTTTTTACTGACAACATTTTCTATATATTCTATTATATGTTTAAATTTAAGAAACTATTGCATTTTTTGATTGATAAAATGGTTCATTGTATTGATAAGCTGGGCCTTTAAGCCAGGTCTGAACTAGGAGTGGCTACAAATAGGGAGGCACTAAGTGTAGAGGCTCATTGGTAGGTCAAGAGGTCATGTTTTCTTCTTTGCTCCATCTCTAGTTTGTGACTTGGGGAGCATATCAAAAGTTCCTTCCTTGCCTTTTAATCTCTCTTCCCCTTCACCACTCTCTATCCATCCTCTATCTCTCCATCATTCTGTTGTTTCTCAGTAGAATCATCTAAGGTCATTCTTTTCTTCCACTATAGAGATACCCCCAACGTTGACACTGTCTATCTTCAGTCTCTATCTCCCTTGAGGCCTCTAAAGATGGAAACTCATTATTCTGCAATTCCTTATTTGCTTCTTTTTCAATGTCTTTCGGGGTGCGATTCTGGTCTCCTTTTTCCATCACATAAAATTGGCAGGGGACCACTGTCCACCATGTTTCTTGTTTTTTCAGTTTCTGTTTAGTGAAGTTAGCAACGATATGTCTAGTTTTCAAGTATCTTTGACTGTTGAAAGGGATTCCTTCACAATCCACAAGCTGCAACCAATTTTGAGACCTTCCTTCTTATCCATTTCAACCAGAATACGGGTATAGGTGGTATGAAGAAAACCAAAGAATCCTCATCCACCCCAAAAAATCTACCCAAAGAATTTTCAACAGCTTCAAGGTAAGATTCAATCCAGTATCGTAATGAAAGGTTAGGAAGTCTTACTTGGATAGGAATCTGGTCAAATGATTTAGTGTGTGGATTGAAAATTAGGTATCATGGTTATAGTAGTAGGAAGTGCTTCACCTCCCGGCTCCATTAACCAATGATGATTTTATTTCTGTCCTGTTCATTCTTAAAAGATACCACAAAAATCCCTCAAGCCCCAGAATAAATTTCCACATCTCCCTCTGGAATAAGGCTCCAAAACTCTGAAATCTACTCATGCAAATCATCAAGGTGTAGCTAGAAACATCTAAATCTCTCAATCTGACCCAACACAGAAAAATACTTTTAATTTTCTATCACTTCATTCTCCATGTCTTCTACTAAGCATACGGTTAGCCTGTCACATTCAGGCCCAAAATAGCTCTATCATTTTTGCAAACTCCTGCCCTTTAATAATTTTGCCGCTTCCTGAGCCCTGAATCCCTGCCATCTGCTTCCTCCACTCAAAATGTCCATTCCAGTCAGTTTTGGCCTAGCTACCACTTCCATTTTGAATATAAAACGTTGCTATTTCTGCTGCTACTTCCTTCCCTCCTTCTCTTCACTTTAACCCTGGAATCCAAACTCATATCATTGAAATAACCACATCTTATAGCAGTTCCAGCATGTGCAAATTACTTTGAGGCACTCTGTAGTTGGAACTTGCCTCTCCACAATGTCTTTTAGGATACCCTAGCTGCAATAGCAGGTACTAGTGGAATTATCTATCTATTTAGACTCTCTTCAATTATTAATTTGATATTTCTATTTTTCCTACAAACACAGTATGTGGGTTAATAAGTAAAGTATTATAGGGAGTGCAGTAGATTGGTTCCAGAGTTGGATGGAATTGTCTTGGTTGGATTTCCTTCCTCATTAAGCCAATGGGTCAACTTGTCTTGGTTGAATGTTTTGCATCTTTGGGCTTAGTTGTGGCAAACAGTTTTCAGACATGCTATGATGTTTTCTCAAAATTGATGGTATGGTTCATTTTTGGAAGATAAATAGAGAGTTGATATTACATGATGTGGATTTAATTATTCGTTTTGGAACTCAAATTCTTATGGAAATAAGTGATCTTATGCATTATGTTTCAAATGTTGACTAACATTATTAAAGGGTTTAAACCAAAGTTAATGTTGGGAAGACAATTATTAATTGGAAGGTTGCATTTTAATGAACTATTTCTCTTGCTTAGTAATGTAAACTGAAATTGATGACTTAAGATGTCTTTTCTTCTGCTTTCCAGGTATTTAAGAAGCTCACTGGTTTTTTGAAGTCTCTTGGTGTCAAGGCAGTGTTTGACACAAGCTGTAGCAGAGACTTATCACTTATTGAATCCTGTGTAGAATTTGTCAAGCGATATAAGGGACAGTTTGAGGGCGGCATTAAGCAAAGGAAGTCAAGCCTGCCAATGTTGGCATCTGCTTGTCCTGGTAATTATGCCTTCTCAGTAAGTGGTGTAGTTGTAACCAGCTTCTATCGCCCTAGTTAAATTTGCAAATTTCTTATGACATAGGGTTATTTCTTACAGCACGAACATCTATGTGGATTGTGGTATGTGTAATTTCTTGCTATACTGGCAAGGCTGTGGTAATTCTGTTCAAATTTTCAAATGTAATAAAATTTATTTGGTAAAAGAAATTTAAACTGTAAATTTTATTTCTTTTCCTTTTACAACTTGCCATGTATGTTTGCTTATACGTTGAATCGTGCCACTATGGTCATGAGATTCAGACATGGAGACATCTTGGGAAGCTGATCTAGGACTCTGACTAATACTTGGTGAAGTATCTAATAAACTATACAATTATTCAAAGTGGTTATGTGGGTTTTAATATTCAATTGTTTTTCTATTTTTTTGGACTTAGGTTAGACTTGTTCAGTACTTGCCAAGTCTCATACATAGAATCACTATTGTTAAAACTTACCTAGTTTTTTGCGGAGCAATTCATTTACTCGAATGTAACTTGGAGCAATTCATTTATGCAATTTCCCCTAGAATGCTTAATTGCAACAAGTTAGGGTTAGGGTGATGTCCTTACCAATGAGACAACAAAATATCTCCTTTAGACAATATGAGATTAGATTTAAACCCTACAACTATAACTATGGATACATGCATTATTTATAATTATCAGGGTTAGATTATAACATAAACCACACAGCTATAACTATGGACACATAACATTATTTGCAATTATCAGGGTTAGATTATAACATGTAATAATCTTGTAACATACATAGAGAGAGAGAGAGAGAGAGAGAGAGAGAGAGAGAGAGAGAGAGAGAGAGAACCCTTCATCATTTGTGCCCTTTGTGGGAGTTACGATCTTTCATAATAACCACCTTTTGAGAGAGGTTTAGTCATTGTTTCCCTTTGAGAGTCCCAACCTTTCATAATTACAACCCTTTTGAAAGAGCGACGACCCTCATCATTGCTGCCCTTTGAAAGAGTCACAACCTTTCATAATTACAACCTTTTGAAATAGTCAAAACCCTTCATAACTTTCATTCATCATTTCTGCCCTTTGTGGGAGTTACGATCTTTCATAATAACCACCGTTTGAGAGAGGTTTAGTCATTGTTTCCCTTTGAGAGTCCCAACCTTTCATAATTACAACCCTTTTGAAAGAGTGACAACCCTTCATCATTGCTGCCCTTTGAAAGAGTCACAACCTTTCATAATTACAACCTTTTGAAATAGTCAAAACCCTTCATAACTTTGTCTATTGAAGGAGTTGTCAAACAACCTTGTGAAACATGGAAACAACCTTGAAGTGTGGAACCTTGCTAGATAGGGCTGAATCTTTCAAGAAGGTCCACTTCCTTTTTGATCAAGGTTTACGTGTTGAACCAACCCGACACTTCAAATCTTATTTCTCAACCTATTCCAAGCACTCTACAGGAAAAAGAATGAAGGGATGCTAGAAAGAGAAAAGAAGTGATGCACCAAGAGGAGCATTTGTATCTCCTTGCTTATAATTGCATGGAACACCGAAAATATACAAAAGTTTTTATTTTTATCAATCTCCAAAGTCTCATATGAAGGTCAAGACCTATAAGATATTGAAAGGAGAGAGGAACACTTGCAAACATTATAAGTATGAATAACACAACATATGATTTGGAAATACAAACAAATACATTAAAAAACAAAGGCAAGATGATTTGCACAAAATATTTGAATAGGAGAGGAGGTAAAAGAAAGTATTTTATTATAACAAAAACAAGGCAAATTTAGAGTTAGATAAAGACAAAACTCTTTGTCAAAGAAAAGAACTTGGAAAATATTTTACAAGATTGCCTTTATAGATTAGGCATAAGGCTGATTAGCAATTTGAATTCAAAATCCTAGCTTAACTAAGGCTTGATGGTTGGAGACATTTTACATGGGAATCAACTCTAAGATCTCGGGAGTATGAGCCGAACTCACACTCACAGTAAAGTAGATAAAATTTGTAAGATGATCTTTTCAATACTGAGACAAAGAAACATCAAGACCCCAACAATTTTGAGTCCTCGTTAAATCCAAAATTCTGACAAGAGAGACATCGCGAAACAAAAGGAAAAAAAAAACAAAAAAGGGGTGTGATCTCTTTGGCCCATTAAGGATGCTTGTCTTACTATGAAGCACACAACAAGGCATGGTACACAAAGAGAACATTGATAGTCTAGTGGGTTTGTGTGGTACATGAGTCAACCCATCATGGATTCTTCCTCAAGGATTTGTGTCTCCAAAAAGGGAATTCAACAAAAGTGATTTAGGGTTAAGGATTATTAGTAATCCAAGAAACGATCTAAAATGTGGGGATTAGGCTTTACCGATGTTAGTAATCCAAGAAGGGATGCAAAATATGGGGATGAAGCCTCAAGGATTATCAATAATGCAAGAAGGGATCTAGAAATGTATAAGATCATCAAACATAGTGCATGTATGCAAAATGTGAGTGGAGTGCATGCCCCCACGTTAAAGAAATTGCTGACACCTTAAAGGGGCTAATAGCTTTAACAGAGTGTCCATGCATACACTAGAAATGTTTCCATTGTGAAATTTCCCCAAAAGGGACACATGAAGGAAAATGAACACATGGCAAAAAGAGAACACAAGAGGGATCTACCAACTCTAGGATCAGTATTATCATATGACAATATATGAAATATTATGTCAAAATGAAATTTCATCATTCCCTAAGGAATTAGAAATACAACACAATGGAAGAAAGATACGCAAGAGTTACAAAGAAGAGTACTTTATGCTGGCATCACAGAGACCGAGAAGAATAAGGTGCTACCATGTTTCATCATCCCAAGCGGCTTATACAAAGGCATATCTACAAACAATGACACTTGTACAACACAACATGTAACAACATATAGAAGTAAGGTACAAATAGAGGAATGATTACGATATGCTTGATTCCTTATCACCTTGTGTTAATAGAGCAACAAGGGTTGTCTAAAAAGATCTAGACAAAACATTTAACAAGCAACATGTCATGGGGGAAGCACATTATAATAAGTAAAACACATAAGACCCACCACACAGGAGGAGCTAATAAAGCATATTGCTTGCCCTCCTATGTCAGTCGATAATCTTTAATGAAGGTGGGCAACTTGCAAGTGAAGCAACATTAAGCACAGTAGAAGGGACAATTGCTTGTTCCAAACAAGGAACATTCTGTGATGATAAGTCACTGTGTTCGTTGCTAGGAGTGACTGGTAATTGTTTAGAAAACATAATTGGTAGAGAATGATCAAGATAAATAGTCTCATATAAATCATTAGAATCACTAGCGTGCATATCATCATTAATATCATGAATATCATCAAGAGTATCTTCATCTAGATTAATCATAATAGAATCCAAGATTTGAATAGTATTATCATGTTTATTCATCTGAAATCTTAAACCTGGTTCAAATCCACTTCCCCCATAGTTTTAGTCATGGGATGGTAAAAGAGAAGTGAAGCATGAGGTGTATGAGTTGATGAAGTAGTTTGAGAAGCATTAGCGTGGGCTGTAACTTCACGCTTGTGATGACGTTCACAATCATATTGGTTATGTTTAGTCGTGTAGATGTTTGAGATAGTGTAGGATCAAGGTTAACACATTCTGAGGGCCTAGAATGATGATAAAGACAATGGTTAATAGTCTTGATCTCATCATCATCTACGACCTGCATGGAAGAAAGCCAAGGAACACCAAGCTTAACTTCAGATTGATCAGAAGTAGGAAAGACAATGAAGGTAGCGTCCACAATTTTGTTACAAACTTCATCAGGAAGAGTGATAATACCATGGGGATGATAACTGAAACCATCGCAGGCTTGAATCCAAGCATCGAATATAGCATAAAAGTCCTTTTGTAAGTGTTTATTAAAAAGATGCTCTTCAACTATGACATTCACCATGAAAGAAGGGTTAACAAGGATATCATAGAAAGGAATACCAACAATTGTAACAGTAATGTAAAGAGGACCATTAGGTGCTTTAATTGTCTCAATATGATCTAATGTAATGTAATGTAAAGCTGAGATTAACGTTGAGGCTTAGGTTCTCGTTTAGGTTGGATATGCTCAACATGACTGACAACATGGTTTGCTCTTTCAAGTTTATCATCATAGATTTGTGGTGGAAGACGACAAGGATAACACCCGTTAATAAGGCTTTTACTCTATTCAAGAAGTGGCACTATATTAAGGATCAACTAAAAAGTCTGAAATGGGAAATCTTTGAAAACATTTTCAGTGAAAAGTTCAAACTGGAGCAAGACTTGGCAAAGTTACATTCTTTAGTTATAGCCTTAGGTATGGGAGAACAAGAATTTCAGCTTAAAACTTCCTTAAATAAGCAATACTTGGAGATCTTGGCAAGAGAGAAATTATATTGGCGGCAGAAGTCATTAGAGACTTGGCTTGCTGCAGGTGATAGAAATACAAATACTTTCATAATTCAGGCAAAGTTAAATAGTTTTTCAATAAGATTTTCTCTATCAATAATGTGGATGGGGTAAGGATAGCTAATTTGGCTGATATCATCCAAGAAGTCAGATATTTTTAAAATATTTTCAACTCAAATCATGTTGTTAATGAGGCAGATTTATCTATCTTGGATGTTATACCTTGCTTGATTACAGAGGCTCAGAATCAAACGCTATTTGCCCCTATTACTTGTGAGGAAGTCAAACATGTTTTTTGCATGCTAAGTGAAAACACTCTAGGACTGGATGGTTTTCTAGCCATATTTTTTTCAAAATTTATGGAATATTCTTGGGCCAGATATTGTGGAGGTAGCAGAGGAATCAAGATCTGGGGGCTTTATGCTTAAGGACTTACAATAATACTTTCATTGCCCTTATCCAAAGGAGGATAGGCTCGCTTTGGATGATTATCATACCATATCTTTCTGTGGTACAATTTATAAAATTATTTCCAAGGTTATAGCAATTCGATTGAAGAAGGTCCTCAGTTGTAATATCTCACCAGAACAATATGGTTTTTCTCCAAATAGATCCATTTATGAGGGAGATATTTTAGCACATGAAGCAATCCACACAGTGAAGTCAGCTAGATTGGAGAAAATGATGGTAGAACTGGACATTAGGAAAGGTTATGATTAAGAAAACAAAGGGTTCCTTTTTAAGATGCTGATCAGGTTTGGTTTCTGCCCTACATGGATTAAATGGGTTGATAGTTGTATTTCTACACCCTGTTTCTCCGTATTTGTCAATGGGAGCCCTTAGGTTTTCTTCGAATCTTAAAAAGCATTGAGACAAGGTGATCACTTATCGCCTTTTCTTTTTATTATATTGGCTGAAATGCTTGGCAGATTAATTTCAAAATATGGGGCAAATTGACTTTGGAAAGGTATCAGAATTGTAAATGGTGTTGATCCCCTCTCTTATTCGCAATTTGCCGATGACATAATTTAGCTGGCGAAGCATTGGTTAGGGAGGCTCAAGTGATTAAATTTCTCTTGGATAAATATAGTGAGTTTTCAGAACAAAGAGTAAATTGGAATAAATCTGAGGTTTACTTTTTTATTTTTAATACTAAAGCATAGTTATAATTCACGATAAGTCAAATTTTGGAGATTATAATTGGTCATATGCCAAGTAAATACTTAGGCATCCTAGTTTTTGAAGGAGCCTCGAAAGCTAATTTATGGAAATCCTTGGTTCACAATTGTGTTAAATGATTAGAGGGTTGGAAACGTAAATGGCTTACTTCAGCTAGCCGAACATGCTATTAAAATCTGTTATTTGAACCATCCCATTCTTCTCAATGATGTGCATGAAATTCCAAAGAAAATAATTAATTCTATTGAGTAGAGATTGCAAATTATTTTTTGGAATGGGGGGAGAGATGAAGAGAAGAGACTATTGTTGGCTTGGGATAAAATATGCAAGTCAAAAAAACAGGGAGGTGCAGGGTTGCACAATTGGGACCTTATGAATGAAGCTTTAGGGACCAAGTTAGTGTTGAATATGTATTCAAATCCCAAATTGCTATGGGTAAAGGTCTTGAGAGCAAAATTATTGGGCAGTTAGGAAGATAGTTGAATTTTAACTATCTGGGACCCACCTTGAGGTTCTGTGATTTGAAATTTTATGCTAGATTGTAGGCAGGTCATTGTGCAACATCTAACTTGGCAATTTGGGGATGGTATGCTTGCAAAATTCTGGGAGGAATCGTGGGCTGGACACAAAGCTTTAGGGACCTTGGAAGGTTTGACTGAAGTGAGAAATGTTATGGAGCAACAATGGGGAGTTTGAGTTAGAGAGTATTTGGAAATCAGGGAAACTCCATATGGAGAGTAGTGGAGATGGAAATGTATGGATAATCTAAATATAGCAAGAACTTTAAAAATCTTAAGACAAAATTATTAAAAGAAAGAATTATAGTTGTAACAGGGAAGAGTGATAAGCTAGTGTGGTGTGCAACTAAGAGTGGTGCTTATTCAGTTAAAATTGGATATCGATTATTGTCTAATGAAGTGGAGGAGGAATTGTTTCCTACTAAGTTGTTTTGGGATAAGGATTTTTTACTAAAGGTTGAGTCCTGCGCGAGCTCTAATTCTAGATGCTTCATTTTTTAGAATTTTGTGAAATTTAATGAAGTTTTGATTTAGAAGCCCCTTTGAAAAGGCAGTCATGGATAAAATCTATTGAACCATAAAGAGGTGAAAGAGATTAGTGATAAGAAGAGACCTTGCTCTGATCTCAAAAGTGTAATGACTGTCATTTGTGGATGCATGCGGGAAATTGCTAAAATTGAGCTACAGATAAATAGTAACAAAGAGAGAAATCAAATTATATAAAAATGTTCAGGAACATCAAGCAAATATAAGCAAGTTCACTAATATGGTGCAAAGAATAGAAGATGAGATTATATGCAGGAGAAGTGAGCACAACATCAGAAGGGGCTTCCAGTTTAATTAAATATGGCTCAAAATTCATATAGCTTGATGATCAATTCTCGTACAATTCCAAAATTGTCTCACAATAGATGCTTCTGCAAGAGATACTCCTCTAATCTCCAGAGATTTAGAATCAACTATAGAAGCTAGAGCCTCTAATAAATTGCAACTCCAGAGCACTATTGTCTTGACACTAGACCTGGTGAAGATCAGAAAACACTTGAAAAAAAGGCACAAGGATGACAACCCACTATGCATTACTAGTTTGCACAAAATTGCACTAGATACTCTAGTGACAAGAAGACCATTTTATGGAACTCAACTTCAAGGATTGCAAAATTATTATTGCTCATCGTTTACAAATTGGAGCGTGCAAGTTTCCAAATGGACAAGTCTGGTTGCAAGTGGATGGCTCTGTTCTTCATTTTTAGCTAACTGAGAAGGCCAACAAATGGTTGCTATAGTTAGAGATATAACTTTTATGCATATCTGCTAGAGTCAAGCATTGAAAGCCCACAACATGAGATGTAGTGCCATCTGTTTTGAAGAAAATAATATGGTGAAAGTAAATGTAACAGCATCACATGTGGATGTTTCTTTATTAACGAATAGAGACATCACTTTGTTGAACAATCAAAGAGACAAATCAACGAATGTTTCTTAATTAACGAATAGAGACAACACTTCGTTGAAAAATCAAATAGACAAATCATATGAATTATCATTCGAATGCAAAGAATGAATATTAATTACTATAGAGGAGTCCAAAAGTGTCAAAGGACAATGATGCACCAAATACATAACTAGAAAGAGCTTGCATGTTCTTGGAGATGCCGTAATATAGCTGTAATCAATTTGCAACGAATATACTAAACAATGGTGAAAGAGGGCATGCAAATAAGAAGCTTCGAACAAGCGCATGAGCATAATCAGGATGCTATTCTAAATAATTATCTGGCCCTTCAAATAACTTCCCAATCATTCATGGTGTTTAGAATGATAGTAATATGATCTTGTAAGTCATAGGAACGCAGGGAAATCAACGGTGAAATAATGAACAACTCCAACATAGTGTAAAGTATTCAAATGTCAAAACAACAGTATGGAGAGACTACTACAAGCCCGATAGAATATACGACAAACATGTTTGAACATTGCTTGATGTCGAAGGTCAATAAGGAAACTAGAATCCATGTATTGTGTTACACAAGCGACAATATCTCCTACGTGATGTTGTTGAAAGTCTTCTAGTTTTGAAGGTGTAAGTGAACATTTATTCATACCACTGATTAAAGTCATAATAAAGGCTATGCAAATATTAATAAAAGTAATTTGTTGAAGTATTGGAGAGGTGGGATTTATTGAGAGCAAGGATTATTTTAGTATAAGCAATGATTACTGGTTGGAATATGAAAAGACACATCTACTTGAACTTATCTGTTCATATGAATATAAAGGTAGAAAGAGAGATATTGAAAAAGAGGAAGATATATTTCAGAGAACATAGAGGAGATATATTCACCTATAAAGGGAAAATTAAATATTAAAGCATGACTTTAATATAAATTAAAATATTATGTTTCAATAATAAATAAAATGCCCTTTTGTTTTTTTTTTTTTGAGGCAAAGAGATTATAATTAGAATGTTGATTCTTCCTTTATGATCAATAAATAGATATTGAATTATTCCGATAGGGTTTTACTTTTATTTTTGCATTAGATATGTTTCACATTCTGTGTGCAATGAACAGGGAATAGTGTGAAACATATAAAGTTTCTGCGTCTCTGGTTGATCAGATTTCCTCCCTAAGAAGTTAAATTCCTTTGGGCTAGCATAGAATTGAATATAAAAGGTATTTTTTGCAGAGCTCAGGGGTAATTGATGATATTTAAAATAAATATTGTCTCTTAGAATTGTACATAATAATCTTCATAATAGTTGACTCTATTGCGTGAATAAACTAAGCCATCCGTCTTTTAAAATCATTGGAATATAATTATTGGAGATATTAATTCAAGTCAGAAATCTACATACTTCGATCTTGCAAGCATCTAACCAATTATTGACAAATAGTATACAAAACATTCAATCACTTCAAACTTTCAATATTCAACTTTATTTTGCTTGAGTTTGAGGACCTTGCCAACCAAAAAACTCATAAAGTTTAAATTCGCTCTATAAAAGCTTTGAATGAGGTGATCAAGTTCAAAGTGAAGGTCTACCCACCTAGGTCTAGCAAAATCTAGAGTGTAGGAGAATTGAAGTCATTCCCGTTTGTTGGCAAGAACTGATTGGGTAATCCTACAGGAGAATTGGCAAAACTCTTGAATTTCCAATCTATGGTTTTGGGAACCAACAGATCCTTTGCTTGGTTAGCTACCAAAGGCAAGATTCTCACTGTTGATAGGCAAAGAAAGTTTGGATTTCAGGGCCCATCCATATGCAGTTTATGTGAGGAAAGTGAAGAAAATGCTAATCATTTGCTGTTAAATTGTAAGGTAGCCATGGAGGCTTGGAGAATGATCCAAGGTAAATTAGGATGCCAGGGCCCTCTACCTGAGACTTTTAAAGATTTGTTCTATTGCTGGCCAAGCAAAATGCCCATTTCATCTATTCAAGTCTATGGAGAATATTGTCATTTGGGAAGTTTGGGATGAACGTAAGAGAAGAATTTTTCAAAATAAGTATGAACACTAGAAAGAATATTGCTTTTAGTGAATATGACAATTGAAGAAACTTTGTGTGATGCAACATTTAAAATGCATATGGGATCAATAGTCTCAGTTAGAGTGACCGGGCCTTGAGTTTAGAATTGATGGAAATTGCAAGCAGGGGATGAAGAAGATTGACCGAGCAATGGTTGAATGGACTTTAGGTGAAGAGGGATGGATCAAAGTAAACTTTAATGGTGTTGCTATAAAAATGGTGAGAGTTTTGGAATTAGTGTTCTTTTTAGAGATTATTTAGGAATTATGTTGGAATGACATCTCTAGCGAATTATTATGGCAATTTTGGATAGTTTTTTTTTTTTTATAAATATCAAAGTCACACATATTTGTAGAGAAGGATATTAGGAGGCCGATAAACTATGAAAATGGGCCTTGTCATTTGAAAATGTGGGAGATTTCAAATTGGAAGACTTAAGAAATAATTGAAATAATTGAAATGATGTGTTGCAGAGCAAAAATGGTTGAGTGCATTTCCAGAAAGGATAGCTAATCAGCCAAAGTTGTAGGGAATGTTTTATTTAATATTATTTTAAGATTTGAAGGAGGGTGTAATCTAATCACAACAAGGTCATAAAACTGGGTTGGCAAGGTATTAATTTGAGCTATTTGTGTATCAGGGATTGAATTTAGGTTTGGAGTGAATGATGACTCATGTTTAATAATAAAGCTGACAACCCTGATGGAATGTCTAATCATGAGGGAGTACTGTTTCACTTTTAACAGGCTGTGAATACACATTGCTAGATTTGCAAACCGGGCAAGAAGTCAGGTAAGTGGTAAAGAGGTTGCAATGGAGGCAAATTTTCAGTGATTATGACAATTCAACAAAAAGGGCTGCCTGGACTTCTCAAAAAGGAAAGGATGACGAGGTTGTTGAAGATTAAATAAAAAAAGCTGGTGATGATTATGCTAGAGAGGGAAAATTCCATCAACATTGGAGGTGGAGAATGAACATTGACATTGTGTCAATGGTAATAACCTGGGGACTTGAACTAGGTGAAGACACAGAAACAATGAAATGGGTGGCAGAATCTTTATTTGAAAAAGAGGTTTTAGTTGAGCTAGACACCATTTTGGAGTAGGTTGTTTTGAGTATGGGAACATACATTAAAAAAGTATTATGAGAATGATCAGGATGCCAAAGATTATGACATAATTCCATTTATTAGGTGGACTGGTAAGAACAAGAAAGAAGCCTACATGGATAAGAGGTGGGAGGCTTAGATGAAGCTGGAAGTGAAGTTGCAGAAGACTGAGGAAGAGATTGCTGAAGACTTCCCACAGATAATTCTGCATGGGGCTCGGACAAGAATGGGTACTCAGCACCAACAGGTAACTGGAATTTAAATGAAAGCATGCAGAGGCTTGAAAAGGAAAAGCCATGGTTTTGTTATGTAGTTTGGTTTCTTATAGAAAAGGTTGTAAGTCTATGCCAATTTGGAGTTTAGTAGTGTTAATATATGGCTCTGTTATGGATTTTGCACATTGTTGGGTCTCTTTGCAAGTGGGAGGTTTTGTAATCGTGTGTAATCAGTAATCAGGCTGCAGTTATCAAGGGATAAAAATAGTAATGCTCATAAAAAGTCAAATAGTTTTTTTTGGGTGATAAAGGTGTAGGGTTTTTGTCATAGCCGTGCATAATTTTATTTTTTCTTTGTATGTTTCTTAAGTCAGGAAAATAACAGAAAATGCCAATATAGTAGCTAGATGGGTTTGATGTAAGGACTTTACCATGTAATTTGGCTATTGTATTAATAAAATTATCATATGTTTGTGATAAAAAAAATGTAGCAAAAAATGGCTGCACATAAGATAAGATGATAGTATTAATGTCCAACAAAAGACCACAAAAGGTCTATGGGACTGAGAGTTTACAAAAGTGACAATAGGATTAGTGGAATGAGATGGCAAAGGATTAGTGTAAATTTGTAAATTCTGATTAGGAGGTGCAACAAAAGGTCTATAGGATTAGTGGAATGAGATGGCAAAGGATTAGTGTAAATTTGTAAATTCTGATTAGGAGGTGTAATAGATTTGTTTCCATGACTAATACTAACACCAATATGTCTAGCATTAGAATCAGTGAGATCTTGGATAGCATTTTTCAAAGAACAACACTTTTCAGTATCATGACCAGATTTATGGTGATAATAGCAAAAGATTTTGGAATCAAATGACTTAGGTAGATAGTCAATAGATTTGATAGGAAGAAGCTTAATAATGTTAGCATTTATTAACTTTGTCATCACATTATATAAAGTTTAAGATAATGGACTATAAGTACGATTAGGTCGAGGACAAAGGAGCCCCACCTTTGGACGCTACTGCCACTTGATCGTCTATAGTGTTGGATGATTTGTTGATCTTGATGTAAGTGTTAGGCTTATGAAATTTGTTAGGGTGAGATGTGGCATCATTGTTATCGACGTTGACGTGAACCACTGGAGTGTTGCTCTCATATTGAGCCACTTGTAGTTCATGATGATAAAGCAACGCAAATAATTGTGAAAAAGAACAAAGTTTAGCAAGGAATTTCATCTCTAATGTCTCTTTGCAAATTAGCAATAAATATGCGTTGTATATCATCAAGAGGCACATGATAAGAAATCTGAGAATGCAATTGTTTAAATCTATCAATAAAGTCACTAACTTTTTCTTTAACTCTCTGGTTACAATGCATTCAATGAGTCAAAGAAACTTGAGGATAAATATTCTTTTGAAATTGTTGAATGAAAGCATTTGCAAGCTTTTGAAAGGATTCAATGAAACAAGGAGGTCAAGAGTAACACTATTGCAAAGCTTTGTTTTGGAAGGTCCTAGTGAACAACTTAGTCATGAATCTATAGTTTTTAGCAAAATCATTGTACAAGGTTTTAATGGAAGGAACATCAAAGGAAAATTCAAAGCTCTGACAAAAATGAAAACCCTAGATCTGCAATTCTCGATTTTGTAGATCCAAAAGTATGTGAAACTACTCCTATACACAAGAATAATTGAAATTTTCAGGGTGAGGTGGTTGCCTTGGTCAAACCCTGTTTAGGAATTAACCTTGAAATGATAAAACATGTAACCTCGCTTGTCAAACCTCTATGGATGGATTTGAATCCGCTATCCATAAAAATGTAAGTACGATGTAGGATGTCTTCACAAATGCAATAGATTTACAAGTGCCAAATCATAGATCCATGGATGTAAGTATGCTCAAATGCTTTTCTTGTTGAATGCTTGAGTGCTTGTGCAAATGATGAATGAATGTAGATCTTCTTTTTTGATGGCCAACTCCACTATCTCCAATGAAGAAAGAAGCTATATCTATGGTAGGAAATGTATGCTTGATTGAATGTTCAATGGAAGGAGAGCCTTCAATGAATCCTTGCTTGCTTGGTTTGAACTCCTTGAATGCACCTTGAAGACTTGCTTGCATGAAAAATGGAATCCAAAGATTGTGGATTGCTTGCATGAATAATGGATGATCACATGGAGTAAGCCTCCTTTTATACCGATTGGGATCAAAATTGAAAGAACTGTCCGCATTGGGTGGGAAAGAAATAATATACCCTGAAATGGGCATTTAGAATCTCGTAAATAAATCCCTCTGGCTGTAGGCCAACCTCGACCTATAATAGGTATAGGTAAAAGTTGACCTGTACCTGGGAGACATTTTACATGGGAATTAATTCAAGGATCTTGGGAGTGGAAAAGAAACTATTGGAGGGGGAGAAGAATTAATTCTTTAACTGCCTTGAATTTCACGAGAAATTGGTTTTGTGATGTCCCTAGTTTTCCTGGGGCTTGAAATTTTATTTTGTTTTTCTGTTCTATCTATTTTTGATGGTTATGGACTAGATAGTACAAGTGAGTTGGCTATACTACCAAAATTATTTTTCTTCAGGGTAGTTAGTGCAAGGGATGCGCCTCTTGGATGTGTGCTTCAGTGGTTGTCTCTGCTCAAATCATAGCACATATTTGGTTTATATTTGTTGTTATCTGCAAACATTGAGGTGGGACAATATGAAGTATTGAGGAAAGTGTCAATATAGGGATTGGGTAAATATAATTTATAAGTATTTTCAGTTAAGGAATTTGTTTACAAGGAATTATAATGGCTCATTCGGCACCTTTTTCTGTGCACACAATTTATCTCTGTGTCAAATTAAAATTACTGGTATATTGGTCACACTATCTGAGGTTAGTCAAATGTCTTTCGCTTTTACTTAGACTGATATTTTTGGATATAAATAGAAAGATACTGAGTTATGCCTTCTTTTATAGAAGCTCTATATTATTATTTTATTTTGCTTTCCTACATCTCATTAGATTGTGTCTTCACACATTCCTCAAGGTTCTAGGTGGAATCTTGGACTATAAAGGGCCGTTGGAAACTGCTACTATTGAATAGACTATTTAAATTTTGTGTCTTGACACAAATCTCCAGGTTCTAGGTTGAATCCTGGATTATAAAAGAGACATTGAAAACTGCTCGTACTAAAATACCTATTTGGAAAACAGAAACACTTAAAAAAAGAGATGGAATTTGATAAAGGGGAGGAATGCTGAACAGTGTGTAAATATGATATGAATAAGTTGAAGATGAAGAGCCTACTACATGGTAATATGGTTGCACGTGTTCAAGTTGACAATTTCCCTGAGTGTTCCTTTGTTAGTGTATACTTCTTGATCTTATCTATAGATTGTTGAGCATGTTATACTAATGTTTAATGGAAGATGTTTGTACACTGATCTGTTACATGGCGAGATTACTAATTATGCCATGCATTTTAGGTTGGATATGCTATGCTGAGAAAACACTTGGATCATACATTCTACCATACATCAGCACTACTAAAAGCCCTCAACAGGCAATTGGCACAATTATCAAGCATCATGTCTGCAAGAAAATGGGCCTCATGTAAGGATCTAAACTTTTGATTGTTATTTTATTGTTCACATGTTATTGTCACTTTATATTATCAAAACAGAGCACATTATTGAGGAGCAGCAGCTATGTTATTGTCATTTTATTAAATTATATGATAAATTGTTAAAAACCTATTAATTACATTGAATCTGGAATTTGGAATATTCCTTTTGTGAAAATGACCAAGAATATCACATGTTTTTGATTAAGGGTCAAACAGGTTTTGAAGGGACCAAAAATATTACATATTACCTTTATTGTTTGTAAGTATAGTCTTTTTTTTGATAGATAATAGACCTAGGCTATGCATTTCATTAATTAAAAATAAATATTACATGAGACCCTGTTCAAAGTGCGGGTACTGGGGGAAAAAGAATGAGGAAGAAAACCTTCAGTATCACCTGTGACAGAATGTCATGAATACAAAAGTTCTACAATTGCCCTCACTTCGTGAGTGGTGGACTTGTAGGAAGGCGTTCCTTCCTTTACATGTGCCCTTCAATGTATAGGGGTTAATTAGAAGGCGTACCTTGTGTAAGTGTGATCTGACAGCTAGGATAAACTTAACTAAATAATTTGTTTTTGTTTATATCTTAATATATTTTATCCTATTCATGCATTCAATTATTTAGAATGTGGTGTCTACTAGCTTTTCCAATAAACCTGTTTTGGACAAGTATAAAAAGTGATAGAGGAATCAAAGCTTTGTGTGACACTTTATTACATTTTTTGAGGGTAATTTTCATTTTTCAATTAAATGCACAATTTCAAAACAAATTGAGAGATAAAAACTAGTTTATGGTGATATTTCTGCTTTTGAAATGTATCCATTTGTTAGAGGGTCTTTCCCTCAAGCTATTCTTCTAGAATCTAAACCTGTTCAAGAAAAGCATAAAAAATTGTAGCCAGACAAAGCATTGTGTGGTGCTTTCTCCAATGTTTGTTTTGACAGTAAATTCATTTTTCCAAGAAAAAAGAGTACTCTCATAGCAAATCGATAGATGCAAAGTTAATTAATAGTGATCAATCTGCTTTTGAGATGTAATATGGTATAGTAAATTTTGATAGTAATAACACACTAGGTAATCTTTAGAAGGTTATTACCTATCCTTTTTGAGGATCATATTATGCTCAACCCACTATAATAATGCACTGAACTAAAAACAACATGATATGTTTGAGAGAACTAACAATGCTTCAAGAGCAGGCATATAAATCTGAAAATAGTAACAAACGATTGGGCTTTATTGCCCATTCAACAACGAAAAATTGGTTCCTAACATCAGGATTAGCCAGTACGTAAGGAGGATGGTTCTATCCATCTTTTTCAAATTTTTAAAATAAAATCATTGGAGGTATTTTATAAAAATGTTGTGTGGTTCCTTTTCGAATACTTTTGTTGTTGTGTGGTTCCTTTTTGAATACTTTTGTTGAAATCACAAGTCTAGTCAAGGTTTTTTATCGCGTGGTTTTCTGGTTTGAGCAAGAGTCTCTAATTTTCTAGGGTTGCATGTATTTGCATATTTCTTGCATGTACTTCCATGTTGCTTTTATGCACATTTTGTGAGTTGAATGTTGCTTGCAATGTGCATTTTGTGAGTTGAATGTTGCTTGCATGTGCATTTTGTGAGTTGAATGCTGCTTACAATTGTTGTTTACTACACAAAGTCTGTGTTTTGCTGCATGAAGGTTTCTATGATGGGTTTACACAAATTTTTTCCCTTGAATTTTTTTTCAGGATTTTTCGTAATTTTTTACCTCGAGATTATTTTCATGGGTTTTCATTTTTTTTTTCTCCTTAAAAAATTTCTGGTGGTTTCTATTAATTTTTCCACAAAAATTATCTGTTGGAATTTGACAATTTCTCCTCAAGAATTATCTGTTGGGTCTAACCGTTTTACCCTCAAACAAAGTTTTGTATTATCTAATCTGTGTCTCAGATTCCATTTTCTGGTTTTGCCTGTTTTTTCACCTACAATAATGTGGCCTTTTGCAGTTTGTGTTGGGTCGTATCTTGTACTGTGCTTTGGGGCATAGTACACATTTGCAAAAGGGTTTGGTGATTTTCCTCAAAATTGTGGTTTCAATTTCATCCCAGTGTCTTTGGCTATAGGGAGTAATGTCACATTCTTGGTCATTAACATTTTGTAGAGCCACGAAGGGACTTGGCCAAGACAAAGATAACTTTTATTAGGCCTTGGTGGACCCGTTGTGAAATCAAGCAAACCTGTACTTTATAATTTACATTATGTGTTAATATAATTTTGGTGCAAAGATACAAATGAATCAAGTCTGGCCATTCTGAGTAACCTCGCTGCAAGTATAAATATGCTAGAAGTAAATACAGCAATGATAGTCATTCTAAGTTGTGAAAATCAAAAGTAAAACCTACATTAACAATTGTAAGTTTAAACAGTGCACAATTATAATCCTCTAGAAAATTGTCTTTTAGTATAGTTATTGGTGATGTGTCACTTGATCATAATTGGGATATTTTGAGGGAGTACTATTTGCAAATGAAATGTATGGAGATGGAATATGGGATAACAGTGATAGTCTTGACATGGAACTTGATTGGAGCAAGGTCTTGCCTAAATAGATAATACTAACAATTTACAAACAAAGAATCTCTTGGTTTCAAATATTGGATATAGAGTTGGAAGTGTAAAATGTCTCGACCATAGGAAGGAGCATGTAAAGGAATATAGGATCTCTGATAGAGTAACAGACAGTAGGATTCTAATAATGCTCAACTGGAAGTCTGATATGTATGACTGTATATACAAATCTGATATGACTGTGACTGATATATAACTAATTCAAATGATCAAAACTGATGTATGTAACTCCTGATATTATAGCAGAGCAAAGTATTCATTTCAGACTGAATGACTGCAGATATGATATGGAACAATTTGCTGCTGGAGATACTAGTCAGTGCTGACGATTGTTGATATTCTCTTCAGCAGCACACACACTAAATATATATATGGAAAAGGTCATATTAACATAGAGACATGACTCTACGTGGCTATTGCCATGTAGGGTCATTTCCCTACGTGGACATTACTGCCCAGTTAATATAACATAAACACTCTTTAGTTAGTGCCCAATAATATGTGCAAGGTGCTGATCAATTGTATACAATATCACCTGATTAACTCTGTTTGGTGCCCGATTATTTCAGGGATAATATCGGGTAATACATGAATAAGATCGGACTGTTATGTATTAGCAAATCATAATAAATTGTTCATCAATTATATATATAATGCAGTTATACACACACAATATAATAAGTAAATATACATATGTTAATATATCCCATTCTGATTTACTAGATGCTTCAATTCGACTGAAGCTACAACTTTTACAGAGCATATAGAAAACTTCAAAAATATTGGCTGATTTATAGGAAACTGAATATGTCGAGGAAGCAAGGGCCCATCTTGGAACCACAAAGCTACCCATCTTGGACCCACAAAACTAAATTGGAATATGAGCTAAAATTGTAGGACTATTTGGTAAGTGGAAGATGCCGAGTCACTTATGGTAGAAGTTTCATGCTCAGCCAAATTCATAAAACCATGTGTATTGAAATGGGGTCTAGCTTATAGCAAACAGGGTCCCGTATAGCTTTGGGATGCTGGGCCATCCAGCTGTATTCATAATTAAAAAAAAAAATCTCCTTTCCTAGTCTACACACCAAATCAGGTGTGTTGCATTGGCAACAAGTCTCCAAGAAGCTCCACATGCCAAAGCGTTCAAAACTTTGTCGTAGATGAGGTTGTCCTCTTTATTCTCTAAATCTTCAACCTGTATGATCTTATGCTTTATTCTCTAACTATTCAGCCCGTATGATCTTATCCAGAACTTAAGCCTCTTAGTGCAGATAGGCAACACTAGTCTGGAGCCAAATGCCATATTCATGTCCTTACACTTCCTTATGCTTAAACCGCTTTTCTATAGTGGTCTACAGATCTCGTCCCACTTCACTAGATTGTATTTGGACCACTCTTTGTTCCTCCTCCATAAGTAATTGTGCCTCATAACTTCCATGTATTTTGCAATTTTATTGGGGATTCAAAAGACTGACATATTATAAACAGACACAGTTTGTAACAACCACTTTTTCCCAGGTGTTAACTAACAACTAACATATTAAAGAAATACAACTTTACTTCATTTTCTTTGACTCCTGGAATATAAAGTTATAAACATTATCGGCTCTTATCACCTAGTAATCGTGGTGCTTCGTCAGATTCTCCACTGTTGTTACTTTAGATTGGAGCTTCTTTGATGCCCTTTTCAATGTTGCATCAACAACAACTAGCTCTGAGATCTTAGAATTTTGAAAGTTGGCGAGGCTAGTGGATTCTTCTACGAACTCCATGAATTTCACTTTCATTCGCTCAATGTCTACCAATTGCTTGTTTGCAGTTACATATGACTCAGTGTGTAAATCCTTGAGATACACGTAGACTTTCTCAATTACTTTCTTCACATTCTCATCCACACTTTTCAACTCATGCTCAGCCTTAACCAAGCTTTCCTTTTTGAATTCCATTAATTGCTTCCAGTGAAGCAATGACTCTCTGCCAGTCCTAAGGATGCCAAGGCTAGTGGCAACATCAGTCTTCATGTATATCACTTCTTGGAGCAGCGCCAATTCATCTGTTAGCTTCTCTGACTTTGTTTGCATTGAGAGTTGGTGTGTAGATACAACTTCTCTCAACCTATCTGCATCCAAAATCAGATTGCCTAGGTTCTCAATTAGAGGAGGACCCCAGGCCTTCAGATCTTCAATCCATGCTCGACCAATCTGCCCAAGATGCCTCTCCTATTGCAGTTTCATCAGCAAGTTCTTGTTCTCCTCCGCTTTTGGATCAAATGTGCTTGCAAAAGCACTATCTACCGGCACTATGGCTAAAGGTCCAAGCATTGCTCTGATGTAATCAATTAACTCCTTGTTGAAGGCTTTCAGTGTCTCCTTTGCTGACTTCAATTCCTCCAATCTATCTTCAATTCTTATATTTGATGATTTCTATATGTTGACCATAGAATTGTGTATTGGCGGCCCTATATCAATCGTCTTTATCTGGAAATCATTTGGAGTTAATTCCTCAATTCTTCCCTTCTTCTGGAGTTCAACTATCTCTATCACCATGTGTCCTCAACATATCTCAACATATCTCCTTGCCTTAGGGCACTCTTCTTACTTTTCGATGGCTGGAACCATATGCTCAACATATCTCCTCGCCTTAGGGTTCTCTTTTCATTATACATAAGAGTCAGAAGACGCAAAATCTATATCACAAAATTCATTCCTGTTTGGCAATCCAAAAGCATTATGCATTAAGGCTCTATCAAATGTTAGCAATCTAGATTCATCCAACATCCTTATCTGCTTTGTCTTGCAATCATATCGGGCAATACACTCGTGCACTAGCTTGGGTGCCTGAACGACCATGGGGAATCTTGCATCTTCAACCAGACCACTTTCCTTGAGTTTCTGTGTAATTGGATGAATTGGTCATCCTTCTATGGAGGTTAGAGAGGTCGTAAAAATGGAAAGAAGTATCCATGTACTCCTTCAACTTACTCACCAAACCAGGTAGTTTATCTTGCATACCAGCTCCTAAGGCCATGAATCAACATGAAAGCTCAGAGTAACAAGCAATTCGCACACAGGAAGAAATAGTTACCGATGCAAGATAAAATGGAAACACCACCAATGCGATCTTTATTCAATTTGAATGTGATTGTTACTTCTCGGATTTCCTGTGTCGCATGAGTGAGGCGTGGGGAGTTAAGCAAATTATGGCTTTAAGGAACGTAACGATCATATTCGCCATTATTGTGGTGGGTTAACGACTATATTTAAATCAAATTTGGCTTTAAGAATGATCCGTACAATAAATTCCATAAAGCTTTACCTTTTAAGCTCGAGCATAGCAAAAATGATGCTTTCCCGGCGCAATTCATAAGCTCTTGAGGTGCGAATCTAGCTTGAAAAAATACAACTATCTTTTCATTAAGTTTCAGAGTAACCCATCCACTTTTTCGCAATACTTTTAGTTACTTCATGTTAAAGTTGTAGCTTCAGTCGGATTGATTTGATATACATTATTGTTATTGGTAAATCACCATTTCCTATATATACACATTCATGTAAATAATAAATATTATTATGTATATTATAGTATATATATATAATATTATTTATACTACAGATATACATTATATATATTCATATATATATTATACAATTTATTATTACTAAATATATTAATTAAATGATGATTAAACCTTAGAGACATGTCTCTTCCTGTCATATTTATATGAGATCCAAATCCGCATTTGGAACATATCGATAACAATGGCAATATAATTACGTTTGCAGAAATGATCCATGTTACTTAACATGGTATGAGAGCAAGGTTTGCAAATGCAAGATCATGCTCTTAAACTAATTGCTGCAAGGTGAGTCTAGTCAGATGATAATAAGGGTGGCTCTTGAAATGCACAATGTCTTCAGCTTCAGATCAATACTTTTACCCCAAATGTTGGGCTCGATGTATGTCTTCCAAACCTGACCAACAATCTAATCTGATGTTGCTATGAGAAATCATCACAAGTGGTAAATTCGAGGAGACCATGAGCTCAAACATGATGTCAAAGACTTGGAACTACTATTGAACCAGTGTGTGCCAAATATGAAATGACTCGAATTGAATGCTTGGAGCTTGACTTGATCACCAGTGAAAATAGAAGGCCCTCCTTCCAGACTTGTGAGAGTCAAAAATTCATATCGAAAATAATATTAAATAAGTTTGCAGCTTACAGGAAAGATATTTTAAATATACGGGAATGAAATGATATATTGTTCTTTGCTAGACTTGGTGTTAAACTTAAATAGGTTCAGATGAATGTAATATGTACACTGAGATTGGAACATCAGTTTGGCAAATAACAGACTCTTCGATAATAGGAACTAATTATCTTCACCATCGTAGATATATAATTGCATATTAGATAATAGTCAATGTTCCATTCCCACTTGAACCTTATTTAGAGGGGAGATGTTCCATTCTCAAATAATCTAAAAATGAAATTTCTGAATCTTCATGTACAGATAAGTATTCTTATTGTTTACATTTATCTACTCTTTGTAGTCTCTCTCTTATTTGTAATTCTATACATACTATAAAGGTTATTTGCCTTGATCTTTTCTTTTATATTTGAGGATATTCTTACAGGAAAAGAAGGCTGGTACTTTACATATGCTACCTAATATTGTGCAGACTCAATCTAGTGATAGTAGCTCCAAAGACCATGAAGGTCAAGATGGATAAAATGAGGCTCTTGAAGCAAACCTCTTTGATGATTGAGATTATGAGATTCTTCTACATTAAGAGGAAGTATGACACTTCTTCTAAAGCAATGCAGGAGCTTAGAAGATTATTACTTAGAGGGAGTCTAGAAGTACATGTGTGTGGCTGCATGATTTTGATGGGCCTACTCTAGAGTGCATAATGAGGAAGTATTGACTTATCACTAGAAAATCAAAAGATTGATATCAGATTCAGTGTGAGTTCGACAGGCACCCTTGGGTGAAGAGAGCTTCTAAGGAAGTAACTAGAGGACTTGACTTCCTAGGATCGATGTTTAGAGGGTTAATTTTGATGTGCAATCCTCTGTAAATGTTATCTTCTCTATGAGGAGAAGTTCTAAGTAAAATTTATTGTAATGTATTCTTCTCTATGAGATAGAATTATGGTGAAAGCCTTTGTACCACCCTCTGACTTGGTTGATGGTGGTTACTATTTCACATATGATATGTAATGAAAGGTGACGATCTTTCATTGGCATATATAAACAAAAGGTAACCATTGTAAGGTGACAATCTTATAAATGGTAGACCTGTTATCATAATAATGAATGTAATCAACCAGAAGGTAACCATCGGAAGGTGATGACTTTATCAATAGTTGCTCTATCTCCTAACACCAAAATGTGTTGGAGCAAGTGTTATCATGGTTCTTTGGGTCGGATTTTGTTGGAAACCTTGATAACCAACTTATTATGTTTCTTTGGGCCGAATTTTGCCGGTCACCTTGATAATCATGTCATCATGGTTCTTCAGGCTAGATTTTGCCAGACACCATGAAAATTAATTGTTATGGTTCTTCGGGCCGGATCTTGCCGGACACTATAACTTAAATATGTCATAGACCACACTTAAAGTGGTGCTCAAATCTTGTATTATAATTACTTCAATTCTGTTTGCTAAAGAGGGTGTGTTGAGAAATTTAGCCTTATAGTGAATTGAATATCATACTTTCATATACTTGAGAACATAATGTGTTCTACAAATCCTCCCTAGCTAAGAGGGAGTGTTAAAGTTGTAGCTTCAGTCAGATTGATTCAATATACATTATTGTTATTGGTAAATCATCGTTTCCTATATATACATATTCATGTAATAATAAATATTATTATAGTATATAATATATGTATTATATGATATATAATACATATATACATTATACATATACATATACATATACATATACATATACATACAAATTATTATTATTAAATAATAAATTAAATGATGATTAAACCTTAGAGACATGTCTCCTCTTGTCATATTTATATGAGATCCAAATCTGCATTTGGAACATATCGATAACAATGGCAATATAATTACATTTGCAAAAATGATCCATGTTAATTAACACTTCAGGGGCGTAGCTGTTTTGGTGATTTCTCGATGCCTTTAAAAATTCGACATTCATCTTTGGATCGGGAGTCTAGCACTTTAGCTTCTTTTCCGAAACTGGTGAATATCAACACTCACTTCCCTTTATTTCCTCATGTCTTTGCTACTTTTCTGAGCATAGCACATGTTGGGAATCCAACGAATATTCCGCCTTATAAACAAGCCTTCCTTCTATCATCTTTGCTTTATCGGAGAAGAGCCTCATCAAGTGCTCTTTTGGTGGATGCGTAGTTAAAACGATGCATTTCCGAAAAAGCTTTAATTTGTTTGAATTCCTTCATTTCAACTGCATGATTGGCTTGGAATCAACTTTAAAATGTCTTAGGCACAACCTTTTTACATTTACACTCGATGTATTGCCTCTAATTCACCTTTTTAGAAAATTGAGGGTATAAGTGCAAAAGCGCACTGAGGATAGTCAAAACTTGACATTGATTGGATTCATATGTAGCTAGCCTATCTGAATGCATTTTTAGCACAAGGCTCCTCTAGGCACCTTAAGGAAATGACAACTCCAGATATATATCTTGACAACTTCAACAAATTCTCATTTCGGAAATTGTGGGTCACGGGTACACTAGAAGCCATGGCGTACTTACAAAGACCATTTTCTGAAGCATCATTAGTTTCTTTAGGATGCTCTAAAAACAATTAATGATTGCTCAGTAACCTCCTCAATTTCTATAGAGGTGAAATCTTCTCCAAAATACTTATAGTCTCATTAGATTTTGCCTCTTCAGAAAATGGGGATAGCGGCTTCGATGCACACTCAAAGTAGCCAAATTATGGAAACCTCTCTACTGCATTAGGAATACTCCACAAACAGCTTCTTCATGCTCACCATACTCCTTATTACTCCTAGAATGCACATCAACATGAAAATCTTGCCAATTGAGTAGATTAATGCACTGCAGAAAAGTGCCTTTCAAGGTATGCTACTTGAGCTAGAGGAGTCACAAAGGTGATTTTCTGAAATGACAAAGACCTCTCTGAAATTACTTCATCTAATCAATCCATTCACTTAGGATTCCTGTAAATGCCTTAGGAGAAAGATCTTAAGATTAAAGCTTAAAAACTTTTATAAATATCAATTTCGAAAAATCAAGTTTGTAGCTCTGCAAGGGGCCTTGGCACACTAAAAGAAGGCAATTCTCGAAACCGACCACCACTGAGTATTTTACACTGTTACTCCATTTGGGGAAGCTTGTGTCTGGTCCTAATAAGAATTATCTTTATTTATTTCAGGTATGTAATGTCCCCTCTTCCAGAGCATAATCTAATGATAATAAGGATGAAACAATTAAATGATGAGCGATTATAATTGAAATATATTAATTGATTAATTAAATAATAATAGATAAATAATAAGTATTATAATATAGTCTATTATTTTTATCAAATAGATATAATATTATATCAATTTATATGTTGTGGTAATACAATATAAGATAATTCTATAGTAAATATATAATTAAATAATAAATCTATTATTATTACAAATATATATATATACTTTTTTTTTTTCGATCATTAAACAACTGAAGCCTAGATTAATATTTGTTATTTATTTTAATTAATTATTTTTGTGTTAAGCGAATTCGAACCCAAGACCTCCCACATGAGAGGCTCACAAGTTACAGTTGTGTTGTAAGCTCTTACCTATTACAAATATATTTTTACTGTAAAGATATTGGTTCTAATTGATAAGATCATTATTGTATTAGTCAAAATTATAAATAATAAATTAATTAAACAATTGAAATTGAAATAATAGTGGATCTATTATAAATATATCGAGAGTAAATATCATTAAGATATAATTGAAAATATAATCAATATAAACTTGATAATACAATATATCTAGTATATCTGGGACTCAATAATTGCCCACGTGGGAGACCATTAGATTTTACACCGAGTCCAAAGTGTCCAAAGTTTCAATGACTCCTGTTCAGAGTAATTGAGACTTCAATCATTTGGTTGATGATAGGCAAGATGGAAGGGAGCCATAGCTCTGATGGGGACATGAAACTAACCAATTGTCGACTATTCCATAGTGATTGTCGATTGAGACGATTTGTTAGGGTTGGAAGACACCAACCGATCTTCACAACCATTAGGACTGTTGCATCTCCTCCACACATGACCTAGCATGCTTGACGAGAGATATAAGATGGAAATCCCTTATTACATTGAGGGGGGATCGAACAAGACATTATGATATTACCATCTGCAAGTTTAGAGAAGGGCGTATAAGGATGTAAAATTGGAAAAAAGGAAGAAAAGAATTTTTTATTTAGGGATGTATGATACATGTGCTCCAACAAACACTTGGATGGCAATATTGACAAACAGCAGATAGGTGACTCTCTATACATCTGAAGACTGTATTAAGCAAGGAAAAGGATATATGAGTACACAGCCCATACACGATTGCCTAGTTTAAACATTCCCATCGTTGCCGTGAGAAACTATACATCTCTGAGTTGTCCAATTATATTGTCAAATTGAGTGTAGAAGAGATAGATAACTATTGGGAATAATAAGGAGATAAAAGCAAAAGATGGAGGTGGTAGATATTCTGATAGAAGAGAAGGAAGAATATAGAGGGAGGCATTACAAACTAACCACAGTCAGCGGTACATGTGACGGGCCAAGCAAAACAAAACATTAAGAAGGAGATCAGACTGTTTGTAACCGATCAACGTGGTTGGGAGATGTATAGAGAAGGAATTATAACAGTGAACAAATAGAAACCAAGAAATTGCATATTCGAAATAATTTGTAAGAAGCAATCAACAACTACGAAGAATTCAGTGGTAAAGAGTAAAAGACCAACACCAGCATGACATATACAATCGCTTGAAAGGCAGAGGGGAACTCGAATAAAGATAGGATATAATAAGAGGAAGGCACAACGGTTCACATAATAAGACAACAGCGGACAGAGAGGAGCAGAAGAAAACGTTTGACTAGCACATCATACATACAACTTGACAGTCCCAACAAGGAGAATTTTTGCAAATGTGTATCATTGACAGGTGGATACAATATGCAGTATTATCTAAGTCACAATAGAGTTAGCTTCCATTGCAGTCCTAACATCATCAAGGATACACTTTGATTTTATACATATATTTAGAGAACATATGAAAGATAATTATTGGTCATAAGAATAAGACATATCCTGTATATTCATAGTCATATTGCAGCAGTCCTCCAATCCTTTATAAATATATATCAGTGAGTAATCACAAGTGCGTTCCACATGCTACCCAGAGTAGAAAGGGCATAAGATATTACAGTTGGAATCAATAGATTGGTTCTTTATTCCATATCTTCAATAATTCAATAGAAAAAAGTTTTCTATCATTAAAGTTATTCCTAAGATATTATAAGGGACATTACAAGGTACAATAAGGTACTTCGCCACTTTGGCTTGTAATTTCCATGGGATCTTTCTTCTTGATGCAATCTGACTTAGAATGAGCATCGCTTGAGCACAAATTGGTGTTTCAAAGAAGGATTTAGCTTTCTTTTCATATATGAAAATGCATCAACATTTGCCCAACCATACCTATATCACCTAGCCGACTGATATGCACTTGATTTGCTCAATACCAGCACAGGCAAGCTCATAGAAATAGATGAGAAGGAAAGCCCCATACTGGCTATCTAGACTTGGATATAGACTCATTTGCATTGATTTAGCACCAAACTAGAAGCCTAAAAGAGGGAGACTCAAAGTCTGGCAACAGATACTCATCACAGGAAATCTGAAACTTTGTGCTAGAGATTGTAAACATTTCATATAATTTGGCAGCCACAGTTTTAATGGCGATTGTTCAAACTTAAGAGTAAACATACACACGTTTTTCATTACCACGAGTACAAAGTTCATTGATTTTTGTATGAGATAGATGTATACAAGCTGCCTCCATACTCTTTTGACTATCATTATGACAGCAGCTTCAATAATAGACCTTAACAGTGAGAAGTGATGGCAGCATTTCATTCCATTTTAATGATTAAGTACATATTGACATATTTCATCCACATAAGACATTTTTCAATGAAAAAAGGTGTGCTTGGATGTCCTTGGAATGATCAAGGGATGCCATAGACATCTCCAGTTGTCTTGGGGATATGATCAGATGTCGCTGGGAAGCCAGCCTCATTAACTGGCATTTTGGGAACTTGGTCCTGAAATCTTTGACATGGGATGACTAGCGGACATTCCCTGTTGTTTCCTTTTTTGGGACGGGCATGTGGGTTTGGGGTGGTAATATGTGCTTATTTAACATAGTTTTGGGATATGCTTATAGTTTTAATGCACTGCTTTCGTAGTGTTATATTTTCGAAAATCCTGTGTCACACGGATGCATTCCCACCTCTCAAATGCCCGTTGCTGCCCCCAAGGCATTTTGGGGACAGGAATGTTAGGGGACGTCCCCTAGCCATCTCCTATATATATATATATATATAACAGTTAATGATATAAATCATATCATTTATATGTAGCAGTTATAATTAACTGTAATAATTTGGATCTCTGACTTCATTGTTCAAACTTCAAAAGAATCTCAAAATCTCAAAATTCATGATGTGTCACTAGAGTCTGTTAGTGTTGTCTATGTTAGTTGCAAAAGAAAGTAAGGTGGATTTAACATAGTCTGGTGTAGCGTGGTACTAACGAGAAGTACAAATAAACAGTTTCTTTTGGGATGTGGTTCACATTATGGCTCCTGCAGACATCATATTAACATTTTTATGTTAAACTGCTTCTGTTATATGGCTGTTGATTAATTTGCAGAAATTTCTCTCTATGTGTGGATTGCTATCCCCATAAAAGGCCCCCTGACTGCTGTCACCGAGATTCTTTCCTTGCCGTTCTGCTGTCCCTCTCCTGGAAACGCCATGGAACTTACAGAATATCTTGATATACTTGAAGGTGTTCTTTTTGGGCCATTGATATAGACATTACTGAAGGACTTGTAAGAGGAAATTGACTACAACTTAGGATTGCTCTTTGGGGATTGGATAAGTTAGACCCTAAAATCTAGGGTACGATACTTAAGATGTGCCAAATATCAGAGGTTGAAGGTTTGAATGGGAAAGCCTATTTTCAGCCCTGAAATGATAACACTTCTATTGGAAGTCTACTTGTCTGCATCAAAATTTAATTCTGCATATATTTGCATCTTTTTATTTTGAAAAATCAGATTATCCGAGCATGGGGTCATATCTCAGATATGCACCTTCCAGGATAAGAAGTTTTCATGTAATGCGTTTTAGACTTCAGGATGCTGTCTAAAGACATGATATAAAGTTTGCTTCTCCTTTCTGGGAGGTAATTTGAATTTCTTGATCTCTAAATATAGAAAAGACAAATATAACAGATTATAGGGAGCTACCTTGTGTATTAAAGCACATTTGCCACATATCTAAGAGTAGTAATTTCAGAAGACCTTGGAGGGAGAAATTTCAAACCAGTAGAATTGAATGTGTTGGAAAAGCTATCATTTTCTCACGCTAAAAATACTAGTAGTTTTTTTCTCTAGTGAACAGTCTGGAGTTTATTACTAATAAACTGACAGAAGTCATAATCAAATGGTGGGTTGCCATTTACAATGGCATCATACAATCTCATTAAGTAGGTGGTGACAATTAGAGATTCAATTTTTAACCCCTGGAATCTACAAGTTTGCAAGATCAAAAGATGTGTAGGCAAGAAACTTCAGGGCATTCATTTATCAGCAGATTGTGAGATCTTGGTAACCAAGCATAACCTTTTAAATTAGAAGAAAAATAGAAACACATGGAATATATTTAAATTAATTCTGAGATTAGGAATAAATATTTCACAGTGAACATGGCAGTTTGTTGTACAGTGTACCTATGATGCTGTATCAATGTTTACATAGCTGTCAGGAAAATTTTGTTTTCTAGATCTTTTTGCTATATTTACGACCAATCATTTCCCTTTTGCTCCAACTATTCTTTTTACTCCATTTCTGCAAGACAAAAATAACATAAATAGGATATTTCAAATAAACTATATTCCATTATCTGTTATGTACAGTCAATGACACTAGGTAATTGCATCTTACAGGACAGAAAACGTGTTCCATGTGACTATAATGCCCTGTTACGATAAGAAACTGGAAGCTGCAAGGGATGATTTCATATTTTCAGTTGAACGTCAAGGAGAGACGGGTCAAGAAGCTGCAGGACCCAGGGTATCTGAAGTAGATTGTGTATTAACGTCCGGAGAAATGTTAGATTTGTTTAAGGTGAGGAGACTGATAGGAGCGGTCAATGAATATATCTGTGGGGACTCCATAGTGTTAGACATGCTTTTCATAATTGACACATTCTTTAAAATAAAATGATTTACACTTTGTAGGACATTAATTTTCTTCATTTTGCATGAACCACAGGCAAAGAATATTGATTTCATGTCTCTAGAAGAAGCTCCTCTTGATAGACTGTAAGCTGTGAGACTATTTTCATAATTGTATTTTGAGTAGTATATTAGATGAAAGTATAATTTCGTCATGTTATTGTCAGAATCTTTATTTGTAGAATATGTACTTGTCGACTGACAATAGATGGCATGTTCTCTAGGTTGACAAATGTTGATGATGAAGGCCACCTATATGGTGTTCGAGGGGGATCCGGTGGTTATGCAGAGACTATTTTCTGCCATGCAGCTAAACAAATTTTTGAAAAAGACATTGAAGGACCACTTGAATTCAAAATCTTAAGAAATTCAGATTTCCGAGAAGTTTCTTTAGAGGTGAGATAAAGATTCACTATCTCACCTATATAAAAATATTTTAAGGCTTGTTCTGAGTGCTTAGTGTGCATAACATTGATAATCTGACTTTTGTAGGTCAATGGAGAAAGTGTATTAAAATTTGCACTTTGTTATGGATTCCGAAATCTACAGAATATTGTTCGGAAAATAAAAGCAGGAAAATGTGAATATCATTTTGTGGAGGTCATGGCTTGTCCTGCAGGTTCCTTCTCGAGCTCTTAATTCTAGACAAATTGCAGAATTTATTCATGTAGCATTATATTTGCATTAATATCCAATTCAGTTGTACCTGTTCTAAAATTATGGCATTCAGGTTGCTTGAACGGTGGAGGTCAGATCAAGCCCAAGATGGGACAATCTATGAAGGATTTGATTCAGTCATTAGAAAGTTCATATTTACAAGAGGTAAGAATTTTTTTAATTGGGGAAAGAGAGAGCTTGAATAGAATAAGCTAAATTGTTAGTACTTAGTGAAGTGATATATTGAAGGCAAATGATTCATAGTACATACCTTGTGGAATCACTGATCTCAGCATTACCCATATTTATTTGCTTTTATTATGACTTGGCTATTTGTGTGTTGAAAAAGGATAATAATGTTTCCTGTTGGTTGGATTTAGGCTAATCCAATAAAATGCCTTTACAGAAGCATAAATCAGCCTAGATTTAAGTAGGTTGGTTGTGGAGATAGAATAATTGAATATTTGAACACAAAGCTAGAGAATTGAATGTTAACTGAAGATTGCTTGCAAATAAATGAGATTTTGGAATTTGTTTGATTGCAAAGCTAGGAAATGATTCCATAATAGCAATGACTGAAATTATGTGCTTGATTTCTGCTCTATAAGAGGACAAGTCCATGGGTGTAGGACAAATACATTGTTGCGAATCTGTATTTGTGCACTTAATTCATCCTTGCATTCAGTTGTGTTCTGCTCTAGAAGTTCTGTGACAGTGTTATACCGGCACAGGGGTGTGGCGGTGTGGGGGATGTCAGTATGAGTTTCAGGTGCAGGAAAAAAAGGGGCCTCAATTTGGAGATGACAGGGGTGCGAAGGGGGGTTGCATAGTATACATATATGACTTGAAATGCTCATTACGAAATGATACTTCAATATAACGCACCAAATATAGTTAGATATAGAAAATTGAAATGCAATTCATGAACCATAAGTTCAAATTTGTAACTTTATAACCAATGACTATTGGACTTAGTAACATAGTCATTAGTAAGTTGTAACATTAATAACATTAAACTTTAAAGTTTAAAACATAATGATAATGATAAATGAAAAATATAAATCATACATAGTACCTTGTAAGTCAACCATTGACTATCAAATGACAAAGATGAAAGATTCAAAATTCATTATTCAAATTATAAATATGATATATCTTAAAGATCAAGATGCTCATGATTATAATGAGCAGAGTAGCAGGAAACAATGAAATGAAAAAAAATGTCATGGCCATATCAAAATGAGTACAATCTACAAAATCAAAATGTCAATAATGAGAATGTAAGGGCGGAAGCTCTCTAATCATCCCCTAAACCGAAGTCCTCATCACTAGACTTACTAGACTTTTTATGGGTAAGATCCTAATCCTTCAAAGGAACACCAACTAGCCATACATCGGCTTTTGCTGCATCGTTATCCTCATCAATCTGAGTCGGATTCTCTGGGTCTATTACTCGTGCTGCTGGGATCTTGTTGTACTTGCATGTCTTGCGATCTTTGAGCTGCAAGAAACCATGTACAACAACAAACTTCACTACTCCCTTAGAGGCAAGTCTGTTCCTCTTAACAGAGTGGATGAAGCTATAGGTAGACTAATTTCCTCTCTGCAGCTGCTTTGAAGCTAGAAACCTGAGATAACAAAGTTGAAAGTTACAACTTACTAACAAATGTTCAAATAATTGTGACAAATGATAAATGATAAATCAATGAATCATAAATCAGATAAAGTAAAACTCTTAAAGTTAAGATTATAAATGGGTGGAACCACAATCTTGAGAAAGGAATCAAATGGTTAGTGAGGTGATCTTTGACTATTGTGATCCATGACATATCCACCACAAAATGACATTCTTCAGTACCATAGTTTTGAGATCCACCTTTGCAATATCCGAGTATCCTACAAGTTACAAGTTTATAACATAATATTAAAATAAGTTATAAGTAATAAAGAACTTAGAACACTGAATTAAGACTAAGGATTACCTATAAGATTGACAAATTCCGACCACTTGGTGTAAATCTCAATAGCAGTGTCACCATCATACATCTTGGCAATGCACCAAAAGAACCCAACCTTCACTTCATCATCCTCAAGTGGTGTGACTCTACCAAGGCTAGGCATGTACTTTACACTGGGTGTGCTGTTTTGATATTAAACTTTTTGCTTTGCCTTATCTGAATGTTTGGGGATTGGCCATATTGAAAAATACCTTAAAGAATATTTTTTTAATTAGAAAGATGTGCCTAAATCAATCCTTGAAAAGTGAACAATATTTAAAACAGTCCGCAAGCACCTCCTTATGTTGATTCCTTGCTTTCATTATTAAACCAAATTAAAGTATGTTGCAATTGATTGCACTTAAGAATAAATTACTGATGTGATCCATCATATTGATTACAAAATTCTTTGATGATTAGAATGAATGCTTAGATTATCTTTAAATACTAGCAGATAGCATCAAATTGCATCAAATGTGTGTTTAGTTCGCTCAAGGTAGAAGGGTGAAGGGAGGTAGTTGGCCAAATTTTAAATTTGGATTTGGAAGGGTAAGTTCGCTACCTTGAGGGTGACCTGCAAACTTGTCTTGGATGGAATAAGTCAAGCTTATAAGGTAAATGGCTGAATGTAGGTAGGTGGATGGATATATATGATAAGTAGGTGGATAAGGAGATCCTATGAGAGTTACTTTGTGTTTGTGTGCACATGCGGGTGCACACGCGTGTGGACGTTGACATAGCCAGAATTAGGTGGGCGAGGGGATTACATAAGAATGAATGGCTTAAAAAGGCTGGGCAAATGAACCCAACTTTGTACCATTGCGACTAGTCAATATATACATGTATTAAGATACTACTTTTCAAAATAGGCAAAACTGAATGAGGAATGGCTTGGGTATATGCAAATTTAACCCCTAATTTTGCTCCTACTTCAAGGTGCATGGGGTCCTAAAGTGATCACATATCTCAAAGTTAGTAGCAAAGTAAATATTCAAACACAAAAGGATCTTGTCATGGGATCCATATAAATTAACAAGCCTTGGAAGGATCTAGACTTCAATGGACAAGAATTTTGAGTTCCATGAGTGTTGGATTTTGAACCTAGAAATGAAAGATAAACAAAGAATAATTGAAACAAAAAACATCAACACTGGAAATATCATGGGAAAACCTTTCTAGAATGAAGGGAAAAACCCAACCACAAAGCAAATTCATTTTATTGATCATAAAATTCAAGTGTACAATGTCTTTTGCTTGAAGCGATATATATATATATATATATATATATATATATATATATATATAAAACATAAAGAGAGACTCTTCACATTCTAAGCAAAGGTCTCTTCAATAACTCTTAATTTTCAAATACAACTCTTCATATTTCCATGCCTTAATACATGTTGAATGACAAATGCCATTATATTTAATATTACAACTTATCATAAATGTCTTTTTTAGGTGAAGGTGACCATAATGGTATTAATGCCCAGAGATAAAGATCTCTGTTGTAGCAACAATCTCCAACACTCCCTTTTAGCCAAAGAGAGATCTTTAGCTGAATAGTCACACAAAGTTGCAACCAAAATGTCAATGATAAAATCTAATCACATGGATCCTATAAAATTCATAGAATCACTCAACATGAAAACCCTGCAAGAAACATAAATAGTTTTCATCATAGTATTTTCATAGAATCTCTCAAAATGACACTAGAGAACAATTTACTCATTGTTAATTATCATGGAATCACTCAACATGAAAAAACTGCAAAAATACAATCAACTTTCATCACAGATTCATTCAACATGTTGTTGTCATGGAATCTCTCAACATGACAAACCTGCAAGAATTGCAATCAGCTTTCATTACGGACTCGCTCAACATGATGTTGTCATGAAATTTCTCAACATGACAAGTTATTAAGGTTTACAACCAGCATTTTATCACGGACTCTATCAATGTGGTACAATCATGGACTCTCAACATGACTTCCAACTCCTGTCACATAATCTCTCAGTGTGATGACATTATGGACAATCTACATGATGCTCACTATGAATCTCTCATAAGTGAAAGAGTTATCAGGTTGACCTTATAATTTTTAATTTATTTCACATAAATAAGAATTCATAATTAACAAGAAGGAAATCATAGCTGAGAGTCATTTCCATCAAGAGTCTCAATATCCTTGATGTAGGAGCATCCAGTGGTGTAAGGGCAATCCTGTATCACCCAAAAATATGCTTAGAAAAAGTTTATGTTTAATGTGTTTTCATTTCTGGATACCCATTTGGGTCAAATAAAGGTTCCAATTCTCATAGTTCCACTATTAGTTTTCTGGGTTAGAGTTTTATTAGTTTTTAAGCACCTTGGGATACGTGTAAATGCCGAAAAAGTAGGACTATGTAATTGAGCCATAATTATGGTGAGTTAGAGGGTGTAAATTGGAGGGAAGGTTATATTTGTAATTTAAAGCACTCCAGAAAAAGAACCAAGTCAAAAGGCTTCACGGTTAGAAAGTTATTGCAATTTTATGGTTTCTGGAGACCTCCTAAGAGCGCTTCAAAATCAGATATGGGGCACTAAATGGCCATGTACGGGGCCGAAAAATGGGGGATGAGTGAAGCTGTCCATAGGGCTGTAGAGCGCTTTGAGAGCTTTCTAGAAATGTAAACGGTTCATCAATCGGAGCTACGGTTCAAAAGTTATGCCTCCCGGAAGTTGGACTACCATTTTTGGATTCTTATAATTTTACACCAACTTCTAACGTGATTTTTGGAGCCTTCTGTTTTGGCGGTGGATGCCAACTGGCATGTTCTAGAATGTATTCCTAACCCTAAACCATTATGGGCTTATTTAAGAGCGTTTTTGGCATTGTAAAAGCAGCTCTTAGTGGAGTTAGAGAGAAGGTACTGTGTGGAGGATTTCTTTCTCCAGAATCATACTGTTGTAAGCCCATAGGGCATTTTACATTGATAATAATATTTCCCTTTTCTTGTGTGTTCATTCTAGTCTTTGGATGTATCTCCATCAATTCTATATATCAATAACTTATCATAGATAAGTAAACTCAATAATATGCATATAAGGATTGAAATACTCTCTCAACAAAGACTCCCTCTCAGCAGGGATGGCTTTGATCAACACAAAAGATAGTGATATAGCCTCCCTTTGGGGCTGAATATCTTCCTCTGAATCAAGGGCTCCCTCTAAATGCAGATATCAATGTAATATCATCATTTCTTCTTGTTGCATTTTTTGCAACCAAGGGAGATATCAAAAAACTGATAGTATCAACTATCAACACCAAAAATTCATAATCAATATGCAAAATATAATCATAAAATACTTATCTCTAGATGCACAAGAACTCGGCAGATGAGACCTCTCTCTGAAGCTAAAACATCTCCCTTTTAGATAAAGTCCTCATTCAGAATGCATAAACTCTTAATGTCCCACTGCATCTTCCTTGGAAAGGGGAATCCCAAGCTAAGAAATGCAGCTTTATCATCATTTCTATGCAGCCTTATCATCACTGCTAAACAAGCACCCTCCATGTTATTCAAAACCTAAGCCAGTGAATAGTTAATGGCAATGCCACCACCTAAAACTAATATCAAACGCTGATGTCCACTCTTTGGAAGTCATCATATCTTTCAAAAGACTTTCTTTCTGCATGCACTTCCAACAACGAGTCTTGATTCCAACATCTTCAACATAAGACCACTCAAATCATTGTACCCTACCAGAGGTAGTGCAGAGTGGCTGAAGAAATCTCTCTTTGAGTAGAAAAAATTGAGCACCTTCTATTTTGAAGGGAAGAACTGCGTAATGGTCGATGCTTGAATTTGGTAATAGATGACAGGTCCCTTCCCACAGTATTCTAGTGCCCATAATGAGGCTCTTTTTCCTACTCAAAACACTTCTCTAGACCAATTGACCCATTAGGACATAACAGAGAAAACTAAAGATAATGGCCAACCTTCCCACTGTACTAGGATGAGCGGTATCAAATATAGTTGCCTATATAGCTTCACCCAATTTGGCTTGGTCCTTTTACAACTATTGCAGAGCTCCAACAATACCCAAATCAATCTGATGTCTCCGCAAGCTTGAGTTCCATGGCAATACCCTGTGTGACCTTGTATTGTCTTTACGCTAACTTGTATCCTATCCATCCATGGACATGTGATCTTATAGCATTTTTAAAGCAATACAAATTCCCACTCAGACCCCCATAGTTGTGTAAGTCTCAATAGAAGCACAAGTAACGATATTGAGGGATTTCATCCTCAACACCCAACCAACACTAGAACACTACGCGTAGTCATGCAAACATAAAAAACAAACTTTTATTTCCAACAAATACAATAGAGGCTTTTAGTAACTGACTTTGCTAAATCAACAATTATGAAATTATTACTTGAAACAGAGTATTACATATGCCAATAAAAGAGCAGTAATAATATTGCATGAATAAAATGGTACTATGGGAAATTAAATTAAATACACAATCATGATATGCAAATGCAAAAGCAAGCAAACTTGCGGCAAAGAAATAAAGATTATCCAAAATGACATTAATAAATCACAAGCACCACTCAAAGTGGCAAGGCACAAAATAATCAGCAGAAAGGAAATCGACGAAAGAGGAACTAAATGACAATGTCTAGTTATCATAACTAGAGACGCGGAGACCACGTTAGATGCGGGAGAAAGTTGACAACAAAGAAAATTAAAGCGACAAGCTTCAACTATTAATAGCTATTGAAAACGCCAAAAACAAATACAAATGACATAGCAAACATCATGGAAGGTAAGGAGGATCAACTATCAAAAGGCTCCTCAAACATTCTGAAAGTTGACACTTACAATAACAACAAAGGCCATCGGTGCTACCCAAAAGAACAACAATAGCAGAGATGAAAGCCTCATGAAGAAACAACTCAAAGTGATATTAGAGAAGATAAACAAAGATAATAGAACCAGAGAGTAAAGAAAACTTCCTAATCATAAAATTTGGCATCATTTATACACATGCGCCCATGAGAGTTTAGATGGAAGGCATTGAACCACCTGCTAAGCACGTCACAACACAAATTAAGGAATAGAAAAGATGATATGATAGAGGAGAAGTTAACAGCACCAAGAATATCACACATAAAAATTCAAAGGAGAATTTAATGCAGACAATATTAAAGATTTGTATATATTGTCATAGATATACAAATTGATGCACGACAAGAAAACCACCTTATAAGCTGTTATCTAACCTGGCTCTGATACCATGTTGGATTTTTAGCGTAGAATTCAAAGATAAACAACAATAGGGAATAATTGAAATAGGAAACATCAACACCAAAAATACCTTGGGAAAACCCTTCTAGAATGAAGGGAAAAACCCAACCACAACAAAATATCATTTTATTGATCATAAAATTCAACTGTACAATGTCTTTTTCTTGAAGCGATATATATAAATTAAAGAAAGACTCTTCACATTCTAAGAGAAGGTCTCTTCACTGACTCTTAACTTCAAGTACAACTCTTCGTATTTTCATGCCTTAACACATGTTGAATGACAAATACCATCATATTTAATATTACAACTTATCATAAATGTCCTTTTCAGTTGAAGGTGACCATAATGGTATTAACGCCCAAAGATAAAGATCTCTATCGCAGCTACAATCTCCAACAAGGAGATAAGATATGTGAAGGTTTATATTAAAGATTTGAGCTTGAAAAAGAAAATAATTGGAAAACGATGGGCTCCCCTGGGCTGAATCCCCAGGTCCTTATGGCTAATGCATTTTCTATGGAAAAGGGAATAGGGAAATGTGTTGTGGAAGTGTCTTAGAGTCCCCTATGAACGTTGGAGACCACAAGTTGGATGCTGTCAATTGCAAATCTTTGGAGGACATGGCTAAAGTGGATAAAAATATTATTTAAAAATTATTGACTCTTCAAATGAATTTGATGCACATCATAACCTAACTGAATAGTTTTCTATTGAGATTAGTAGACACAATATTAAATTCTTAATTATGCACAAACAACTTATTGTGTAAACATGGGTAACTTTTGAGAAGGAAAGAAAATTTCAAATGTAGAATGCAATATCCAAGGTTAACAAATTCGTTCAAATGAATGTGCCAAGTTGAAAAATAAATTGCAACTCTCAAGGAAGAGCTCTAGTAGGTTAAGGGAAATCAGACTGCTAGAATTGCTACCTTGGAAAATGATATGACAAACATCACAAGCAACCTTTAATAAGATCATTAAGGTTAGTAAATGCGCAATTAAAACAATGCCTCAAAGTTCTGAGGTAGAAATTGAAGAATTTGGCCTCGAACTCCATTTTCCTAATACTCAAATCTTAGTAGATGCTAAGGGAGTATCATTGGTTGAAGTTCTAGAACAAGCAGCATTAGGAAGACGAGCTATAGGAGTTTGTGGACTTCAATATTCTATGTTTTGTTATGAACCTTTAAGTTTGCTTTGGTTCTCTCTTGTGAATTCTAGGTTGTCTATGCTATATTATTTTTCTGCTGTCCATCAACATATGTTTAACTTTTACCTCTTAATCAGAAATAAACCGTGGAAAGATATGATCATGTGTGTTCATATTTTGTGTATCTATTTTAAATAAGATGAGCCTTTATAAGCTTTTGTAATTGTGTACAAGTCTTAACATGGGATTGTTAGTGATGTGATATATCCTCCCAACATTGGTTGTATCCATTTGCTAAAAATAATTGTTGGAAGAGGGAAGAACAATACATGGAAAGTAATTGTAAACTAAGCATGCAAATACATGATCATATAAGGCTCTAATTATGTAATCACACAAGCATCTTGAGCAGTAAGTGTAAATAATGTATATTGTTTGTGTGTGAATTGGTATATAGCATCAGGGGACCTAAGTTTGCCTCTAATAGGAAATGACTATCCAACCCCTCCGATATACCAAGGCATCCTTACTCCTCATTCATAATAATGAATGGTAATAGAATGTTGTTGTGGTCCTCAGCGGCCCGAAGCGCCTTTCTAAGTGTAAGAGGCACTAGGATAGATGGTCTTTAAATACCATCCAAAAGCATGAGCTTACAAAGTGCAGTGAGGCAATTGGTCCCTAGCATTCTAGCACGTATAGAAATTGAAATTATGGTGTGAAATCAAAATTGTGGGCAAGGGCCCAAAAGAAGGGGTAAAACCAAAATAAAAGGGATAAACACACAATGAGGGGCAAGGGCCCCACAATGAGGCTTACAAAAGTTACAGTGTAATTAGTGGGGAGGTCCCCAAGTTACAACATGAATAAGCACAATACAGGAAAATAATGAAACTGATGCTCCCAAATATAAATAAAATGGGAGCAGACAGCACAATGCTCCCAATGTAAATGTCTAACATGTAAGTGTGACAGAGAAAAAAGGGTACACCATTTAGCCACTAAACTGGATGCTGAATTTGGGGCAATAAGACCACACAAGACAAAAAGGGAAAGGTATGCTGCCCCAAAGTGTAAAAATATGACAAATTGAGCTCTGTGTGCCATAGGGGAAGGCATGATGCTCTTTTAAAGTAAAAGGTGGTTTGGAAAGTAGATTATGGTATTGTAGCACCAATAGGTAAAATTTTGAAGCTTGATATTGCAATATAAATGTAATTTGATTCTGGAAGGAGTAAGATATATCATTGTGGGCCCAATCTGTAAAACTCTAGGCAGTAAAAATGTAACAATGTAAGACCAAAGTAGAGGCCCTAGTAAGAATGACATTCGAAGGAATAAACTGTAGGCTCTAGTAAGCAATGATAGAGAATGTGAGATCATAAGTAGGGTCTGGGAACAGTTCTATATGATCTGTAGGAGGCATGATATAACAATTTGAAATCAATTAATAAGCTGTAAGATGCATGAGTTGAAAGTCAAATAGCTACGAATCGTGAGCATAAAATGTAAAGAAGTCAAAGAGCATGTGATATTGGCAAAAAGGCAACCCAATTGGGGGATGGAAACAAAGGTATAGTAATAAAACTTTTAATATTAACTCATTTCGGCAAGTAAAACTTCTTGAGTTTTGTCAGTCTTTGGTAAGTCTACTATGCTTGGAAGCTTCTGGAATAATCAAGGGTTATGTTGGTGTTCATTTGTAGTTAGTAGTGAATATTCTAAATTAATAACTATCATTAATTTTTTTGAATGCGCATTAATAAAATTTCTGTCTTTAAGCATGGTCAGTCTTGTTATGAATATATTTCACAAGGTAGAAATTTCTATGGTAGGGGAAACTTTGACTAAATTAGTTTAGTGGGGCGAAACTGCTGATCTTGTAAATGTTCACATTTTGCCTTCAGTTTTTAATCAAGTTCGCTTCTTCATTGGATCTAACTATATGAATTTATATATAATCATCTATTATATCCACTTCTCATATTCTTTCATGGAACATTTACTGATATAGCTACTTACATTGTTAATTTCTTGCTGGATTGTTTTAGGACATAACGACATATTTAAATAACTAGCTGGATCGTTGAACATGACAGGGATAGAAATGCTTTTTGATTGTATATTTCATTTAGCCATACCTTGTGTTTTAGGATGATTTTGACAGCCTTTTGTATGTGTGTTTCATTTAAGAGTGATTCTTTTGTCTAATTATACAAGTAGTTTACAAATGTGTTGGTCGACATTTAAGTATAGAGGATGACAATGTTGTGTTTACTGATTTACAGATCTTAGTAGCTGATCCCTTTGAAAACGCCTTGGTAAAAGGTTTATACAACGAGTGGTTAGGCCAACCTGGATCAGAGACAGCACAAACATTTATGCATACAGACTATCATCATCGCGAAAGAAGTTTAAACTCAGAGTTGAGTAATTGGTGAATGATAATTCATTTGTAGGGTATGGAATTTTTTGTAGAGGTGATTAAAATGGTTTCCACAGGCAAGTAAATCTCACAAGTGAGTTTCAACTCATTCATTGTATTCTCTCAAAAAATGAAATGTGTATGATAATAACATTAACTAGCCGGAAAGTTGTAATTTCATTTATTTATCTATTCTATGCATTATTCTTATCCCAATACATCTGTGACAATTTTGTCTCTTAAATGAAAGAGGAAGAAAATTATTCCCTTACTTTAAATATTTCCAAATTTCCATTCAAATTCTTTTGAAATTGATTTCACACTTCTCTTGCAAATTCTTTACAATGGATTTTTAATGAAGCTTAATGAGTGCTTGCATAACTCATTGGAAAGTAAAAAATGATGGAATTCAGTCCTTTGGTATAACGTGCAATGACGATATTAAAAACACCAAGTACATAAAATATCTATGAAAATAATGTTTTAGAGCTTATTGCTTCATTCATTTGGTGCAAACATAGTCTCACTTCTTCCTTTGAATGTACATACAAGAGGGCGCTTCATGCTTCAAAAGATGCCATGTCTAAACTGCAGAAAGATGATTTTGTTTATTGGTGTTCATCTCTAAAAACAAAAAATAAAATCGTATATATCAACAAAAAGTTTGAATCTTGGTTTGATGGAGACCCACTTTGGAGGGTTCGTATTGCCAGTACGGAACATGCCGAATAAAAAACGATCTCACGTGAACTTTGGTCTATATGGGCAACAGAGGGTCCAATAACTAGTTTAAGTGGGATAACCATTCATGTAATGGGGCAGACAGACTACTATCAACCATTTAGATGGTCACAAGCTGTACTGCACAGCTTGAGTGTAGGGAGTAATGTCCTATCTTGTGGGAAAGTGAGAGATGCTACAGCTATATAGATTTTGATACAACAGTAGAACAGGTAAATATCAACCGTCAGTAGGCTTGCTTTGTTGGAGGTTAGTAGACAACCAAAAAGAAAAATGTCATGGCAAAATGCATTCCCATCAAAGATTTTATTATGTGAACAAGTTGCATAAGATGAGTAGATGTGAGAAACAGAATGATGAATATGTTAATAGGACATTTAACAATTGGATTTTGATAATTAATGGAGATATCCTTCACTGGGATAGTCAAGGCACTTTAATAGCGTGTAATGGTCCTACATATATTGACGTTTTGATACATTTTCGCAGATATATTGTTTTAATTAATTGCAAACTTAAAGCAATGCTCATAAGGAAGGGATGTATCACGACTACAATCTATTGCTCAAATAACAAGCATTGAGCTACACAATTGTATAGATGTGGCTTTGTCAGAAAGTATGGTGCAAAGATAGTCCAGTATTGTAATTGATAGTTCAGTAAGTTAGATTATTGAAGAAATTTGTAATGAGCTTCTTTTAGGACATGTAAAGGCTAGCATAACGATCAATAAGTTCTAACAGGGAGTCAAATTGAGATATAGCTATTAGGATTTAACTGCATTTTGAAATAGATCATAATAATTGTCTTGAAAACAACAGGGAGACTCTTTTGGTAATAAGTATGATACCTCGCACCTCTTTGAAGTCACTTTCTAGAATGTTTCTTATTTTAGCCGTTAAACAATAGCTATAACGTAATTATTTTTTAATAATTTTTTTAATAATATTCTGTCACCATAATTTTGAAAATAAACTCTATATTTTGAGTTTCTGCCCCAATTCTCCTTCCTATTTGCAGCTAGTTCGCTCAAATTTTTGCCCTTGATATTTAGACAAGCTATGAGTTTTTGTCCAATAACTTGATAGAAAGGCTTAGTTTCCCTGGAGGGTTTCCATCCTTTCTGGCTGTAACAATTGTGTAAAATCACATGATGTTCGTTTTCAATTGACATCTCTTCTCAATGAAATGGCTACTCTGTTCCCTATTGGTGAAAGTCTCATCAACTTTCATAACATTGTCACCCTTGGACAGCAAAATTTAATTTTAATTAATTTGTCTTGCTAGCATTGCTTTTATCAATTGATTTAATATGCCACAATTTTGTGGCATTTTGGTGGGGGCATGATTTTTTTGTTTGTAGCAAGATCGGCAGTCCTAAAGTGATAACTGTATAATAGCTCTATCTCGTTCATTATCAATTTTTATCACATCAACAATTAAATTATTTTATTTACTAGTAATATTCTTGTAAACAATGTTTCGTCCCATGAGCAAAGGCATTCTTTTCATTTGCCTTATTCTTTTTCTTTGCACTTCTCCATTCGAGCTCAACACATGCTTTTTTGCCATTTGTCAGCACGATGGGGAATTCGGGGTAAGCTTTCTTCTCGTTAGGCCAAAATCTCTCTGGTTGAGTGTCACATGTCCTTTGAGCACTGCCACCTTGCCTTCTGTTGGCTGGCACTATTATTTTAAAAGATGGACGTGTGGGCATTCTTACTTTCAAGTAGCAACTTTCAATGCCCAAATGCTGCGTGTCCCATTGCTTGCCAGATATGTTACGTTGGCGAGGCCCAGGTTTTGGTTAGTGTGTGTCGTGGGCATCTTGTGGATGTTTATGGGGCTGTATCATTAAGGTGTGAGAGGTGTTGTGCTTGTTCGCTACACACCCTTCCATCGTTGTTGATTTTTTCCCCGCGTTCAGGCATCTGCAGATCTGATGTCTCCTCAACTCAACATCTTAATTCTTCCAAGAGCTATCACGCTCGACAGTTGAAGCTATTTGCTGAGAAGCATTAATGTGATCAGATTTCTCTAATGGATCAAGTTGTATGAGCCGCCCCTTCTTCAGGGCTGACAAAACAAGCGACTCCTCTATTCCATTAAGGGCATTGTGCCACATTCTTCCAAGAGTGCTTTCTGGCTTAGGTTTTTGGTTTCTCCTTCCCAACAATTATATAACAATGAATTTCTGTAATGAAAATGGATACTGAGGACTTTTGAATTTAGGAGCACTCAATGAAAAGATAGTCTGCTCAGCCTTACACAGTATCTGCATACTTGAGTTGAATCCATACAAATCAATCGTGCAAGCTGTGGTCCTCTAATTTATTAGAAGACTAATTGTTCATTTATAGGCTTATGTGCTGTTTAAGTGACTTTAGTGATAATATATTTGTAGTTGCTACTAAAATAGATTATGCTATTTTAGCTTCTTTGCTTTATAGTTTTTAAATTTTTATGTTTGTATTGCTGAAGGTTTGGAGAACCTTTTCAACTAAGAGTCAAGGATTGAGGGGTATCCCTTCCACCAAAATTCTCTAGGCACATACATGACCTCGTGTTGGAGCCATAACTTGATCCTTGCTGAGCTCATTCAAGTTCATACTAGCAGATCAAGTGCCCATTGACTCTTCTTTATGCATGGTTTGTTTTGTGGTTATGATTATGTGCTTTGAATTGGTGCTTTTATGCTTGAAGTTTATTGGTTTCACATGCACCTCTGGATTTCATTTTTTGGAATAACCGCATTCTTAAGCTTTGGCGTATCACCTCTTGATATTGCAGTATCTTTCTATTCCTTTCACTTCTAACACAAATGAAGAGTTGGCTTCTAAAATCTTAAGAGGTTGCTCAATAAAAAGCATTAGGTCCCCAATTCTTTAAGCTTACCACAATGCTGTTCACCTAGGAGCAATTCTATGCATCGACAATTCCTTAATCTTGGTTTTCATAACACCCTTGATCCCTTATTGACCTTATCATCATGTGTGTAAGCTTCAAGATATTCACAATTCTCTCCACCAAATCGTTATTGTGAACTTTATATCTTAATTTGCATTTTCTCATCATGATACGACATACTATTCCCTCTTTTGGTATACAATTGTTTGATGACAAATACCATCAATTGCATTTTATTATTATTATCATGGTTGTCATTTTTTTTTCTCTTTGCTGAAAAATAAGGAAATGTTGACTAGAAACCTTCTTGCGCCATATTCTCAAGTAATTCCTTAAAGATTAAAGATGGAAAACACATATATAACCTCTTCTTTATGGCCACGACAAGTAACATCAGCCTAAGAAGGAAGATGATTTTTTTATGACCTCTATTAAATATCCAGCCACTCATGTTAGGATATTATTTAGTTCTTGAAAGGTTTGGTGTTGCCAAGATTTGGAGGTTTTCCCTGATTAACTCCATATATTGGGAGACTCTTGTTGCTTGAACATTTTCCTTCATTCTCTTTACCTCTATCCTAATTAGCAATCAATTTGTAATGCCTTGAAGTATCATGTCACTTTTGTTATGTTAGGTCCATCTTTTGACAATCTTGATATCATATACTAGGAAAATGTAATTACTAAATGTCAAACTATATATGTATCACCTATGCCTACAACATCAAAATCGTCCTTGATAGCTTTCGTTGGATAAGTTAGGCTATTGTATCCAACTCCTAGAAGGAATACTATGACTACCTTCTAGCTAAATACTAAACCCATTACACTCGTAATTAGTGAATTTCACAATGCCCGCTCCCACCTCTGAGTCTACCCTCTCTCAGACTGTCGACCCTGGCTTAGGTGCTTTTGTATGCTTCTGCTCAAGTCCTACATAATGGGGGAGTTTTTTCATTGGGTGCATTGCTTTTGAGACCCCTTCAATTGTTGTAATTGTGTAGGGTGATGGAAACTCCTTTTGGCCCTTTGCTCCTATTGGTGGGTTGGGGAGGCGAGTAGAAAAAATCAAGCATCTTAGAATGAAATTGTTCTTGGTTTTTGAGCCTTCTAACCTTAGTGCCCTTTGAATTGCATCTTGTAGATATGTAGGGTCAAGAGCACTGTCAAACCCTAAAGAGACTATCAAGTCCTCAATGAAAGTGTAAGTAGATACATCTTTAATAATAACTACCATTATGATGGTGCTTGTGGTGCCCTTGAAGATGCCATTTATGACTATGATCACCCTTTGTCTTACAAATTTAGATTTGCCCTCTTCAATTGTGCTAACCGCAACTACTATTAAATCTTGTGCTAGCTTGCTACTAGGTGCTACTTCATGGTGGTTGGGTCCTTTGACCCTCACACTCCCCCCTACCCCCCCGCCCAATCTAGCTATTGTTAGTTTAGATGATTTATGAGTTTCTATGCCTATGGGTTTTGGATGTGTGCTTTTCTCAAACCTTGGCACCATTGTAACTTTTGGTTAGAGGCTTCTACTAAGACAATCCTTGCTAGTTTTGATGCTTTCGCACATGCTCTTACTAGGCACTTGTGGTAGACTTGTTCATGGGTAAGGTAATGTTGTGAATGTTAGGGTTCCCCTTAAAGCCTCTTTTTGTTGATGATGGGAAAGGCTTTTCTCATGTTGCTAGATCTATTTTGAATCTTCCTCCCAAGGGGAAATCTCAACCTCTTGCTTGTGCCAAGACAACCTTTTTTAGTTTTTGACCATGAGTAGTGGATAATGTGGAGTTCTATTAGCATTGCAAGTTAGTGTGTAGATTTGCTTGTCTTTGGGCTTCTCTATCGAGTCTTTGTTGATGGGTGAAGGATTCTTGGATGTCCTTAGTTTGTGTTTATGTTGAGCTTTTCCCCTTGTGGCAAGACATTTTTATTGCTTCTTTTGTTTCATTTGGTGATTGAGTTTTGATGTTGAGCAAGTTGTAAGGTTTCTTTTAGTCTAACTTCACAAAGTCTCCTTCAACCCTCTTATTGAACCACTCAGTGTGTCTAATGTGGGTTTGTCTTCCTAATCATCACCTTCATTTTTTGGGAGTAATATTGTTTCGAGGCTAGTGAAAACGATTAGTTGTTTCTTGGAGGCGGATGACACTACCACCTCCATGGGCCTTTCTACCTTTGCATGCATATTGGTTGATATTGACATCTTTATACCTTTCCCCCGGCATGTAGTTGTCATGGCTGGAGCATGGACTCAATTGTTGGATAATGGGGATCTACCCTTTTCATGTTGTTAGTTCATTTATACTAGCAACTTGGCCACAAAATGTTCTCCCTCACATCGCATCAGTGTTACCACTAGGTGAGATGCTAATTGTGACTACCCATCTATTTTGGCTTTTGATTCCTCCTGTGACGAATCTTCACAAGCCGGTGATGATTCCTCTCAAGATCATGTTTTGCCCCTTTTTGTTGGTGTGGCCTCTTCAGACCTTGCGGATACTACTTCACTTACTGTAGTAAGTGTTTGGATGGGTGGACCCTTTTCTACCTATTGCTTGTGTTCTTCTCCAACCTTTGATTGATTGCATGCTAGATGATTAGCATTATGCACGTTGTGTTGACAATCCTAGTATGAAAAGTTTCCCTCTTGCTTCTGCCAGTGATGGTTATCCTAAAGATTATATTGTCTGATATATTGCTTGTTGGAGGTAAGATCATTATTCCTCCTCTTTCCAGACTCTTCCCTAAGTAGTGTCTATTTTTTCCACTCTTGATGTGGGTGACTAGTTCAACTACTGTGCTATACGTGGTTTGTTCTGGCCTTTATTGTCCATGACTTGTGTTCAACCAGCCTCAAGTAGTTGTTTCACATCTCTTGTAAGGGCCAACACCCTTGTTTTGCTATCTTTTTTAAATAAAAAATCAACCATCACCATGATTGAAATTCTTTATAATGCAAGACTATTTTTTATAGCTTCAATTGTGACAATTCTTCAAAATGCTTCTTTATATAAATTTTATCAAATATATTTATAAGTTTGTTTAAATTTGATATTTTTTCCAATTATTTTATGTCTTTAAGTGAAAATTCCGTAATGCCACCACTTGTGTGATCCAAATGAAGAGTGACAAACTTAACAACCTCTTGTTCTATCATGGGACTAAGGCCCAAGCTCTCATTATAGGTCTTCTTGAACATCAAATGTGGGAAGTGACATTTCACTAAATCTTTGTTGTACATCTTTATTGCCTTGTCACGACATTATTTTCTCCTAAACCCATTCTGATGCAGGGGCATCTTGGATTTACTTGGTGACTACTTTGGAGTTCATGGGAGGAGGCTCAGTAGTTGCTTTGGAGGTGTTTGGATTGGTACTTGGTCAAAGAAGCATGGGACTCGACATCTCGGCATGGTCTTGGAGCTCGGCATGGTCTTTGGAGCTCGGCGTGGTCTAGGGAGCTCGGCATGGTCTCGGAGTTCGGCATGGTCTTTGGAGCTTGGCATGGGCTAGGGAGCTTGACATGGTCTATGCAGCTTGGCATGGTCTATGGAGCTCAGCATGGTCTTTGGTTGCTCAACATGGTCTAAGAATTTGGTGTCTGTTTCAGGCTGTATGACTAATTTTTCAAAATGAGTTAAAGGATGAAACTTTCAAAGATTGAAGAGGGCCTAGACTTCTACCTATGGTTCGAAGCTCGAGTTCTAATTCATTCGAAGGTAGGAGATATTGCAATTTTACTAAGACATAGATTTTGGAAATTTAATTGTTGTAGGAGGCCAACTTTGGCATTTAATTTATGTATTTGCATTTAATTTGTGTTTTGGGCCGACTTGTGGCTTAGATTGGTATAAGTAGGGGTTGTGGGGATGTCTTTAGTCATTATTCATTCACTCATAAGAGGAGTGGGTGTGGGAAGTAGTTGAAGAGCGAGTTTTCTTGAGTCTGTGAACAGAGCGCCAAATGTGAGACAGTTTACAGCAGGATTGTGATGGAGTTGTGAATGTGTGAACAGATCGCCGAATGTGAGGCAATTTACACTTGGATGAAGTTGGAGCAGAGCTAGTAGCTGCGGTTTGGAAAATAAGGAGATAGCTTGGCGCGCTTGCGAGCACAAGTTGAGATCTCCCTTGTGGGTTTCTACCAGAGTGTGGATCTGGACTAGCTAGGGTTTGGGATTGGATCTTGAGGGATCTTGCAAAACTATTACTTGCTTTGTATTTGGCTGTAACCGGGAAGGCCTTATAGCCTGGCACATTGCATGTAATTAGTTATATTTTATGAATATATTATTGTAATTTGGTATCAGATCTTGTGTTATTGCTTCCTATCATTGCGTTTCCGCTGCGTGGTTTTATAGTAGGGGGCTAGGACATCTGCTTTGGGGATGCTCTTGCCTTGCACTGCGTCAGGTGGTATCAGAGCGAAGGTTGTTCCTGAGTGTGTAGACAGATTGCCGAAGCTGAGGCAGTTTACACCAGGACCTTGAGAGGACATGCAAATTGATCGATGGATGCGAAGATGGAAGTTTGATCTTGTTGAGGCATGATCGTAGAGAGTTTGTGGATTACAGGATCCGTGGTCCTAGACTTGTGATGTGGTTCCTGATTGTTCATGCAAGGTGGCAGGTTGCGATCTGACTTGCAAACAATTCAAGGTTGTCACAAGGAATGTGGGAAGGATTTGTTGCAGAGGGTTTACGAAGATATTGGGAGGTGGCCCTGAGAGGATTGGACCCTAAGATGATTGCAAATCTTCGTGATGTGGTGGAGAGGAGGTTTGATATGGTGGAGAGGAGGTTTTCTGAGATGACTGCTCGATTTGAAGCTAGCTTGGCTGATCGTGTTAAGGATGGGGTAAGGAAGGAATTTTGTAGCTATTTGTGGAGTTGGAGTCTACCGATTCGGAAGAGAGTCATTTGACCGGTTAAGAGACTTGTTTGTGAGAGAAGATGGCATAACAAGGTCGAGGTGGAAGAGTTTGGTTTTGCTGATCAGTTTGTGGAGTTTGATACAGAACCTGCAGAATAGTTGGAAGTTGTTGCTGAAGATATTCCTAACCTTGTTGATGCTAGGATAGAGGTTGGTTTTCATGATCAGTTGGTTGAGTTTGACATGGAAATTGTAGAGTGCTTGGTCGTGGATGATCTAGTTGCTATTGGTGGTGAGTTGTGTGTGTTGCAGAGCATCTTATTGTGAGCAATGAGATGGTTGGTGTTGAGAGTTTGGCATGTGTTGATGGAGATCTTCATATTGTCACTAATGTGGAGTTGGTTGCTGCTGGTATGGATTCACTAGTTGTTGATATGGATGGGGGTTTGTTGATGAAGCATTATGTTTAGTTTGTTCCTAGGAGTGAGAATGATGATTGGTTGGATGGGATTCTAGTGTTTGACAGAATGATGTGGATGTGGATGATGTGCAGATTGGTTTTCTTATCCCTGTTGGAGTGGAAGCCTTTGGTGAAGATGAAGTTGGTTGTTGCTCTTTCTTTGGGCATCAAAGTGTGGGACACACTTTTCTATTTATCTGGGGAGTTTGATACAGGAGCATCTTGGATTTACTTGGTGACTACTTTGGAGTTCATGGGAGGAGGCTCAGTAGTTTCTTTGGAGGGTGTTTGGACTGGTACTTGGTCAAAGAAGGATGGGACTCAACATGGTCTAGGGAGCTCGGCATGGTCTAGGGAGCTCGGCATGGTCTTTGGTTACTCGACATGGTCTGAGAATTTGGTGTCTGTTTCAGGTTGTATAACTAATTTTTCACAATGAGTTAAAGGATGAAACTTTTAGAGATTGAAGAGGGCCTAGACTTCTACCTACGGTTTGAAGTTCGAGTTCTAATTCATTCGGAGCTAGGAGATATCGCAATTTTACTAAGACATCGATTTTGGGAATTTAATTGTTGTAGGAGGTCAACTTTGGCATTTAATTTATGTAGTTGCCTTTAATTTGTGTTTTGGGCCAACTTGTGGCTTAGATTGGTATAAATAGGGGTTGTGGGGAAGTCTTTAGTCATTATTCATTCACTTAGAAGAGGAGTGGGTGTGGGAAGTAGCTGAAGAGCGAGTTTTCCTGAGTCTATGAACAGAGCGTCGAATGTGAGGCAGTTTATAACATGATTGTGATGGAGTTGTGAATGTGTGAACATATTGCCAAATGTGAGGTAGTTTACACTTGGATGAAGTTGGAGCAGAGCTAGTAGCTGTAGCTTGGAAAATAAGGAGATAGCTTGGTGGGCTTGCAAGCACAAGTTGAGATCTCCCTTGTGGGTTTCTACCTGAGTGTGGATATGGACTAGCTAGGGTTTGGGATTGGATCTTGAGGGATCTTGCAGAACTATTACTTGCTTTGTATTTGGCCGTAACTGGGAAGGCCTTACAACCCGACACATCGCATGTAATCAGTTATATTTTATGAATATATTATTGTAATTTGGTATCAAATCTTGTGTTATTGTTTCCTCTTATTGTGTTTCCGCTGCATGGTTTTATAGTAGGGGGCTAGGACATCTTTGGGGATGCTCTTGCCTTGCACTGTGTCACATTACTAGGGTTAAATAATATGTGAAATAGATATCACATTTAACATCACAATGAATCCTTGAATATTCTTGATTTGATTTATTTTCTTGGCGGAAATGTGGGTTGAGTAGGATATGATGTCGATCCATCTGTATTGTTATGTATAGTTACTCTGTTTAGATTAGTGTCACTACCTTCTGTCTCATTTTTTGTGTCTATAAAAAATATTTATGTTTTTCATTATTCATATGAGTAATTGATTTGTTTCATGTTTTCATGTCTTTCAAGCCATATATTCCATAAATATTTTCAACTCCCTTGATTATCCATCTTGACTTTACGTTTAATTTACTAATTTTTCTTCTCCTAGCTTTTCCTATATTATAACTCTCCAAAGCTCTTTGAGACCTTTGAATTTACTATATAAACCAAACTAAGGCACATATAAGTTGACAAGATTGTTGTGCTTTTTCTAGATAAGTTCCCTCTTTTATCTTTAAACATAATTATAAGTAAAAAGTTATATTGGTATAATATATTTTATTATAACATTCATTTGATCACTTCAACATGATTTTGAAAATAGACATCTTGATTTTTTTTGGGTGTAATTCTCTTTTCTATTCTATTTTTTTTTTACCTTGCATGTTTTTCATTGATATCTAGACAAATTATGGGTTTTCACCCAATAATTTGATAGAAGAGTTTTTGTCCTTAAATATTTGATTTCCCTTGGAGGGATTTTATCATCTTTGGCTATATTAATAAATTGCAAAATGACATGATATTTATTCTCAACTGATGCTTCTTTTTTATTGAAATGATTTTTTAACCCTATAAGTGAAAGTGTCACATTTCCTCCCATTTACACCCTTGAAAAATAAAATTCAACAATATCTTATGACGATTTCTAGCGCCTATTTGTCATATTGAGCTCATCAACTTTTATCATATGGATGTAAAACTTATAGTTTTATCAGATTATCACCAATCTTAATATTCTATGATTGTGAGCATTTTAGTGGGGGCATGCCAATCTCAAACAACATACCATCCTATCATGTGTTATTTATGTCTACCTTCTAAATTTTACAAAAAATAAGAAAGAGAGTATCCTGCCACCTAGGTTCATTTTACCATCTATTAGTCCATTTTGATGGATATTACAGTGAGAGGGTTGTCCAATCATTGATCATATTATACAACGAATTAGATAGATCCATCCCATCACACGTTCTTCATGTATAACCAATATAATGTTATGGACCATAAAGCTAAAGGTCTAATTATTTTGTGTTTGGAAGTCTATTTCAATCAATGTCCACAACGAGTCCTTTGCAAATAAACTATGTAAGAAATCTCTGTGAGGTGCATCTAGCCGAATATTTAGTGAATAAGATTTTCAAGGAAGAAAATTCATTTCTTGAGGATAAAAGAGGGTGGATCAATTATAGACCATTTGTAAGTAATCAATATGTTGGTGGCCTAATTGGCATCTATTTGTATTAAGATGGATGAAACATAAAAGTATTAGATCTTGCTCTATTCTTTGCCTGATCTATGTGATTCAATTTTTATAGCTATTGACAATTCTTATGTTATTCAAAGATTGAAGAGTTTTTGGATTCTTTGATTCCAAAAGAAATGACGAGAAAGGTACCCATGAAATTCAATGAGTCCCTAAGTGTTCATGGAAGACTTAAGGAAAAAGGAAAGAAAAATGAAAAGAAAAATAAATCCATGTCAAAGGGGATATCAAAATCCCGTAGAAAGTCCAAAGTTATTTGTTGGAAACATGATAGGTTTACACTCTTTTCTAAGGATTTCTTAAAGGAAGAGAAGAAGAAAAGGATAATATTTGATTCATATTCTAAGTTTAAGAAGGAAGACCATGATACGTTCTTTGCAATTTTGCCTACTCATCTAGATAATGTTGCATGGTTAATTGATTCAAGCACATCATTCATATGACTTCTAATAGAGATTTATTTTCTAACATGAAAAAATAATGTAGGTAAGGCGTAGCTGGGTATCATGTGACTAGCACAAATTTTTTATTCTATGAGAAAACTAATAGATGTAGGTATGCATGTAGTCTTTTCTAACACAAGAATAAAAATGGTGAGAGATGTATGGTGACTTACAAAGGTGTCTAACTTAATTTGGATCCGTACCATGTTTAGTGTAATAGTACTTCATGAAATAAAATTGGACATTTTGTTAGAATAGGGGAATGCTTCACCTTTAGTAGATTGTCATGGATTTTTTGCACTACTCATTTTCAACCTGATTGCCCCAAAATCGTTTGTGATGTAGCTAATCTTCAATCCTCAAGGACCTAGACCAGGTGCCAAATTTATAGGATATTATTGGGGATAATGAGCTAATTACCGTCCTTTTCGCTTCATACTTTGTGAAACCAAGGTGGGTCTACATAAAACCAATGGATCCTTATTACCTATTCTTGTGGGTATTGCAATGTATCTGTTCTCATTGTATGAAATCAAGAGTATGTGTGTTCTCTTATGTTTTTATTTGTATCCTTCATTTGGAATCTTTTGGAGATCGTGAGAATAGATAATTATAACTGTAAAAACTAAAAATTAAACAAACTTAACATAACTTAACATGAAAGGGAAATAGTATTTTTTAATAATTTGTTTTAGAAACTATGTTAAAGTTTTAAGACAAGAGATAGATTAGTGCCAATCCTAGGACATACAAAGTCATTAATGAAGTTGAATGTTGATAGAGGCTGCAATATAATAAAAAAAAAAAAAAATTCCCATTTAATCAACACCATAACTTAGAAGTCGTGCTATTTATTTCCATGAACATATGACAAAATATCTACAAATGACTAAATAATTTTAATTCTTCACTTTAGAAAAACTAGAATCCACCCACATAATCACAACATAGTACAATAGATGAAATAAAAAGTCCTAACAATTAATCTCAATAGATTTTTGATATGCAGATGGAGCCAACCATATAATTTGATTTCAAGATGTTTATGAGATTACAAAGTTTCTCAAAATGTCAACTATAATTAAGACTTGTATGTAAACGTGGAACTAAGAAACCTTTCATTCACATCCTTTACACATACAAACAAACACATTTTTTTATAGTGGTATACACGACCTCCATGGACAACAAACAAAGTCTTGAATTCCCTTTTATAAGATACAAGAAACACACTTTAAGCTATTTAAAATGGATGGGGGAAGTAATTGCGTGGCTCTTTAAAGATAAATGAATTCTTGAACTATTGAAAAACTTAGACACTCATTATTTATTCTCTGTAGAGGGTAGCTAGATTTTATATTCTTAAAGCTTCATCCTTGAGTTGGAACAAAACAAAATAATTTGGTAGGCTTGTTTGAGGCACCTTGGCAAAGAGACGCTTGTATTTTTTTTCATATATGCATTTAATTCGTGTATCTTGTCAAGATAGCTTAGAAATATGTTAAGCGTGATGTGAATCAATCTTAGGTTAATATTGGACTATTTCTTTATCTTATCAAAGAGAGAAAAAAATCATAAAAAATAAAATAAATGACGAGAAACTAATGTAATTTCAAAAACTACTATCAATTATTAGAGACAAGAAAATAGATCAAAAAGCCCCAAATCCTTTATCCACAATCTTCTAGACTATTTGGAGATGATTTTTATACCCTTAATTAGTGATCCTAGTCATTGCAATCTCCGTCCTAGTTAATCTAGTCTCCAACTTAGATAGTTGGTCTAAGTATGCATCTAACTTCTTCATTCAGATGTACACCCACTAGCATTGGATCTATAATTTCTAATAATGTATCAAGAACAATTCTCTTTCCTTATATTATTTTCCCTTAAATTATGTGGAGTTTTATACGGAGTGAGAGTATAGATGCTTGATAACTCTATTTTAATAATCCTTGCATACATCCCATTAATTGCAAATATCCAAACTAACATTTTTTACTTCCACTTCATCTTACTATTTATGTTGTTATGTATTCTAGAAGTGACTTCTCAAAGTAAAATTTCAATAATATAATCAACCTATTCAAATATCATATAGAACATGTAATATACCTTTTCCACATAAAGTGGCCTTGATAAAAGTTTAGATTTTCTACAGGCTCTAAGATTACATCTATTAGGACTCTAGGAGAGATTTTATCACCTCTATCATGGTCTTAACTTTTGTTATTTTGACATCTTAGTATAATTGGTTCGCTTTTTCCATTAGTCTTGACTTTGCAACATTAGCCATGACAAGGCCAAGTATTTCTTTTGATTCTCTTCCTTAAAGGGGTTGTAAGTGGTATACTTACATTGCATTAAATTATTTTTTAAAATTTTTATTTTCTTGTCTTAAAGATATATTCTCATCTTCATTTCTTGCAGAGACCATTTGAACCATTTAGGCTATATTAACTCCAAGGCAAGGTGCTTGAGTTGTAGAGAAATCTGCAGATCTTTTGAGATGAAGCTAGCTTAGAAATCATCTTGTTGTAAGACCACATAAGGATTTCAAGGAGTAGGATATAAGGATGAAATGGCTAGAATAACTATATTATCATCAAAGGTTGACCCAAAATATATAATTTTCTCTTTATCAAGATTTATATTCTCAAGATCAATATCTTGCATGCTTCTCAATCTATCAAAGGCTTTTGCTAACAAGAAATCCCACTATTTATGGAGTAAAAGTCCATTTTCCTAAATAACTTTCCTTCCTTCATTGATCTTATGGTCTCTAGCTATTTTCCTTCTCTTTTAGGACCCCATCCTTCAATTTCATCTTCTCTCCTTTACCAAGAATTCAAAAATTAGTAGCCTTTCCTTTATCAAGTAATTGGTCTATGTTTAAGCATGAAGTATTTAAAATATTTCTTTCATAAAAAATAATCTTCACTCATGATGACTTCACAAGCTACAATTGTGAAGCTATAGGATTTTTAGGTACAACAATATTTTTCAACCCTATTGAAGAGGAATCTTCCATGAAAGTTTTTGGATGGGTGATTCAAATTTTGGGAGACAACTATTGGATTACAGGGGTGGGAGGAAAATATGAAGGTGCCTCACATATGTGGATGGGGCAAGTGGAAATGACTAGGAGATAAGGGAAATCCTCTAATAGGGGAACGAATTGATGAGGGAGAAGACTCAGACCCAACATCAATTATAGGCGAATAATACTAAACTATAATTATTAGCATCTCAGGGTAGAGGCATGCCATCTACATCTTTATGTAAACTAAGATATCTTATTCTTACCTCTACGAGTATGAGACTTTTGTTGGTAGGTACATAATTCCTAGCATCCCTCTCCTTTTAATTATTTTCACACCTTATTTTGAATGGTTTTTCCGCCATCTTTAAGACTTCTTGATAATATTGTGCAATTATTATCCAATCTTCTTTTTCATCCCATACATGATCAAAGATCATTTGAAAACATGTTATGAATAAAATATTTAGAACCGTCAAATCTATACATGGAAAAAGTGAGATGGTACTTGTTTAATATGCTTTGAAGAACTTCAAACCCTTTCTTTTTCAAGATATAGATTCTCCCAAGATCACACAACTTGATAAGGAAAGAATAACCCCTTCTTATCAATTCTCCTAAAATAGTAGACCTGGTTGTTGTATAAAGAACATGTACATAGTTACACCACTGCTAGGGATGCAAGGACAATAAAAATTGGGGGACAAGTTTCTAGGATGGAGGGACAATGGACCTCAATTTGGAGAGGACAAGAGGACAATGATGGGGGGGAGGGGGGTGATGGTGGGTGCATAGAGGTGCATATGCTGTATATTTTTTATATAGTACTTAAATTATAGTTGTGAAAATATGTATAAGACTATTAGAAGTAAAATAGTAAAATATAAATGCCAAATACTAAATAGTAAAATACTTAAGAATTGAATAATGAAAATTAAAGTTTTAAACCTCCATACAAATTAGAAATTAGAGTACTCAATACTCAATAATCAATACTCAACACCGTATACTCAATACTCAATGCTCAATACATACAAGAGAAACACATTTCTTAATTCAACGGGGTAGTTTTGCCAATTAGTCTTAGTTCAATAGTAATTTTTTCATCTCCAAGTCTTAGAGATGAGTTTGAGTATCTTTGTTTCTCTAGGTAGATAAGTTAATGATATGAGATAGATATGAGCCAAGATATTCAAGGATACATTATTGGAGTCAAGATATTTTTGATGAAATGAATTAGAATCCTTGGAAAATGCTTGCTCTAATATCAATTTTTTCTTGGAAAGTCAAGAAAATATGTGGAAGATAACACCAATGTAGGCATGCCCACTCTTGAAGTTTGGATGAGTCTATGATTTTTTAGAAGCTCCAAAAATATTTAATCTCCATTATAAATCCTATGAATTGAAACCACTCCTAACGCACAAATATGTGTAGTTCTCGTCAAACAAGCATATGCAAATGATCTTTTTATGCTCATATTTGAAAATATGTTATTGATGAAATGTATACGTAGTGCATAGAAAAATAGACTTTTTTTTTTGATGCATATTTCTCATTATACGTAGTTAAAGTTGAACTTATCAAGAATCACCAATTTTTTTTCTCCTGTCAAAGTTTCCCTATAAAATCTACACGTTTAAAAAAAAATCACATATTCTTGAAGATGACTCTCTCCTTTAGTGCTAAATATAAATTTTAGGTTTTTTAATATGATTTACTATTTTTTCCTTTTTTTAGAAGTAACATCTTCTCGAATGTTAAAATACCTACTTGCACTTTTTTGAAACTATAACATATCATAACTAATCAAAACACTATGAAATTTATATAATGATGATCTTGAATCCAATATATATAAAAGGGTATTTAAAAAAAAAAAAAGTTTAGGTTTTATGAAGAAATGAGATTTGACCAAAATAGGCTTGGACTTCCTAAATAAAGACATAAATTTGTGCTTTTACTAATAGTGTTTATATAAAAATAAATTACAAGGTCACTTAAATGTTATATTTTATATAATATTTTACTCCTAAAAAATATAAATAATTTGACTCAACAATGTTAAGTTTAAGCCATAGGGGATGCCTAGGCATATCTATGATACTCATGCATCCCCATAAGTGTATAAGGAATTCTAGGAAATTGATGTACCTCAATAGTGACTAGAAGTTTTAGATGGCATCTTTCGAAACTTGGGGATGTTATCCACACATCCTTTGGATGCCCCCATTCTAGGAACACTTGATATTTGGGGGGATGTGTCCCCATGGAATATTAATGATGCATAATTTCCAAGAATACAATTCAATCTAATATAGTAATTGGTAGGATCTTGAGGAATTAAATACTACTAGATATTCTGACACTGGTATGTGATACAAAGTAAAAAAATACCAAAACAACTAGGGGTGGGGGGTGTGTGGATCACATTGAAGGACATAATCGCTGCAAATGTAATAACACTACCATAATTCTATGTGTTCCATATATATATATATATATATATATATATATATATATATATATATATATATATATATATATATATATATATATATATATATATATATATATATATATATATATATATATATATGTTAATCAATATTGGTTATGGTAAATTAATTTAAATTAGGCATTATTAACACACACACACACACACATATATACATATTTTGTATAAAATTAATGATTAATAAAATGCAATAATGATTAACCAATAACTATCAGGGATTAACTCTATATCAATCCAATATGACTAGAGCTACAACATTAGCACTCCCTCATAGCTAGGGAGGATTGCTATAGATCACATTATGCTTTCAAGAATATAGAAAGATATCATCTCAATTCGATATTCTTGGAATGACATATTTTAGGATATCAACATATATCCATCAAATCAGATATACTTTGACTGATGTTATTTCATCAACACTCCCTCTTAGTGAGGGAGGACTCAAACAAAACTACCATCTCACAAAATGATGATCTTGAAAAATCTTATCAATCTCACAATCCTATGATATGAGCACTAGCATCAACACAGAGATTCCTATTAACAAGAATATCATATCCTACAAATATATGAGTTATCTGATTTCTTGCACACTCTGAGACAATATTGAATGTAGTCTATTAGATAAAAATATTGATCTTAGGGACAAAAAGTAGTCTCCATTATGATAAGTATCATGATTTTTGATACACTTTGGGACATCAACTTAATGCAGTCTATCATGATACATCAGTTATCATGATCTCTAACACATTTTGGAACAACAATTTAATGTAGTCCATGATGATAAGAGATGAAGCCATTGTTAAGATCATCTCCATACGATAGAGACCTCACAGCACACACATCGATGAAAGATCATCACCTCTCATGAAATTTTCCAATAAAATCATATAGAAACTCACATGTATCCACTATGAAACATCTCAAAGGGTGGATCTACCATAGCTTCTCTTAGATGGTGGAACAAGGGTTTTCACCTTAAGCTTCTCCCTCACAGAGAAGAATGCATTACAAGGAATTTCCCTACAAACTTTTCTTTCATAGAGAAAAAAACTCATTAACAAGGAAATGCACCTCAAAATTCTCTATCTAAACAAAGATTTTGGGAAGTCATATCCTCTAGATGCTCCCTTAGTAGCTCTCTTTGTCGAAGGATTCTTGAGATAAACTGTTAGACTCCCTTTGAATCTGATATCAATCTTCCAAATTTTTGGTAATAAGTTGTCACTTCCTCATGATGTACACAGGGGAGGGAAAATAAAAACTATGCAATGACAGACATGTATTTTTAGACTCCCTCTTAATATAGAAGGAGTTTTAGACTCACTTTATCCAACCTGATCATCAAATGACTAATGAATTCTAGATCAAAACTTCTTTGAAGCTACTATCATAAGATTGAGTGTTAACAATATTTGGTAGCATGTGTAAAGCACCAACCTTGTTTTCTTGCAAGAATTTCCTCAGACAAAAAGCAAAAGATGAAGGAAAATGAATTTTTCTAGTACATATAAATAAATTCAATTAAGACAAAATAGAGTGAGTAGATAAATGTGATACTCAAAGACAACAAGTACTTATCTGCACATGAATGGAACATCTTCCCTTCAAAGATGGTTCAAGTGGGAATAGACATTATGTATCATTTCTCCCCACAATGTAAAGTTTCCATTTTTATATATTTTTAACAATTTTGCATCATATTGTTGGTGTAAATAAGTATTTACTATTTACACTTTACTTAAGTTTACTTAGGTTAATGCTTTAGCATATTAGTTGTCATGTAGACACTTAGGAATATGCATAGTCATATGAGTTATCTTGTTGACAACACAAGAGTTAGCAACTTATTAGGGCACATGGTGTCTACAAAATCTCTTTATGAGATACACCTATGTAAACTTATCCTATCATCATCGCACAAACTCTTGTGCTCAATGGAGGATAATCCACTCTTGGTGGACATGTGCTCAGTTGTGATGTTTATCTCTTTGTTGACTCCTAGTCATTCTAGTTGCCTTTATATACAAGGCACTTCTAGTGTGTATTCATCTCATATCCAAATAGCTCATATCCAATCATCGAATATCTATTATCATTTTGATCATTATTGAGATACTCATTTAATCATCATTAGTGTCTCTTGTGCTATCTATTGAGCTTCTTGACCTTGGTGTTGAATTATTGCCTTATGAAAATTCTTACATGGTATCAGAGCTATACCAAATTCTTACATGGTATTAGAGATACGGGAGCTTCATTGCATAGCCATTGGAGAAATTTTTTTGCAGGTTAAGATTGGAGCTTGCTGGTGCAAATCAGATATTGGTATCACATTCAAAAGGTCAAAAAACCCCCCAAATCGACTTTTATTTCATCAAAATCAGACATTTGAGGTGAAATCTAGAGTCATTTGATTTTCAGAGGTGTGACAATGGTGATTTAGGAAGAATAATTACAGAGGTGATTTTCAAATAGCGATATCTCCCTCATACAAACTCCTTTTTTCAAGCAATTTTTTTTTGTTTTGGGGTAGAATTTCGTGATCTACACCAATACACATTGGTGTAGGATGTTTGAGATCTTTGTTCCTGAATTTTTTTGAAAATCACAAATCCCAATTTTTGCAACTTCAAAGGCTTAGTTCAGGCTCATATGGACACATATTCAGGTGCTATTCTTTTTGAAAGTGTATAATTTTTTGTCTACTTTTCAAATCTGGCATCAGTTTGGAGTAATTTTGAGTAGACATAGTACTTTCAAATTTTGGTCTCATTTTGGCCTATTGGCACTTGTAATTAATTAGATCCTTGAGAGATCTTGTTTGTTATATTGTTGAGTTTAATATAGCTTCATATTTGTTGTTGTAACTAGCAAAATTAGAAATCCACTCAGGCCCTAAATTGGAAAGTGGCCATTGTAATCACTCTAAATATAAAGTGCCAAATCATGCATTATGGGGGGTTTCTTTGATTTTTTTCTTCATTATGGGGGGGATATCATGTCTTCTTATTTCCTTCCTATGGGGGGATCATTTTTTCTACATGCATGATGTATATCATATTAGGGGGGTCTTGATTACTCCATCCTTGCATGCATCTTGTACTACATCTCTTTTTTTGGAGGAGATTTTTCTCGTGAGGTTTTCCCTCTTTCTCCATTTTTAGAGATATTGTATTGCATTTGTACATGAGTACCTAACATGTCCTAATAGCCAAGACCCACATTGCATCTTGCATTTAGCTTTGTGAGCTTAAGTGCATTCCCCTAAGTTGCACTTAAGGGGGGCTGTTGGTGTAAATAAGTATTTACTATTTACACTTAAGTTTACTTAAGTTAATGCTTTAACATATTAGTTGTCATGTAGACACTTAGGAATATGCATAGTCATATGAGTTGTCTTGTTGACAACATAGGAGTTAGCAACTTATTAGAGCACATGGTGTCTACAACATCTCTTTATGAGATACACCTATGTAAACTATCCTCTCATCATCGCACAAATTGTGCTCAATGGAGGATAATCCACTCTTGGTGGACATGTGCTTAGTTGTGATGTTTATCTCTTTGCTGACTCCTAGTCATTCTAGTTGTTTGTATATACAAGACACTTCTAGTGTATATTCATCTCATTTCCAAATATCTCATATCCAATCATCGAATCTCCATTATCATTTTGATCATTATTGAGATTCTCATTTGATCATCATTAGTATCTCTTGTGCTATTTATTGAGCTTCTTGATCTTGGTGTTGAATTATTGCCTTAGGAAAATTCTTAACATGGTAATAGAGCTATACCAAATTCTTACAATATTCAATTATGAAAAACTTCTTTATGTTATTTGCAAAGAATCATCTTTGGAGATCAACGAAAAGAACAAGAGCATAATAAAGAAAATGACTCTTATATTACATGCATAGTTAAGAGATTGGTTATGACATGCAAATAAAATTAGTATTCAAGGTTAAACAACCAAGAATACTTATCTAATGAATCATTAACATTTCTAATGCACCATTCTTCTCTTCCCAATGTTATTCTTAATGATGTGAGTACTTTATATGTATGTGAGAGTCTAATTTTTAGTTTCTTCTAGCATCACAATGCAAATTGTAGTTGGAATTTGATATGAAATTCAAATTACTCTACCCTCTTGGGAATTCCCAAATAAACAAGTGTTTCAATCTCAAAGATTCCCCTACAACTCCTTATTATCTAACGACTCTTCTCAACAATCAATTTATGTTGGATGTGTTAGACTCCCTATTAACATAAGGGTAAGTGCACCAAGTTGTGGTGCCAAAATGGGGGTATAAGTGGCCATTTTTTTTTCTAAAATCAACAAATTGTGAACTTCGACAAGAATTTGAAGATAGTTATGCTCAAAATTTTAAGATATGACAAAAAAAGGTAGTAGTCCTTTGAATCTAGTTTCTAAATTACTATTTTTTTTCAAAATGGTTTAGTTTTAGGTCCTCAAAAAAGGGGGCCACAGAAAGTGGTACTATTTTTTTTCAAAAAAAAATAACATAGTGCAAATTGTGCCCCCCCTAAAATTTTAACTTTTATTTGAAATTCTTCAATCGCTCTGGTTAAAAGTTACCTAACACCGTGTAGTTTATCCCAAATTTTTCTGGTAATTTTATAATGTGTATTCTTTTAATGAATTTTGTAATTGGACACATCCTAAAAATGTGAAATATTTGTGTGCTACCCCTAGAAATTCTTGAAAACTAATCTAAAATCAAAACTTATTTTTTTAAAAGTGTGTAGAATGGAGTCTAGTTTCTAAAAAACTAAGTTGTTGTGAACTTCGATGAATGGGCTAAAATCTACACCCCAATTATTACATGTTGGTTTTTGAGAGAAAATGGACATACATTCAAAATAAATTATAGTTGAAAGGCTTAACGTAGTTCAAATTCAAAATAAATTATATGGTTATATAGCTAACATAGAGATCTACAATGTCATGTAACCCGATTTTATTGATGCTCAACCACAAGGAAACTTGAAGGAGAGCACACAAGAAAAATCAATAATTTTTTGTATATTTGCTGCAAAACACATCTAAGACCAATTTAGAGACTCCAAACCTTTGGGTTGGACCTCAAAGAAAAATACAAGCCTCAGGCTTGGTAGAATCCAAAGCTTCAAATAGCACACATGCACTATTTAAAGCATTTTAAAATTCATGCTTACATAGCGCGTACATGCTATATTGCACACACTTTGTAAGCTTGAATTTCAATAGAGAGTGAAGGAGAGAAGGAATGAGAGAGGGAGAGAGGGTAGAGAGTGAGAGAGAGTAGAGGATGGGGAGAGTAGGAGATGGGAGAGGGTGGGAGAGAGAGAGAGAGAGAGAGAGAGAGAGAGAGAGAGAGAGTAGGGGATGTGAGAGGGTGGGATAGGCAGAGAGAGAGAGTAGGGGGTGGGAGAGAGAGAGAGAGAGAGAGAGAGAGAGAGAGAGAGAGAGAGAGAGTAGGGGATGGGAGAGGGTGGGATAGGGAGATAATGATTTTTCACATAGTGTGTACGCGCTATATGAAAACACAACCAAATGGTTATAACGAAAGTTTGGGTCCCTACTAACCCATATTCTCTTTTTTGTCTGTTGTTTGTTTTGTTGTTTCAAAAGAAAACATGGGTTTTGTGTTATTGGAAGCTAGCAAACACCAAAATCAATTATTGGATAAACTATTCGAAGGCTTTTTAAACATTTTTTCATGCTATTAGAAGCTAGAAAACACCAAATTCAATAATTGAATGCACCATTTGAAGGCTTTTTTAACATTCTTTCTATAGAAAAGGTTAGTACATTTCTTTTTAAATATCCTTTGTTGTTACAAAAAGAAATTTTATTATAATTTGACAAGTTGTTTAATATATAGTGAATTCATTGAAATTTGTATATTTGAATGAATTGTTATTTGGAAATGGTTAGAAATTTGACAAGTTGTTTAATATATATTGTGCATTCATTGAAATAATTGTAATTTGTATATGTATTTGAATGATTTGTTATTTACAAATTGTAAGTAATTTAGATGTTTGAATAATATGACCTATAAAAATCATCGTCATGCTAAGGAAGAAACCAAAAACTCAAACAATAGAAGAGAGGGAGAGAGATTTGGAAATCAAAAGAGATAAAATAAAACTACTACGTGAACAAAGAAAATTGCAATGCAATAATAAAGAATTATCTTTTGAAGAGGAACACTAACCACCAATACAAAGAAACAAAGAGGAAGAATAGGAAAGACAAAGAGAATGAATGAGACTCTTATGCTGAAGAAGACAATTGAATTGTGAAGCTACACCATCTTCCAATGTTGGAGTCACATCATCATCTCATGTTGAAGAGACAATAATTTCTACACTCCATCATGTCATGTTGAAGGCACAACATCGACATATCAAGTAGGTGATATTCCATCTTTTGCATCTTATTTCCAAGGCACATCATCTTTGGTTCAAGGTATGCCAAAGGCTCAACCTTATGTTGATGTTCAAAATGTTGAGGGAATAGAAGAGATTATAACACCTTCTAGAATTCATTTTAGAAGACCAAAATATTTGATTGATATTGATACTAACATTTTGAAATCAATGCTTGACAAGATTAGTAAGCCTACTTGTCAAAGAAAATTCAATCGTATGTGGAGATTATTCTTTGAAGAATTAAATATTACAAGTCAATGCCAATTATTTGTTGAAATGATGAGGAATTCAAAATTTAGGCCCATCATGAATATTCTTGGGCTCAGAACAATGGATGATTCAAATGAAAAAAATATTGTAAATAATCTAATGAGTGCATATTACAAAGTGGGTTCTAAATCACGCACCAAAGATAGTAATATCACAAGACACATACATACATTGACAATCGTAAGTACCCAATGAAGCAAGTTTGACTCATGAGAAAGACAAACAAAAAATTTAAAATTGGTAGAGGTACTCTAAGGAGAGCCATGACAAAGCATGAGAGAGTGAAAGATCCAACAAAAAATGAGTTATGGACTTTTAATGATAGACTACCATGAAAGGATAAAGAAATTAGTGAAGCTTTGAAATCACTGATTGAATATTTTTGGATAAATAAAATGTGTGTTTCCCCTAATCAAAGAGATGTTGTAAGGAGGATTGGTAGCTCAAATCACAATTCACATGTGAAACATTTTTTGGACTCAACTCCAACACAATTGTTTGCAAAATTTATTGGTATGTATCCTCAAATTTGAATAAGTCAAAGATTTTTTGAGATGGGTAAACCTTTTTATGTGAAGGTAAATCACACATGCACAACTTGTTGTTGTAGGATACATACTGAATTTTCTAACCATTTTGATGTTTTTACGCACATATGTGTGTTTTTGCATTCTAAGTTTGTTTTGCAAGATTGTGACATGAATGAGCCACCTAGATTTTCAAGGGAATTCATATCCAACATTTAAGTGAAATAGGTGACGATTAACAATTTTACAAGATGTCATGCCTGGATGGTACATGCTTATTTTGTGGTTCTTTGCAACTTTTATCAACTTGTGAACATATGGATAGTACACATGCAATTGGAAATGAAATAAGAAATTATGGAAAATATAAGACAACGACATATGCTCTAAAAGATGGTAAACAAAGTAAAAGATGTGATTTAGTCATTGAAAAGATTCCAGTGTATGAGTTAATGAAGATTTTTCATGAAAATATTATTGATGAGTATGCAAGGCATACACATAGAGCTCGATGAATAGATTTGTAATTCAAGTTGTGCAAGGATACATTTCTGCTAGATACCATTGTTTCAATTGTAGACTTCACAAAGAACTACACACTACAACCACAAAATGAGGTGCAAGCAAAGTATTATACTTTTCAATAGGTTTCCATATTTGTTTACATAACATTTGTGCATTCACCTACAAGTACATATGATGACAGGAAGATATTGAAAGAGTACCATTTTTACATCAACGATGATTGATCACATTCTACAAAGTTTGTACATGGTTATTTTCAACTATTTTATGAAAATTTGGCTAATAGAGGCATATCACCAACACATTATTTGGTCAGACAATTGCACATCTCAATTCAAGAATGCACAAATGTTTTATTGGTTGAGCAGGATGCACAGGTTGTCTAGAATTTAATTTGTGTGAAATTTCAGAGAGGTTGGTAATGGAAAGGGAGAGCACAATGGTTAGGTGCATACATCAAAAGAGCCTTAGCTCATGAAGAATTAAAGTACCAAGATGGAACAACATTGAGAGATGCAAAACCCATTGTCCAGTGGTGTAACACTACAATGTGTCCAAGTAAGGAAGGTGAGTCTATTGTTGATAGAATTTTTTGGTTGATAGATAATAATAACATTGCACCATATGAGGATTGTTGCACACTGACAAGATCAAGTGAGTTGCACTCTTTTAGAAGCTCTAATGTAGGTTCATGGAGTATTCACACACGAAAAATGACATGCTTTTGTCCATCATGTGCATAGGAAAATTGGGATGAGCGTAAGTCGACTAAATGGGTGGACGAATGAGATATATAGATTTTGGTTCCAATTGACACCTATCATCCCCCACAGGCATTGGAAATGGTAGAGATGGATTCATCCATTGACTTTGACCGCTTGTCTAATCTAGTGAGACCTAGTATTATATATATATATATTTGTTAATTCAATATGTAACATTATAACTTTTATCTGAGTATTTGCTAAATTAATGACCACATTTTGTATAGTTATCACTACGGGCCATGTTTTTGCTGTGATTGCACCTAAAGAAAATGAAGAAGGGACAAATTATTATTTTTGTCATTGTGTCCAGGCCAATTTTTTTTTTGGATCACTCAGTTATCAGTGGTGAATGTTTAGAGTACCATATAGGTGTAGTGGTTGTAACTAGCACATGACTTAGATGATACTCTATGAAGAACCTTAACTTGTGGTTATTTGAGGATTGGAAAACATGGAGGAAGATTCTTCATTATTCAAATCTTGTTGTCATGGAAAATGTCCACTTGATAAAATATGGTGGAAAACCACATAATAAGACTCTTTGGAAGGTTTGCAAGTCAAACCACGAGGCAATACTTGAGACATTAAAATGTAGACTAGATCCAATTGGTTTATTAGATTGAATATAATTACAAAAACATGGACCTCTCTTGCTTTTTGTGATGTAGAGTGCACAACTATGTAGCCTCAAATGGAATTTCCCACTCTTTGGTGCAGGGCACCTCCCTTCTTTTTGGTTTTTGAAGTTTTTTAAGGGTCATTTAAGATTTTGTGTGTGTCTAATAATTTCCAAGAGTCCTTTGAATGCAACTAGTCCCAATTTGTTTGTAAAAGAGCCAAAATTGCTCATTAGGTCCTAAGTTGGTCAAAAGTTGCTTAATGAGCCAAAAGTTGCTCAATAGATAAAATTTTGTTAGGGTTGGGAAACTAAGGTATTTGGTTACCTAATATGTCCTAGGAATCCTCACTAGGGTCTTAGAATGGTCCTAGATTGACCTATTTGATCAAAAGATGTAAAGAGCAAAAATTGCTCAAAAGTTGCAAATGATAGGTTGGGAAGTTGCAACTAACCATGTTCAGGTATTTGAGCATGGGGAAACATATTTTGGAAGGTTAGAAGGTTTTCAATATGAGGAAGCACTCAAATTCCTCAAAATTGCCTAGTACACCTAATTGCACCCAATTAGGTCCCTAGCGAGAAAGATGTTAAGTTTTCAAGGACTTCTTAAATAAAATAGGTTTTCAAATACCCGTTTGAGCCTCCTTTAACATATCTCAACCTTAGTATAGGTTTTATGGATCAACAAATAGATCCTCCAACAAGGCACCCTTTTTAATCATAAAATAGGGTGGTTTTCCAAAGCAACTACCTACTGCCCTTGCTTCCAATGCTCTAGACTATCAATAGTTTCCTCAAATGGACCCAATCAAAGGAATATTAGGTCAATTTGATTCTTCAACCTCTGCAAATAAGAAATACCCAAATTGGTCTCTTACAAATCCTCAAACCTAGGGCTTTCTCAATATATGACTTCCCAAGCCAAATTTAATCAACTGAAGATTGATTCACCATCTCCAAGGCATATGTAGACATAATCATCCATAAAATACCCCTCTCTAATGAACAGATCTCCTACTATTGCTCCTTAGGCATGCATTTCATGTACCTATGGCCACCTAAACTCTATTAGAGATCTCCAACTATGCAAACTCCTATCCAAACACTATTAGAAGGAATAATTACATAGTAATACAAGTTGTGTGTGTCTAATAAGAAACTAGTCCTAAGTTGTTTTTAAAACAGCCAAAATTGCTCATTAGGTCCTAAGTTGGTTCAATGTTGCTCAATGAGCCAAAATTTGCTCAATAAGTTAAAAGTTAGGTATAGGAAACTAAGGTATTTGGTTACCTAATAGGTCTTAGGAATCTTAACTAGGGTCCTAGAATAGTCCTAGATGGACTCATTTGACAAAAAGATGTAAAGAGAAAAAAATGCTCAAAAGTTGCAAATGGAGGTTTGGGAAGTTGTAACTACCCATGCTTGGGTATATGAGCATGGCAAACATATTTTGTAAGGTTAGAAGTTTTCTAGTCAGGTTTCACACTCTTTTCCAACCAAGTTGCATTTTGGAGCAACTTTTACAACTTTTGCAATTTTGCACAAAAAGTGCAACTTTTGCAAAGTTCACTAGATTTCACTTTTAGGACTTGGAAAAGGTTCCAAATTATTAAAAAACAACTAAAAAAACCTAATTCTAGGCTATCTTGACCAAAAAATCATAAGACTCAATTTTGCCTAATTAACAACTTATGCTCATATCTTGCACAAGGTGGCCTAGGCATACATATCTTGCCCATATCTCTCTCACCGTTCATCATGGGATCAAACTGTCTACTCCGTTAGCTCTAAGTGGTTGGGTAAACCTTAGTACCAAGCTCATCTTGTCCTGTTGATTACTTGAACGTTCAGGTATGCCAGACAATATTGACCCTAAGAGTCACTAAATGTCATAGGGAAATGATCTTTGATGTGGCATATCTCAGAGCTCGTGTGAGGTATGGATGTAATTATGGATGCTATAGGATCATGTTTCAAAAACCTAAAATAATATCTCTCTCCTTTTGGAGATTGGATTTCATTTTGATTTTGTGACCCCATGTTGGGTGATGTTGAAACTTGTACTATTGGCCAATACAAAGTCGCGAACTGGTGATTCTCTCCAATTGTTCATTGTGTGATCAAACTATCTATTTTGTTATCTCTGGGTGGGTAGGGTAACCCTAGTCCCAAGCTCATCCCATCCTGTTGACCGCTTGAACATTCTTCAACATGCCAAATAGAATTGACCCTAAGAGTCACTAAATGCCATAGGGAAACGATCTTTGATAGGGCATATCTTGGAGCTCATGCTAGGTATGGATGTAATTATGAGTGCTACAAGATCATGTTGCTGGCACCTACAATAACCTCTATCTCTTTTTGGAGATTGGATTCCATTTTGATTTTGCGGCCCCATCTCAGGTGATGTTGAAACTTGTACTGTTGGCAAGTACAAAGTCACCAATTGGTGAATCTCTCCATCCGTTCATCATGAGATTGTACTATCTATTTTGATAGCTTTGGGTGGCAGAAAAACTCTAGACCCAAGCTCATCCTGTCCCATTGATCGCTCAAACTTTCTCAAGCACATCGAATAGAGTTGACCCTAAGAGTCACTAAACGCCATAGGGAAATGATCTTTGACATAACATATCTTGGATGCAATTATGAGTGCTATAGGATTGTGTTGTTGACACCTACAATAACCTCTCTTTTTTGGAGATTGAATTCTATTTTGATTTTGCGGCCCCATCTTCGGTGATGCTGAAACTTGTACTGTTGGCCAATACAAAGTCACCAACTAGTGAATCTCTCCAACTGTTCATTGTGGGATCAAACTATTTGTTTTGTTAGCTCTGGGTGGTCAAGTAAACCCTAGTCCCAAGCTTGTCCTATCCGGTTGACTGCTCGAATGTTCTCGGGTACACTAAATGGAATTGATCCTGAGAGTCACTAAATGCCATAGGGGAACGATCTTTGATGGGACATATCTCAGAGCTTGTGTGAGGTATGGATGCAATTCTAGGTGCTATAGGATCATATTGTCAACACCTACAATAATCTCTCTCTCTTTTTGGAGATTGGATTCCATTTTGAATTTTTGGCCCCTTCTTGGGTGATGCTGAAACTTGTAGTGTTGGTTAGTACAAAGTCAAAAACTGGTGAATCTCTCTAACTATTCATCATGAGATTGAACTATCTATTCTGTTACCTTTGAGTAGATGGGTAAACCCTATTCCCAAGATCATCCCATCTTGTTGACCACTTGAACATTCTCTGGCACACCGAATAGAATTGACCCTGAGAGTCACTAAATGCCATAGGACATCGATCTTTGACGGGGCATATCTCAGAGCTTGTGCGAGGTATGGATGCAATTCCAAGTGCTACAGGATCATGTTGTCTACACCTACAATAAACTCTCTCTCTCTCTCTCTCTCTCTCTCTCTCTCTCTCTCTCTCTCTCTCTCTCTCTCTCTCTCTCTCTCTTTGGAGATTGGATTTGGTTTTGATTTTGCAGCCCCATCTCAAGTGATGTTGAAACTTGTAGTGTTGGCCAGTACAAAGTTGCCAACTAGTGAATCTCTCTAAACGTTCATTGTGGGATCAAACTATCTACTTTGTTAGCTTTGAGTGGCTAGGTAAACCCTAGTCCCAAGTTCATCCCATATTGTTGACCACTTGAACGTTCTTGGGTATGCTGAATATAATTGACCCTAAGAGTCACTAAATATTGTATGTCGTTACTTGGAAGAATGAAAAAGATACAAGAAGTTGAACACTTAAAGGAAATTTTAATGAAGAAAAAGTATCGTAAAAACATGAACTAACTTAATCCAAGGTAAAACTTCAATGTTTAATGCAGTTTTCTCTTTGGCCCCTCTCACAGATATTGTATCTGACATTCTTCTAAGTTGTCTAATTGATATTGATTTTGCTCAAGCATTTCAAGGATAGTGTTGCATTTATATATCCTTATTATATTACTATAGATAAGAAGCCCAACATCGTGATTATTTCTCCATCTAGGAAATCATGGATTCAACATACATTTTGTGTGTAACATTATTTTATTGAGGACTTGACATTAAAATAGGTGGACCACTGCCAAAAGGCCACTTGAAAATATTTTTCCTTGCCACAACTTTCAAAATTAGATTTTTCATTCTATCATTGCCCTTAAAAAGATATATTTTGAGGAATATTGGAGGCACAACAACTGTAGAAAGCCATGAATGCTAATTTGAATCCATGGACACAAGAATTTATTCCTCTTACAGTACAATACATGACTCTCCCTCCATGCCCATCCACTTTCCCAATTGCCCCTCCAACAATGAATGTAACCTCACTAATATCATACAATATTTTTCTAGTTCCATCCCAACCACAAATAAATTATGTTCCACACATGATGAATTATATTCTAGAAATCTCTCCACTGAGTTTACCTCTCATGGGTTGCCCAACTCCTTTTCCTCCTATAAATACTCCCTTTCCTAGTGGAAGAATAGTGGAGCCATCTAATTGTCTGCCCACTTTTTCAGTTTGCCCTCCTCATGAGCAACAAGGTTTGAAGGGTCCTCCACAACATCATTCTACGGACTTTGACCCACTTTGACCACCTAGTGTTTATTAGCTTGCACATACCTAAACAAGGCTTAGTCAAACCAACTTGATCTAAGAACACCAACACACCACCCTGACTTGGCTAGAGTCACAACAAGCCTCAAAGCAACAACAACAAAAACAAAGTCAACACAAGGGTTGTTAGGTGTTCCGCACCAGGATAACGATAGACAAAAGATATCAAAGAAAAATGCAACAACTATAGTTATAGGAATCATAAGACAAGCATATATAATGTGTTTCCATGAATAAAGATCTTGAAGAGATGAATAAGCAAGCAATATTGATATCAAATTCCATGAATAAATTAAAAACTTTATTTCAAGTATTCTCATGCTTTGAAGATAAAGCATATAATATAAACTCTTCAAATGTTTATGATGATAATAAGATTCAAGTTTGGAAATTTACTTAATGCAGCCAACTCAAGACTCAAACTTCAATGTTAATTGTATGGTAGTAATAAGAATTCAAGTTTCACAGTTCTTATCCCAACAAAAACTCCAAATAAGTTACTCATAATCAAAAGTACTCAAAACTTGTACAATTTAAACACAAATTAATATCATAGACTTATTCACATGTCAAAATATATTATTAAAGCTTATTATAATAATTCCTACCCTTATTTGGATGCAAATTACATTAAAATGAAATACATGAAATACTTAAAACATAAACAAGAAAAACAAGATATATATTATGATAACCAATAAATGTCATACATGAACAAATTGATGCATCAAAGTTGTAAGTCTAATAATGTCATGCATCAAATATATGTCATACATCAAATATAAGATGTCATATATACACCAAATGTATATCAAATATATCCACTAATAGAAAATCCATATGTCCACTAATGCCTATACATGTGTGTCCATCCCTATATCTTCTCCTTCCCACGAGGGGAAGGAAAGAAATTCCTAGATTTCTTTAGATATCATTGGATGGAAGGAGATGATGGGGATGATGGGCTCTTCCTCACACACTTGCTCATCCTCTTGTTTAGGCTCCTCTCTAACTGGAGCTGATACAATCAAAGTATGTATGAATCAATAATTATTATACATTTAAGTCAAATATATGTACACACAAAATTAATTATTTTCTTACCACCACCAAATAGTCACTTTGTACATCCACTTCAAGGGTTCATAGATGATCTGTAGTAACAAGGCCCTACAACAATTCAATCAATATAATCACTCGATCATACTTATAAATACCATTTAAAATTTTAATACTAACTATTATAAATAACAACTAAAACTATGAAAACTCTTTGATACCTGGGTCAATGGCTTTGAACTAGCCATAACGAGAACAACTCCATGATCGATGGACTGGCAAAGATGAGGAGGAGTCTTGGATATCAAGAACTGCAAATCATATAATACAATGTACACATTTTTTAATAGAATATAATAAAATCAAATAAATTAAATTAACATGAAATAAATGTACCTCTATGAAGCTCGTATCATGCCTAGGCTTAGAGTCCCTTGTGAATGATGGTCCAGTAGAGAAATAATGCACATGGATAATTTTTTTTTGTGAATCCTTCATATGATTAGTTAATAAATATATGTATTAATTTAAATGATTAAATCAATACATACCTCTCGACTCGTTGACGAGACATAAAATGGGGTCAGGGAATCTATACTAGGGCCATGAACACTCTTACCCTAAAGTTTGAATAATGTCAAGACATGTTAATTAATTAATCATTCATTGTACATATGAAATGTGATCAAATTCATTTATTATAATTGTGATTTATCTATGTGTCAATGTGTTACTCAAAAACTCAAATTCATTTATTATAATGTCAAATGTGTTACTCAAGAACTCATCAATGACTAGCCCATCATCCTCAATATCTCCAACATGACTGCCCAATGTGCATAAGGATTCACATGATGTGCACATGTGACCATGACACAAAGAAGACTCCTCCTTAACTAATGGATTGGCACAATGAATGAGGGTTTGTGTCAAAGCATTGATAGTCCCTAGAGTATTGGTCTCTACATGTTCATGCACAACTAAAGGAATAATGACATGCTCACCTTGTGGCTTGACAACAGGTGTGCAAACTGCATTAGGGTCATGACGTGCCCCCAACCTCTCAAGTGATAACCCCCCACCAGTACCTTGAGAATCTAACATGTCAAAATAATTGGTGATCTCCCGAAGGACAAATTCACAATATAATTTTTTTAAGAAATTCATTGGAACCTCATGATTATTGCAGGAAGGGACATCAAAGACCATCCACTGTCTATCCCAAAAGTTATTTCTAATATTATCATGTATGCACCAGTGGATGGGGAACCTTTAAGTTGTATGTTTAACAATGTCTTATTCTCCAGATTTTTTAAACAATGCACATATTCTACCTTTCACTATGTCCTTTTTTCTTATATCTTTATAGGATAATTTGTTTGCAGAATATCTTCTTTGTTCTTCTCTCTTAACACACCAAATATCCAACTCCCAATTGTGCTCTCATAGGATTTGTTTCTCTGCAAGCTTTCGACCTACCAATGATTGCTTCTAATTCATTTTTTCCTCTTTCTTTTCATTCATTATATTGTCTTGGGTGCTAGGAGTAGGTCTTTGAATTGGTGGAGGTTGTGGAAGTTCTTGCTATTCTTGTGGAGGGTTTTCATTTTGATTTTGTTGATCAGGTTGGGGATTTGGTGGTTGATTATTCACATTTCCTGATAAGAAACCAATTGCATTTTAAATAAATAATTTTTTTTGAAGAAATAATAAAAAACATACAAAACAATGCAAAAACATTCAAAACAATGGAAAAACAAGAGTAGAAAACATACTTGATGATCTCGATCTTGATCTTTGACGATGAGGAGGCATTTTGAGGATGAGAGTGAGCAAATTCTTCAACTTCTACTTGAGCAAATTCTTCAACTTCTACTTTTGCACATTGTTGAGGGGAAAGAAGGCACCAACAAAAAGAAACAAGAGAAAATGGAATGGGCCATGGGTTTGTAGCCCATATATATAATTTTTTAAAGTACTTTTAGAATTTTTAAAATTTTAGTTGTGTGTCATCTTTTTGGACCACAACTTGGTGCATTCACCCATAAATCTTGTAAGCTCCTTTACATTTGTAGAAGTGTCATACACCTTTTGAATCTAAGGATCCCTATTTTCCTACAAGAACTTATTCAGAGGAAAATATCAAGGCAAATAGCTCTTATGATATGTATAGAGATACAAATAAGAGAGAGACTACAATGAGAAGATAAATGAAATACTTAAGGATAATAAATACTTATTTGTGCATCAACATCTTTGATGCGAATTGCTCCAATGAGGGCCTATATATAATAAATATGAAAAGATCAAAGTAAATATCAATCTTTCTTCCTTGAATGCAATCTTGAATACTTTTTTATGGTTCATCCTCTTTTACTCCTCACACTCTTGTTAAATCTCTCACATTATTTTGATGTTACATATATCAGATTTGGTAATCCAAATATGGGAGCACTGGATAGAATCCAAGAAAGTGTTGCGATAGGTATTGTGACATTGGAAGTGTCTTTGAGAATTTATAGTCCAAATATCGAGAGGACTACAAGTTGTGCAATTTGTCATGTATTACATCTACATTTTCTTTGCCAAAGCATAAGAGTGTTTCGAGGTTGGGAAGCACTTCAACATCCTTTGCATAGTTTAGAGGTAATGTCATTGTGGTAGAGGCTTCTGCAAGGGAATGTGCGTCGTGATTATGGTATTTACATAGAAGCAAAACTTGCTTCTTCAACTCCTTACACTCAACTCTTCATTGAAGTTTTTCTTCCAGTAGTGAGAATAACTGCTACAAATTCCTAGGAGTCAAGGGACCTTGAACCTATACTACGTTATCGGCTTCAGTGATTCATAACATTTTGGATCATATAGTGATACCCAAATTAACAACATTAGTAGATACTTGAGATCCTCGTAGGGAGATTGTGCCAATACATGCATGGTTACATCCTTGACTTCCATTGTTGCGCTAGCATATGGAGCCTTTATATCCAACTGTTCATTATAAATTGGAGAATGTGCTTCATGCCTTGCATGCAAGTGATGCATTTGCATATGCAATTTTATCACCCTGGAAAATAATAGTAGGTGGTATGAAGAACACAACCCACATGACACAAAGACTAAAGCACATAGAATGCTCTATTTTGTAACAGAGAATGCACTATTTTAAAGAAAATAAATCCAAAGATTTACAAAATGATCTCTAATTAAATGAAATATTTATCTCTTCATAAACTCCACATGAAAGATAAATATAAATCATAGTTTTAATTATTTTTCCTACTGCCATAGACTGCATATCAAATTCCTAAATTAAGTGAAAGAAACAAGAAAGTCTTAGAAACTCCCACAAATGTTGTACATGGTTTAATGGACATAAAAAATAGTTTGATATGCATGTGAAATCATGCATTTGTTCTTGGACTCTTAAATACTTATTCTGCTACAAAACTACAAGCTAGAGCATAAAATTTCTCCTTAATATATGCATGAAAAAAAGACAAACTATTCCTAATTATGTGATTGGAAATTTGCATGGTCTTTGTGATTTAGCATCATAATCTTAATTAAAATTTCCATCAATAAAAAATTTAAAACTTGTACAAGCAACAAATTAGCAAATACGGGAAAAAATCTTTAATCCTCAATTAGATCATTCAAAGAGAATTATTGGTATGCTTCTTTTGTTAAAAAAAAACTTGATTTTGGGTAGCAACATTGCTAAAAAGGTATTCATCTGCTCTAAGGACATTCAACGCCTCTTCTCTTTTCTTATTGTAAGAGCTTATAATAATCAAATGATGCCAAAGTTCCTTGCAAATCTGCACACTAACTTGACTTGAAAACTATAGTCCAAGGACTAATGTAAATAAAACTAAAATACATTGTGATAATCCTTATGTACTCTCTATCTAAATTAAAAAAAAATAAAATTGTTATTTACCAATTTACAATAATACAGTTTGGAAAAGCATAGAAAATTGTTATTACGAATCCTATATTGTTTCTATTAGACCAATTTTTATTCCAACCTATATACATAACTTTTTAGAAGAAATAGAGCTAAATTAAGAACTATATTTATTTAACAAATATTCATATGCATTATTGATGCTATGCCAGTAAGATAATTATGAATCGAAGGGAAAATTTTCACTATAATGAACATTGAAATGGTGAAAGAATTGGATATATATTGAAATAGTCAATTTTAAGGTCGTTGATGCCTATTGTTAATTTGCATTAATGAATACATTACCTCATCTTTCAACCATAATATGAATGTTTTAGAATTTACCTAGGGCTTTATTGAATATGATAATTGTGGATAGCTTAAGTATTTTGCAATGAGGTTCATAAATATCTCCATTGGCAGTGATAGCTTCCCTGGCATAAAAATCTATGAGTGGCACGTGAACACATATTATATTGAACATTTTTAAAATTGAATTATGTAAGTTATTTTTTCTTCAAACACCTATTAAGATTAAATCTTATAATTCACAGTCAAGATGATCATATAGGAAAGGAATATAAATGAAATGTTGTCAGAAATATTGATCTAAAACATAGGACGATTCAAATAAGAATGAAATGGCTGCCAGCAAAGGAAGATTCCAAACTTGAGGTTCAATCCCCTAATTAAGTGAAGATTTATATCTAAATTGATGAAGAGAAAAATAATCATATTGTTGGAAATTTGTCCAGCGCTCCCCTCAGGTTTCGTGACAAGGGTTTAACCACCTCCTGTGTACTATAAGTTGAGTGGTTGTATCAAGCATTAACATATTAGTCTTTTAGTGCAACGACAACCCCACTCTAACAAGTGGTATTTGAGCTTAGTCAGAGGTTCGAATCCTCAGACCCTTAGGTAACACTGAGGGGGAGATTGTTAGAAATTTGTCTAGTGCTCCCCTCGGGATTCATGACAAGGGTTTAACTACCTCCTATGTACTATAAGTTGAGTGGTTGTATCGAGCATTGATAGATTAGTCTTTTGGTGTAATGACAACCCCACTCTAACACATATAGTAACACCACACAAATCTAAACTAGCATGGAAATATTTCAATATCATTAGATAGTTAACACAATAAATAGATTCAACTATACTTTATGGAACACCAACTAACACAACCCTAAAACCTCATTTTCCCAATAATGATGAATGACAAACTAATTTTTAAAATGAAAATGCAAAATAATTGATCACCTCTCTCACAATAATCTCATTCACAACTAAAAACACATAAAACAAATTAGTAAAGGAATCAATTTGAGTTGTACTATCAAACTAAGGCCATGAAAGATAAGAAGTGAGGTAAGGTGGTTATTTAGTCCTCCTCTGTTGAAATTATTTTGGTAACACTCTCTTTCACACAAGAATGCCATGTAAAATATGGTCTATATGATCTGCACAATAATGGTGATGGGCACTAGAATGAATGTCTATGATTCCACTTTAGACCACTACTAAAGAACCACTACATCCATTTTGGGCATAAAGGTTGATGAGAAATATAAATTCACAACCTTAAATGGAGAAATCACACATGTTTTAGAAGTGCCACCAAAGACACCTCTAGAAGAGTGTATATGCAAGAGATTGCATAATAGAAACAACAACTAAAAAAAATTGAGGATATTATTGGAGCAACATTGGATAGAATCAAGGAGAGTGTTGTTATAGGTATTATGACATTGGAATCTCTTGCAATTATCTTTGAGAATTTATAGTCCAAATATTGGGAGGACTGCAAGTTGTGCAATTTTTCATGTATTGCATCTGCATTTTCTTATAAGAGTGTTTCAAGTATTGGCACAATCTTCTTACGATGATCCCAAGTATCCATTTCATATAAGAGTGTTTCAAGGTTGGGAACCACTTCAACATCCTTTGTATCATTTAAAGGGAATATCATTGTGGCAGAAGCAAAACTTGCTTCTTCAACTCCTTACACTCAACTCTTCACTAAAGTTATTCTTCCAACAATGAGAATAGATGCTATAAATTCCTAGGAGCCAAGGGACCCTGAACCTATGCTATGTTTTCTAGAGACATGGGATAAGTTACGACCAACTTTAGTACTTCATAACATTTTGGATCATATAGTGATGCCCAAATTAATAATAATAGATACTTGGGATCCTCGTAGGGAGACTGTGCCAATACATGCATGGTTACATCCTTGGCTTCCATTATTGGGCCATCATATGGAGCCTTTAAATCCAACCTTTCTAGAATATGTATGCAGCAAGGGCAAAGTAAGGGCAAGGGCATGGATATCACAAGGGCATGGCATGACAACACAATCACAGAGCTAGGGAATGACCATAGATTGATTGGAGATTATTACAATACAATCTTGAGCTCATTTGATGCCATGAACAAAAAAAACATTTTATTAAGTTTAAGATCTCATATAGGGAGGAAGATATTCAAAGTACCATGACAACATAATGCAAAGAAAGGGAAACATACTATGAAGAGATATGCATTATAAGACAAATACCATGACAAAAAAATGTAGAGAAAGGGAATGACTAGGAAATCATAGATCTCCACACTCCACACTCTTTTGCAACTTCTCTATACCCTCATTCAGAGCTCTGCACAATCTTTCGTTTGCAGCTCTCCACAATCAATCAAAACAAATGGGGAATGATGTATGTCTTGTTTTTTTGTTTTGTTTTTGTACTCATGCAGGTGTCACAATTATGATGCCAATGTCAGTATTGCGATGGCATTGAGGAAAATTGCAAAACATGAAAATCTCCGCCTACATATATCGTATCTCTAGAATTCAAACTAACATTGTACACCATAAGTCTTGTTGTACTGACATACATTTGAACATAAAACCATAGTAAGTTAAAGAAAATTGAACTATAAATGTAAAATGGTTCAAACTCAAAACATAACTTCTAAATTTAAATAGGACTCCAATAATCAAGTTTTCAACGATTAAGTCATCTTCTATATATCTATGAAACAATTTGACCAATTGTCATGATATTGTTTCACATTAAATGTTACTACTAAATGAAATTAGCTTTAAATCATAGACCTAAATTAAATTTAGGTCTATCATTATACATAATTGATTATTATGATAAATTAAAACCTAAACCATAAGTCTTGCTGTACTGACATACATTTGAACATAAAACCATAGTAACTTAAAGAAAATTGAACTATAAATGTAAAATGGTTCAAACTCAAAACATAACTTCTAAATTCAAATAGGACTCCAATAATCAAGTTTTCAATGATTAAGACATCTTCCATATATCTATGAAATAATTTGATCAATTGTCATGATATTGTTCCACATCAAATGTTACTACTAAATGAAATTAGCTTAAAATCATAGACTTAACTTAAATTTAGGTCTATCCTTATTCATAATTGATTATTATGATAAATTAAAATGTAAACCTAACTATACATCCAAAATACCATATAACTATCATAGTATAATATTAGACTATAACTGGATTAAAATGACTATTCAATTGAACCTTTAACCAAATTCATTGTTAAAACAAATTGAACTACAGCTCTATCATGCAACCAAAATAAACCCTTACTTTTATTTTAAATTATATTTAAAAAAATTAAACTTAAAAAATGACCTCAATACAAATAATTGAACCCTTGCAACAAACTAGATCAAACCCTATTAATGGATAATACTAAAAAAAAAAAAACTCTAGTTATTTTTAAATCTTTTCTAATACAAATTGAACCTTAATCTTGACATAAGTATTAGTTAAGCCTTAACACATTACAAAATTTACTCCTAACATTAAACCAATGAAATCCTAAATACAATGGTTAACCAAAGCTATACAATGAACCTATGATTACTTCATTAATTAAAAGAAAGCCATATTTACCATGGGATCTATTTGGAGATCCAAACCTAACTAAATGTTAAACACAAGGTTAAACCAAATTTAATACTATATCAGTTAAATTGTAATCTTATACCAAATAGAAGTAAAAACCTAAGTAAAATTAAATCTTCAATGTATCAATTAAATATTTAGAAATTAAATTAATCAAACTTATACGAAATAGAATTGAATTATAACCATTAACTAATATTTATTGAATAGTGTCATTTGAACATGAACACTAATTGAATACTAAACAAAATTGAAAGTTGTCCCTAACTACAATTGAATACTAAACCATATCGAACGTAGTCTATACATTCAATTATATTCAATATTTTAATCTAAAACTTAAGTGTGATTCTATATATAATCTTGATCTAACACAAACCAAAATAAACCATAACCTAAATTTTGATTGAATTTTAATCTAATACTAAAATGAAATCCAAATTGAACTTGACCATATAAACCTAAGCAAATAGTAAAAATAAGTAAACATTATCTTAAATCAAATAGAACCGAAGTTCTATTGAAAACCATAATTTTTTTCTAAAATTGAATCAAGCAACAATGACTTAAATGAGACCTATTTATAAAATTAAAAAACTTGACTTGCATAGTAAATTTATACAAATTTATATTATCAAATTAATGTAATAATATTATATTATATAATAAGTATTTGAATTTTATTCTTATAGTTTGTCCCTAGAGATGCTACTAGCTATATATATTATAAATTTATATAATATATATAGAAAAAGCCTAAAGATATCGAGAATTTAATTTTTCATTTTTCAAAAGTTATTCTTTGATTGTTTGTTTTTATTTTGATTGATTTGCATTCTTTAACAAAATACAGATTTCCACTCAATACATTATCAAGTCCATCTATGACCAACAAAGAAGAAAAAAGTTGCATCCATTTATTTTCAAAAGAAAATCAGAAAAACCAGTTCCATTATCTGATATATACATCCAATAGATTCAAATCGAATAGAATCCACAGTCTAGTTTAAATTTGAAGCAGAAGTATGTAACCTTTTAATCATTTTAAAATACTTTCAAACCAATAAAAATGAAACTATTAAGCAGAAACAAACTTCTTCTTAGAAGTTCAACATTACTACAGAGATCGCTGATTTTTTCCCTGATACCAACTTTCAACAACGCCATATATATTATGCAAAGCTTCACCATTAAGATTCGTGCCACCACCAATTTGAACTTTGTCATATTTTGAAAGTTGTCACTTTTGACTACATCCCCTCCCTCTAGGGAAAAATGGAAAAAGAAACAAAGAAATAATATATATTTAAAATAAAATAGTTTAAACGATGTTTTAAGGTAAAGGTTGTGTATGTAATTGGTATCTAATTTTAATGTGTCGATTTAGATGATTATTTTACATTACATATTAAATAATAATTTTGTGTTTTTAAAGGTTACATTCTAATTCAATATTTGGAAAGCTATTTTACAATTATGTTAAACTATCTACACTTCATTATCAAAATAGTAGGAAGAATGTCGTCAATGGGCTCTTAGTCTACTAGTGAAGATGAATGGCTCACAAAGAGCCCACCAGGGTATAAGGGATGAGGCCGAGATCGTGCCTCTGGCTGGTTGCCTTGCAGGTCTGAACCCTCCATCAAAAACAAAATAGAAACAATATCATAATATTTACAGTTATTTTTTAATTATGACAATTTATCCACTACACTTCAAATTGACTAATTTAGTTCATTTTTATTATTCTCATTAGTAAAAAGGATTATTGAAAGATAAATAATTAAATTAAAAAGTGTCCAAAAAAAGTTTTTTAAAAAATTAAATCATTTTTTTACACTGTTGTATTTAACTTTTTCTCTAGATTAAATAAATTTATTTAAAATTTAAAATCTGTATACTAAAATATTGCATTAAACTCCTGTAAATTATAAATTATATTTTCCCAATCAGTGATACTTCCAAAAAGACAAATGAAAAAGAGAATCAATGTTAATTTTAACAAACACATTTTTGCAAATGCTGTAACCAAGTCATCCAACGGGACAACATTTTGTTAAAACTTGCATACTTGTCTATTAATTCAGAGCGTTTCGAACTGTTGTGATGGGCGTCCCTACCAACCCAAACAAAAATCTATTGAAAAGAAAATGAAAAACTTATCAAATAATAATAAATAGGAAAGCATCAAATAATAAGAAATTGAAAATGATCAGATATGTAATTGGCTCTCTTTTCTGAGAGAGATTCATGCCAAATAATTGTACACTGCAGGATTCTCTTTATCTCTTTCCATGGAATCCCTATCCATGAGAATTTCAATTCTCTTTTTAATTTCTTTCATATCTGGCCTGAACATGTCTTTAACCTCCTCAATGCATTGCATCACTAATTCCTTATGTCTTATTTTTTGTCCACTCTTCATAATTCTTACAATGGAGGCATCAATTACACAACGTCTATCTTGAAACAGAACCTTCCTATCAGTTTCTTTTACATTGGATTTGGGTGCTGGAAGTCTGATCTTCCCCTTTTTATTAGAAAATTCAGCATTGAATTTAAACCAATATGTTTCTACCACATATTGTGTATCTCCAATTTTACTCAGTATTTTGTATTTTGAACATGCAATGGAATTCAACAATGCTTTTGTATCTTCAACTTCTATATTCAACTGGGATCTAACTTGTGAAAAACTAAGACTCTCTGCTTCATTGAACAACAATAGGGCACTTGCTTGACAAGTTGTTCCAACTATTTCAATCTCACCCTCATCAAATCTTCCAATAAGAATGCATGATCCAAGAGCATGATTCCATGTTAGTCTTCTCTTCATGTTTTCTTTTCTATAGAAGTCATTGAATGACTCTAAGTGTGTTACCATTTCAATAGGAAGGACAAGTGAATCAGGTGACTTGAAGCTTGGCCATAATCCAGATGTCAAAACTGTTACAGAGAATTCTATTTGAGAAGGAGTATGAAGAGGATTCTGATTTAGGTATTCCTCAAAATCTGATTGAATTTTCATTCTCAATGCCCAATCATTAACCATGCCGTCCATTTTATGTGTAAATGGTTTTCCACACTCATACTTCAACTTAGCTAACATGCATTCTTCATAATCAGTCTTTGAACTTGCATGAGACAAAAGTCTATCTGCTAGCTTCTTCCTATAAAACTCAGCAACCATGTCTTTGTCATAAAAGAAGGGAAAGATCTTGGAAACCTTCTCAAGGGCATCTTCAACATCTAAATTATATCTCTTGTTTCTATTTGTCAATATATCTGTCAATATATTGTCACAATGTATGACAAATACTTCCCAAATATTGTTTCCTACAACTTTTTCATTGCAAAAGGTCTGAAAGCCTGCCACAAGTGCTGTTTTGAAAGAGCAGTGGTTTGCAAAATAGTCCTCCACACATTGCAAGTATTTCTGATGTAACTCAATAACACTATTCACAAACTTATCATTTTCAGCTGTAATCACTTCATTATCATGATTTCCCTTTATTATTGCCTCTGCCATAGTTTGTCCTGCATGTTTCACCAACAATGTACCATTCTTAACAACATACCATCTAAATATATTAGCCAAGAGCTGAATCCCTCTATCTATTCCATTATACAACTTAAACATCTCTGAAAGATCATCCATCTTGTCATTTCTCAGCAATGGGTGCTGGCAATCTGAATCTTGCTTCACAAGTTGGCTTTCATGCTTGTCAATTAGTTCATTTTCTACCATTTCTAAATACCCAATTCGGCTACTCTCATGCACACAACACTCTGCAATTGTTTCCTTCTCCAACATCAATAACCCAGAAACCTTCACCATGTAATCTTGACAAGAGCACTCACATATCCATGAATCAGACATTGTGGAATAGTACATTTGACTACTTTCAAAAATTGTCAAATCAAAATCTTCATAACACTCCCTCCCAAAATCCCACAGCGTACACATAACACTCTTCAATACAGTGCTACCATATTCAAGAGGGCTCTCACTTTTCCTCATTTTAGTAATTTGACCTAAAATAGCAGCCTTCACATCATTGCGCAAATCTTCATTGCTGAGCACTAAAAGGAAGCATCTCTGAGCAACTTCGTTGGGGTTTGTTAAGATCATAGAATGCTCACGTGCCAAATTGAAAAACACAAGGTCCAATAGATTGCGCACCATTCGTTCGTAATAATCCCATTGCTCTCTGAATTCTCTGAGAAGAGACTCACCTTCTTTTTCCCTCAGCACCGGTATATCTGTTTTATTCATATGGTCTTCTAAAGCTTTCTCAAAGAATGGCAGCATATCAGTACAACGCATCCTCGAGAACTTATTGTAGTTCTCACTATAAACTTTGAAGCGCTCCTGCAAACTATGTGCGAGCTTCCCTTCGACTATTTGCTTCATCTGATCAATTTCATTTTCAAACATACCCATTAAATCGGCCATTATCTCGATCAATCTTATTATTATTATTATTATTATTATTCACTTCTATTAGAATGACTTTGGGATTAAATAAAAATAGGCGCCTCGAGAACGATTACTCTCGACGTAATATATATAGAGGTATATATAAGCTAGTTATGCCGAGAGGCGTTCTATACAATGGCATCAGAAATGTCCAGCACAGAAATATGCCAAGATTCCTTGTCAATAAAAAAAAATTGAGAGTAGTTACAAACTTTCAAATTAAATATTAAACTAGCTTATATATACCTCTATATATATTACGCCGAGAGTAATCGTTCTCGAGGCGCCTATTTTTATTTAATCCCAAAGTTATTCTAATCGAAGTTGGGATTAATGAAAATAAAAATAGGCGCCTCGAGAACGATTACTCTCGGCGTAATATATATAGAGGTATATATAAGCTAGTGGCAGTCGCGACGCAATAGGAAAAATATTTACTTTTTATTTTTTATTTTGATAAGGTTACTATAAAATTGTTAATTAATTTTTAATTAGAGTTGTATGAACTTACTATAAAATTATGCTTCAAAATATTTTTTAAAATTTAATATAAAGAGTTTAATATAGATTAAAAAATTATTTTTTATTTTTGGGATATTGTAATGTAAAATGTTATAGTCATACATAGATATATGGTTAGGGACAAAGTTACCATTATAGTTAATGTTAACCTTAGGGATAGAATTAGGGTTAGGGTTAGCATTAGAGTTAGGGTTGGAGTTAGGGTTAGGGTTTGAGCTATGGTTAAGGTTAGGGATAGAGTTATGGTTATGGTTATTGTTAGAGTTATGGTTAAGGTTTAGATTAGAGTTATGTTTATGGTTAAGGTTAGGGTTAATGTTATGGTCATGGTTAAGGTTAGGGTTAGAGTTATGGTTATGGTTATGATTAGGGTTAGTGTTAGGGTTATAGTAAGGCTAACGTTAGGGTTAGGGTTAAGGTTAGATTTTAAAGGGTTAGGGTTTGAGTTAGGATCAAAATTAAGGTTAGGGTTAAGGTTAGAGTCCAATTATGGTAGAGTCAAATCCAAAGTTAGAGTTATGCTCATGGTTAAGGCTAGGGTTAGACTTATGCTTCTAGTTAGGGTTAGGGATAGGGTTAGAATCCAATTATGGTAGAGTTAGAATTAGGGTTAGAGTTAGGGGTAGAGTTATGCTTATGGTTAATGTTAGGTTTAGAGTAATGCTCATGGTTAAGGTTAGGGTTAGAGTCATCATTATGGTTATGGTTAGGGTTATAGTGGGGATAGGGTTAGGGTTAGGGTTTGAGTCAAATATATCTTTTAATTTAATATAAGGAATTTAATTTAGATAATTTTTTATTTATTTTTGGATATTGTAATGTAAAATGTTGTAGTCATACGTAGATATATGGTTAGGGACAAAGTTAACATTACAGTTAATGTTAACCTTAGGGATAGAATTAGGGTTAGGGTTGGAGTTAGGATTAGGGTTTGAGCTATGGTTAAGGTCAAGGATAGAATTATGGTTATGGTTATCGTTAGAGTTATGGTTAAGGTTCAGATTAGAGTTATGTTTATGGTTAAGGTTAGGGTTAGAGTTATGGTCATGGTTAAGGTTAGGGTTAGAGTTATGGTTATGGTTATGATTAGGGTTAGGGTTATAGTAAGGCTTAAGTCACAATGAAGGATTAAGTCACATTCGTCGATCAAGATTAGTTTTATTTCCAATGGATGACTAAGATGTAGTGAAGAGATTCCTCCCAACGAACGAAGCAGATAGCACAAAAGGTGTGAATCCCCTCCATGTGGCACAATTTTGGGTCTCAAAGACTCATGAAAGCATTGTGGAGTGAGGAAATGTTGGAAAGGCAATGCCTAGTAGCATGATGCAATTCTGGGCTTTAGAGAATTGAAGAAACAATGTAGCATGACGATGCATTAGAATGGAGATGCATGGCAACATCTTGTGCAATTCTAGGCTTTAGAGTGTTTCGAAGACACTAGCGTATAAAGAAACGTTAGAATGGGAATGCATGGCAACATCTTGCACTTTTGGGAAGATGGGAAGATAGCTCACCAAGAAATAAGAGTTATCGAATCTCGCAACATGAATCAACCTGACCAAGAAAAAATGATCCAGTGTGGTCAATGAAGAAATTGAGCCAACACAAAATGTTAGCCGCCAACTTTAGCGATGTTAACCCTCTACAAAGAACCTATCCCATTTAAGGTCTCTCAGATCAAACATCAGTGATGGGTTGAATAGGGGGAAAAAATAGCACACAATGCCCTCCTAAATGAAATTCTAAATGTAACACTAATAACCATGGTCCTACTTCTTTCCCTAACCTTATCCATGAGCGTGAGAATATACATATTATTATATAGGGCACCTTATATAATAATAAATATAATCTAAAATCCCAACCCTTACTCCCCTCCTAACTATAACTGTGACCATAAGAAAACTTCTAAATATAACCCTTTCTCTAACTCTAACCCTAACCCTAACCCTAACTATAACTGTAACCCTATCCCTACCACTAACTGTAACCCTGAATCTAACTCTACCATAATTGGACTTTAACCCTAACTATAACTGTAACCCTAAACCTAACTCTAACCTTAACCGTAACCATAACCATAACCCAAAACCTAACCCTAATCCTAGCTACAATTCTAATACTCTGTCTACCCCTAACTCAAACTATAGCCCTAACTATAACTCAAACTCTAACCCTAACTCATATTCTAACCCTAAACCTAACCCTAACCTTGACCCTAACCCTAACCCTAAGCCTAAGCCTAACCCTTTGTCTACCCCTATCTCTAACCCTACCCCTAACCCTAACCCTACCCCTAACTCTAACCCTAAATCTAACTCTTGCTGTAAATCTAGCTCTACCATAATTAGACTCTAACCCTAACCCTAACTTTAATCCTGACTGAAACCCTAACCTTAACCCTAACTCTAACCTTAACCCTGACTCAATCCCCTTACCCTAACCTTAACATTGATATAACTCTCTTTATATATAACCCTAACTTAAATATAAACCTAACCCTAACCCTAACCCTAACCCTAAATCTAACTCTAACCCTAACTGTAAGCGTAACCCTACCCCTACCCATAACTCTAACTGCAAATCTAACTCTACCATAATTGGATTTTAATTTTAACCCTAACCCTAACTCTAACCTTAACCTTGACTCAAAACTCTAACCCTAACCCTAACTCTAACATTAACCCAACTGTAAAATTAACTCTATTGGTAACTCAAACCCTAAACCTAACCCTAATTCTAACCCTAACTCTAACTCTAGCTCTAGCTCTAACCCTAACTCTAACCATAACTCAAACTCAAACCCTAAACCTAACCCTAATCCTAACCCAAATTATAATGCTCTGTCTACCCCTAACTCAAACTATAACCCTAACCCTAACTCAAACTCTAACCCTAACTCATACTCTAAACCTAAACCTAACCCTAGCCCTAACCCTAACCCAAAACCTTACCCTAACCCTAACCCTAACCCTATCTATAACCCTAACCCTAACCCTAACTCTAATCCTAATCTTAACCCTAATTCTAATCCTAACACTAACCTTAACCCTACCCCTAACTCTAACCATAAATCTAACTCTACCATAATTAGAATCTAACCCTAACCCTAACCTTAACCCTAGCTCAAACCCTTACCCTAACTTTGTCCCTAACCATATATCTACGTATGACTATAACATTTTACATTACAATATCCCAAAAATAAAAAATATATTTTTATCTAAATTAAACTCCTTATATTAAATTTAAAATAATATTTGACTCAAACCTTAACCGTAACCCTAACCTTAACCATGAGCATTACTCTAACCCTAACCTTAACCATAAACATAACTCTACGCCTAACTCTAACCCTAATTCTAACTCTACCATAATTGGACTCTAATCCTATCCCTAACCCTAACTATAAGCATAACTCTAACCCTAGCCTTAACCATGAGCATAACTCTAACTCTAGATCTGACTCTACCATAATTGGACACTAACCCTAACCCTAACCTTAATTTTGATCCTAACTCAAACCCTAACCCTAACTCTAACCTTAACCTTGATTCAAACTTTAACCCTAACCCTAACCCTAGCCTTACTATAACCCTAACCCTAATCATAACCATAACCATAACTCTAACCCTGACCTTAACCATGACCATAACTCTAACCCTAACCTTAACCATAAACATAACTCTAATCTGAACCTTAACCATAACTCTAACGATAACCATAACCATAATTCTATCCTTGACCTTAACCATAGCTCAAACCCTAATCCTAACTCCAACCCTAACCCTAATTCTATCCCTAAGGTTAACATTAACTGTAATGTTAACTTTGTCCCTAACCATACATCTACGTATGACTATAACATTTTACATTACAATATCCAAAAAAAATAAAAATTTATCTAAATTAAATTCCTTATATTAAATTAAAAGATATATTTGACTCAAACCCTAACCCTAACCCTATCCCCACTATAACCCTAACCATAACCATAATGATGACTCTAACCCTAACCTTAACCATGAGCATTACTCTAAACCTAACATTAACCATAAGCATAACTCTACCCCTAACTCTAACCCTAATTCTAACTTTACCATAATTGGATTCTAACCCTATCCCTAACCCTAACTATAAGCATAAGTCTAACCCTAGCCTTAACTATGAGCATAACTCTAACTTTGGATTTGACTCTACCATAATTGGACTCTAACCTTAACCCTAACCTTAATTTTGATCCTAACTCAAACCCTAACCCTTTAAACTCTAACCTTAACCCTAACCCTAACGTTAGCCTTACTATAACCCTAACACTAACCCTAATCATAACCATAACCATAACTCTAACCCTAACCTTAACCATGACCATAACATTAACCCTAACCTTAACCATAAACATAACTCTAATCTAAACCTTAACCATAACTCTAACAATAACCATAACCATAACTCTATCCCTAACCTTAACCATAGTTCAAACCCTAACCCTAACTCCAACCCTAACTCTAATGCTAACCCTAACCCTAATTCTATCCCTAAGGTTAACATTAACTATAATGGTAACTTTGTCCCTAACCATATATCTATGTATGACTATAACATTTTACATTACAATATCCCAAAAATAAAAAATAAATTTTTAATCTATATTAAACTCTTTATATTAAATTTTAAAAAATATTTTGAAGCATAATTTTATAGTAAGTTCATACAACTCTAATTAAAAATTAATTAACAATTTTATAGTAACCTTATCAAAATAAAAAATAAAAAGTAAATATTTTTCCTATTGCATCGCGACTGCCACTAGCTTATATATACCTCTATATATATTACGCCAAGAGTAATCGTTCTCGAGGCGCCTATTTTTATTTTCATTAATCCCAACTTCGATTAGAATAACTTTGGGATTAAATAAAAATAGGTGCCTCGAGAACGATTACTCTCGGCGTAATATATATAGAGGTATATATAAGCTAGTTCTTAAAATGGTGGGGTTTATTTTATCCAGTGCTAGTTGTATACTATTTCTATGCACGCTCTTCATGAATATGGGGAATTGGAGTTTTCACATAAAAAAGGAGAATATATTTTTCTTTGGAATTCATGTTTCTTATTGTACAGTGTTTTTTGAAATTTATTTAATTGTTTTAAGTGAAATAGTATAATATTTTATTTCAAAAGGAGACACTAACACTATTTGTGTTATGATATATTTTGGATTGTAATTCAAGTAATAATTTATTTGTATCTATATTTGTTTATTAAAAAATAGTATTTTTTAAGTAAGAGTTTACAAGGCATCTTGGATTGGAATCTATTGGAGATTAATACATAATAATAATTAATCTTAACAATAATGATAAATTGATAGGCTTCCACTATCACAAGAAAAAAATAACTTTCTTAAAAGTGTTACTCTTTTTTGAGTGTTTATCATTCATATATTAGTGGTAGATTTATACTTCCATAATTTTCTCCACACAATTTTTTGTGTTATTTTTATATATATTTAATGATTAAGAATGTTTATATTTCTTAGAAGCATTATTAATGCAGATAGGCATTCTACAATGGCACAATGGGTGGAATGGGATGGTGTGAGTCTGTTAATGTTAACTTTTATCTTTTTAGGTTAAATTTGACAATAATCTGCATGTCAAAATTTTAAATTTAATTATAAACATAATATACTTTTAAAAATAATTTAATAAACATCACATAAAATATTTGATAAAATTATAATGTTTGGAGATTTTAATCTATGTTTGAATTTAACAAATTTTGTTAGTGGACAGATCTTAAAACAATAAATTTTTTGTGTGCCCCTAGAAATCATTGAAAACTACTCAAAATAAAAATAAAAAATCAAGTGCATAGAATGGAAAACAGTTTCTAAAAAACTATGTTATCGCAAAATTTGATGAAAAAACATAAAATCTAATCCCAAAATGCTACACATTGGTTTTTGACAAAAATCAAACATACATTAATTTTTTTTATAGAGATTAATGGATTAAAATAATTAGAATTCAAAATAATCTATATGACTAGATAGTTAACAAAGAAATCTAGAATATCATGTTATCATATATCATCATTATTGAAATATGAGTAAACCTGAAAGAGGACTCTCAAAATAGATGTAAATGTTTTTATCACCTATTTAAATAATTCCAATCCTTTGGGTTGGATCTCCAAGGAAAATACATGCCTTAGGTTGGTGGATTCCAATGCATTTAAAAGTGTATATGTAGAATAGTGCACACAAGTTATTGTGTGTGTATTTGTGTGATATTTAAAGGTGAATGTTTTTTTGAGGTTGTATTAAGCAGAAACTTAAAAGGTAATGCATTAAACATAACATACAAAAAGGATTAAGAGAAGGGGAGAGAAAGAGTGAGAAAGGCGCACCTTAAGTCCCATTAGGACCCCCTACAACACATTATTATATTGAATGCATGTAGCTACAATCCCATATTCATCAAGAACATAAATTGCACCATGGACTAGTATATCATGTAACTTCTTAAAAGATTCATTCATAAGAAAAATCATAACTATATTCACCATAGTTAGTATAACGGTTCGAGTTAGCAAGATAATAGACTCTATGCTCTCCACCTCAACATCCTCCTTCACAACAAAGGGGATAGTTAGATAAGTTAAATTTAGTCTAGCTAGAGGTGGAGTGTGATGAATAAGGGTTTGAGCTAATGAGCTAATATATTCCAAGGTCTCCACCTCAATACCCTCCTTCCTAATAGAAGGAATAATGATATGTGAAAATTTCTTCTCTAGCTAGAGTCCTAGTGTGATGTAGGTGGTCCTATTAAGACCCATTAGGACACCTTAGGAGCCATTTCAACCCTTTAGGACACATTAGGACCCCTTGCTACACATCAATACATTGAATACATGTAATTGCAATTATACGATAATAAAAAATATACCTTGCAAGATGGAGTAATATATCATGTAGTTTATTAGTAGTTGCATTCTTAACAAAATTCATAACTAGATTTTACATAATCATTATAAGGATCTAACTTAATGAGGTAATCGATTATAAGGTCTTCACATTAACACCCTCTATCACAACAAAAGGTATAGTGACATGTGACACCTCTAGTCTAGCTAGAGGCATGTGTTAACACCCTCCATCAATATAGATGGGATAGTGACATGTGAAAACTCTAGTCCCTTTAGAGAACTACTATGATGTAAGTGGTCCTATTAGAACATATTATGACCCCTTAGGACCCATTCTAACCCTTTAGGACACCTTATGACCCATTAGGATGCCTTACCACACATTATTATGTCGAATACATGTAGATGCAATCTCGTGTTCATCAAGAATATATCTTACACCATGGAGTACTAATTCATGAGATTCCTTAGTAGTCTTGATTCACCATTCTTAGCAAAATTCATTACTAGATTCACCATATTCAATATAAGGGTCTAAATCAATAAGCTAATAGATTCTAAGGTCTTCACCTCAACACTAATGTAGAGTGCAACAAGGGATGTGTGAGCTTGGCCACTTCCAAAGGGCAAGCAAATAAACTCTATTATTCTCCCAACCTAGGTATTAATTCTCCTTTTTAACTAGTCAAATGCATTGAGCATACATTTTATGACCAGATCCATTCAATAATCTATTCAACTCCTTTGACTAGTTCTCAAAATGCAAGGTTTGATTATGTTACAAGATCCCTAGATCTTGCTCCAAACATGCAAATCAGACTTATGGAACCTTTCAAGGATATGAGTGAATCTAGAGGCCTTTCTCATCACCAAGACAACAAGTTTAAGTCATCAAACCCATTATCCAATAATGATCTTCTTATTTTCACAAACAAACCTAGAAGGATATACCTAATTGAATTAGTTCAACCTATTGAGTTTTTTCCCCTTAACTTCCAAATGTTACAAACAACATATCAAAACATTCCTTTATCCAAACAACCTTTTTAGAGTTCTACTAGATCCCAAACCTATAGAACTTGAAGTGGAGATTTGATAGGAAAATCACATTTGTGTTGATAGGGCTAATACTCATACTAGGTCACAAATGAACTACAAGTGTACACTAGTGGATGTGTTCTCTTAACCCAATGGTTAGAATAGGATTTTTCTGTTCAACAAAGACTCTCTATGTAATATATTTCGAAAAGATTCACTCCCCTTTTCCTTCTAATATAGGAAAATTTATTAACTGCTATAGCCAATCACATAGAGATGCCTAGCCTAGGCCGTGGGATTTTTAGTAGAAAACCAACATTTCTTGGTTAGATATTTTGGAATTTGAGAAATCATGGCTCTAGGTTAAATTCCACTAGTGTTTGTTAAATTCCTATTGTTAGAATTTAAATTTTTACCCCAAACCCTTAACAAAGTGAGGGTTTTAGACCTATCACCACCTAAACTTCAATAACTTGTTCTAAACTTAACCAAATGGCTTCAAACTGATTGAAATGTGATTCTTATTTACAAAACATCCATTTCAATAGTACTTCCAATTGGACCAATCACAAAGAGAAAATGGAAACTATGAAAATATGAAAATTGTAGTCAAATAAGGTAATTTCTATTAATGTCGAAGCCAATCTAGTACATATGCTCCAACCAATATGTCAATTCTCTCATTGATTCATGGTTAAAATGACATTAGATAACTTCCTCAAAGTAATTTTTAAAATAAGTGACTATTGGAGGAAGTTGTTTACTTGATTTGCAACTTTCTTGACAAAGTTTTTGTACGACAATTTTGCAAAAACTATAACTTTTTACAAAATTGTGAATTTTGAATCAATTTGACTTTAGAAACTCTCCAACTTGAAATGATGAAAAAAAAACCTAATTGGATACCTAGACTCAAATTGTGTAATTTTATGGTTTGTTGACCAAATTTGACATGAGTGCTTATATATGTGCTACTTAACTTGAATGACCTTACAATAGATCATTATTGTGCAAAACATGAAACTAGATCTTATTACATTGTTAGGGTGATGAGTTAGTGCTCTTGCACCATACTCCTCAAGAAAAATAAACTAAAGTCCCACTTGACTTGAGACTTTAAAAAAATTATCTATGTTTTATTAAAGTGTTGTCTCATCCATCCAAGTGTACTCAATATCTAGCAACCATTTCTAGTTTACCTAGTACTATGTGTTCTTCCTGGTTTATTTGACAATCTTGGAGCCCAAAATATTTTCTAGTTGGAGTGGTTGGAAAGGTGGTAAATCCTTCATCCATTCTTTTGCATCTTCATTAACATGCACAAGTTCATTGGTATCATCTATAATTTTACAAGGTGTTAAGTCAGATACATTGAAAATTAAGAGATGTTGCAATTGAAGGAGGTAAGGGATATCTCATAGGGATTTTCCTCAAAATTTTGGAGAATGGTATAGGGGCCAATCTTCTTCATTTGCAACTTATAGTGTTTGCTTTAGGAATTCTTCATTTTTATGAGATAAGCCTAAAATTTGTCACCAATTTAGAAATGTACTTCTCTCCTTTTTAGACCTATATGTTGTTTGTATTTCTCTATGTTTTATTGTAGGGTAATTTTGACCTATTCTTGAACTTGTTTGATCAGTTTTGCTAACTCCTCATAATCCGTACTAACTCTAAACTCATAGGGTAATTCCCTGAGCTCCAACACTCCTCTTGGGTGCAAGCCATTATTAATATTGTAAGGAAAACACCCATGCGGTAATTCTGAAATTTATAATTTCATACTTTTGGAGATAATAAGAAGCCCATTTTCTATTCTTGCAAAATATTATTGTTTGTTTATTTCTACTATGTGATTGTGGTATTAAGGGGAGACCCCTTCATCACATCAAGTAGCTACAAATGTATAAAACTGCTTGTGAATGCACATGGACTTCTTTTTTCATTTTTTTCTACTCAGAATGTTAATGTCAACTATTTACAGTCGAGAGAACATTGTATATGTATAACAATATTGAAGTGGGAGATTTGGGGGGTTATTTATTCTGACTCAACATATGATGTGGCTTGTAAGTGATATTAATGTGTACGTCTAGGGGGGAGGGGGGGGTGATATATTCTAAAAACATGATGTATCCACTTTTATATTATTAGTGAAATAACAAACTTTATTGATACAAAAGGTTGTTTTTGGTCAAAAATCAATATAAATGATTGATGGATGAAAGATGCCGAAGAGATGGCTTAGCCAATTTTGAATGCTTACAATATTCATGGTACAATTTATTTGTTTCTTCACCTCCTTGTAAATACAAGCATCATATAAACTATATTAATGTTCCTTGTTCTTAAATTTATGAATAAGCATGTTTAGCTAGAGAGAGTGATTCATAGTTTTGATTTTATTTTGAATTCAAAATTTCTTAACCTATTAAAATTAGTTAAAATTATAGTTTTTTGATTAATGTGATGGAAATTTTTCAAATATTTAAGGCATACGCTCATTCCAAAGAGCCTATAGTGCATTCCATATAAAGTTTGGAGTGCAAGTACATCATCTAATATATCTTTGGATAAAATTTTTAGTACTACAATATTTTCTTCTTCTATTTGTATCTTGATTGAGATTCTCATAACATGAAAAATATTACTATTTGATCAATCTTACTCTTGAAGTAAATTTTAAAAGGAATATTAATAATAGATCATTTACTATTAACTTTATTAAAGATACAACAATGTCATCTTATATATTGACTAACATCTTATTTTATGCAATAAAATAATAAAAAGTAACAGTTATAAATGAATGATACTTAATTGCATACAATTTTTATTTGAAATCTAATTTTATAAAACTACTAACAAATAGTTTAACCAAATAAACTAACATCACATAGTGATTATTTTTAGATAGATACATGCATAGATTCTAATTACACTTACAAATGTAATATTTATTCTATAAATAATATAAACTAATTTTTAAATATGATAATAATATTTTTGTTCCTCATGTTCTCTTGCATCACCTCATGACATATGAGCATAAAACAACCTTATTTTTATAAATAAATATATTAATGAATTACATTTTGAAAAAAGGGTGTAGAATTATTCCACAAGTTTATGGATTTTTTATAATATTTATTTTACCTCTTTAATTAGTCTGAGGTTCCTAGAAAACGTGTATACCAACTAATTCATCTCTTAGAATGGTCAAACATTTCTTCCTACCCCAAACAAAACAGACAAAGACGCTCTTCCTAAAACAATGTCTTAATACCAAATTATCTTAACAAATCAACAAATTAAGTTACAAATTCAAGTGGGGCCGTAGAATTTCAAATTTAGTCGTTGCCTGTACAACCTGAAATCGCATTGACAGTTTCATTAAAGTTTTCTAATGATGAGAAAACTGTCATCGTTTCTTTCGCTTCATACGCACACAAATGAACCAGGGGCAGGCCATACTCACCTAATGCCTTTGAATGGTTCTCTTTATCAGATCCCATCTCCATTTGAAAAGAAGAAGAAAGGAAATTATCGTCAATTCGTTTATAAGTTTTGGCTCTAATCCTTTTCAGAAAACATGTTTTCTGTTATGAATCAAACATGAAGGGCTGGAATGGCGACAATGGCTGCAAATTTTGCAAGGGGTCGTATGAAATCATGGGTGGTAAGACTTTGTACAAGTATTCTGCTATGGACATGTCTTATGCAGTTCAACCCCCAATTTCTTCACAAATGTCCGCCCTGCTTCGCTCCTCCCAATCACTTTATAGGCTTCAACGAATCTTCAGACATAAATCTCCCCGTGAAAAGTAAGTAGTATGTTTTCTTTAAGATCAATTATCCATTCGTTTAAGCAATGTTTTGATATTTATTACTGAATTTTGTCTGGGATAAGAAACGGCCAGACGTATGCTTTTAGGCCCCGTCTCATCTTTCATATTTTTCCCCTTGTGTAATATCAGTTCTTCGTTTAAGCAATGTTTTGATATTTATTGAATTCTATCGAGGACAAGGAAGAGCCGGTATTATGTTTTTGCGTGCGGAAGAGTGCTGTTTTACAGCTATTTGTTTCAGTTGTTCGTTTTTGGTTTAAGAAGAGGGTTTAGTGCCTCTGATTTGAAAAGCTGTTCTGGCTAATTTTTTCCTGTGCAAGAATTTTGGTGGCATACAGTGCTCCAATTCCTTTCCAACTTCACCTCTTTGAAAATAGAGTGGTAAAAATTTAGGGCATGTTTCTTATTCATTATTTTCTAAAGCCTAAATTCCGGGGAATTTGTAGGGATGGACTATTAAAAACAAGTATGAATTAGTTCCAAAGAACATAGGATTTACCCAAAATGTATGCATGTTCTGAAAAACCGAAAATGTAACTGTTTTATGCAGTCTACCGGAAAAGTGGTCAACATTTCAGAATATTGCCAGCTGCCGAGTCTACTTTCTACCAATTTGGGGAAGTATTAGCCAGATAGCTCATAATAAATTGTATGCATCTGCTATATTGTGCATTTCCATAACAGGGAGGCTGTCATTCGTAGAAAGCCCTGTGATGTAATTTCCCATTCTTTGCAGAGCCATGACACCTTTAAATTTTTTGCCTCAGGTGGTGATTAATTTAATTTTTTCATATCCTCTGCATGTCTCATGGGAAGAATATGATGCTCATCAATTGAATATGATGGTTTGTCCTGGATGCTTGAAAAATCACAACTAAAAATGCTGTAATGCATATTGCAGACATCTTTTCCTCCATTGCTAAAATTATCTTTGAATTGCATGAAACCTTGTAATTTCTTTTGAGCCGACATCCTATCAAGTGGAGCAAAGATTATTGCAGGGTATTCGAAATTGAGACTATGGACCGTTTACTGTTCACAGGGGTCTGGTGATTCTTGCTACAGGTGATTGATGAGTATGCTAGAGCTTTCTTAGTAAGCTTGCCTTGAACTCTCATATCCTACCTGTGGGTAAATGTTGAACCAGAGGAAATATATGGACTACTGTCAAATTAGCTAAGGAGTTGGTTCATTTGGCACCATTTACCATTTGTGACCTCTTAATGAAAAACTCAAGTCAACTCAGTTTGTAAATCATTTTTTTGTTGCTTCCTATGTCCTTAAGTTTCACAAATGCAAGAGCTATATTATGCCCCTAGTTTGGTTGAAACATCCACATTGTATGCATTTTCTTTATTAGGTAGATAAAATTATAAGAGGATTACTTGGTTACAGAGAAGTTTAGCATCTAGATCAATCTCTCTGTTTCATATGGGGTGGTTTTTGAGCTCCGCAAATAGAGTTCTAAATGATTGTATTTGCACTTATTGCATGGTGATACATATATTACTTACGACCTCTAAGGGTCTCTAATTCTAGAAGTGTGGACTAGGACAAAACATTTTAGTGGAGGCTATGTAAATCTATCGAATTTCAGCATATTTTTCTTTCTAATAACGTGCTGCATAAATTTGCAGGAATGTACAAGAGCAATGGCTATTTGAAGTTGTCTTGCAATGGAGGCTTGAATCAGATGCGAGCTGCGGTATGCTAAAATTATTTTGGCCCTTAATGGAACTGATTGTTTCATTCTTGTTTACAGTTAATTTTGATTCAATGTCTTTCGCCTCAAAGACAAACTTTTCATCATTGCTAAAATACTGGAAAGGTGCTTCTTGCTTAGGAATATTATCCTTAAAGCAATTGAACTTTGAAGTGGCATGTTCTCATTCATTAACTTTTTTCCGTTAAACACACAACTTTTCATTAAGTCCAATTACATGACTGGAGCCTTCCTGGCAGATCTGTGACATGGTTACCATAGCAAAGTTCTTGAATTTGACATTGGTTGTTCCAGAGCTGGATAAGACCTCATTTTGGGCTGATTCAAGGTATGCATGCTTGATGCACAGAACTAACATGCAAATTTAACAGTCAACAATGTTAAAGCTTTGTTCTATGTATCTGGAATAAGATGAATTCAATGGTAACTGAGTCATACACATTTTGACTATTCTAGTGAGTTTGGGGATATTTTTGATGTCAAGCACTTCATCACTACTCTACGAGATGAAGTTCGAATTGTAAAGGAGCTGCCAAAAAAAGTGAGTAGGAGGACACATGGCAAGCTCATTTCAATGTCACCCATAAGCTGGTCAAGTGAAAAGTACTATTTCAAACAGGTGTGTTTGCATTTCAAAACTTTCTCGGAGGGTCACCTAAGACTAGAAATCTATAGCGTCTTGAGAATGCAGTCATGTCATTCTAGTTCTAAGGAATTTTCTCACATTTAAAGGTGCAATTTTGCAGATACTGCCTTTGATTCGGAAACATAAGGTGGTCCATTTTAACAAGACAGATGCACGATTGGCAAATAATGGCCTTCCCCTGGAGATGCAAAAATTTCGGTGTTATGTAAATTATAATGCTTTGAAATTTGCTCCTCAAATTGAGAAGATAGGGAAAAAACTCATCAACATTCTTCAAGGGAATGGATTCTTTGTAGTGCTTCATTTACGATACGAAATGGATATGCTTGCATTTTCTGGTTGTACTCAGGGCTGTACAGATGCAGAAGCGAATGAGTTAGCTAGAATGAGGTTTGTAAAGCTGCGCCAACAAGAAATAGACTTTTCCTTTGGTGTACAATAACTGACAAACTGCATTTTTACCACAGGTATGAATATCCTTGGTGGAAAGAGAAGGAAATCTTATCTGAACAGAAGCGGTTGGAAGGTCTCTGTCCACTCACACCAGAGGAGACTGCATTGGTGTTGAAGGCTTTAAATCTCCAAAATAATACACAAATTTATATCGCTGCTGGAAAAATATACAAAGGTGAAAGAAGAATGGCACCTTTGCATGCCATACACAACAAAATTGTAATAACCCTAATCTTTTCTACATCTTCTTGATGTTAAAAGTAACTTATTATCATAAGTATGTTATCTACCTATTTAATTTTTCCATATGATTTCAGGTAAGTAAGGAAACCTTGTTGAGTCCGGCCGATCTAAAACCATTTCAGAACCATTCATCGCAAATGGCAGCTTTAGACTATTTGGTATCAATTGCAAGTGATGTTTTTATTCCCACTTATTATGGGAATATGGCAAAGCTTGTGGAAGGACATAGGAGGTTTGTGGCACACTTTAAGATTTAGTATTTCAAAGATGTCATTTAGTCAGATGCTACTACACAAGGATATAACATTGGTGTTAGAGCTTAAATTTTATTTCTGTGCTATGTTGCATTTCAGATATCTTGGTTTCCGTAAAACTATATCCCTTGATCGAAGGAAGCTAGTTGAGTTGATTGATATGTATGGAAATGGTTCGCTGCAATGGGATGAATTTGCATGGAGAGTGAGACAGATTCACAAGAATCAAATAGGAGCACCAGCATGGAGGAAAGTAATAGCAAGTAAACCCAAAGAAGAGGATTACTTTTATGCTAATCCTCATGAGTGCCTCTGTGATTTATCCAAAAACCCTCCTGTAATTCCAGTTTTTTCCAAAGCATCAGAACATCTTCTGTGAATCATGTTAACCAGTGAGCTTCTTTGAAGATAGAAGTCCCCCTTCTCATGCAATAAGTTCATTTTTGTAGCTCATATTTTGTTGCTTCTAAGCATCAGATTTGTTTCCTCATCAGGAGTTGGAGGACGTATGGAGATGCTGCACTGTATTTACTCAAGCATAAATTGTTATTGACGACTGAATAAATTAAGCCATCAAGTTTGCAAGACTTGAAGGAGGAGCAGGCTATTTAGGTTTTACTTAAAATATGATTTTATCTTAAAAATAACTGTAGAATTTTTTTGTGACCTTCACTTTACACACTCTCCAAAATAAGACCATTTAATTCATTCATAGAAAACAGTAGCTAAAGTGCTTTATGATCCCCTGAATGATTGCATAGAATGATTCGTATAATTGAACTCTCCATTGACATATGGTTCATACTTCTCTCTCTATTATTGAGTAATGTAGTTGTCTAATAGTTGATTGAGTTGTGAACTCACAACGAGCTTAAGTCAAATTTCTTTCTTTGACCCAGAAGACTTGTCTTCTAACATGACTAAGAGTCCAGATCATAGAGTTGACGCATGGCCATGGACTGCTTAGTAGAGATATTTGTGAGCTCATAATGAGCTGAAGTCAAGTTGTTATCTGACCCAGAAGACTTCTCCTCTAACATGAAGAGTCAAGACCATTGACTTGGTGCCTGCCCATAGGCTGTTTAATAGAGAGTTGTGAGCTCATAATGAGCTGAAGTCATTAATTTTTCTGACCCAGAAGACTTGTCCTCTAACATGAAGACAGGTCAAATTCGTTTCTGTGACCCAGGAGACTTGTTCTCTGCAAAGAGTGAAGACCATAGAGTTGGTGCACACCCATGGGTTGTTTAATATAGAGAGATGGCTTTTTCTAGTATCAGTGGAGGCATGGTTACTGGCCTATGCTTTGTGTATATTCATTGCAGCTAATTGCATAAGCTGCCATGTAGATCAAACTGGGTTGGAGCAGTGTGGTGGACTATGAATCAACTGATTTATGAATCTTTTTCTTCAATATTATTGTAAGCAGGCATCTTAGCTCTGCAACTTAATTCATAGTGATCCACATTGCTTCATAAATCAGACGCACTTTGAGCTACATAGCAACTCATGCTATTATAGCTGCAACATCTTTCTTTGGGTATCAATTCATGCTATGTTAAAATATAGTTCATTTTAAAAGGTATTCAATTAAAAGAAATAGGTATATAAACAGAGAGTAAAAGAGATCCACATTTGTGAGGTAGAGTCAACCATTGGAGAAAACATAATTGACCTTCAATCTTCTACCTCTTGTCTATATGACATTTTGCCTTAAACTGATCTAGATCCAACGTTTTCCATGAGACTACATTTGGAGTGGTTGGGATTAACATGTATACTACGGCGCTACTGCAGTAGAGAGATAATTGCAATACTTGAGAAACTTAAAAAACATAATGTATAATAGAGCGCATAGGCATAAAGAGCAAACAATATAACCAGTTGTATATATTAACAAAAATTCACTACATTTATTTACATAATACTACAACTAGTGTAAGGTATTTTGTTTTATGCTGCCTGCACTATTTCACAACTTCGTGGGAGTGGCTTACTGGACACTGCCTGTGATTAATGCAATAACAACATTTAATATCGAACCTATAAGCAGCTCTGCATGGACTATTTGTATTCCAATTAGCTCTAACGATGTTCATGGGCATTGGATGTAATATGGAAAAGTGCATGCTTGGGGCTTTGTGTTGAACTTTGATTTGTATATTTGAAGAGCACAAATAGAATATGTAAAGTAAAGCCGTTGCTATATATCATATACAAAAGTTTCCCGGTTATAAAAATAATAATTGTAGAAATGCAATAAGCAAATTATTTTTCAATATGCAATACAAACCAACTAAAAAAATACTTGTCTTTTTGTTTCTTGGAATATGATAGAAGCCTTATTAACAGTTCCATACAAAATATAAACAGGTAACACACATGTTACCTGCAATCTGCATAATACATTAAGACCTTATAAAAGCCTGCACACAACTAGAGAACACATTAGACTAGTCACTCTTAACCTCAGCACATTCTTGACTAAGGTCATCATTCCAATCCTATTGAGTATTTCAAGGAACAAAAGGCTTTCTCTTACACAAACATAAACACGGGTTGATATACAGAGCCTCCAAAACATCACGCTGAGACATGCAAAGCAAGACCTCAAACTATCTTGCAATTGGAAGCACTTGAAAAAATACACGTCAAGGACATACCAATCACATGATCAAAAACATCAACCAAATTCCCCAATGTTGCAACATGGACTGTAATAATCGATGTAATGCCCCACACAACATAACAATATGCCTAACGGAAAAGATACAACTACATCACGCGTCACATAGAAATAAGCTTAAACAAAGGTCAATATGCCAAGGACTCTCCTATGCTACCAAACATTACCGAGTGTTGCAAACATGAGTTTCTCTCTACATGTGCACAAGCATCCCTACACTAGTCAAAAACCAAAGAGAAATAATATCAAAAAAGCCTTCACGTATATATATGTGGACTCTTTCTCAAGCCCAACTCCCTACCATTAGCGATTGTCATCACATACAATATGCTGAAACAATAGTGTGCTCTAGCATCAGCCTTATTCACATTGTGTGAGATAACATTGAGTTATGATCAGGCCATAAATTGCCTCATCTTTTAACTCAATAAAATCTTCTATGTATTCTTAATAAATAGGTGATGAAGTGGATTTGAGTAATAAGTGAAACTCTTTAAATCTTATTTAGTACAAAATATAATTTGGCTTATTATTATTATTCAGTGTGATCCAAATTGCTGCACACTACTAACATCCTCAGAACTCCATAGAGCTTTAGAAGGCTTTGAAGACATTGTGATAAGATGAGAAGGCCCAAAAGATTCATCTAGACTTACAGTACACTAAAATATTCTTGCAAGATTATTGAGCATTAGTCCTTCCTAAATCAACGGGCTAAGTGTTTGTTCCAAGTTGAGTCTAGAAATCTCATAGTCATTAGATTTCACATTTCCTTCTACCAAGGATAAATCACATTTTGATAGTAATTAAGCGTCACTGCATAATAATGGCATACTCTATGGTGATAAGAAATGAATTGGTCAAGTGAATTGAACGTTTAATGTATTCAAAAGGAGCACTAGGAGATTGTAAAAATCATGCATAAAGAAGAAGTTACAACCACAATCTTAGTAAAACAAAGATATCTCCATTTTTTCAAATGATTTGGGAACCTTAAAGCATGATAAACAGATGGCCAAGGTCATTTGAAGAAGTTCATAATAGTTAACAAGTTGAAAATGATTCCATTAAAGGTCATGTTATTTAGGTCATTGATATTTTTTTTGGTTAGTGATAGATAATGAGCTATAGCTGAATTACTTTATTTATTAGTATTGAAAATATTACAATGTTGGTTTAGGGGAACATATTGGTAGGAAATAATCGAGAAGAAAACCTTCGGTTGTAGCTTGTGTCGCCTTAAGTTCTATATAGAGTAGCAATAATTTGGGCCATGGTCAAACCCCAAAAATCCATTATATAATTTCCAAAGTTACAATAACTAGTAAATTGTTAACTTATTGATATATTTGTTACAATTTTCTTATAACAAAATGTACACCTATCCTTTGCCATAACTATGCACCTTGTCAAAGCCCCTTATGCAAGAAGCCCTACTACTCGCCAATTTTTAAAGAAATGACTCACATTTGAAACATGGTTTTATTCAAAGATATTCATGCAAGAGCTTCTTTGGGCCAATATAGGGAATACTTATGTTTTTTGCATGACATCTTAAAACCACCAAGTTGTTCCAAAGAGCATTTGTCAGCCTTAATATAAAATCATAATAAAAGGATCTACAATAAAATATGGTCCAATTTGATAACACAATTTCTATAATTAACTTGACCTCTAAGTAGTCTTAAGATCTAAGCATCATGATCATATATGAAAGATGAGCATGAAAAAGGACCTTAATGAAAATATATGTAATTTAGGGAAGTGATGTACATGCCTTTCAATTACCAAATTCACAGTCCCTATTAAATGCATTCTATATTATTTATTACACATATAAATAAATAAAATTATTAATTAGAGATCAACTTATAATCCTACTTCATTACATCTTTTTTTTTATTGGTAATATTTTGCTTTTGATTGGAGCTACAAACTAGGGGGACCTCATCCTTGAATCCAACACCCAAGTCTTGCAAGCACATAAGCCCAACAAGGACACCAAGCTTGAGGGGCACAACCAATACATCCAACGTGGGCCTGATATAGGATTCACGATCACTCCTAGCCCAGTGATGATCTTGAGTGTTGGTCATTTTTATCTCCATTTGACTAAACACCATGGTCTATCTCTATTAATTCTCCATACACGTACACCTATCAACCACCATGCATGACAACTAAAGTGGGCCCAATCAACATTAACGTTATTTTTAGGCCAAGCAAGGATTTGAACCTTGGTTGTGTCGTTAATAGTGCAACCCAATCACCAGTATACCACAAGGTGATCCCAAACTTCATTAAATCTCAACACTTATGCATATGGTAGAATTTATTTATCTTGAGCAATCTATTAAGCACGTGTCTCACTTATAGTGCATAAACGTCCTAAAAGATCTTTCTATCATCTTTTGTGATTAGACCTACAATACTTGTCATCATTTTTTATTTCCATTATTTTGTAGTTTACAGATGTACAAATTCATTAGATTTACATAAGACTATGAAATAGCCAAGGCATCACTATTTATTTAATAGAACATGAAATAGTGATTTGTCAACTTTTGCAAAAGCACATTACTAATTGAAAGAGTTTTGTGGCGATACAATAGAAAAAGTAAGTCAATTGCAATTTTTTGTAAGATGTCGAGTATAATAGGAATTAAGGAGTCATGATTTAAACATAGAATTTTGAATTTAACAATAAAGCAAATTAGCACAACACACTTCAATTAATAGTCCTAAGAACTAAACATTGAATGTGTGTTCTAGAATGTTTTGACAATTCTTTCACAAGAGGAAATTCCCAAAAATCTAAGGTCAAATATAGTTAAACATGGTTGCAAAAGGGTGGCTTCTAATTAGCTAGAATTTAGTTCAAAGAGCTTGATTTTACCTCTCTTTTGAGAGCTTCCCACCAATGCTAGGGAGGTTTTGTGTAATCCATGGAGATTATTAGAGGAATTTTATTTTATGCTCTTTGTCCACCCCATGAATGATAAAGGATTTTTTTTTATCATGGGTCCAAATACCACAACTAAAGTACTTGTATCTCACTTTGGGGTTTCCCTCTCATCGGCCTTGTCAAGGAAAATACGAGGAGGTATTGCACCTAAGTTTTTTATGCTACCCACTGAAATAAATGAAATGAAGCTAAAAGTAGGTCTAGGAGACTGATCATCAGGAAGGATGAAAGCATATCCCTACTACTTTAAGCCTCCAATCACAATAACATGGTTGTTCTTTCCAGGGCTTATCTACTAGAAAATAGAAGGCTTATAATTTTAGTGCTTGTTCATTCCTTAGAAGGAAACATGACTAACTAGATTATGAGCTTGAAAATTTCACAAGTTAATTAAATGACACATAGCAAAGGTTAGAGGCCTAACTTATTCCAAGCTAGGTAAACCTAGGCATTTAGTTGAGATTTTTTTTTTGTGTGCATACATGGGTGGTAGTTTTATCTCCTTAGTATCCATAGAAGCTTTCACAAATATTAGTCCAACACATGACCAAAAAAGTGAAGGATATAAACATGTCTTAAAAACCAATAAATTGTAGAAAGGATAAACATTTATATTGATTTTTACTCCAAAATTATCTTGATGATTTTTTGTGCTCTTAAAAAAGTCATAAAGATCCAGTTTTTAGACATATTGCTAGTCCAAAAGAAAAAAATTGGAATGAAAAAAATCCTACTGAAAACCTATGATATTTTTAATAATGTAAGACTTCTTGTAAAAAAATCTCATTTGTATCCTGGGGATTTGTCAAAATATACAAATTTTCAAATATCTATTAATTTTAGCTATTATTTGTCATCAAATAGAAAACCAATGAGAGCATACCCATTCTATAATTTTAATACCTTTAAAGATATACTATTTTAGAAAAATTCTCTGATTTAGAACCTAAAAATATTCTAATATTTGTTATTTTTTTGTGAAATATCATAAAAAATCCTAATGTCAGTTAGAACTAGCAATTTTTTTTTGAGATAAATTCTTGAGAAATATGACCAAATCTTTGGAAACTTTGTGATTTGGTCTTGTTGGGGTTGTTAGACATAAATGAGGGAAACATATGATTTATATCTTTAGTTGTTTCCATCATCCAAGAATGAAATACCTATAAAATAGACAGTTGTGCAAAAATAATTATCTAATTCAACCAACACATGCATTCAAGTAAATTTATGAAGTTAGGTGCTTCACGGGATCACCAAAATATCATAAGGAAAAATCTATAAGATTCAAACAAAAAGATTAGTAGCACCAATTTATCAAAATATTAAACTAATAAAATTATTTAAACTTGTAAACAACAAAATAAAAAGCTTTGTTATCAGAAATGAAACACACAAATGAATGAATGCAAACTAATGAATGCTCCAATTTTTTGTTGCTTCTCTTTGTTTTATTAAGGGGTTGCATTTAGTTATGCTTTTGGCTCCACCTTGACTCAAAGCTCTAAGAAATATGGTTTTTTAGTTAAGATTTTTAATTTTCAAAAATTGATAATTCCTTATACATTTATTTTTTAAGATTTAAAATGATTTAATTAAATTAAACTAAAAAGATGGAATTAGTTGAAATTAACTGATATTGAATGGAATTAGTTGGAAATTAAATTTGAGGGAAGTTGAGATTAAATTAACTTAAATTAGTTTTGAAAATTGAAATTGAGGAAAATTGAGATGAAAATTAACTTAATTAGTTTTAGAAATTAATTAACTAATTTAAATAATTAATAGTAATTATTTAAACTATGGGACTTTAGAAATGGATTTAACTTATTAATGAAAATTAATTAATCAAAAGTGATTAAAAAATAAATTTAATTATTTAATTAACCTAGGGGAAATGATTAAATGATGTAAATATTCAATTTTAAGAGGAAATAAGATGATTGATTAATGACTAAATAACCATTAATAAATAGAAAAATAATTAGTATAGTAAATGTGTATTTGCTCAAGTATGTCCATTTTTGGGTATCTACAATAAGATCATTAAATAATAGACAATGAGCACCCACTAATATTTTAACATTAAAAGAAGAAAACAAATGGTGTTGAGTCTATAAACAAAATGACTCTAAGGTAGCTTCAACAAGCCATCGACAATAAATTAATAGTTCATTAACTATATACCAATCTATTATAATAGAATAAGCTCGGAGAAATAAAACTATACAAAATAAAGTCTTAGATTTAAGTATTATAAGTAAGAAAGAAAAACATACAAGTGGCTAAAAAAATAGACCATCCCAGTCCCAAATAAGGAATCTAAAAAATATTGTCGAATCTTTTAATTGTTGAAAAGTTTTATTTGTACATTTGGACCTTGGATAACTAATTCATCCCCCTTCTCAGTTATTCTAAACATTCCAAAAATTGGTATCAGAGCAAAGTGCTTGTGAGTTGATAGTTTGGAGCTACTAAAAGCTAAAGATCAAGATTTATAGAAAGGAGGTACCCAAGCTCAATAGAGACAACTTTCCTACATGGAAAATTTTGATGAAGGTACATCTAGTAGGACTTGAAGATTATGCAGAATCTACCATTACTAATGAACATGTTGATCTTACTAGAGCACCTACTATTGAAAATCTAAAAAAGAAGAAAGAACACAATTAAGAAATTTTAGAGACTGCATCTGCCCTAAGGTACTTAGAGTTGGATGACATTAAAGGATGTAGTTCTAGTAAGAAGATGTGGGATGATATACAAACAATTTATGGAATGTTTTGAGAGCCAAAGTTGGAAGTTTAAGAGGAAATTTTGATGAAATGAGAATGCAAGAAGGTGAGACCATAGTCTAGTATTGTACAAGAGTTAAGGTTATTGTCAATGGAATTAGAGGAGCAAATGGAACCATTGATGATGAGACTGTGATAAGCAAAGTGTTAAGAACCCTACTGCCTATCTATTCTATTAGATTATCTATAATTCAAGAGCTGAGGTATGCCCTTGGTAGTAATCTCACTGTTGAAGGTTTGGTTGGTAGACTCATTGCTTTTGAACTTTCAAATTTTTATAATTTTGAGTCTAAAATATTGATTATGCTTTCAAGGCTAAAATGACACTGAAAGAACCTAAAGATAAGAAGAAGAAAAAGGTCCAACATGTTTCTAGTGACAGTGGTATAAATGAAGATGATGTAGAAGAAGCTTGAAGCATTATTAGCTAGGAGATTCTATAGAGGCAAAGGAAAATACAAAGGTAAGCTACCTATCATGTGTTTCAAGTGTAATGAGGTTTGTCATATTGTTGCAAGGTGTCTAGAGAAGAAGAACAATAGAAGTGGAGACAAATTTAGAGGTAAAATAGATGAGAAAAAAAAAAACTATAAAGACAAAGGAAAGAAATCTTGCTACATTGCTGAAGATGAATCAAAAGATGGATCTGATGACCATGATGATGAAGTTGTGTATGTTGCTATGAAAGATGATTATGATGAAGATGAGGCAACTGCATTACTATTTTATTTGAAAAAAGTGATAGATGGTTCATTGATAGTGGATGTTCACATCACATGACTGGAGATAAAAGTAAGTTCATTACCCTTGAGTATTACAATGAAAATAGTGTTAGATTTGGTAATGATGCACCTTTTCTGATAAAAGGAAAAGGATCAATAAGATTGAAAGAAAAGATCATGTGTGACAATGCTTACTATGTAGAAGGACTTAACTATAACTTGTTGAGTTTGTCACAATTGAATAGTTCAGGTTGTAAAGTTAAATTTGATAACAAGTAAGTAAAGATCTATGATAATTATGGAAAACTAATTGGAAATGGAAATTAGACTAGAGGTAATCTATTTTATCTTGACATGAATGATGCTAATTTTCTTGTTGTAGAATTTTTATGATAAATGGCTATGGCACAAGAGTTTATGTCATGTTAATTTTGATAACTTAGTCAGTATCAGTAACATGAATAGAGTTAGAGGATTGCCAAAACTGAAGAAACTTGATAATGTGATTTGCAAACAATGTCAGTTAGGCAAGATGACAAAATCTAGTTTTAAAAGTAAGACTCATGCCTCAAAAGAAATTTTGGAATTAGTTCATACTAATTTATGTGGACCAATTGATATGCAAAAATTCAAAAGTGACAATTACATTATCCTATTAGTTGATGATTATTCTAGGATGATGGTAGATATATTTTTTAAACAAAAATTTGATGCTTTTCAAATGTTTAAGTGGTACTTAGAAAATTTTGAAAAGGAGATTGGTAAGAGCCTAAAATGTATGAGATCTAATAGAGGTGGATAATTTACATCAAATGAGTTTGAGATATTCTGTAATGATAGAAGAATCAAGAGACAAACTTCTGCACCTAGGACCCCTCCACAAAATGAGATTGTTGAAAGGAGGAACAAATCAATAATGGACTGTGCTAGAACATTGATGATGGAGAATAATGTTACTTTCAAATATTGGAGAGAATTTGTAAGTACAACTATCTATAACTTGAACAAGTATGTGCCAAGAAAGGTACAAATTCCACACCTTTTGAACTATGGTATGGTTACTCACCCAATGTAAAATATTTTAAGGTATTTAGAAGCAAGTGTTACATTCTTAAGGACAAGAGAAATGCTAAATTTGATGCAAAAAGTGAAGAAGGCGTATTCCTTGGTTATTCCACAAGAAATAAAGCTTATAAGTGTTTAAATACTAACACTAACAAAGTTGTGGAAAGTGCAAATGTAAATTTTGATGAATATATAGAGGTACATGAAGTTGAACCTAAGAAGGAACCTAAAGAGTACAAAACCTTCATATACTACTACGAAGACATGAATTTTGAAGAGTTTGTGAACCAAGTTGTAAATCAACAACAAGAAGTATCAATGACTATCAATTCACATATAATGGATATCGAGTTGCATTCAAGAGCTGAGTTACAATCAAAAGTCAAGGTACATTCTGATACTAAGATCAATTTGCATGAAAGTAATGTCAACTTACCTGATAGAGAAGTGTACAGTGATTCTAAGATTGAACTAAATGAAAGATCTAAAGCTGAGGAAAGGAGAATAGAGCCAAGACTAGCAAAGTATCTAAGAAGACATAACCCTATTGAACAAATCATTAGAGATAAAGAAGATAGACCAATGAAAAGGAATAGGTTGAGAAGTGATACATGTCTATTAAGCATGCATGAACCTAAGTCAGTGAAGGATGTATTGGAGAATGATGAACGAAATCAAGCCATGAAAGAACAGATTGGTCATATTGAGAAGAACAAAACTTGGACATTGGTACCCAGACTAGAGAACAAGAATGTTATTGGAACCAATTGGGTATTTTGGAATAAATTAGATGAGAATGGTGAAGTCACAAGGAATAAGGAAAGATTAGTTTGCAAAGGATATGCACAAGAAGAGGGAATTAACTATGGAGAAACACTTGCCTCAGTTGTAAGACTAGAAAGAGTAAGAACTCTGCTTGCTTACTCTGCATACAAAGATTTCAAAGTTTATCAAATGGATGTGAAGTTAGCATTTTTAAATAACATACTAGAAGTGGAGGTTTACATTGAACAACTAGAAGGATTTGTTGATCCAAACAACAAGAACATGGTATGTATATTACACAAAGCTTTATACCATTTGATGAAATCTCCAAGAGCATGATATGAGAGGCTTCACAAATATCTTCTGAAGATTGGTTTTGAGAAGACTGATGAAAATAACAACCTATACTTGAAGATTGAAGGAGGTAAAGGAATTTTACTAGCTGAAATATTTGTCAATGATATCATATTTGGAGGACCAAATGCATTGTGCAAGACATTTGCAAATGAAATGAAGAAAGAATTTGAGATGTCTATGTTTGGTGACATAAAGTTCTTTGTTGGTTTGTAAGTAAATCAGATGAAGTGTGGTATTTACATTACTCAATCCAAGTATATAAAAGAAATCTTGAAGACATTTGGTATGGAAGATTCAAAACTAGTTAGTACTCCTCTATTCACAAGACATAAACTTTCAAAGACTGGTGATTTTGCTAAAGTGAATAAAACATTGTACAGGTCTATGATTGACAAGTTACAATATGTAGTGCATAGCAAACATGATATTGCACTAGTTGTTGAGAGTGTTGCAAGATTCTCTGCAAATCCTAATGCGAATCATTTGATGGTTGTTAAAATAATTATGAGATATCTAAAAGGAACAAAAGATTATGGTTTATACTACAAGAAGAATGATAAGTTTGAATTAAGAGCCTATATAGATGCTGACTGGGCTAGGAATATTGATGAAAGAAAAAGTATAAGTGGTGGAGGATTTTTCTTAGGAGAAATATTTGTCTCATGGACTAGTAAGAAGAAGAATTGTATATCACAATCTATTGTTGAAGCTGATTATGTGGCTGCTATAGTAAATTGTACTAATGGGGTATGGATCAAACAACTACCCAAAAAGAATGAAGGAATAAATTACTAAACCTATGGTACTTTATTGTGACAATACAAGTTCTATAATCATATCTAAGAACCTTGTGATGCATATAAAGAAAAAGCACATTGCAATAAAGTATCATTACTTAAGAGAATTGGTTCAAGACAAAGAAGTGAGAATGGAATATGTGAATGCAAAAGAATAGAAAGTGGATATATTCACAAAGGCTTTACCTAAGGATGCACATGAATATCTTAGAGGTAAGCTAGGGATGATACCTGTATCTAAAGCTACTTGAGAAGCAAGAGTAGTGCCTTGCACCAACCAAATTGAATGATGTACTTTCAAATTTGATGTAGAGGATTTTACTTTAGGAGCTGTCTAAAGTAATGAAAGAGTTGAATCAGAAACTTTGCAGTCTTATGCAAGGTGACAAAGGGAGAACTTGAATTGATTATATTTGCATGAATAGATGACAAGTCTTTGGCATTATTGTTAAAGAGGGAGAAATATTCTACAAAAAAAAAAAAAATAGTGGTTACCAAGAGCCAAGAGGGAGCAATTATATCAAACATGAAGAAATGTACTTTTATACTTGACAGATCAAATGAGGGAAACAATTTAAAAAAGATTAAGAACTGTTAATCAAAGAGGGAGACATCAAAAAAAGATTATAGAGAGATCAGGTAAAAGTTGGTCCTATTGATAGAGGGTGATAATTCCTTTTGGTATTATTGTTGGTATTGGTTTGCCATCAATGCCAAAGAGGGAGATTCTTGTAAAGAGATTGTTTGAACTATGGAACCTTTCATGGAACAATTATTATTTTTTCAATGATCTCAAACCTGCTACTTGCTAGTAAGACAACTGATTTTTGGTCTAAATGCTGTCATTTGAAGAGGATTTGAAAAGATAAGATAACAAGAGAACCTAGAGAAAGGTTGAGTTATATGGTATATAAAAGGAGCACTAAGATCAAGTAAGACATGGATGATATGATGTATTGTTGATCTAATTAAGGCTAAAGTAAATGGTTGCTTAAGCTAAGCAAAGAAGTGTTTTCATAAAAATGTTTTTGCTAAGCCTTGTTGAGAAAATAGTGTAAGCTGAGAAAGTTTAGTGCAAGTTGAGCAGAAAAGTTCTAGTTGGTGTTGAGTCAAAGTTAGTATGTGTTGAGCATTAGTAAAATAATAGTGGTGGTTGAGCAAGGAAGATAGTAGATCCTGAGAAAACTAGAGTTGGCTGAGCATCAAACTAATGTTATTGTCGAGTGAATATTGTGAATGCTGAGTGATAGTAAGATGTATTAAATTGAAGATTTGAAAAATTTGAGTTGACAAAGTTGATTTCTTGAATTATGTGAAGTGTGTGGAAGGTAAAATTGATGAGATGGAGGCATATAATTGAAGGTAAACTATTTTGAGACAAATTCAAAGAGGATTGGAGAGGAAGTTTCTAGAAGGGAATAAAATGGAAAAGTGGGTAGATTCATTAAATCTTACCTAACCCTAAAATAGATGATTGTGATTAAGAAAAAGAGATCTAAACTCTCTATTTATAGAGATAATAGAATAGAAGAAAAGGTTGGTAATGTGTGAGAACCTAAGGAAGACAATAAGTCTAAGGTGTTGCTGTTAGGAAAAAGGTGTCTCAACCTTCGATAATTCCTATTCTTATTATTTGTTTTGTAAATGTATTTTTTGCAAATAATGTAATTAAGTGTGAGTGTACATGTCTAGTTGGCATGTTGATGTGTCACTCCACTTGCATGTGTTGGCATCTTGAACTATGAAAGATTCCTATGACAAATTTCTATGATGGATTCCTATGATGAATTCCTATGACATGTAAGAGCTATCTTTGGAATATTTAATAGTGTGTAAGGAAATCATAACCAAAATGGTTATGATGGATTCTTTTGATGCTTAAGAGCTATCTTTGGAAGATTCCCTAAGTGCATTATATAAGCACTTTGAGGGCTGTAGATAGTTATAGAGGAGTGAGAAGTAAGAAAGTGACGAGAAGTTATTTGCGCAGGGTTATGCTGCTAGATTTTCTCTAGAATGGAGCAAGACATAAATCTCCATGTCAAGGCTGAAAATGTATTGTAACTTCTTGTTGAATAATACATTAGCTTGATGGTTTTGGAGGGTGGGGTTTTTTACGTAGAAAGGTTTTCCCCATGTATATCTGTTTTCTCTATTCTGTCTCATTCTTCTAGTTTCATGATTGTAGAATAATAATTTGTATGTGATAATGTTCCTGAAATTTATTTAGATCGGTAAATTGTATCACTTTTCTTTTAAGGTTTTAATTGTGGGAAATTTACTATGTCTATTTCTTCTTTTATAGCATAGTAGTATGCACTTGTATTTGATTATTAGAAGTTGTTGAAGGAACTATTGGATACATGATGTGCATACTGATCTTAGATGACTTTCTGGGGTGTTCTCCATTTCCCTTCAATTGGTATTAGAGCCCAGTTTTGTGAATTGCATGTTCCTTGCATGTAAGGATTCACAGAGTTTCTAGTTTTGGGTAATTCTTCTATTAAGATTTCATATCTTGCAGAGCTTGAAGAAGTTTCTATTGAAGAAATTGCTGATAATTAATCCTTTGATGAGTGGAAGTCTTGCAGTTGATTTATTCTTTTAGGAGACAACAAAAATTTCTTGAAGGATGGTGAAGATAGAGAAAATAGAGTTGGTCATGTTGAAATGACATTGATCTAGAGCTCTTAGTTGATAGCAAAATAACTCTTGATGCATGAGTATTTTGTTACCTAGAATGCATAGAGGTTATGGAGTTGATCATTGGATGATTTGGAAGCTTCTGGATATTCTATCTCTCTTAGATGCATGTACTAGTAGTGGTTGTGTAATTGGTCTACAAGTGGGCCAAGAGTTCCAACACTATGTTTTTCCTCTTGGATGCTCATACAAGCATGGCTTGGATTCTTGTTCTGTAATGCCCTACCAAGGGATCCAAAAGAATTAACCTAAATTTTTTACTAATTTTGCCAACATTTTTTTTTAGCAACAAGAATAACATACACATCAAGACATAGTAACGAAAGCAATAACACACAATCAACTATAAACATACATAACAAGTTACATTCCTTAAGGATTCCAAGATGTTGAGTCACATTTAGATTTAATTAATTCTAATTCTAACAAATAACATGTCCACGTGAAAGAATAATTAAAAGTCCAAAGTCCATTTAAATAATATACATTTGTTCTAAATGCCTCTTGGCAAATGAAACCTAGAATGCCCAATCATCCTCTGTACATGTCACAGGGTATGAAAGGCTAAAAGAATATACATTTGTAAAACTAGAAATACACCATCCTCCTCAGATCCATGATACAAGTACAATAAAATAAATGAAACCATCCACCATACATGATATATCCATCCATCATAAAAGATATAACATCCATCACAAAATATAACCATCCATCATAATGATACATAGAAAGAATGAAAGGAAATGTAGACAAGGAAGCTCCAACAATGGTGACTATAGATGGATCTCAATGGTAAGTGTAAAAAGCACTACCACCTGACCACGTGGAACCTAAATGGCCCACTCCCACCACGTTGAGGACATAGTCTCAAGTCCCAAATAGGATATCAATCCAAACATCAAAAATACTCCCTAAGTCCAAGAAATCCTAAAAGCAATCTAATTCAAGGGTTCCAAGACAGATTGACATCTAATTCCCAGAGGCACACAAGACACGTAGGAAACCTACTATGTGAGCGGGCAAGTGTCATCGCACAAATCATGCTGGAGTTACCCTGGTAGTCTCTTAGGACCCGGGGTCCCTAGTGATCCCTATATGCAGCCACTAGTATCCTCTCGTATTGACAAGGCATACTATAGATGCAAGGTCGCAACCAAGCATTCTCTCTACTCCCGTCCTAGTCTGTACTAGCACTTAAGACATGAGTGAGAACATACAAAGACTCTTATTAGGTTCATTTTAATCCCATTTAGTGTAATGTTTTCACTTATTAAACAACTTACAATGGGTTACCCTAGGAACCACTTAGGGACCCAACCCCCATTGCAAGCCACTTCCTGACACTACATGTAGATAACCTATCCTAAGCTCATAAAAGTATAAATCAAGAATCATATAAATTCACCTCAGCCCTATACAAGTGACTAAAAAATATCAAAAGATAATCATAATAACACATCAGTTCCCCACGAGCAACTGTAAAGCATCCCAAAATAATACTAATCGAAGGCTCCAAAATGGTCAAGTCAATTATGTCATAACATGACATCATCAAGAACAAATCATTCAAAACACCTCAGTCTTATAAACATGACTAGAAAGCAATCCAAAAGAAACTGATCAAGGACTTAAAAATGGTTAAGTCAAGAAGGTCATACATTCACCTCAGTGTCACATAAGAACACTAGATAACAATAACAATCATTAAATACAAACATATCATAGAGAATACCATCAAATTACTGTGGTTGGGTTAAAAAGATTGAGATCAAACATCAAAAAATCACACTCACATAACCTCCAAGCCTTTGGTAAACATCTTAAACTGGTCAACACTCTAGTCTATCCCAATCCCTAAACACAGACATCACACAGAAAACAAGGTGTAAGTTTCAAGTTTTAGTTTGTTTTGAAATCACATGATTGAGTTAAAAGTAAAGTTTTAACTTGATTTCAGTGCAAATTTCAAGTACCAAGATTCTCCATTTAACCTATAGTTTAACCCTTGCATTTTTTGAATAAATTAAAGAATTACCCCCATAACATTTTTGATCAATTTTCTAAAATACTCTAAGGATAAATTTTTCTTAAACCATTAAAATAATAACTAATGAAATAGTTTCAATTTTATTTAAAATCATTAGGTTATAGTATGAAATCAATTTCATTAAATACTCCCCTTTTAATAATCAAACTTAATTAAATTAAATTTAAATTAAGTTAATTAATGTTCATGCAATTTAAATCCCTATATTACCATTCTTAATAAAGAGAAAGTTTAACAAATTTAAAATAAGTTCATCAATTAAAAAGAATTTATATCTTAATTATACCTAATATAAAAATGAATTAAACTATATATATATATATATATATATAAAATCTTTTATTAATTATTATAAATTAAAATAATTAATAAAGTTTTTTAATATATATATAAAACTAAAATTAAATAATAAAGAAAAAACTTATAAAAAAAATTAATACCCCTGCATTTTTAAAAATGTACGTACGCTATTTTTTAAACATTCGCCAATCCCTTTAAAAAGGGTGGCCACTACAACGATTGCCATAGTAGAGTACACTGCATCAGCAATAGGGTTTGCTGCATGGTAGTGAGTAGAAAGACGGGGAGGTGGGGGTGTCACGACCCCGCCTCCCATTTATATTATTAATTTTTATTATTATATCAAATCATATTTTATTTATTATTATTTTTAAATTTTTTTAATTATGTTTTAAATTATATAAAAAATTTAATTCGAACACACCGCCCTCACCCCCCCTCCCTTCTATTTATAATTTTTAATATATATATATATATATATATATATATATATATATATATATATATATATATATATATATATATATATATATATATATATATATATATATATATATATATATATATATATATATATTGCCATTTTAGTCTGATAGTAGAAATACAAACAACCATTCAATTTTTTTGTTTTAATAATTCTATATGATTTCAAAATCCTTTCCCATTTAATATCTAATCTGCAAATTTAATGGACGAGGATTCTAAGATGTTTCAATCTCTATGTATTTAGAAGATTTAATCATGCATGCTAGAATGTCGCAACATTGAAAGACTCATCATAGAGAAATCTTCAAATAACCATTCATCAGACACGATGAAGACAGGAAAGAAAAAGTGTAATAACTTGAGCGAATAATCACAAGCGTCTAATTGGACTTTGATGCTAATTGCTACGCCCTAGAAGATTGCTGAGAAATTCCTCCTCTCAGAACCTTCTTCTTTCTGAAAATTCCTTCCTCTCCAAGATTCGCTCTCAAAATTTGCATCCCTCGAAAATGAATCCCCAAGTTGTGATATGGAGTTCTCTCCTAAAATCGAGGCACTAATTGTGCGTTCATCCAGGAGATCTCTCTGCTCACCAAACTTCAACTCTAAATTAACTTTTCTTAATCTTTCTTTTATCTTCTCCATGCACGTTGATTGAATTATTAAATAACTTTATTTAATTTTTACTTGAATTCTTTTAAAATTACTTTATTGAATTTTAATCTTGCACACTTTTTAAAATATTTTTGTTAAATTCACTTGTTTTTATCTTTTTAATTAATTTCTTATATTTTAATCTCATTCACACATCATGTGAACTTAATTTTTTTATTAAATTAATATATTTTCACTTTTTAATTTGTTTTCAAAACTTAATTGATAAAATATTTTATTAACTTAAATAATAATAATATTTAGCATTTATTTAAAAATGAACTCTAAATATATTATTATTAAATTAAATAAATATTATCATGTTTTGAATTTATTCTTATAACTTTTATCTTCAAATTCAATTCTTTTTTATTTAATTAATTTCTCAATTAATTAAATATAATTAAATATTAAATATTAAAATATCATAATAATTATCCATCAAATTAAATCATTAATTTAATCTTTTAATTAGATTTAATTAATAAATTTGTTTACCAAAGACTAATAAAACAACATACGAAAACCCATCATAGAAAATCACATACAAAATCAAACTAAAGGGTTATAATCATGAATTAACATCATTTGATGCATTCAGTAGGTAGAAAACTTAGATGCTTGTCCTAATTTTCTAAGACAAATGGCTTAAAGGTTTAGGATTTGGACTTGAGAATTTATCTCCCCTCTCTTACTATTGAGATAATGCGATAGGGTATGCTCATCCTGGCAATTCAAGGAAGTTGATACCCAGTACCTACAACCTGCATAAAATCCACAGATGTACAGACATAATATTCTAAGCTAAATAGGCAATGGCAAGAAGTGGTGCATCTTGTAGATCCTGACTAGCAGGTGACTACGACTCCCTTCCTTAACCACCAAACATAAAGAAAACAAACACACACACCATGCATATGCAGTATGGGGTAAGTATCCATAAGAAGACACATAATAATCCATCTAACTAATCATCATCAATTACTGAAATCACTGAATAATCATCATGCATACATGAAATATAGAGTACCAAGTAATCTCATTATATAATCAACTGAATGTGAAACACTATCTGATAATCATAAAACAATACTACTAATCATCAAACATAAAATTGGCATAAAAGAGTTTGGCAATGATAATCAAAATGCAAACTAGGGGTAGGCACTACATCCACCCCCCCCAAGACTTCGGCTTACTCTTGAAAGCCTACAAAAATGGGAAAACTAAAGAACTCACTGTGTGGATCCCATTGGACCCTTTCCCCCTGTAGGAGGATTTGACTCTACAGAGAACACTACAACAATATTATCCTAGATAACAAGGTGCTATAATAACCATAAAACATACTACTATAAAGCATATACAAAAGACACAAGTTTTGAAAATAGTATAAGTTCAATTTTCAGTTTTGCCTATTTTTAGGTTTACATATAATTCAATTTTAAAGTTTAAATGTTCAAGTTTGAAAATATACAACTAAAATTTTAAGTTCTATTTTAGTTCAACTAGTTCAAGTTTCATAACGGTTTAAAGTTTTCATTTTTGTTCAACTAGTTAACAACTAGTGATGTTCCAATATACCCAGAGCTCCCAATGTAGAAACTCGAGCGCTGATATTGGATGTAACACCCCACCAAGGGACCCAAAAGAATTAACGTAAAGTTTTTACTAAGTTTGCCAACATTTTTTTTTTAACAATAAGAATAACATACACATCAACACATAGTAGCGGAAGCAATAACATACAATCAACTATAAACATACATAACAAGTTACATTCCTTAAGAATCCCAAGACATTGAGTCACATTTAAATTTAATTAATTCTGAGTCTAACAAATAACATGTCCAGATGAAAGAATAATTAAAATTCTAAAGTCCATTTAATTAATATACATTTTTTCTGAATGCCTCTTGACAAATGAAATTCAGAATGACCAATCATCCTTTGTACATGTCACAGGGTATGAAAGGCTAAAATAATATACATTTGTAAAACTAGAAATACATCATCCTCCTTGGATCCATGATACAAGTATAATAAAATAAATGAAACCATCTACCATACATGATATATCCATCCATCATGAAATATAACTATTCATCATAATGATACATAGAAAAAATGAAAAGAAATGCAGATAAGGAAGCTCTAGCAACAATGACTACGAACGGATCTCAATGGTAAGAGTAAAAAGCACTACTGCGTGGAACCTAAATGGCCCACTCCCACCATGTTGAGGAGATAGTCTCAAGTCCCAAATAGGATATTAATTCAAACATCAAAAATACTCTCTATGTCCAGGAAATCCCAAAAGCAATCTAACTCAAGGTTTCCAAGATAGATTGACATCTAATTCCTAGAGGCACATAAGACAAATAGGAAATCTACTATATAAGTGGGCAAGTGTCATCGCACAAATCATGCTGGAGCTACCCTGGCAATCTCTTAGGACATCGAGTCCCTAGTGATCCCTATTGTTGGAAATAATCATGACTAACAAGGTTACTGAGAGGGGAGGGGTGAATCAGTAACTCTAAAACTTTAATTCAATTCTGCATAATAATATTTTTACCATCCATCCATCTAATCTACTGTATGCATGAAAAGATAAACATTTGTAACACATGAACACACAGATTTGGTGACCCAGAAACCTTCCAATTAGAAAGTAAAAATGGGGTGGGGATGATGTCCACAAAACTTCAATACTGTAGTATAAAGTTGGCCGGTTAAGGCTTACAATGATCACTTTTGATGATCTGCCCTGTTAGGAGCAAGTAGGATTGCTAGATCCACCTTGTTAAAGGATTTACAAACATACAATAAAGTATGCACTCTGTTAGGAGATTTACAAAAGACTGTCAAGTCTACCCTATTAAAGGATTTACAAACTGATTCACCTGTTAGGATGAAGCAGTGGATCTGGTTACAACTGATTGCTGATAAGATCTCTTGTGCTTTAATCACCTGATGTGATAGATATAGCTTTTTTGCATCAATTGTTGACCTTACTGTATTCCTCTATTTTGCCGGTGATTCACTTTTCTTCTTCTCAAAAATATTGTAATATAACCCCAACCATCTTCAACATCTCATTATTTCAAATGATATATACCATTCCAATATTTACACTAGCAAGGTCAGCCAAACACAAGTGAACAAATATTACTGAGTCAGCCAAATGGTAGAAAACTCGGGTTCCACAAAATGACTCGGTGACCTTTTGATACTCGACATCTACTATAATACTCTGCATCATCATGCACTTGGTAAGAGTAGAGAAATGGTCCATACTAATCATTTTGAGTAGCTTGGAATTCAGTAACCATTGGTGACTCGGTGAATATTGTGTCACTCGGTAAAAACTGAATCCATTGATAACCTTCTTTACTTGGTAAACATTGATTCCTTTGTTTACCTTGATCACTCAGTAAACACTAAGCTCTTTGTTTACTTTGATCACTCGATAAAAACTAAGTTCTTTGTTTACTTTGATCACTCGGTAAACACTAAGTTCTTTGTTTACCTTGATCACTCGGTAAACACTAAGTTCTTCTGATGACTCGGTGAGCACTGACTGCTTGGGGAACACTGTTCTGCTCGGTAACCACTAACTGCTTGGAGAACACTGTTCTGCTCGATAACCACTGTTTTGCATAGTAACCATTGTGAACTTGGTAAATACTGTTGAACTGCCCATATGATCGGTTTCCAAAGGAATGCTCGGTATCAACTGTTTACCTGCAAAATTTATAAGGTAACCACTAAATGCTTGGTGTGAACTATAGACTAAGTGATGAGCTCGGTAAGCATTCAAAATCAAATAAGTGTTGTGACTAATGACAAATATATCATAATTCCAACACCTATATGTGGCCACTAGTATCCTCTTGTACTGATAAGGCATACTATAGATGCAAGGTCACAACCAAGCATTCTTTCTACTCCCATCCTAGTCTGTACTAGCATTCAAGGCATGGGTGAGAACATACAAAGACTCTTATTAGGTTCATTTTAATCCTATTTAGTGCAATTTTTTCACTTATTAAACAACTTACAATGGGTTACTCTGGGAACCACTTAGGGACTCGACCCCCATTGTAAGCCACTTCCTGACACTACATGTAGATAACCTACCCTAGGCTCATAAAAGTATAAATCAAGAATCATATAAATTCACCTCAGCCCTATACAAGTGACTGGAAAGCATCAAAAGATAATCATAATAACACATCAGTTCCCCACGAGCAACTAGAAAGCATCCCAAAATAATACTGATCGAAGGCTCTAAAATGGTCAAGTCAATTATGTCATAACATGAAATCATCAAGAAAAAATCATTCAAAACACCTAAGTCCTATAAAAGTGACTGGAGAGCAATCCAAAAATAAATGATCAAGGACTTCAAAATGGTTAAGTCAAGAAGGTCATACATTCACCTCAATGTCACATAAGAACATTGGATAGCAATAACAATTATTAAATACAAACATATTATAGAGCTTACCATCACATTACCATGGTTGGGTTAAAAAGATTGAGATCAAACATCAAAACATCACACTCACATAACCCTCAAGCCTCTGGTAAATGTCCTAAACTGGTCAACACTCTAGTCAACCCCAATCCCCAAACATAGAAATCACACAAAAAATAAGGTGTAAGTTTCAAGTTTTAGTTTGTTTTGAAATCACATGATTGAGTTAAAAGTAAAGTTTTAACTTGATTTCAATGCAAATTTCGAGTACCAGGATTCTTGGTTTAACCTATAGTTTAACTCTTGCATTTTTTGAATAAATGAAAGAATTAACCCCATAATATTTCAAATCAATTTTCTAAAATACTCTAAGGGTAAATTTTGTTTAAACCATTAAAATAATAACTAATGAAATAGTTCCAATTTTATTTAAAATCATTAGCATTATAGTATGAAATCAATTTCATTAAATACCCCCCTTTTAATAATCAAACTTACTTAAATTAAATTTAAATTAAGTTAATTAATGTTCATGCAATTTAATCCCTATATTAACGTTCTTAATAAAGAGAAAGTTTAACAAATTTAAAATAAGTTCATCAATTAAAAATAATTTATATCTTAATTATACCTAATATAAAAATGAAATAAACTAAATTAATATATTATACATATATAAAAATAACTATCTTTTATTAATTATTATAAATTAAAATAATTAATGAAGTTTTTAAATAAATAAATAAATAAATAAATAAATAAATATATATATATATATATATAAAATATATTATATATATATATATATATATATATATATATAAAACTAAAATTAAATAATAATAAAACTTATAAAAAAATCAATACCCCTGCATTTTTAAAAATGTATGCACATTGTTTTATAAACACCCACCAACCCCTTTAAAAAGGGTGGCCGTGATTGCCGCAATAGAGTATGTTGCGTCAGCACTTGTACTTGCTGCATCAGTAGTAGGGTCTGCTGCGCGACGGTGAGTAGAAAGAGGTGGGGGTGTCACGACCCTCCCCACCATTTATATTTTTTAATATATATATTTATATTTTTAATAAACATTGCCATTTTAGTCTGATAGTAGAAATAGAAACAACCATTCAATTTTTTTTTAATTTAATAATTCTATATGATTTCAAAATCCTTTCCCATTTAATATCTAATCTGCAAATTTAATGGACAAGGATTCTAAGATGTTTCAATCTCTACGTATTCAAAAGATTTAATCATGCATGCTAGAATTTCGCAACATTGAAACACTCATCACAGAGAAATCTTTAGATAACCATTCATTAGACATGATGAAGACATGAAAGAAAAAATGAAATAACTTGAGCGAATAATCACAAGCTTCTACCTAGACTTTGATGTTAATTGCTACACTGCAAAAGATTGTCAAGAAATTATTCTTCTTAGAACCTTCTTCTTTTTGAAAATTGCTTCCTCTCCAAGATTCGCTCTCAAAATTCATGTCCCTCGAAAATGAACCCCCAAGTTGTGATATGGAGTTCTGTCCTAAACTCGGGGCACTAATTGTGCATTCACCTAGGACAAGTCTTTGCTCACCAAACTTCAACTCTAAATTAACTTTTGTTAATCTTTCTTTTATCTTTTATATGCACGTTAATTGAATTATTAAATAACTTTATTTAATTTTTACTTAACTTCTTTTTAAATTACTTTATTGAATTTTAATCTCATGCACACTTTTTAAAATATCTTTATTAAATTCACTTGTTTTTATCCTTTTAATTAATTTCTTATATTTTAATCTCATGCACACATCATGCAAACTTAAAACTTTTAATAAATTAATATATTTTCACTTTTTAATTTGTTTTCAAAACTTAATTGATAAAATATTTTATTAACTTAAATAATACTAATATTTAGCATTTATTTAAAAATGAACTCTAAATATATTATTATTAAATTAAATAAATATTATCACGTTCTAAATTTATTCTTATAACTTTTATCTTCAAATTTAATTCTTTTTTATTTAATTAATTTCTCATTTCATTAAATATAATTAAATATTAAAGATTAAAATATCATAATAATTTTCCATCAAATTAAATCATTAATTTAATCTTTTAATAAGACTTAATTAATAAAAAATTTACCAGAATCATAAAACAACATATGAAAACCCATCATAGAAAATCACATACAAAATCAAACTAAAGGGTTATAATCAAAAATTAACATCATTTGACGCATTCGGAAGGTAGACCACTTAGATACTTGTCCTAATTTTTTAGGACAAATGGCTTAAAGGTTTAGGATTTGGACTTGAGAATTTATCTCCCCTCTCTTACCATTGAGATAATGCGATAGGGTATGCTCATCCTGGCAATTCAGGGAAGTCGATACTCAATACCTACAACCTGCATAAAATCCATGCATGTACAGACACAATATTCTAAGCTAAATATGCAATGGCAAGAAGTGGTGCATCTTGTAGATCTCGACTAGCAGGTGACTACGACTCTCTTAACCGAATCAGAAACACCATACATAAAGAAAACAAACATGCACACCATATACATATAGTATGCTGTAAGTATCCATAAGAAGACACATAATAGCCCATCTAACTAATCATCAACAATTACTAAAATCATTGAATAATCATCATGCATACATGAAGTATAGAGTACCAAGTAATCTCATCATATAATCAACTGAATGTGAAACAATATCTGATAATCACAAAACAATACTACTAGTCATCAAACATAAGATTGGCCTAAAAGAGCTCAAGCAATGATAATCAAAATGCAAACTAGGGGCATGCACTACATGTTCTTTGGATCTGAGGGGTTTATAGATTTTCCTTAAAAATCTATGATGATACTCATCTATGAAAATCCATTATTCTAGGTTCAATTGTTTGGTGTCTTTTCAAAATTTTCAATCTTTCAAATGAGAAGTGGGTTTAAATGTGCATGGTGTTCTTAAACACAATGTTTTTGTAGGTTTCGCATGCTGAAATAAAAACTTGTGGTTTTTTGTGGATCTACTGAAGTGCTATTTTCTTGACTCTTGTTCCTTTAGAGTGGTACCAGATGCGATAGTTTTAGTTCTACATGCATGCATTCTTTGTCCATGGTGAGAGGAGGTGTTTTTCCTTCTCTGCATGGAGATGTTGGGACATGATTAGTCACTCAACATTTATGTGGTGATGCTTTGTTGGATTTCTGGACTATGGTGCTCGATGTGGACATGATTGGAAAATTAGATTTGTGTTTGATCTGGTGTTTGAGTCATGTTGTCTACAAGATTATTCTATTTTGATCTCTTTTGTACATGTCATTAATGTGATAGTGGGTTTGCATGTTGCAATGATTGGATCTACAAGTTATGCAGTCAAGTGGGTAAGCCACCCATTTAATTACAATGGGATAACTTATATGTGGATTATCTATATCCACCAGATTTGGTTTAGTATTGGTGCATACTTGTTAGCTGGCCTTGTTTGTTGTCACTTATGCATTTGTGTGGTTGCTTTGGGATGAGAAGATGGATGATATTTGAGTACTTGGATAGACAATTATGGAGTCCTAAAACATGGTGAATTTCCTTAGTGTGGAGATCTTGGTTTCACTTAGTGTGATGTGTGGGCTTGGATGATTTTCAGATTTGAAGGATGGTGTGTCATATACTTAGATAGATCGGTATCACATTTTAGTGGGATTTTTGGTAGTGGTTGTATTTTTCCATCATATGGTGATGGATGATCTTCTTTAGTGTTGTAGATGTTGGAGGACGCCTTAGATCCTATTGCTGTAGAAGGGTCTTTCACATTTTTTGGTTCACTAGTTGGAGATGATATCTTCATGTGATTGGAGATGTTGACATATTTAGGATTCTAGGGGTCCTTGGTAGAGATGTTTTCTATGCTTTTATTTGATATGTTATCATGGTGGCTTTTATGTCACAGTTTTCTCTTTATTACCAGTTTAGAGTTTTGATATGATACAATTATTTGATATGATCACATGAAGCATGCTATCTCTTTGGAGGAGATGGTTTGGATCATGATGTCATGTCTATGTTCTTGATTCCATGGTTGGAGCTTTGACTTTGATCTTGGTTTAGTTTCTTGGTATTGAGTACTTTGATCATTTGCTTAATACTTCATGATAATGCTATGTTGCAGTGGCGTTTTGCATGGAGTAATTGATTATAGGTGCTTGTGGATACTTGGAGACTTAGGTGAGGCTAGAGTTCTCTTGAGATGAGAGACATGTTGTTGAGATGTATACTCTTGATGATATTTCAACAGAAATTCCAAGGAGCCTACACCTTTGTTGGACGTAAGTTCAATAAATACCTATGGGGAGTTTTTTCTTGGATAAGTCATAGGGTGACTTGCATATCTTGAAGGAGCATTCTCATTCCCTACTCTTGGTCTATTTGGTAGTTTATCACTTGAGAGGTATTGCCCAATGTTACTTTTAGGTGCTTTATGTTTTCTTTCATATTCATGGATCTTGAGCTACAGTTAGATGGTTATGGAGGATTGTGAGAGATGGATAACATGATTATTTCCTTGAGGTATATTTTCATTTATGATGACAATAGGAGATGGTAGTGGGCTGATTTCCTAAAATAGGAAATGGAGTTGTTTGATCTTCTTTGAGAGGCTTACATCTATGTAGATTCATGATATCATATTATGTTTGATCTCTTGAGGATGAAAAACTTTGGATGTTGTTATGGCTTTTCCCTTGGAGTTTTGAAGGAGATCATACTTGGCACAGTTGACATTTAGAAGTGTTTGTAGGACATGCTACATGCTTATGATTTGTAGTTTCTTTCTTTGGTCCTGGTTATCTTCTTGGATGTTTTGGTTCACATAACATTGTATCTGAGATCTGTTGGAGCTATGGTGGTCACTCTTTTGTAGTCATTTGTTACCACTTGTTCTTCATTATTTTTTGTGATGACAAGGTAGTTAATTTATCTCTTTTCTTTGTTGGATGTGAGAACACAATAGAGTTGTGGAGACTAGGTGAGAGAGATGTTTCTTATAGTGCTTTTTCTATAGGATTTGCATGTCTTTGTGGATGATCCTTGGTACTACATGGTTGCACTTTCTTTGTGTTGTTATCAATAGATTCAATATGATTTTGATTTTTTAGATTTGACATTACCCATGTAGTGGGAGTTCTTGTATGTGTTTAGTCTTCATCGACTGGTTTGCACATAGAGATTGAGGTTGTAGTTTATGGGTTGGTTGTGTTGTTGGCATGAGTTTTTTGGTATGGGTGATTGGATGGGTTAGCATTTACTATGGATGCTATTTTCAATATCGAGGGTTTATTAGTTGGATTGGACCAATTAGTTTGGTTGTTTTCCTGGTTGATGTTTTATCTTATTTTTTGGAGGATGACTTCATAGTTTTTCTAGGCTAATAAGTTGATGTTTTTGATGCTTCTATGTAGCTCATGAGTGCAGTAGAGTGGTGACAATGTTGTGTAGCTTTTTATATCACTAGTATCTTATGCTAGTGTAGTTGGTAGTCTTATGTATGCTATGGTCTGCACTAGAATAGACATTACCCAAGTAGTGAGAGTCTTGAGCCGATTTAAAGCTAATCCTGGATGGGTACATTGGGATGTAGTTAAGTGAGTATTCTAATATTTCAGGGGTACATCAAATTACTCCATTTTTTTATCATGGTAACTCTTTTGGAGCTCCACATTCAGTTTGTATTTGTGGGTTTGTGGATTTAGATTGGGTAGGTGATATTGACAGCAAGAGATCCAACAGTGCTTATGTGTTCACAATGTTTGGTGGTGCCATTAGATGGATGAGTAAGCGATAACCTATGGTTGCTTTTTCCACTATAGAAGTTGAGTACATGGCTACTACTCATGCTTGTAAGGAAGACATTTTGCTTAGGAGATTGTGTTCTTATATTGGTGTTGATGCAGGACAGATTACTATTTGTTGCGACACTTAGAGTGCTATTTGCCTTGCAAAGAATCCAACTTTCCATGCAAGAAGAAAGCACACTGATGTACAATTTCACTTTTTTAGAGATATGGTGGAAGACGGAAAGGTAAATTTGGAGAAGGTAGATACTATAAAGAATATTGTAGATGTATTGATAAAACTAGTGGGCACAAAGAAGTTCAGATGGTGTTTTGAATCTATGGGCTTTGCAACCTATAACAATTAGTTCTTATTATGTTCCTGTTGCTCTTACAAGGTGTTCAACAAGTGGGAGAATGTTAGGAATAAGGTGTCTCAACCTTGGATAATTCCTATTCTTATTATTTGTTTTGTAAATGTAGTTTTTTGCAAATAATATAATTAAGTGTGAGTGTACATGTCTAGTTGGCATGTTGATGTGTCACTCCACTTGCATGTGTTGACATCTTGAACTATGATGGATTCCTATGATAGATTTCTATGAAATATTCCTATGACAGATTCCTATGATAGATTCTTATGACACGAAAGAACTATCTTTGGAATATTTAATATTGTGATGATCTCCTTATACACAATTCAAGATGTCGACACATCAACATTATTTGCAAGAAATATATTTTACAAAAAAAATAATAAGAATAGGAATTATCCAAGGTTGAGACACCTTATTCCTAACATTCTCCCACTTGTCGAACACCTTGTAAGAGCAATATGAACATAATAGGAACTAACCACTATAGGCCAAAAGGCCCATAGACTTTGAACACCTTCTAAACTTTTCAGTGCCCACTGGTTTCGTTAATGCATCTGCAACATTCTTCACAGTATCTACCTTCTCCAAATTTACCTTTCCATCTTCCACCATATCTCTCACAAAGTGATACTGCACATCAATGTGCTTCGTTCTGGCATGGAAAGTTGGATTCTTCGTAAGGCAAATAGCGCTCTGACTATCACACCAAATAGTAATCTATTCTGCATCAACACCAACATCAAAACACAATCTCTTAAGCCAAATTTCTTCCTTACAAGCATGAGTAGCAACCATGTACTCAGCTTCTATAGTGGACAAAGCAACCATAGGTTGTTGCTTGCTCATCCAACTGATGGAACTACCAAATATAGTAAACACATAAGCACTGGTGGATCTCCTGTGGTCAATATCACCTGCCCAATATGAGTCCACAAACCCATGAATACAAACTAAATGCCGAGATCTAGAAGAGTTACCATGATAACATATGGATTAATCTGATGTACCCCTCAAATATTTGAATGCTCGCTTAACTGCATCCCAATGTACTCGTCTAAGATTAGCCATAAACTGACTCAGGACTCCCATTGCTTGGGCAATGCTTGGTCCAGTACAGACCATAGCATACATAAGACTACCAACTGCACTAGCATAAGGTACTCTACTCATGTCCTCCATCTCACTAGGAGATTTTGGACAATCATCTACAAATAACTTTGTTCCCATAGGAATAGGAACACATAGTGGTCTACAATCTACCATGCTGAACTTGTACAACACAGACTTCACATACTTACTCTGACTCAACCAAAGTTTTCTGTTAGACCTGTCTTTACTGATTTCCATACCCAAGATGTACCTAGCCGTGCCAAGATCTTTCATCTCAAACTGTGTTGACAACTGAGATTTAAAATAAAAAATTAAACCCATACCCTTCCCAAACATCAACATATCATCAACATATAATGCAACAATAAGAAGGCGATCATTTTCAACTCTGAAATAAACAAAATGATTTGATTTTGATCTTACAAATCCAATTGACAACACAAAGGCATCAAACTTAAGGTACCACATCCTAGGAGATTGCTTCAAACCATATAGAGATTTCTTTAATCTACAAACTAAAGATTCTTTACCTTTAGCAATATAGTGCTCAGGCTGTGACATTTAAATCTCTTCCTCCAAATCACCATGAAGGAAAGCTGTCTTCACATCCATCTGTTCTATCTGTAAATCATATGATGCAGCAAGAGATAATAGAAATCTAATGGATATCAACTTTTCAATAGGAGAGAATATTTCACCATAATCTATTCCCTCTACCTGTGAATACCCCTTTGCAACCAATCTAGCTTTGTACCTTTCAACACTGCCATCTGCATAGAATTTCTTCTTGAACACCCATTTACAGCCAATAGATTTTCTCCCTTTAGGAAAAGGTACAAGGTCCCAAGTTTTGTTTTTCTCTAATGAAGCCATCTCATCATCCATAGCCTCAATCTAGGAACTTGCATCTTCCATGCCCAAAGCCTCTTTCACAGATCTAGGCTCATCAGTGTTAGTAATCAAAGCAAAAGCACAACTAGAATCTAACATAGAATAACCAAACATTTCTGGTTGCTTTCTTTCTCTCATGGATCTCCTCAAGGGCTACAATTGAGGTTTTTCTTCCTCTTCTTCTAAACTATCAGAGCTGCTAGAGCTCTCCTCATCATTAGACCCAACATGGTCTCTCTGTTCAGTCTTCTCAAGGGTAGGAGGCAACTGAACAACATCTTTTTCCTTTTCTTTTTCATCTGGTTGTAGCACAATAGGAGAAGATGTTAGCTCTCTAAAAATAACATTTCTACTATACAACACCTTACTAGTCACAAGATCCCAAAGCTTGTATCCTTTCACACTAGCATTGTACCCAATGAAAATACATTTAACAACTTTGTTTTCCAACTTAGATCTTTTCTCCTTTGGAACATGCGCATAAGCTTCACAACCAAAAAAATGAATATGTCTAATTGAAGGCTTCTTATCAAACCACACCTCCATGGGTGTCTTAACAACAAGGGCTAATGTAGGAGATCTGTTAACTAGATAGCAAGCAGTGGCCATAGATTCAGCCCAAAACCTTTGTTCTAAACCAGCTCCACTACGCATACTCCTAGCCTTCTCCATCAGTGTCCTATTCATTCTCTCTGCAACTACATTTTTGATGTGGGGTATAAGGAGTTGTCTTATGCCTCTCAATACCTTGTTCTTTATAGAACTGTTCAAACTTTGCTAAGCAAAACTCACCACCATTGTCAGTTCTCACACACTTAATCTTCTTACTAGTCTGATTCTCTACAAGGGCTTTAAATTCCTTGAATCGACTAAAGAATTGTGTCTTACTTTTAAGGAAATAAATCCATGTCCTTCTACTATAATCATCTATGGAAGATACAAAAAATATAGACTTGGAGATTGAAGGAACTTTTACAGGACCAAATACATCAGAATGAATAAGATCCAAAACATCAGAAGATTTGTGAGAACTAGAATAAAACTAAACATAATTTTGTTTACCATTGACACAGTGTTCACAGAAGTCAAACTCGAGATTGCAATCATTTAACCCCTCGACGAGATTTTTATTTTTTAGGATTCTAAGACCCTTTTCACCAATGTGACCAAATCTCATATGCCACAACATTGTCTTTTCTGTAGGAAGCTTACCTTCCAAAGTGTTTGCATTGCCATCAGAACTAATAACCATAGAATTCTTCATTGCTTGTTCATATGGTGAGGATGAAGAACTATTACATAGAGGAATACATGCATCTAGCTAAAATAAGGTACCTCTCCTAGTACCCCTTGCAAGCACTATCGATCCTCTCATCATCTTGCATCCTTCTTTAAAAAAAACAACTTGCACACCTACATCATTCAACATACTTATAGATAATAGGTTTCATGCCAAACCTAGAATGTGCATAACTCCATTGATTCCCTTTACTCGTCCATTAGGAAATTTGGTAGTGACCCTTCTATGTCCAACTATCTTTAGGTGAGAATCATCACCCAAGTACACCTTTCCACCATCGAACTCTTCATATTTTGAGAACCAATTTCGATGAGAGGTCATGTGAAAAGATGCACCTGAGTCAACCAACCACACATCATCAGATGCATGGGCTACCAAATCTATGATGAATGCATCACCATCTTCTTGAGATCTTTCTGAAGCTGAATCTAAACCTTTCTTCTTCTTCTTCGGCTCTTTTTGATCTTTACGAAAGTGCCCAAGTTTATCACAGTTCCAACATTTTGCCTTGGAATTATTGAAGTCTTTGACTTCCCACAGGATTTGGATCTACCCTTATTGTCAGACTTACTTTCATTTTTCTTTCCTCTTTCTATGGATCTCCCATGAACAACAAGGGCATCTTTTTTTGAAATAGAAGCCTTTCTTTGCATCTCCTCTGATAGCAGCGAAGACACCACATCATGCATTTTGAAGGTGACTAATGTGCTTCCAAGAGCCATCACAAGATGGTCCCATGAATCCGATAAAGAACACAAAACTGTGTAGCAATGATCCTCCTCCTCTAACTTGACACCAGCTGATGTCAACTGCGCAACCAATAGATTAAATGCATTTAAATGATCCATTAAGGATCCACCTTCCTTCATTCGCAGAGAGTACAACTTCTTCCTCAGGAACAACTTGTTCACCAAAGATTTGGCCTGATACACAGCCCCACGTCTTTCCCAAAAACTATATGCGGTTTTCTCATCTAGAACATTTAGAAGGACTGCATCGGTTAAACAGAGTCTTATGAGACCCTTAGCTTTATGGTCTTTGATATCCCAATCTGTTTGAGCTACCATTGCTGGTCTTGTAGCATTTGAAGTCGCTTCCCATAGGTCACGATCTTCCAACATGTCTTCCATCTTGAGTTTCCACAACTTGAAATTAGTGCCATTAAATTTCTCCAACTCCATTCTTCCATATGATGAACTCACCATCTCAATCTGCAAATAATATTTAGGATGCTTTGCACAAGACTCCCACTCAACTTGAGATTAGCTCAAAAAACCCTACCCAACAACTAGGATCAAAAGTTGATTAGGCTCTGATACCAATTGAAAGGAAACTCAGGTGTGAAAACAACTTCCTACACTAATCTCTTAAGAGAAGTATGGCACAAATCCTATTAAAATCTTTTACACTTACAAATTCAACATCATGTAAACAACAATATTTTAGCCAAGCAAGCATAAAGAAAATAGACAGAGAAAGAAACACATAACACAAAAATTTTTCGGTGGGGAAAAACCTTTCGGTAAAACAACCCCACCCCTCTAGAACCTACACAATGTATTATCTTCAACACAAGGTTACAATACACTTGCAATGCAAGTTCAACAACGACAATAGAAGACTCTAGTAGCAACTCACAGTACCAACAATACACTACTTCACATACTCCTCTTCGCAACCCTAAAAATGCTTATAACATGCGCTTCACTTTTAGGGCTACTCCCAAAGATAGGTAGAGTGAACAGTACTCAAAATTATCAATTGCCATATGTCTTCACCTATTATTGAATCTTCCTAACATAGCTCTTACGTGTCATAAGAATCTGTCATAACTGTTTTAGTGATGATCTCCTTATACACAATTCAAGATGCCGACACATCAACATTATTTGCAAGAAATACATTTTACAAAATAGATAATAAGAATAGGAATTATCCAAGGTTAAGACACCTTATTCCTAAATAATTATGCATAGAGTGACAAGGAATCCAACCCTAGATCGGCCAAAGACCCTTAGGAGTGATTCTAAGGAGGCAATTGAGAAAAATAATGGTACAAAGTGGAACAAGAGAGGGATGTCAATTGATACTATTCAAGACCCTCTTGTTGATTTTTTTGTTAGGGTGATTGCACACAAATTTTATCAATCCAATAGACTCAACAGTGTGCCTTTCATTGTGGTGGATGTAGGTTATAAATTGGTGAAGAAGGATCGTTATAAATTGGTGAAGAAGGATCACACATGATCCTACAAAACTGCAACTGCAAATGATTAATGAGAATCTAGTAGCAATCAGGACAACCAAGAGAGCCCAATGTAAATTTGGTGCCATTTTGATTTTTATATTTTTCTATGGTTAGAATGAATTTCCTTCATTTGGTAAAGTAGCTTGGAAAACAAATAGGTCAATCATAGCTCAAGTAAATGAATACATAGAGATGGGAGCTAATTTTGAGACCTTAGTGACTAGCTATTTTGAAGACTTCAAGAAGTCAATGAAGCAAAGGCTAAGAATCCTAGTTTCCGTAGTAGAGAAACATGTAAATGATGTATGTTTTCTTGTAGATATAGACTATACATACATACAAGCTGCCATATCAAGAGTGAGATGGCTAAGACCTCTTAGTTATGAAATAAATATAGATGAAGCATCAACAACAATAACTACATTATTAGAAGAGGATATAGACAAGGATGCACCATAATTTGAAACCTATGAGATGTTGAGATCAAAGGTGCATATGGAGTTAAAGACTACCTCCACTTTGAAAAAGAAACATAAACTTGTGAAGAAATCAAAAGCCAAATTTGGGGAAGGCACTGCAGAAGCAAAAGAGGAAGAAGGTGAAGATGCCAAGGGTGATGAAGAAGAACAAGGTCAAGGATGACTTTCCTTAACCCAAGAATGGGGGATGATGTATATGTGGAGGAAGGTGCCGAGCAAGAAGCACCAAAGGCTGAGACAAAGAAACGAAAAGCTCAAAAATAGCCAATTGCACAACCAAAGGGAAATAAGAAGGTTACAAAGCCAAGCCTAACAACACCAACTACAAGGGTAGATACCAAGGCTAAAACTTAGGTAGAAAGAGAACATGAGAATTAGAAGGCAATAGAAAAAGGAGGACTTGTAGAGAAAAAGAAAAGAAGAAAGTATGTTGCACCTCCTGAATTAGATGAAGAAAGAACATAGTCTAATGAAGAGCAATTTCAGATTGGTAAGACATTCTGCCACATCTAAATTGGAAAGCATTTGTAATAACATTAGATACAATGCTGATTTAACTGGTCTAAAGACCACATATTTCAATAAGTTTTCAAAAGAGCAACATAAAATAGTGGAAGAGTCCATCTACACTATGATGGCTAAGTTCAAGACCACTCCACTTGAACTAGAAAATTCAATGCCTAAGGAGCTAAGCTCATTAGTTGAGAATAAATGATGTTACTATCTCAAAATGGAGAAAGAAATAAGGTAGTAAACATTGGCTCATGTAAGCTAGACTTTACTAAAGGTCAAATAACAAAGGCCCAAAAAAAGCATGGGACAAAATTTGCACCCAAATATAGAGCCTTTAGAATTTTACAGAATCAAATAAAAGATTTTGTGCAAAAGTCCACACAAATGTGGAAATTAATATATCGATTAACAATAGTCAAAGAGGGGTAGGAAGATCCTTTTGAAGGAATAAATGATGATGAAGAAGAAGAGAATGAGAAAGAGGAAGAGGTAGAGAAAGAAAAAGAAGAAGAAATAGTGGAGAAGACATAGGGTGAAGAGGCAATAGCTGAAGAGCAACAGACTAAACAAAGTGTCCAAGACACCCAACTATCACCACCAAGCCCTCCACATACAATACCTATAGATACATTAATTGTTAAGGATCTTCTTGACACTTTAGCTTAGAACATCAATCCTTTAACTGTAGAGGGTCTCAAAAAGATCCTTCACCAAAGTACACTGCAATCTCAATTGTGTACAAATCCAATTTTGGTGAGTGTGGATGAGTTGTAGAAAGTTGTAGTAGAGATAACAAGGGAGAAGGAAAGCATTCAAGAACCACCTACACAACCTCCCACAACTATAGCAGATCAACCAAAAGAGCAATAAGCAAAGGAAAAAATTGCTAAGGTTGATAATACACTTACAACAACAATAACTACTAAGGAGAAAGCAAAGGAACAAATAGGACAAGATGTTCCTGCAGCATAAACCCAAGGTGCACCTCCTTAAATTATCATTATTGATCAAGGTAGTACAGAAGAGGAGAAAACCCCTAAGGAACAAGAGGCAATACAAATATTAGCAAACTTGCCTACCTTAGGGACTCCTACTCAAAAGCCAAGCACTAATGCAATACCATTGCATATTTCAGCACTAGCTCGAGCTCCACCAAGGTTGCAAGGATACTTTACTATGGAGACCCTGCCCTTGATGAAGAAATAGTCATACCCAGTTATGATTCAAGAACTATGAACCTACAATAGATGAATGAATTGCAAGAGGCACTAGAGAGAAGAAAGAGACAAGAGATACTTAGACATGAGTATAGGTAGAAGCAAGCACTGGTGCAAATTAAAGATATATTTCATGATGCATTCAGCATGCAAGTACCTCATGAAAGCCAACCCATCATTGAGCAATTGTCCAACATTGTGGACCAGGTACAAAATGAAGACCTTGACACTAATTTAAAATTATTAGAATGGTCAGAAAAGAAGTTTCAAATGAAAGTAAATGAGAAAATATCAAGTGAAATAACACTTTCCTAAGTAGAATTGGCTAAGAAGATTGAAAAAGTGAAGAAAGTACTTGAGAATGTATTCTCATTGTACAAAAAGTTGTGTGATTCATCATATTTCACACAAGAAACTAGCCAAAGGATAATGAGCTTGGAATGAAATCTCAAGATTTCTAGCACTCAACTACCCAAAGATCTAGCTTAGAGTGAGAAGCATTTTGCAGCTATGCTTCACACACAGAAAGAGTTAGCTATATTGATAGAAAATTAGGCCAATATAAATGCCAAATTGATGTAGATTCAATCTTCCATTACCTCACATTTGTAAGTACTCCATAAGGAACATGCCTATGTAGAAACTATTCTGAAGAAAGATCCCAATCTTTCTACTTTAGAAGGCCTTATTCATCTTGCAGTAGAGATAGCCATCTAACACAAATTATTGGAGATTGCTTTAAATAATTGGGATGTTTCTCTCAAGATGATTATGGAGGTAAATAAAACATTTTTGGTGAAGTATTCACTTCATTCTTAGGAACCTTTGACATAAGTGTCAAAAAAGGGAGATAAGCATTGTATAAATAGAAGGGGGAGATAATTCATTATTGTATCAAATAAGAATGGGGAGATATAATGTGAATAAGAATGGTTACATATTAGATTATTTGATGGAAGTAATAAAGAATATCCAAAGGGGGAGATATTCAAATTTTGAGGAAGTAATAAAAGCCAAAAATGACGTGAAAGGGGGAACAGATATAGATTACAGGAAGCAGAAATAGGGTACATAGATAAAGGTAGACAAGGTAAAGAGTATCAGATACATCAGCATGAGACACATTCAATACAAGAATTTTGGTTGTAGGAATGGAAATGGCACATCAACTCAGGGGGAGTTACAATTTTTTTGAGGTATATAGAATTTTGAACAAGTTTTTGAAGTCTAGTACATATGCTGAATAGACTATATAGTTTACTTATAGAGATCAAATTCATAATATTTAGTTAAGTGTTTTTGCTACTCATGTCAAAGGGGGAGATTGTTAGTCTCAGGTTGGTTTTGACAATTGAGTGTCAACACACAACCATTTCTCAAGATGACGTTGAGTATAATATAGAAGTTGAGCTACAATGTGTGCCAAGCCAGAGAGTTCAAAAGATGATGAGTGAACTTCAGGTGCTGAGCAAAGTTCAAGTGCTGAGTCACTATAGGTGACGAGAAAAGTATAGATGCTGAGTGAAATAGAATTTCTATAGAAATCAAGTGAAACATTTTCCTATATATGACAAGCATCAACAACTAGTAAGTACTGAGTAATATAGGATTAGCATATGAGTTTGTGCCTTCACAAACTCAGATGTAAACTATTTTTGGAGTCGACATAGGATGAATCTCAAAGGATCTTGAAGATAAGATCGAATCTTTTGCATTAACTAAGTAATCAGCATGCAACAAATAAGAAAAATGGAGAAGGCATGTAACCAATAGGAAAAGTGCAAGAAATGAGTGGGAAAAGAAGATTTAATATTGATCATAGATTCATACCTAACCCTAAGTCTTCAAATTTTTTAAAAGGATGAAGCCCCATTATGCGATAGAGAGGATGCACAAAAGAGAAGTATATGGGTGAATTATAGTGAATTGCAAAAGGGTGAAAAGACTTAGTGAAGAACAGAGTCATGAGTAGTGGTGTTGTCATTTCACTTTGACTATAAGGTCCAACTTGATGTTCTCTACTTATCTCATTTTGTATCCATGACATTAATGCTCTCAACAATACATCCCCTACATATAGGAGTGAATTCCATTCTGTGTCATTAGGTACTGCTAGATTATGGAGATACAAGTCACATAGTAAATTTTTCAAAGCCATGGGAACAAATTGAAATGCATCATAAAAATCATGTGGGGTAGAAATAGAGAGATTAAGGCCTTCCACAATTTTAGTCAATTTAAAATTTGTAAATTTCTCTTTAAGAAAAAAGTCATATATTGGCAGTGGTGACCTACATTCCATTAATTTAGGAATAAATCTTGTGATTTGTTCAATTCTTCTTTTCAAGACTTCATTCTGATCTGAACTCTATTTCAACTGGTAGCTCTACTCATTAATAACACATTTTAATTTTTCTTTCTCCAATCTCCATTGAGCTCTCTCCCATAAAAATTGTTGAAACAAATTAATACCTACGAAAAAAGGTATAGACAAATTGGGTGGTGGCAATAGTTCTTGATTAAGGAGGTCTATCCATTAAAGTGCTAAATGGGGAGTTTTGTTGACACTATGTGGTGCAAAGCATTCTCCTTTTCTTATGAAAACTATTGTCACCAAAATTTCTTCCCTATTAGATTGAGTTGTTGTTGTAGCTAATGTATCTAATCCATCTTGATCTAGTTTTTACATTACTTCCTTAACAACTTCAGGTATAAATTTGAGATAATCCTCTAAAGGGAACTCTACAAAACTTTCACCAATATCCTGCATATCAGGGTTTTCCTCAAACTCCTTAGATACTTCAACCTCACCAAACTCCTTATCACTATCAATAAGTATATAGTCAAAACTACAGTCAACTTCAAGTTTTGGTGTCTAAAATTTTCATTCTTTTTCACAAGCTTCATTTTGCTAGAATTTTTCCTTCGGAGAGGACTCCTTTTCACATTTAAAAAACTTAGGGGTAACTACTGGAATAGAGGTTTCAGGAACCCTACCCTTAGAAAGTCTTACACTTCACCTCATAGGTGGTGTTGACAAGCATGGAGGATTTTTTTATTTCCTCTTGCTTATAAGTATTTCCAGCGTAGGCACTTTAGGAGGTTTTTCTAAATCTTCCTCCTCTTGAGAGTGTAGGGTTTCATTAATGTTACTCTCCTCATCTAGTTGTTGTTCTAACATTTCCACCTTAGGTTATGTAGTTTTATCTTTAACTTTCTTAATGTTAGACCTATTCTTAGCAGATGATGGGGTTTCAAGGGCACTAGCAACTTCTAAATTTTGCTTCTCTTTTTGCTAGTAGTGGAGGGTTTAGTTTGTAAATCCTCTTCTTTGTTCATCTAGAACTAGAGGGAGAGGCTTCAAGAACATTTTCATCTCTAGTGACAACTTTATAGAAACTAGTAGATGTTCTTTGCCGACGTCCAACACACTGGCCTCTAGGGATAACCAACCTAGGCTTTACCTCTTTTAAGTACAAGAACTCATCCCATGACCCAATTTCTTTCTTATTCAATTCCATTTCTATGATTAATTTTATTAAGCAATGGTGAGAGATAAACTGATCCTTTCCTAATTGCACTAAAGAAGCTTGCTTCTTAACTATGTTAAATAGGAAATTTGTAAGGTTTAACTATCTACATTCATGCTATAGGTGAGCCAAAATCTTGAAATATAAGGCATACATGTATGTGTAATGTCCTTTGTACATAAAGTACTAGATGATCAATATTGATGGTTAACTAAACTCCATTGGCAAGGATAATCTAGAAGTACCTTGTTTCATATCAATGTCCAATGGAGGGTCCTAGTGTCTACTGAATTGTACCCTAGTTGTCCTTAGGTCAAATTATTTCTCCCAATTTTTTCCTTCTTGGGGTAACCTAGTGACGTTGGCTACCACCTCTTCTATGAGCTCAATTCTTAGGCTCTTAACTAATGCAATGTCATCCTTTAAGGTGCTCATGAATTAAAGAGTGACATCTTCATCAAATCCTTTTAAAATAAAACAATAATCCAATCATTCCCTTTTAAATATTTCACAACTAACTACATCACCAAGAAGAACCCAGTGATCAACTAGAAAAAAATATGATGTTTCAAAGCTTGGTGAATCAAAGTTTGCAATATTATGACACTAGTTAATTTAGAAAAATGGCATGTACTTAAAGAGTTTAATGCAAAATATCTCATAATATTCTTCTTGCATTATGTTTCATAATTTCTACTTGTGTATAGGTTTTTCACCTGAACACATTGCAAATTATTATTAAAAGTTAAGTAACTACTTTTAATGTCCTTAATTTTATAATGAAACAATCACAGAAGGACAAGTCATCAACATGACATTAAGCATTCAATTATTTTTGGTCATCTCAATGAACTTTTAAAGTTACATGTGATTTGAAATTTATTTGAAAATAAATATTTAAATATTTCCCTCCCCCCAATTATAAAAAGGCATGGGTCCCACCAGGCTAGGATATGCAAGAGTGAATAATTATAAACAATAACAATTCCTAACAAAGCATGAATAAAATAGGATAAAATGCATGCAAAGTTATGGGATATGTACTTGGCAATTGTTGCAAGAAAGATGTTTTGGAAAAGATCATCAGATTTGATAGAGTGATGGGATGGAATGGTAAGATGGAAGAGAGAGAAGGTGAAGTGAAGTGGATGGTGAAGAAAGTACTTTCAAAAGGGTAAAAGTACAAAGTTGTGTCACCTTTTAGGCTGACTTATCAAAATGATTAAATTTGAGTATTTCTATCTAAAATTCAATTTTTTAAGAACATATGATCTAAATAAACTCATTCTAGCTAAGTTGTGTATGGTCTCACACTTTTTTAATTGGAAATTTCTACTAAATGCATGTTTTATACTAATTTGTATCCAATTACTAAATAAATAAAATTATTTCAGAAAAGTGGCATTTCAATAACTCTTACTATTTTTTTATGATATATTTTTAATAACATTTAAACACTATTTTATAGAGCTCAGAGTCAAGAATATTTTCACGTAGAGTTTATAGTGTTTTAACTAGATATAGTATATTGAAATTAAGAAATTCTACAACCACATATTTTTACACTTGAAAAGATGTCATATTTGAGAAATAAAAAATATTAAATCATATTAAAAAAATCTAAAAATTATATGATGTTCTAGAGGAGAGAGTCTTGTTCTAGAATGCATAGTTTTTCTCATGTTTAGAATAGACTTGATTTGAAAAATGTGGTGGGGGATGAAAACTATTGATTTCATGTGAGTTGAAATTTTAATCCTTATAAAAGAGAAAATATAATTCTAAAGTTGATTTTTACTTTTGATTGTTCTAGATATATATGTTATCTATAACATAGTCTAAGGTTAAAGGGAAATAAGTTTCCTTGCATATAGTTTTGTGGTGGGAACTAGACCCCTAATTTTAAGCATTTTTTCAGCACCTAAAAAATTATCTATAAAAATTAGGAAAATATATCAATTCTTATTCCAAATAATTATTAAAAATTATAATCCTAAAATTCATCCATTTCTACACATTTTTAGTTTACTTCATTTCCAAATTCAAAATAATAATACCAATTTTATGTGATTGAAGGTGAACAATTATACTTTTGTTAGCCTTTTCCTTTACAAAAGAGTGACATAGGTTTGTGATTTTACCCAAAAAGAAAGTGTTTATTATGAATCCCTTGATGAAGTTAAGAAGTATCAGGAGTCATGGTAGGATACCTAGAATCTTTGGCTATAGGAATGAGAATATCCTCATTGTGCTAGAATTTCTGCAGGAACTCCTCATGGCTAACTAGTTTATTGTAAAGCTTGAGGCAATGCCTATTGACAAGTAACTTGAAGTAGATAGGACCAATGGTAGATAATTGAATTTCCCCATTTGGAAATATGACAACAATCTCATACCATCCTAACTAGTGTGTTTAAAATTTTCTTGGATTATGCCAGTACTTTGAGTCATAAAAGAGTGTCCAATCTCCTACAGTAAACATTTTCTATTTGATAAACCTATCATGCCACTATTTTCCATAGCACTGAATGAGTTTGGTATTGTTTAATGTAGATTTCCTCCATTCATCAAGATCATTTAAACTTAGGATTCGGTCCTATTGTACAATAGTGAGTTCCATCCTGAGATCCAAGGTAGTCCTCAATGTTTTATATTTAAATTCTATAGACATTACTGTTGACATACCATAGACAAGCTCAAAGGGAGTAAAACTAGTTGTGGATTTCCAAGTGGTTTTATAAGACTAGAGAGCTTTATGAAGGCATGTGGCCCAATTTTTCCTATGGAATACTACTATCTTAGTGAGGATAGATTCTAGATCCCTATTAGTAACTTATACTTGACTATTATCTTTGGGATGATAAGGTGATGATTTACCATGCCTGATAGTATACTCCATTAGAGAAGTTATCACATTTGATGTAAATTGAGCCCCCTGATTAGATGTCAATTATTTATGGAGTCCAAACCATGTAAAGATGGATTCATACAAGAAATTTTCCATGTTGATATCCCTTGGGAGTTTCATGGGTTTTGCCTTGACCCATTTAATTACATAGTTAGTGCAAGCTAGAATGTAGGATTTTCCTTGTGAAGAAGGTTCAATAGGTCCTACAAAGTCAATCCCCCATTTGTCAAAGGGTGTAACAACTACTTGAGGCTGCAGGGGCATTTCATATGATTTAGTGGTTCTTCCCATTCATTGACACTTGTCACATTTCTTTGTATATCTAGTTGCATCCTTGTGAAAACTTGGTCAATAATACCTAGTTGTCAAGATTTTAAAAGTGGTTCTTTTAGTTGCAAAGTGACCTCCATAGGGTTTGTCATGATGTGCTTTTAACACATCATATATTTCATCCTCTCTTAGACACCAATGCATGACTTGATTAGGTTAGTATAGAACATAAATCAAGCAATCCATTAATAGTTAAAACTCTTCTATGGTAGTAGTTTTATTGCTTTGGTAGAGAAGTGAAGTGGCATTTTACCTATGGTGAGGTAGTTAGCAATGTCTGTATACCATGGACTCTATGTTGACAATAGAAAAAGGTTCTCATCTAGAAAATTATCATCAATGGCTATAGGATCATCATGGACATGTAGTAGAGAGAGAAAGTTAGCTACCACATTGGCCTTGCCAAGTTTATCAACTATAGTAATATCAAATTCTTGCATGAGTAACAAGTAGAGAGCCAATCGTGCTGATATTGCAGGATTTTTCACCAAATATTTTATAGCAAAATGGTCAATATGAGAAAATATTTCATATCCAATAATGTAGTGCCTGAACTTATTGAGGGCATAGATGACTACAAGTAATTACTTTTTAGTGACTGTGTAATTAAATTTTGCATGTTGCAAATTCTTATTGATGAAATAAATGGCATGTTCAACTAAGTCTACTTTTTGTCCTAGCATGACACCAATAGCATAGTCCGAGGCATCTATATCAATGTGATCTAGGTAGTCCCTAATTGGGTCCTTGTAGAATAGGTGTTGTGGTAAGAACTTGCTTAAGCTACAAGAAAGATCTAGCACAATCAAAATCCCAAGCAAATTCAAAATACTTTTTGAGCAGGTTGTAGAGGGGTGTTGTAAGTTGACTGAGATTTTTAATGAATCTTCTATAATATCCAACATGTCCCAAAAAACTACATACATCCTTCTACTTCTCTAGTGTAGGCAAGGTACTAATGACTTCAATCTTTGTTGGATCTACTTTGATGCCCTTGGATGAGATGAAATGGCCTAGCAGTACTCCTTACTCCATCATCATAAAATATTTCTCACTATTTAAGGAAAGGTTATAGTCTTGACATCTTTTGAGTACCATTTCTAAATTTGATTTTGCTTCCTCAAAAGTAGCACCATAAATAATAAAATCATCCATGTAGATGTCCATATAATCAGTAGAAATATATGAAAAGATACTAATGACATCTCATTGAAATGTGGATGGGGCATTACACAAGCCAAAAGGAAAAATTGAGTAGGAAAACCTCCCCCATGGGTAGGTAGAAGTTGGTTTTTCTTGATCCTCTAGGGCTATTTGTATCTAATTGTAACCACTAAAACCATCTAGAAAAGAAAAATATTTTTTGCCAGCTTGGTTGTCAAGGACTTGGTCTATGAATGCCAAGGAGAAATGGTCTTTCTTAGTGGCTGAATTGAGCCCTTCTTAGGGGGCTCCTAGGGCTAAGACCCATTAAATCTCATAAATGGGGTATATAAAACTAGCACTTAGTAGTTTCTACAATTCATTCTTAAATATATCTTTTAAAATAGGGTTAGCTCTCCTCTAAGGTTGTCGAGCAGGTTTGAAGTCAAGGTTGATGTAGATATTGTGAGTGTAGAGCATAGGATCCAATATTTTCATGTCAATGCAATCCCAAGAAAATGTTCTTTGATACTCTTGTAGTAACTATAACATAATCTTTTGTTGGGAGGGTGATAAGGCATTATTTACATTCAATTCTTTTCCTAGACTAACTTCCATCTTAACAACCTTATCTGCCATGAATAATCGGGAAATAGGAGAAGAATCCATCTCATGAGGTAATAATGAGGGGAGAAACTATGATTCTTTTGAATGATGTGTTGAATTCAAAGAAAGTAATATGGTCTGTAAGATATATTTAGCTCGAGGATACACTTAAGACTCTATTCCATATTCATTCAGAATAATGGATGAAATTATCTCATCTTCTTCTTGAGTAGAAATAAATGATTCTCTACCTCTCATCATCAACTGATGGATGGAATTCACTTTTGGTTCATTATCACCCAAGTTTGGGCAAATTACTTGGTCATCTAGTAACAATGGTTGAGTAGGGGAGTATAAAGTCATGTTCTTGGTATGAACACCATTGGATATTGTCATCTTTCTAGATTGGCAAGCTATATAAGCATTTGTAGTGGCCAACCATGGTCTTCCTAGAATTAAAGGATATCCTCCCATATTAGCCTTTGGGGAGAGAATAATAGAATCAGCTGGATACTCCCAAGAGTTTAAGGTGACTATGATATCTTCTATCATCCCATCTAGCTTAATGATAGAACTATCAACAAACTGAAGTATGGTGGGTGTCTCTCTGAGGCTAATGATATGCAATCAAGACAATACCTTCTTTTTCATGACATTTATAGATGCTTCTAGGTCAACTAAAGTATTTTGAACTTGAATCCCATGGATAATGACTATAACTACAGGACTTCCAGGGTCAGAGTATTTAGGTACAGTTAATTTCTCCAGCATCAAGTCAAAAAACTATCCTAGGACATGAATGGTTTTTAGATCTTTTTTCTTCCTTCTAGGTTGCTTAATGCATGATTCCTTAATAGATTTAGTACAGGCAAGGAATTACTTAATAGCATCCAATAATGGTATTGTTAATGTCATTTACTTTAACTGATTAAGAAAATCAATGACTGCATGGTTCTCTATAGGTGTGCTTTGTTCCATCAATATAAGGGAAATAGAGGTTCTTTGGCTACAAGAGAAGTATATTGATTTGATTCATTTGTATGCTCAGTCAATGGATCTTCAACTTTAGTTATTATAGGCTTTTGGGGTGCGCAAAGAGTGGTTCCTAACCTTAAGTGAATATCATTCAATGTGATGGCATAGCTTTTTTGTTGAGCCTATTGTTTAGTATTGTTTAGATTAGGATTAGGATGAACTGGTAGTTGGGTTTACTTGGGATAGGTATTAGTGGCTATAGGAGGAGCTATTAGATCTTTTTGTTGAGGTGGTGGCAATAGGGTTTTCTAACTAGGGTGGGTATTCCAATTGTGAGCTTGTTGCCAATCCTACTAAGGTTGCTACCAACCCTACTGAGGTTGTTGCTAACTATTATTTCCACTAAAACTAGTATTCTGGAAATTTTGTCATTGATTATTATTATTATAACTTTTAAGAGGATCTTGTGGCATACCTTGTCTTTGAGCCCATGGCCTTCATTGAGAAGCATAATTCACCTCTCCATTTTTATCAATGGCTTTGAACTTAGTAGGCATTGGTTGTGTCTCCACACTTACAATAGACTTACATCTACACTACCTTTTATTTTCTCTACAATGTGCACAATATTTAGTTAGTATGGCATCAACTTCATCTTTCCTCCTTCTGGCTTGCATGGTATCTAATTGAGTGGCTACATTATTAATGATCTCTTGCTTCAAATCTGATAGTAGATTGGATAATTCCATCTTGGATACTCCTAAACTACCATTGGACTTATGTGGTAGATCTCTAAGTCCCCTACCTTTCTTCACAATGGCTTTAGAATAATTTAGACATATATTTTGTATATCAATCCAAGTCTTTTGAGTGATATCTCCTCCTTCCATAAGATCTATAGTTTTAATGCTTCCATCATTTACACCTCTCAAAAAAATGTTTCTTTGATTCCTCATTCAGTTAATGTTGTGTATTATGCTACAGGTTGAACATGAACCAGGAAACATACTCTTCCAAGGTTTCATCATCCTATTGGGACATTTTTTAAATGTCATCCCTTTTCTAATCTCAACCCATGTAGTATTCCTTATACTTTATGAGAAAAAAGTTTCTCATTACAAGCAATCTACTACTACATTAGGACCCAACTCCATGAACCATCTCAGAGTGGTTTCTTTAACGGTAGAAAGAAAAAAATTCAGTTTGTGGGCATTAATTGTATAGTCATAACTTCTATAAAGTATGTCAAACTCAAAGAGAAAGGTTTTAGGGTCTTTAGTGATTAGGCCATAAAACTTGGGAAGTGCAGAAATAGGTTTTTTCTTTAAATTTTGATTACCCTACTTAGGAGGGATAGGAAAAGGAAATGTTGGTTGAGGTTGAGGTTGAGTCATTCCTTGAGGAGGTACTAGTGGTGGTAGTTGATAGATAACAAGAGAAAGTGGATTATCTTGGTATTTAGGTTTAGTGAAGAGATCATTCAAATACAAAGATTCATCAGAGGATAAGGGTATTCATTATTGAGCAATAGTGAATGGATTTTCAAAAGGTTCTTCATTTTCATTGTGAGGCTCTTTAGGTTCAGGATTAAAAATGTCTCCCTGAATATTATGGGGAAGAAATCTCCTGAGGAGGTCTCTTCTTCTATGCATGCAAAATAATACAAAATCTAAACTAACATAATGACTTCAGGGTTGAATTAGATTGACACCTTCCCTAACAATGGCACCAAAAATGGCCAGTCAACTTAATACCTTAGTAACAATGGATTGGGAATCCTTTCACATTGACTCCATGATTAGATGGAATCATGTGTTTTCCTAAAAGTAACATACTGACTTCATTTTATTTTGTCAACCTAGGAACATAAGCTTGAGAGGGTGGCTGCAAAGTATATGCTTTAATTCCTCTTTAAGTAATTACAGCTAAAACAAAAGGGAAGATGAAGGAGACTTAAACTAGGATAGAAATGACATCTATCTTAGAGCTTAAAGTAATGTTGCAAATAGTAAATCTATCTATGCACCTATGCTATAGGAACAATTCACTAATTTTGTTGTCAATGGTTACAAGAACAATAAAATTCTACCTTGCAAATAAATAAACAAGGAAATGAAATCTATTCTAATAGAGAATTTCACTCACCAAGTGGGTCCCCTTGGATGAGTGAATAGAAAAGACAATCAAGACAAAAGATGTAGACTTGAACTTTATATTCTATTCATTCATAGTAAGAGATTACATCTGATTAAAAATAAGATTACATGTTGTTGTAATGAAATTCAATCTATTCTATCTTTCTTCTAACAAAACTTATTTCAAAGCTACAATAGGCATTGTTTAAACTAACATAATGACTTTAGGGTTGAATTAGATTGACACCTACCCTAGCAATGGTGCTAAAAATGCTTGGTCAGCTTAATATCTTAGTAACAAAGGATTGGGCATCCTTTCATAGTGACTCCATGATTAGACAAAATCATGTATTTTCTTAAAAATAACATACTGACTTCATTTTATTTTGTCAACCCAAGAGTGCAAGCTTGAGAGAGTGGCTGCAAAGTAAATACTCTAATTCCTCTTTAAGCCATTACAACTAAAACAAAAGAGAATGCTAAAGGAGACTTAATCTAGGAACTAAAATGACATCTATCTTAGAGATTAAAGTAATGATGCAAATAATAAATCTATCTATACACCTATGTTGTAGGAATAGTTCATTGATTTTTTTATCAATGGTTGCAAGAAAAACAAAATTCTACCTTGCAAAGAAACAAACAAGGAAATGAAATCTATTCTAACACAACAGTTCACTTACCAAGTGGCCCCCCTTGGATGAGTTAATAGAAAAGACAATCAAGATAGAAGATGTATACTTGAACATTGTTTTCTATTCATTTATAGTAAGAGATTACATCTAATTAAAAATAAGATCACAAGATGTTGCTATGAAAATCAATATATTCTATCTTTCTCCTAGAAAAACTTCTTTGAAAGCTACAATGAGCATTATTTAAAGGAAAACTACAACAACCTCCTACTTCTACAATCACTCCATCAATGAGGATCAATTACAGATTCATAATGTTTACAATAGAAATATCATTAACCATGATATAACTCCTCCAAGAATATAGTAGTTTGAGGGAGCTATATTTTTGCACTACCATAATAGAAATCACACAATAATCTTCTCGTTGTGGTGATCAGTAATCTTGTTGGCTTTGACTTAGCATTAAAGTGTTGAATTTGAATATGCACAAAAAGTACCTATAAAACATTGAATGCATACAACTTCCACATACATATATTCATTTCATCATCAATTTTAGAAAAGGTATAATGTTCAAACTATCACTCTTTTAAAATCCTATGGCTTCAAGAAAGAATCTACCCAAACATAGCATGGATGAGGAAAAATTTGTTAGCATACAATATTCCTTCATTATATCATAAAAGTCCATAGATTCAAGAAAACATAGCATATCTAAACTATCTATACTTCAATATTCATGTCTTAACATATAGATAACATATCCATAAAAACATAAGTTCATTCACTTAAAACTATAGAATCATAAAAGTTTTAGCAGGATAATTATCTTAAAACAAGATAAAAAGGATCTCAAAATAATGGACTTTTAGAGGCTAATCATGATTCATTGAATCAATGTTTAGGAAATATTAACCCATTATATTTAAACATTATAGTAAATGGGAAAATATTGAAAATTTATATGATAGATTTAGGTGCATCTAATACAGTAATGCCTTTTGAAGTTATGAAATAATTGGGGCTAAATATAGATACTATTACATTGGGGGAGTATCCTAAGCATTGTAGAGTATTGGTATGTTGCATTCATGACAATATTTTTCATTGATGTCAACATAGTAGTAATCATGTTAAGACTGGAAGAATAGTAGTCAGTAATCTTAGTATGCATAGAAGTTGAGGAAGTTTTAGATGATGTATAGTGGATGACATGTTCTTGAGGTTGTCTTGATGATGTGGTTAAAAGGACTAAGTCTGGTCCAATGTTGTACAAAAGTTACACTTGTTTTACTAGAAGTAGTGCAGAAATAGATCATTGGAAAATAAAGTACTGATAGTCTATCACTATCTTTCATCTAAGATGTAATGAAGGGATGTGCAGTCACATAGTGATAGAAGACAGTTGTGATGATGCCAACATATGTGCAAGATATGGTTTTACATGTGTGAAATTTTGTATAGACCATAAGCTGATAGTGTTGTTGTAATTGTAAATTATTTAATTATCTTATTTTAATTAATTGGGAAAGCCTTAAGGCTGACTCAAGGAACTATTATGAAGATGTAAAATAAAGGAAAGTTGTCTTCCTTATTTGAAAGTAGTCTTGATTTAGAGGATCAAGTGGAATGTGAAGTATTAGTGTGCAATGCAAGAAGGAGCAGAATGCTTGTTGAATGTGTGTAAGCAATCCAAGGGACCACTAGATGTGTAGTATGCGATCTGGTTACAAGATCTAAAGGATCAAAGGTCTGATTGATAGGATAGAGATAGAGGAAGGAATTACACTTTGGTTCTATTATTTTGTAAGGAATAATACATATATCATTTAGATAGTGGGTTCTTTGATCTTAACCTTGAAGTTGTTTGGTCAGTGGGTCTATCTATTTTCCACAAATCCTAATAGGGTTGGAATCTCCTAACAGGGATTCAAAGTCTCCTAAAAAGGGCTCATATGTATTGAATGTTGTAACAAAATTCTAATAAGATTTATCTTCTAACAGAAAATATTTATATTAGTGGATCATCTTGTGGGTACCATCCCCACCAGGGTTTTCCCTTTGATCAAGGGTTTCCCTAGTTAACATATCTAGTGTTAGTTGTGTATGAGTATCATATTGTGGTTTTAGTTAACTTTACTCATTTAGTTAAGATTGTTTAAAGATAATGATTGTGATAATATTTATATAATTGATTCACCCCACCCCCCAGTTATATCAATGCACTATATTTTAGCAATTGGTATCAGAGCATCAAGTCCTTGGAGATAAGGCTTAATAACTTTGGGAGATTGATGGAAAATATTTTAAAGAAGGATAGTCCAAGATTCAATGGGGCTAGCTATGATAGCTAGAAGGAAAGGATGAAGACTCATCTACTATGCATGGGTCTAAGATATTGGCTTTTAATGAAAGCTAAGCAGGCAATGGTTGATGAATCAAAGCTAGAGGAATACATTGAGAGAGAAAGAGATCTTTTCATGTGTAACATGAGAGCTAGAGAAGCCCTTAGTATCAGCTCTTCCAGAGAATGAATACAATCAGGTAAAGACATCTAAAACTTCTCGTGAAATTCAAAAAGCATTAGAAGTTACTTTTGAAGGTAATGATCATGCAAAAATAATGAAATTGCAAAATTGGACTTGCACATTCAAAGATGCTAAGATGATGGAAGATGAATCCATCAAAAATTATGTTGGTAGAATATCAAAAATTTCTGTAAGTATATGATCTCATGGTGGAACTAAAGAAGATAATGAGGTTATATGAAAGATCTTGAAAATTTTATCACCACCATTCAAGCAAACAACTCAGATGATTAAGCTAGTATGCCTTGCATCAAAGATTTCACAAAGGAAACAATTCTTAGAAGATTAGAATCTGTAGAAGCAAAAATGAGATAGTCTAGAGAATTCGCTAGAGTTGAGACATCTTTTAGCACTCTAAACATTCAACCTAATTTGTCAAGTTGTGCTAGTGCAAGAGGAGACTTTTCTAGTAATAGTGGATCTAAGGAAGATAAGAAGATTGAAGAAGGAATAACCCTTCTAGTAAGAAGAAAGAAAGATGACAAGAATATATCTAAGTGTTGGACTTGTGATGAATATGGTCATTATGCATCTAAATGTCCTAAAAGAGAGAAAAAATTAGAGGAAAATTTAAGCATAGAAGAGATAAGGATAGAAATTGTTTATATGCTAATGAGGATTAAGAATGTGATGAAAAAGATCAAAGTGAAAGTGTTGATGAATTAGGATCTGTGGCTATTAAGAAAGATAATCTTAATAGAGAAATTAGAGAAGAGAGAGCTCTAGTTATGCAAATTGAGAAGAAATTAGATTGGATTGATTGATATTGGGTGTTCATATCACATGACTGGTAATATGAACAAATTTTTCAAGTTTGGAAATCATGATGGAGGAATTGTTAGAGTTGGTAACGATGCATCCTGTCATATTATAGGGATTGGATCTATTATTATTGATGGCATAACTAACACTGATGATGTTTAATTTTTTGATGATTTGAAACATAATTTTTTTAGTGTTGGATAGTTGGTATACAAGGGATATCTATTGCAATTCACAGAGAAGACTTGCATTATCAAAGACAAAGATGGTAAGTTGACTAGTACTGGAACTAGATCTAGAGGTAATGTATTTTAGTTGAAACCTATTGAAATAATATGTTTTGTTGCAAAGGCTGATAATAGTTGGTTATGACATAGAAGGTTGTGTCATATAAAATTTGATAATATTGTGAAAGTTAGTAGTACTTTTGCAATGAGAGATCTACGTAAGATTATTAAGCCTACTAATGTTGTCTACAAGGAATGTATTTTGGCCAAGTAGAGGAAAGTGTCTTTTCTAGCAAGAAGTTCTCTGCTATAGAGAAATTGGAGATTTTTCACATAGATCCGAGTGGTCCTATAAGAACTAGAGGATTCTATGGTGAAAGATAGTTTATAATTTTTGTTGATGATTTCACTAGGATTATGTGGGTAGCATTTCTTAACAAGAATTAGTCTAAAGATTTTGAGAAATTCAAGATATTTAAGAATAGAGTTGAAAATGCATTCAACATCAAGATTAAGTGTTTGAGATCAGAAAGAGGAGGAGAGTTCACCTCTAGAGAGTTCAACATGTTCTTTGAAGGGAATGGAATCAAAAGATAGTTACCTTCACCTACAACACCTAAATAGAATGGAATTGTTGAAAGAAGGAACAAGTTAGTAGCAGAAGTAGAAAGAGTGATGTTATTTGAGAATGGTGCCTCAAAGACATTTTGGAGAGAAGAAATTAGTACTACAATATATTCTATGAAAAGAGTACAAATTATAAAAGGTATAAACAAGACACCTTATGAGTTATGGTTTGGTCATTCACCATCAGTCATGTATTTTAGAATATTTGGAAGTAAGTGTTACATAAAGAGATATGATGATATTGGTAAGTTTGATCCTAGAAGGGATGAAGGTATGTTTCTTGGTTACTCATTGAAAAGTAAAGCATATAAATGTTTCAACTATAGAACTAAGACAATAGTTGAGTGTGAAAAAGTAAGGATTGATGAAAAGTTTGGTACTAAAGAGAAGATGGTAGATTATAATTCTAATGAAGAAGATGATAATTTTGGATTTGTTAGATAGAATGCTAAAGTTCTTTTTGAAACTAGCAATGAATTGAAGAATGAAGTATCTTTTGATCATAGAGAAGAACAAAGATTTGAACCTAGAAAAGAGATAAGAGTTGAGATGTCAACTCCTACTTCTAACAGAAACATGACAAAGAATCACCCTCTAGACAAGATAATTGGGAGCAGGGATAAAGGTGTAATGACAAGGAATAGAGTGAATGTGGAATTATGTTTCATTTCTCAAGTGGAACCTAAGAGCACAAATAAGGCATGTAAAGATGATCAGTAGATATAAACAATGAAAGAAGAACTAGATTAGATTGTGAAGAATGCGACATGGAATTAGTTCCTAGACCTAAAGACAAAATTTTTATAGGAACCAAGTGGGTATTCAAAAATAAGATGAATAAGCAAGGAGAGGTTGTGAGAAACAAGGCCAAATTGGTTTACAAAGGTTACTCCTAGCAAGAAGTCATAGATTATGAAGAGACATATGCACCTTTGGCAAGAATAGAAGTAGTAAGGATGTTCTTGGTTTATGTAGCAAGCAAGAATTTTAAGGTTTATCAAATGGATGTCAAGTCAGCTTTTCTAAATGGAGAACTTGAAGAAGTCTGCATTGAGAAACCTAATGTATTCTCTCTAATAGAGGATAAAGAATTTGTATGTAGACTAAAGAAAGTATTGTATGGTCTAAAGAAAGCACCTAGAACTTGGAATGCAAGGTTGGATAGGTGTTTGTCTAAGCTTGGATTTAGTAAAGGTATAGTAGACGGTAATTTGTATTTAAGAAAAAATGATGATGATTTGTTTATCATTGCAAGATTTGTGGATAACATAATATTTGGAAGAAATGATAAAGAAAGTGATAAGTTTTCTAAGGAGATAAAAAATGAACTTGAAATGAGCATGATAGCATAAATGAAGCTTTTCCTAGGATTATAGATTGCACAGAACAAAGATGGGATATTTATTTCACAAACTAAGTATCTAAAAGATTTGTTGAAATTTTTTGGTTTGGAAATTTGCAAACCTATTGGCACACCCATGATAACTGGTCACAAGTTATCTAGTAAAGATGAAACGCCTATAGTTGAGTGGAAAAAGTATATATCTATGATTGGAGGATTGCAATATCTGACCCACACCAAACTAGATATAGCTAGTGTAGTTGTGATTGTGGCAAGATTCCAAGCTGATCCAAAAGAGTATCATTATGCATTAGTTAAAAGGTACTAAAATTATACAATGCAAAACTCAACCCAACATTTTTTTTTTGAAAGGTGAACTAAAGATAGTATGTGTAGGCCTACGTTTAGCTATGATTGTTATGTCAAAATACAAGTGTTAGGATTAAACATCTTTTATCCCTTGAGAATATGGGAAGGTTACTTTAATAGGTCATTAAATTGGAGAGAATTAATTTGTTTGTGGATGTGGAAGAATATTGCCTAGTCCTATTATTGTATTTCAAGTTTTCAATAGAGACCAATTAGTTTCTAATAATCATTGAAAAAATAAGAAGTAGATAATGTATCATTTTGAGTTTTCACACCCTATCTTTAAAATTAAGATATTTTGTATATGAATGTGAAGATGTTATATAATTTCCCTAGATTTTTTGATTTTAGGTCGTCTTACCATATATGTCCATAGCCTTAACATGTTACATTCTATGCCCAATTCATTTCTCATTTATTATTATAAGGATATAATTATTTTAATGAATTTCTTACATTTTATCCTTTATTAACTTTGACTTTTGATGTCTTACAACCAGGTGTCACTAACTGGATTTTCTTAAAACTATTATAATGTATAATCATGTACTCTAACTACCATTCTGCATAAACTTAAATAAATACTTATGTTGTCCCACATTATTAAAATAGGAAACACATCATTATAGTATTAATGATGTCAATTCATGAATACCACTTATTGCATTTTTTTAAAATTTACATCCTTTCATATATTAGGTATGTGTATGTAATATTGACTTTATATAGATGATTTATTAAGATATTTATTCCTAATGTAATTGTTATAGATACCACTATTTATTTATGTTATTTTAATTATTTATCATTATTATTATTTTAAAATTATTTTATTTACTAATTATATATAATTAATTATTAGATAAAAACTATCATATATTTCTAAATCTTCCACCCCTAATACTAATCCTAACTTCTTGCATCCTACTAACTTAACCACCCATCTACTTAAACAAATGCTAATATAATGGTCAACACATTTATTCCTCTCCATGAAAGAATAAAACACTAACTAAACAACCCATTATTCTTACAATGGTTTCCTACTAACCCTACCTATCCCTAACACATGACTTAAGTTATATTTCCTACTACTAACACATAACTTTTATACTAATCTAATTCTAACATTACCACTTAAAAACATGAGATCCCCTACCTTAAATTAGGCATCCAACTTCCCATTGCAAAGTCACCCTACCTCCCCTTTATCCCCTAGCAGCTACCCCTAGGAGACACCATCATAACATGGCGCTAGGACCAATGGTAGGCACCTTTATCTCTTTATCCAAGGGTGGAACCGACTTGGGACTAGACTCTGACTTATGTCAGCTGAAGTACCTTGTTTTATGCACTTAAAAGGGTTTCTTCATGGTATTGGGCACCTAGGGTGGGACCACTACCTTATTTGCAAGTTTTTGAACAATGACTTACCTTCCACCTTGGGTAAAGGCACCTAAATCTTTAGGCTTTGGTAAATGTTTTTGATTTTGTTTGTTTTTCTTTGTTTAATTAATTATTATATTATTTTTTGTATGGTGGAAGGTTTTCCTAGGATACTACTAAGTCTAAGGGTACTTGGCTTGACATAACCCTCATCAATCATTATTAACTTTTTTTTTGGTGTGTTGCTTTATAATATAGGGGCACATGACTCTTAGGAATCTTTTCTTACATGATTCATGACTAGGTGTTTTATTATGGTTGAATCTTATCCCTTAGCTAGGATATTGTTTGATGAATATTTTATGCACCAGATTCCTAGTATATTCTTTCTAAATAAAATATTGACCTGTAATAGGGGAAAACAATTTTTTTCTTCTCTCATACATTTTCCAGAGAATGGAAGTGCACCTACAAAAAACTTTTCCTTATAGATTTAGAGTGTGAAATACATTGAAATTTCTTTCCTCTCCACTTCTATGGAATTTAGAGAGTTTTCTAAGTGATAGGTTAGTGGTTCTAAGATCCATTAATGAATTAGTATTATATGACTTAATTCTAACACACACATGGACAAAATTTATTTCTATCAACTGAATCATTTTCAAGAATATGCAAGAAACTACCAAAATATAATGCTTCCTTTTCATAACATATAATTTTACAAGTCAATCACTTATGTTTTCAAATTGAGTCAACTATATCAACATAAAATATCCCTCATAATAAAACATGAAGTGTTCCTACCAATTTATTTATAGACCAACATTAGAAGGAATGCTTCAATACTTAACTTATTCATATTACATCAAATCATATAATGTGAAACTTACAATGATTCTACTAAATCTACCTTGAATAATTGTTACAAGGATTATCCTATATAAAGACCTCATAAGACTTAGCTTTAACTTTAAACTAAATGCATAGATCTTCCTATTTGCAAAAACTTGATCATTTGATTTTATCATGCCTTTCCTCAAAATGAATATTTCCATACAGAGGAAACTATATACAATTTCTTCAAAACTTCACTTTACACAACCACAAGAATGTACATGAGAACTAGATCTCATTTCACTTTACAATGAAACAACAATGGAAAACTCAACATCCCAACACATTAGGGAGTAACATGGGAAGGATTAGTCTTTCGACACACTTGACTATCAAAATTTCCAAGAGTGAAGCCCTAATATCTTCATAGGAACCATCCTTTCAAAACTTGCAAAACAACACAAATTTGGACCCATGGAGGCTCACCTCCCATCCTAGGCTTTTGTGAAGCCACCCATCGAGTAGGGGAAACAAGTCCAAACAAGATACACACATAGAACATTTGATAATGCATGAGAAACATACAAGACAACACATAACACTCCCTTCCAAGGTCTTTACGTTGATTCACCATTGAAATCATTGACACATTGGGTGAACATGGAATCTTCAAAGAGGAGAGTGCCATATCCATAACACAAAATCAGATTACAATTGCATTTTTCCTCTCAAGGCTATCATCAACCTTCTCCTTCTTACACATACATTTATACCTCCAAAACAACAAAAGGCATATGGCTTCAATGAATCCCATACTCCATGAAAAAAGATCTCCTCTCTATGAGTATATTTTCTCAACTGCAACGTTGAGCCCAACTAACCCCTTCACCCAAGACTTCTCTTCCCTCCCAAGGGTGAGTGAAGTATTCACACCCATTAACCACTTGACATTCAAATCAAGAAGAAAAATAAACAAGAAGATCAAGAAAGAGAGCCAAGAAAATCACATGAACACAATACACCTTTACAACATTATAACATAATATCAAAATTCACAATACAAAGATTTACAATACAATGCATGATCCCATAACAAATGCTACATGTCTGTAGATTCATTATGCAATGCTAAAAGAAAGAAAATGGTCATGGTATGAGCACCAACCTTGGTCAAAGCTAAAGGCAATGATATTTTTTGTAGAGCTCCCTTAGTCTCCCTCCAAACCCTAAATGTCTCTAAACTTAGAGAGTTGGTGAACAACCCACTAGTTTGTCCAAGACTCTCTAAAAAGGCCTTTCCCACTATCTATTTTGGAAAAAACACCAAGCCACTTCCTCTTAGAAAGTTGTCTCCCTCTAAATTTTCTATATTTGACTTAGTGGAAACATGGGAGAGAACACATGTGACAACTCTATTTTCGAATTGGTGAAAGAACGCATTGGTAAAGGACCCCCCCTAGGCTGTCTAGGTACTATAATGGTCAAAATTAGGTCCCTAACATGTTTTATTATCATATGGGTAACTCATTTTCATATAAAAGACACTTTGGGACCACCTAATGATGCCTCAAAATCCTAGCCAAGTCCAATTTCGAATTTCCTTTGATTGTGAGCCATCCTACCCCTTGTCAAGTGGGTTTACTTACTCATTAACTAGGTAATTAGTTTTAAGGTAAAATACCACCATGACCAAAACTCTAGATGACATGTCATTAACACACAAAGTCCACAAGTGTCAAGTGACACATAAAAGCACATCCCACATCATCATGACATGTCCCTAATGCATCTTTGAGATTAAAAATTTCACACACAAGAAAAATTACATATACAAAATAAAATAATCACAATGATTCTTTTGAATCTTCCAAAGATTCACCTTGGTTAAACTGTGTTCACATAGGTTTGGAACTTGTTTCTCCAAAAATTTGTTCCACTTCCTGCACATTAAACTTGAGCATTAGTAGTCCAAGGAGGTCATATAAAATATATATCATACATGCATATAATTCAAATGTTACTTGATCCATATTAACATAATTCAATTAAATTTCCTTTCCTAATCATTTCAAATAAATCCTTCAAAATGTTAAAATATCAAAATCTGCATATCATAAATCATCATAATCAAATTAATATTTATCTACATATTACATCAAATCATATATCATCATTATCAAATTAACATTTATCTGCATATCATATTAAATCATAAATCATTGTAATCAAATTAACATTTTGCATCACCTCATAATCTAATTCTATTCCATTATGTGTAAAATTGCATCCATATTTGTTCGATCATTCCATACACAGTATCATGTTCTTAGTACATATCATAAATGTGAAACACTACTATAATGTTAAAATCAATAGATAAAACAAGCACTATCCATCTAAGTCTTGAATAACTATCAAAATATCAAAGTCCCATATATCAAAATGCAAGTAAAATATCTATGCTATGATGGGTCAGGGTGAGGCCTCACAAAAGGATATATAGATATGTGAAGGGTACATTTGATTATGGAATTTGGTATGATAGATCAAGTGATTTCACTTTGTATGCATATACTTATGTAAATTGGGCAGGCAATATGGATGATATGGTGGAGCATTTTTTCTTGGAGGAAGATTGGTTTCTTGGTTGAGCAAGAAATAGGAATCTATATATTAGAGTACAATTGAGGCAAAGTATGGTACGGTAGAAAATAATTGCAATCAAGTTATGTGGATGAAACAAATGTTGAAAGATATTGGCATTGAATTTATAGAACTTGTTATCATTTACTGTGATAACACTAGTATAGTAAGTATGTCTAAGAATCTAGTATTGCATTCTAAGACAAAGCACATATCTATAAAGTATCATGTTTTGAGAGAAAAGGTAGTAGATAAAGACATAAAGTTGGAGTATGTAAGTAGTAAAGATTAGATTATATATATCTTTACAAAGTCTTTTCCTAAAGGTACTTTTGAGTACCTAAGAGGTATGCTAGGGGTTATGCCCCTACCTACTTTAGAGTAGATGATCCAAGGAGTGCATTAGTACAAAAGTACAAAGTACTATGGTTATATTGGACTAAATGATGATGCTTCCTAAATTAGGGAGTATCTAGTATGTACTCAATCATAAAGGACTCGTGGTAATTGGTATTAAATAGTGTCTTTTGACACTTGAGTTGGTTGATGATTTAGGCAGCTGGTTAGCAATTGGTATGTAACAATTGGTACACCTTTGACATTGATGTCAATGGGGGAGTGAATGCACATGAAAACCATATTGAGAAAATGTATATAAGCAATGGGAAGAGAAGCACTTGGTGAGATGGAAATAGGGGAGAGTTATCTCTTTAGGGAGATTTGGAAAGATTCATGTAAGTGCACAAAAGGAAATACATGTGCAAAATACAAGATGTAGTAAAAAAGTATTGTAAGTTGTTTACTATGAACAACTATTTTAGATCATAAAGAAGAAGAAGAACAGTACAATGTTCTAGAAGATTTTAGATTGATTAAGAGGATTTGAGGAGACAACAACAACATAGTACAATTTGGTATTCTTGGAACTTAGATCTTTTTCATTTATTGTGCCATCAATGCCAAAGGGGTATATTGTTTGCATGAATTTTGATGATACTACATTGGGGGAGTATCCTAAGCATGTAGAATATTGATATGTTGCATTCATGACTATATTTGTCATTGATGTCAACATAGTAGTAATTTTGTTAAGACTAGAAGAATAACAGTTAGTAATCTTAGTATGCATAAAATCTGAGGAAGTTTTAGATGATGCATAGTAGAGGAAATGTTCTTAAGGTTGTTTTGATGATGTGGTTAAAAGGACTACCTTTGATTTGATGTTGTACAGAAGTTACACTTGTTTTATTGGAAGCAGTGTAGAAATAGAGCATTATAAAATAGAATTATGATGATTTGTTGCTATCTTTCATTTGAGATGTAATGAAGAGATGTGTAGTCACACAATGATAGAAGAGAATTGTATGATGATACCAGTGTGTGCGCAAGATGTGGTTTCGCACCTGTGAAGTTTTGTATATACTATGAAACAATGGTGTTGTTGTAATTGTATATTATTTAATTATCTTATTTTAATTAATTGAAAAAGCATTAAGGCCAACTCAAGGAATTATTATGAAGATAAAATATAAAGGAAATTTATTTTCCTTATTTGTAAGTAGTCTTGATTTAGAGGATCAAGCAGAATGTGAAGTATTAGTGTACAATGCAAGGAGTTGAATGCTTGCTGGATGTATGTAAGCAATCCAAGGGATTATTAGATACATAGTATGAGATTTGGTTACAAGATTTGAAGGAGTAGATGTTTAGTTGATAGGGCAGAGATAGAGGAAGGAAGTACACTTTAGTTCTATTATTTTGTAAGGAATAATACAGAGATCATTTGGATAGTGGGCTCTTTGATCTTAACCTTGAAGCTATTTGGGTAGTGGGTCCATATGTCTTCTACAACTCATAACAAGGTTGACACAACTCCTAATAGGGTTGGAATCTCCTAAAAATGATTCAAAGTCCCTTAATAGGGACTCATATGTACTGATGTTGTAACAAAATCCTAACAGGTTCTATCCTCTAACAAGGAATATTTATATTAGTACATCATCTTGTGGGTGCCATCCCCATCGAGGTTTTCCCTCTGATTAATGGTTTCCCTAGTTAGCATATCTAGTATTAATTGTGTACAAGAATCTTGTTGTGGTTTCAGTTAACTTTACTCATTTGGTTAAGATTTTTTAAAGAAAATTATTGTGATAATAGTTGTATAATTGATTCGACTCCTCCCAGTTGTATCAGTGGACTATAAATTCTAATAGATACCACCCAAGGTAGATGTTGTGTAATGGACCAAAGGGAAGTTACTATTATAGGGACAATAAGTGAGCTACCTTATATATTATATTCTTATCTTGACAAATAATTGACAATGAGTATCTTAGTGGTTAACATTCCACCTATGTATGGTATGTTGTTTAGGAAATGGAGTACAACTATGGGTGGAAGCCTATAATGTGATTTATCCCATACAAATTTTCACATTGATGATAAATTGGTTAAGATTAATAGAGAACCAAAAAGTGTCTATGTGATTGAACAAAATGTTGATGATGATATGACATGCTTTGTAGATATTAACATCAATTCTTTCAAGGAAGAATTCTTGGTTTTAGAAAAACAATCTATCAAACCATCTATTGCTGTAAAAACTAATTCAAAATCAGAAAATAAAGATTTATGGACTATGTACTTGACATAGTGTAAAGCAGCAGAATCTCGAAAAGAGATGTCCTAGCCCCCAACAAGTAACCACATAGTAGAAACACAACAACAATGCAAGATCTCATACCAAATCATGTCTTTTTATTCATAAAATAATTTATTACATGAAATATGCCCTATTGAAAGGAATTCTTGGTTAGGGCCAAATATAATAGAAATTACAATAATAATTCTACAAGTTTCCTCAAGATCAAATCCAAACCCTAGCTAGTCTAGATCCACACTCGGGTAGAAACCTTCAAGGAAGATCTAAACTTGTGCTTGCAAGCCCACCAAGAAATCTCCTTGTTTCCCAAGCCTTGGCTACTAGCCCTTATCAAAATTTTCTCCTCTACTACATCCTCTTCTCAAAGATGAATGATAATGACTAAAGACTCCACAAGAACCCCTACTTATACCCAACCAAGCCACAAGTCAGCCTAGCAAGCTACAAATTAAACAAAAACCTTTCATTAAATGCATATTTAAGCTACAAGTCAGCTCATAGGAAACATTAAATACACAATGTTAACCCTCACATTTATCATAGTTAATGCATGATACAACCACACAAGATTCCTAGGATAAGCCCCCAAGTTTACAACCATGATAAAATGCACATAGGAGAGATAACCAAGAACACATATAGGTCCACAAAAACTCCCAGATCACTCCATGTCACGATCACACTCTATATGCATTAAATGTATTAAATCAAATAAGAAGATCTATAAGAACTCCAGTTGGCCCAAATCACTGTCAAGTGTTAGTAAACTCCTAAGTATTGTGAAGAAACCAACACATGTCAAGCACAATAGTGAGTGCTGAGAAATAATATTTGTGAAGCTCTTCAGCAATTGAGATGCTTCAATGACCAATCATCTGCAGCTTTCCATAAAAATGCCTGAATCTTCTAGAATCTTAGATGCCATAACATTAGACTCTTGAGGTAAAAATAAAAGTGTGCCCCACACTTTTATTCCCAATGAAAAATGCACAACCATCTTCATCTTCACCAAATGGTTCCACTCCAACAAGGAAAAGAAAACCAACATGCAAATCATCCACATATGCATCATTTTGTTAAACACTAGAATCTCAACCATCCAATTAGCTTGCTCACTCCTAGGAATAAACTAAACATAATTCTTCATTAGAAAATCCTCATCCATAGTAGAAACTACAGAATCCACACTAGCAACAATAAAATCCACATTATTAGCAATATGTAGATCTCCATCAATACATGCCAAACTCACAATGCCAACAATCTCATTTCTCACAACGAGATGTTGTACAACATACAACTCACAACTAACAACAACCTAATAATCTATGACCAAGTGTTCTACAATCTCGATGTCAAACCCAACCAACTAATCATGAAAAACAACCTTCATCCTAGCTTCAACAAGGTTAGGAATATTGTCAACAATAACCTCCAATTTCTCTATAATTTCTCTATCAAACTCCACAAACTAATCATCAAAACCAACCTCTTCCACCTCAACCTTGCCATGTCATCTTCTCTCTCAAACAAGTCTTCTAATTAGCCATACAAATCTCTTCCAGATTAGTAGACTCTAACTTCACAAACATCTATGTAATTCCTTCCTTATCCCATCCTTAACTCAATTAGCAAAGGTAGCTTCAAACTAAGCATACACCTTCTTAGCTTGATCAACCAAACTAGCTTCAAATTGAGAAGACATCTCAGAAAACATCCTCTCCACCACATTACAGAAATTTGTAATCATTCTAGGTCTAATCATCTCAAATCCATGTCCCAATATCTTTGCAAACCCTCTATAGCAAATATTTCCCATGCACCTTATGATAAACCCAATTTTTTTGTGAGTCAAATCACAACATGCCACCTTGCATGAACAATCAGGAACCACATCACAAGTCAAGGAAAACTAATCTACAATCCAAAATCTCATAGTGATCATGCCTCCAAAAAATCAACCTTCCATCTTCACATCCATCAATCCATCTACAAGCCCTCTTTAATGATGTGCTAGCTCACAACCAATAGATCTAGGACTATAGAAAGAAAAATCCACCACCAAGTCAAGATCTTCTTGGATCAACTTCTCTCAACCCAAGGTCTTGATACAAACTACCTCAACTTTGGCAATTGGTCTACACACTTAGGAACAACCTTTTCTCTAATACCACCTAACATAGTGCAAGGTACAAGAATCCCCAAATAAGATGTCCTAGCCCCTAGCAAATAACTACATAGTGGAAACACAACAACAATGCAAGATCTAATACCAAATTGCAACTCTTTATTCATAAAATAACTAATTACATGCAATATGCCTGGTTGTAAGGCTTTCTAGGTTAGGGCCTAATACAAAAACAATTACAATAATAGTTCTACAAGATCCCTCAAGATCCAATCCAAACCCTAGGTAGTCTAGACTTACACTCTAGTAGAAACCTCCAAGGAAGATCTAAACTTGTGCTCGCAAACTCGCTAAGAAATATCCTTGTTTCCCTATTGGAAATATTATGAAATGCTAATTTACTAAGAGGGGAGGGGTGAATTAGTAACTTATAAAATTTATTCCTTAGGAATTTATCCTTCATGTAAATTCTAATCTAATTGTATGCATGAGAAACTAAAAATAATAAAGCATTCATAACATTTTTGACATACAATTTGGTGACCCAAAAACCTTCCAAATAGAAAGTAAAATTGGGGTGGGGATGATACCCACAAGCTATAATATTGTAGTGTAAAGTTGGATTTTTAAGGCTTACAATGATCACTTCTGATGATCTCCCCTATTAGGAGCAATAAGGACTACTAGGTCCACCTTGGAAAAGAATTTACAAACATACAATAAAGTATGCACTTGGTCAAGAGATTTACACAAGACTATAAGGTCTACCTTTTAAAAGGATTTTACTAATCCACCTATTAGGATGAAGCAATGGCTGATCTCCAATCTACAACTTGGTTTGCTAAATGAGATTCCTTTGAGTGTAAAAATCACCTTGTTGTGATAGATGAATCTTTATTGCTCCTTATACTACTGTAGCCTTTGTTATTCACTCTTTTGCTCTTCTCTTCTTATTTATACTTGTATTCATTATCATATTGGATGTGATACAATATATTACATATATACCAATCCAATTACAAATTACAAAGTGAGCCATAATACAAGTTTACACAAATACTGCAAAGTTAGCCAAAGTGTAGAAGCTCAAGTTCTGAAGACTGACTTGGTGAGCTTTTGATAGTCAACATCCACTGTCAATACTTGTGCTCTCGGTAGACATTGAAGCTCGATCCATACTGATCACTTCCAAGTAGTCTTGAACTTAGTCTGCATTGGTGACTCAGTGAATACTATAAAAGTTAGCATATAAACTAAATCATTTGATTCACACTGCATCGCTCAATTAATGCTATCACCACGAGCTTGGTATAAATTGAGTCACTTGGTTAACATTGAGTAGCTCAGTTAATACTAGACTCACATCACATCAACTACAAACTCATTAAGCAATGCACTACTTAGTTTTCATTGGTAAACTCAAAATACATTGAGATGCTTGGTTTATATTGCTGATCATCACCATAGTAGTAACTACTTGATGCAAATTGGAATCTGTCCAAAGGACTCAGTAGCAACTATAGAACTTGGTAAAAACTGAAGTACTTGGTTAACATTGTGAACCATACAATATGCTTGGTAGATGCTTATAATCCAAATAAGTGTATGTCACTAACAAGAAACATGACTAGAATGTCAACAATCTTCCCCTTTGGCATTAGTGACAAAAACACTTATCAGTCAAAACTAAATCAAGAATGTTCAAAAATATTTTTATCCATCACCTTATGTCTCTAACTCAATAGAGTATACTATTTTTGAGACTTTTCAAAAGTAGTTTTGTAAGAGATATTTATGTACATGATAATGCTCCCCCATATATAATATTTAGTATACTATATATATTTACACAATACATCTAAATACATCTTTTCCCTTTATACGACATACATTTTCTCTACAATCTTTCAATCTTCTCCCATTTCTCCTTACATCTTCTCCTCCTTTTGACATTAATGCGAAAGATTTATGTTATATGTGTTTATGTGAATTGTGGGCCTCAGATTCTCACACATACTTCAACATGATCTTTACCTGAGAGATCATCCCAAAATGAACATTAAATTATTCATTCGAATAATCTAATCAATGTGGCCTATTGCCTTCTAACTAGAAAGATTTTTCCTTTGCTCTCAGACTAAGAAGCGGGTAACCAGACCTTTTAGTACAAAGGATTTATGTAGCTAAATGATAATGCAATTAATCTAGATGAAATGGAAATATATTAATCTAAGAACAAGAAAGAGCATTTAATTTATATGGATGCATTATGTTAAGCTAAATGATATTATAGTACTAAAAAGATATAATCACTTATGAAAATATGAGCTAAATGAGTGTATGTTCCAACATAAGTTCAACACAATCAACATTCAACCTCTATAATGAGGAATTGACGGCCTCTTGAATAGAGTTCCAGAATTGACCAATGGTCAAGATCAATCAAAATGAATAGTCGTGATTGAAGACGAGATTTAATTGAAATGGAACTTTCCTTATGCATATGAAGTTAACTGTTTCAAACTTGAATGTGATGAAGAGTTAATTAAGTTTCACATGAGTGTAAGAATAAGTTAACTAAGTTGATTCCAATTCAAGAGATAGTTCACCCATAGTTTCCATTTCAGAATCTAAAGAGAAGATTTGAAGAGATTATTTAATTTAATAAAGTGAAATATGACTTCATTAATGCATAAACTTTAATTACTTAAATAATTAAATCCAATAATCAAAGTGAGGGCATTATTAAATTAAATATATTTAATTCCTTAGTACATTAGCTTTAAGAGATACTTTAATTAAATTAAATCTAATCAAATAGGTTTAATGTAGCTAATTTGAGCTGATACTTTAGGAATTAAATAAATAGTGTGATTAATGCAGATTAGGATTTTTCTACATTTGAAAATCAAGTCAATTAGTGAGAATTAGAATGAGAATCACCTAGTGAAATAGGAATTTAGGGTTGATCAAATAGACCAGAATTGGTTAACATGGCACTGTGTCAATTTTGGGGTATTACAATATGTATTTATACAGTAATGCCAAAATGTGACAAGAAATCAGAATGTACCTTCAAGATAATCACCAAAGTCTTGCCCCAATTTTCTTGCAAAACCTTGCATGTGTGCAATGCAATCTACACTTCTACTAACAATTCAATCATGTGGTCTACAATGGAGAATTTATTGTCATGGATGAGCATTTTTGAATGTGCAATGTGCTTCTATAGTGCATCCATATTTGGGAGAATCATATTCTAAATTTCTATCAATGTTAATCTAATCCTTGCCTCTTCTCTTAACAATTCTACTTGCTTATTTGTCAAGAATCTAATTTTATTGAAGTGGGCAGAGCTTGAAGTTGGGTCAAGTTGCAACTAATGTGCACTTTCCTTTAAATCCTCATCAATCTTTGACAATTTATCTCTTATTTCTTTTGTGAAAATGGATGGATCACATCACTTACCAAAAATTAAAGATACATTAATATAGGAGGTCTCTAGAGAGCCTAGAATAGTAGCTAATTGTACTTGATGAATGACAATTTGTTGACTAATAAGTTCTAAAACTTTATTCTCAAACTTTTTCTTAGCTTTCTGTAATAATTTCTCCTATCCATCCAAATCTTCATTATATTCCTAGACTTCCTCTGCTAACTAATACAAAATTGGTTGAGAAGTATCAACCTCTATACCTAGAGCCTCTTCTATAATGTTCTTAGCATCTTCAACTATTTCAAATTCCTTATTTCTTTCCTACCTAAGCCTTTTCCGCTTGGCTTTCTCTTGAAGAAGTTCTCCAAAAATTTGCATCTAATCTGGATTTAGATTTGAGATGTCCTATTTTTGAAGGAAAATCTCCTCATCAAGATCTATATCTTCTTCCTTCTCTTTGCCTTTTCTCAAAAAATTTGTGCTCAATTGAGGGTTGGTCTCAACTATCCTTTCACTTATTATTTGCATACTAGGAATGTAAACTTTTTTAAATGTGGTAGGATTCACTAAAAAAGTGGATAATGCACTCATTGAAATACTTGTAGAAGAAATACATGATATAGCCAAAAATGATATAGAGGAAAGAGCTTGCTACTTGGTAGATGAAGTGCTTGGCACTTGTATCAATGTAGTACTAAGCTAGATTGATGCAAGGATTAATTGAGAGCTTGTGCTTTTAGTGCTAGTAAATCCTGTTGAAGCTTTCTCTAGGCTTGGTGTCTTCAATGCTTTGCCTAGAGAATGAGGAAGTGCAACAATCTTTGTTGGGTCAATCTCCTAAACATCTTGTTCATCTTCCCTAGTAGCTTCCTACCCCTATTCCTCTTCATCATCTACATTATCAAAATGAGTCACCTCTTCATTGTCAATTTCTTCATCTTTCTCCTCCTCCTCCTCATCATCCTTATTACTTACACTCACTAAAAAATCACTCAACTTATGAAGAAGATAGACATTCTTCCATGTGTTTGTAGTGTTCTTCACAACATGCTCAATATCCTTCAATAGTATAAGACAAGTATTGAATCTCAAAGTTAACTTCTCTTCATTTTTCTTTAGAGATTCTTTCACCTCCTTGTCATATAAATTTGGTATAAGCTACCTTAGGGTCTGCTGATATATGTCTCTAGTAGTTTGCATGGCATGCTCCCATCTTGGCTTAATCTTTTCCATCAAAGCATTAGGGATCTGCTGAGCAAGTTGGTTAGGTGAGTACTTCCACTTACCCACCTTAGATATTAATATATCTTCTATTTTCTTCTACTCCTCTATAGTCTTGGACTCATATTTTAGTGCCTTGAAATTTGTAATGCTTGATCCTAATTCTAACTCCTTTATCCTTTCCTCAAAGGTGGGTGGAGACCTCTTGAAGATTATGTCTCCCCCTTCTTTATTTGCTTTCTTCCTGGATTCTCTTCTAGTGAACATAGCAGTAGAAGTCTTGTCCAGTTTGGTAATGATTACCTTACCTTTCTTTTTCAATGGCTCTTCTTCTTCTTCTGACTTCTATTCATCTACTACTTCTTCATCTTCTCCTTTTCCTTCAACTAACAGAAGAGTGGAACTAGTTTTTAGTTTAGAAATCCTCTTCTTTTCCTTGTTAACTACCTAAGGAAGTTTAATTTCTAGTTATATCCTAGCCTTTGCCTTAGTATAGGTACCAAAATAAGTAGCCTTGGGATCAACTGGATCATTTATCAATGTCTCAATTATGTCTTTTGTTTTGCCAATATTCACCTCATATCCTAGAGGTTTTACCCATGCAAATTTTGGCCTAAATGCCTAAATGTATAATTTATCACTATCTTCCATGAAAAAAACATCATCTTTATAATCCTCAACTAACTTCTTTGGAATCCAAAATCTATTATTCATCATTTCCTTAAATGCCTCAAATTAGTTGTCCATAATGCTTGCATAATTCTCTCCCATTCCAACAATATACTCATTCATTTTATATAGAAATCGTACATCTTTTCTCCAAACTACAATACCTTTTGATGGGAAGCATTTTTTAACATAGAAAAATAAGCATGTCAAGAGTGAACCGAACTTACATGGATTGTTCTTGGAAGTATTGATACTCTCCATGTTCTTATTGAACTGATTTAGAAGTAGCTCAGCAAGGTCAAGTGATAGGTTGTTTTTGTTGGAGTAAATAATTATTTATTCTATTAATTAAGTTTACTTAGGTTAATGCATTAGTTAATAGTTTTAATTGATGAGTTGTTGACAACACGAGAGTTTGTTCCCTTCTAGTATATTCCACCTTTTTGTGGAAGTGTGCTTGGTTGTCAACCTATCTACTACAACTTTCTAGCTTGTTCTACAAGCTTCCTTGAGGCTTTTATATTTGGTCTCTCTCTCATTGTAAATTCATATCATTTTAATTCATTCACATATCAATTTCATTTTCTTATTATGAAATATTTTCTCTTGCATTGTTTGCTTCAAGCTCTTGCTCCTTCAGTTTCTCTTTAGCAAGCTATTTGCATGCAAGTGATCTTCATGCACTGTAGAGTTGGATTTTATCAACTCCTACATGGTATTAGAGCCTCCTTACTATTTCTTGCTTGAAGGATTTTTGAAGCTACGATTTAGAGACACAAACCCTAGTTTGGTTGTACATTTTTTTTCAATTCGGGGGTAGGGAAAATTTTTGGAGCCCTTTGAGCCCAATTGGATGCTGCCATTGGATCTGGAAGGCCAGTTATAGTCAAGATTCATATAAAATTTTTCAATTTTGGCTTTTGGGCATCAAGGAAATTTCTTTTAGCCCCCTTGCAGGTGGTTGTATGGATTATACAGACTGATAGAGGAAAAAAATATAAAAATATATATTTTTCCAAGTGACCAACACTACACCATTGCAAAGCCATCACCACATAACCTATGGGGCACTATAGCTAGCCATGCTACCATGGTGACATTACAGCCCAATCGCCACCCTCTAGCCACTACGGCCGACGACGCCCCTAGTTTCCACTGCCTCAACTCTGCTTTGCCAACGTTTGCTGCCTGTCCACCACTCCACTCGCCCTAATAGCATTGTGCCTACATGGAAGTTTTTTGGCATACTCAACAACACTTGGAGAAATTTGCAGGTGACATGTGGCATGAGTGCCACATTGGCATTTGCCTTGTGGCCTCTATCACGTCTGGCCACCACATCACCCTCTTGCCACATGGATGCCACATGGTACTACCATGTGGCTTCTTTTTTTCCTATGATGGCTTGGAGGCCATCAAATTTAAGCTAGGTATTTTCTGACATCAGCATGATGTCACCCTATATTAGCACCCCTACCAACACTCCAGGTCTCTTTTTGAGCTACTCATGGTTTTTTGGCCATAACTTGAGCATACAGAGGTATCTTTCCAATCTGAAAGAAGCACCAGAAGGCTAGTTTCAAGATGGAGACATTGGTTAGGTATTTTTAGGTTTTGATGCTATTTTATTGCTCACTTTTGTATTTGAAGTCCAAAGTTTAGTTTTTGACTCTGGTAAGGATATCTTTTGCATCCCATGTCCATTTTTTGAAAACATTATATATTTAGAAAGCTGGTTTTGTCATCTTTTTAGAAATACTATCATTTCCTTTAGATTCTACCCCATGCTCTTTCTATCATTTTTTTGATATTTTTGCTCTATGGTGGATATCTTGGGTGTTCCAAGTTCGAGGATCATTTTCATGGCATGGGATCTTTTGTTTTGGGCTGTACTACATTTTGTATCAGCTTTTTTCCCTTTATGATCATTATAGCTATCATTTGTAAGAATCTTTATGTAAACACACTGAGATAAAGTGCCACTCTTGCATTTTTAGTTCATGAACATTGTTTTGAGATAGTAGTAGCACTAGTTCTATAAAGCACCATGGGGGGATAGTTGTTTGCCATTTTTGTACCCTCATCCTCTTTTGCCCCATGCAAAGTTAGTGTGACTGTGACTTTAAAGTTGTTTTTACCTCTTCCACTCTCTTGTCATTCTTGGTTCTTTTTGCAGGAGGATTATGACCCACCTTTTCAGTTGCATGTCATCTTACCCCATCTGCATTAAGGGGGGTTATTCTATTGTTCTAATGCTTCCTTGGTTCGATGGTTTGATAGTTTGAGCTATGTATTTAGTGGTTGATCCTATATACTAGGCAATTGTAGTAGCTGGCTACCTATGCATTTCAATGAGATGGATCATCTACCATATAGACATGCTTAGTTCATGCTTTCTTCTTCCATGGAGGCTCTTTAGATCAGTAGTTTCTTTCTAATGATAGAATTTGTGGCTTCTTCATGCTTTAGTGATGCTCTTCATGATCACTTCTTGTTCCTATTTTCTGGGACATTCCTCTAGGTGGAGGCTTCTTTAGTCCTTCACTAGGGTTTCTTACCTCTTTTTGGAGGAGGGTTTTTCCCATGTGGTTTTCTCTCTTTCCCCATTTTTAGAGGTTGCATTTCTTTGCATTTTTCATGGGTACCTAACATGGCCTTGTTGCTACAACCCATTCTATATTTTCTCTTAGTTTTGTGAGCTTAAGGCATTCCCCTAAGTTGCACTTAAGGGACGGTGTTAGAGAAAATAATTATTTATTCTATTACTTAATTTTACTTAGGTTAATGCATTAAATAATAGTTGTAGTTGATGAGTTGTTGACAATACGGGAGTTTTTTCCCTTCTAGTTTATTCTACCTTTTTGTGGAAGTGTGCTTAGTTCTCAACCTTATCTTCTACCACTTTATAGCTTGTTCTACAAGCTTCCTTGAGGCCTTTATATTCAGTCTCTCTCTCTCATTGTAAATTCATATCATTTTAATTCATTCACATAGCAATTTCATTTTCCTATTGTGAAATATTTTCTCTTTCATTGTTTTCTTCAAGCTCTTGCTCCTTTGATTTCTCTTCATCAAGCTATTTGCATATAGGTGATCTTGGCACACTGTGGAGTCAGATTTTATGAACTCCTATAGTTTTTGACCACCTTATATGCCAAATCAACCACTTTGCAAGATACATTAGTTAACATACTTGAACTGAAGATTTTATGAACTATGACATGAATGCCAAACTTCAATTCCATATCAATTACACAACTTATCTTCATTCCCCTTCCATCCCATTCGCCTGCCTAAGGTTTTCTTCTCTAGTTCAACCCAACCTAGGGTTTTAGTCATTTTTACTTTTGAAAACATGGGAAGACCAGTGATCCTATGGATCATCTTCTTGGTTATCAATATTGGTTGATCCAACCACAACTGACTATTGTGCACATGACTAAGGATAAATCTTATCCATTTTACTTGGAAATCTTGTGGCATATGAGGATTATGAGTTAAAATTTTTTCCTCAAGAAGTTGATGTTTAGGTTTCAACACACCATCAATGCATAACTTCTATAAGCATTCATCCATCTCTAGTGTTCTGATATCTTGAATAACACATTTGAAATGCAATTGGATATCATTAATCAATAGTACCTTGGGAGGGATTTTAGATTGCACTCCACTTGTATCTAGGGTTTCTACAATGGTAGGAGTCAACTTAAAATCTAGTGCCTTCCATTCTACACCTCAAACCAACATGTCCAAACCCTTCTTCAACTTGTTGTTGGTGGATGCTATCTATGCTCGATAGGGTTTGAGAGAATTTGAAAACCTTTAGTAACAATTTTCTCAAATCACTTGAATGCTCATAAGATCACTCTACATAGTTAGCTCTAGGAAATTTGTGGTGAGAAATGACCTTAATTTCACCCTTTTTATCAAATTTATCCTTTTGATCACCATAAATTCCTAGTATGATTGTTCACTCAAGTGATAGCCTGCCATCCACTTCACTTGCATTAAATACTTAGTAGTCTTCTATGACTCAGTAACCACATAAAACTTAGTTACTCCTAACCTAGTTAGATAAGAATAATAACTTGACAATGTTGGAATTACAAATGGGAAACATATACTAAATTAGAAGTTCAAATTTTAGCTATTAAAACTTTTGCCATTCATTAGATGCATGTAATATATGAGTTGAAAATAACATGAAAAGTAAATGCATCTAAAAAATGTAAGTAATTGAACACACACACTTAACACCAAATATGATTACCTCAGAAATCCTCCAAAGAGAAGGTAAAAGTGGAGTGGGGATGACACCCACAAATCTTCACCACTACAATAATAAAGTTATCCAATTAAGGTTGCAATGGTTTGACCATGAAACATGATCTACCCTATGAAAGGCCTGCCTTGTTAAAGGATTACAAAGAGTATTAAGTCCCACCTTGTTAGAGGATTTCAACACCATATTAGAAGTGTGCCTAGCTAAAGGACTTTAGAACATCCACTTGGAATGTCACCCTATTAAAGGATTTACAACAACCTTTAGGACTACTCCACCTAGGAGATTTAACTAAAATCACATGTTAGGATGTTTTAGCATAGATATTGTGATTGGATCTGGTTGCCCGATTGAAGATCAAATCCATACAGTGTCCTTCTTGATCCTCTCTGATCTAATGTAACAATTTTTGTATCCTTTTGTTCTTTGTTCTCCTTTAATTGATTATGAAATTCACTCTCACTACTAAGTCACCTTGAATGCTCTATGAACAAACTCAATCATTCACCCCTTATTACCTCCTGTAACATGATCTCTTTCATTCACTTGATTCATTTTACTATTGAGTCTTTGTCTTCCTTATAAAGACTTTGGTGGCTTAGGGTTAGGTATGAATCTATTGTTGAGATTTATTCTTTTTGCCACTTAGTCCTTCCTATTTTTTGATTGGTTGCATGCAAACACATAGGGATTTTGCAAGTAAATTCATCCATATCTTTAAAGAGTTAAAATCTATCCTTATGTCTGCTTGAAAATGGCTTACATAGTTGTTTGTGTAATCATAAACAAATATGCCCAATCTATATTACTCGACACTTGAAGTTATCGATGCTTGGCACAAACTATAATTTTGTTTCTGACTTGGCACCTAAACTATTTGATGTCTACTATTCACTTGGCACTTGAACTACTCAGCATCTACTATTCACTCGGCACTTGAACTGCTCAGCACATGAGTGACTTGACACTCATTGCAACTCGGCATGGTCTTGTATTTAGATCTTATACTCATCATGTATTACTAGTTTAGCATAAACTAAGTAAATGTCTTAAGTGTGTTGATACTCAATTATCAAAACCAATCTAAGATCAACAATCTCCCCCTTTAACATGAGTGTCAAAAACACTTAACCATACATAATCAATCTAATCTTCTTGAGTATAATATATTCACAACTTGGCTTATATACAGGACTTCAAAATTTCAAAATTTTGTAATAACCCATACACTTCAAAATTTATAACTCCCCCTGAGCTAATGTGCTTGTTTTATATAAAAAATATGTTCTCCATTCTGAGTGGGTTTGTCTCTACTGATTAATACTCTTTTCCTTCAATGTATTTGCAACTGATGCTCTATCATCTTATATGATCTGCTTCTATTCCATTTTGATCTTTCTTTCTCCTTTTTTATTCTACTTTCTCCCACTTTCATTGCTCTCTTATTTCTTTATGCACCTCTCTCCTTTTCATTATTCTCTCCTTGTTCCCCCTTTGGTTTATCTCCCCCTTACTCTTTTATTTCTCTAGAATCTATCTCCCCCTTACTTGTTTATCTCCCCTCTTTTTTTATTCTTTTATCCCCCAATTTTTGACACTTATGTCAAAGGGTTTATACACTTAGGGTGTATTTGTCAAAAAATGATTTGTGGACTTTCATAATTTTCTTTAGAGCTATGTCTCAATTTTCACATGAAACATCTAGTGACTTGAGTTGGATTGCCAGCTTGGCTGCTAGGTGGACTAGGCCATCTAATGTAGAAAGATAAGGATCTTTCTTTAAAAAGGTTTCTAAATATCCTAGTTCTTTATGGATTATTTCCATATGTGGGGTGAGGGAGGCTTGAATTTTTGTCAACTTGGATCTTATATTAGCCTCTTCTATTGTTAACATAGCTAGTTGACTTTGTGATTGAAGCAATGTGTGAAAATGCTTCTCACTTTGAGCTATGTTTTTAGGTAGTTGCATACCTAATACATTGAGATTTCTCTCTAGACTCAAAATTCTATGTCTTGTTTCTTGAGTGAAGAGTGCTAGGTCACACAGTTTAGTGTATAATGAGAAAATATTCTCTAGTACCTTCTTCACATCTTCAACCTTTGTGATTAGTGCAACTTGAGTAAGTGTAATCTCAAAAGATATTTTCTCATTCACTTTACTTTGGAGTTTCTTCTCTAACCACTCAAGAAGTTTTGCACTTGTGTCAATATATTCATTATTGACCTTTTCAACAAATTCTAATAGTTGTTCCAATAGAGGATTTGATTCTTCAAGTGTAGGTAGGTTGAATGCATCTAAGAATATTTCCTTGATGTCTTGTAATGCTTGCCTTTTCCTAAATTCCTTTCTAAGTATTTCTTGGTGTTTCTTCTTTTCTAAAGCTTGTTGCAACATGCTTATTTTTTCTAGTGTCATTGTTGCATAATTAAATTGAGGTATCAATATTTCTTCATCTAAAGTTACATCACCATAGTGAGTTACCTTGTCAACTTTTGTAGAGCATGAGCCTGATGCGAAAATCTGTAGTGGTACAACCTTTATACTTGGTTTCTAAAGGATTTTTGTAGGAGTTCTTGATGTTGGTAATGTTACCAATACTTGAATAGCTTCTTGCTCCTTTTCCTTTGGTGTATCCTTACTCTCTTCAAATTTTCTCCCATCAATCACAATGATTGGAGTTGCACCTTGTGCTTGTGATGTAGGTACAAATGTGTCTATCTATCCTATTTGCTCTATCTTTTGCTCATTTTCCTCTTCTTTGGTAGTCTACCCTTGCTCAACTATGTCTTCTTTGACACTTGTGTCAACCTTGATAGATGTATCTTCAGTTGTTTGAATCAAGGGTTGATCACTGGTAGTTGAAGGGATGGCAGAAGGTGGTTCTTGTGTATTCACCTTATCTCTTGTGATGTCAATTATCGCCTTCTAAAGCTCATCTACACTAACCAATACTAGATTTTCACACAATCTTGCTTGTAGTGTGGATTAGTCAAGAATCTTCTTCAGATCTTCTACAGTTAAAGGATTGATGTTATGAGCTAAACTATCAAGAACATCCTTAACAATTATGGTTTTGACAGGTATACTAGTGTCATGAGGAGGGCTCATAGTTGGCATTTGTGTGTCTTGTACACTCTATTCTTCCTACTGCTCTTTAGTTGTAGCCATGTCTTCATTTTTCTTTTGTGTCTCCTCCTCAGTATTATCCTTTTCTTTATCTTCCTTCTTTTCATCCTCCTTATCATTATTATAATAACCATTATTTCTTCCCTCAAAGAGACCCTTTTCTCCTTCTTTGACAATTGCCAACCCATAAATCAATTTCAACATTTATATGGATTTCTTCACAACATCTTTAATTTTTTTGAAGAATGTTGAATGCCCTATAATTTGGTGCAAACCTACCCCCATATTTCTTGTTGGCCTTGATAATGTGCCCTTTTGACAATTTTGGCATTACTTGGGCTACTATGGATTATCTAATTTGTTTCTCCAGGTTTAAACAATAATGCCATTTATTTTCAACAATAGTATATAATTCCTTTGGCATAGTGTTATCTAATTCAAGTGGGGTGTTCTTGAACTTAGACATCATTTCATATATTGATTCTTCAATCAAATTCTGCTCTTCTCTACTAAGTTTTTCAAAATTAATACTTTTCAAACCAAATAAATCTGGATTATTTCTAACATTTTCATAGATATTCTCAAGATTAGATTTTGGTGGATGAAATACCACTCTAAATTGGCTTGTATCCTCTGATTCTATTCTCTTATCATTAGTTTTTGGTTGTGCAATGTACTTCCTTCTTTGTTTCTTCTACTCTAGGCCTTCTTGTTCTGTAGCCTTGGCCTTTTCTTTGGCTTTTTCTTTGGCCTTTTGTGTGGTTGCCTATGTGCTTGCCCTGGTTGTTGGTGTTGTTGGCTTTTCTGGGCTTGGCTTAGTAATCTCCTTTGCCTTTTTCCTTGCCACAGGCTATGCCTTAGCCTTTCTCTTCTTAGGTTCTACTTGTACTAGTGCTTCCTCTACTTCCTCAACACTTTCTTCCTTTTCTTCATTCTTATCTTCTCCCAATCCTTAGGTTAATGTAAGAGGTTCTTGAGCTTGTTTCTATTCTCCCTCATCATTCTCTCCATCATCATCTTCTTCTTCACCTATACCTTCACCAAGTTGGGCCTTTATTTTCTTCACCAATTTGTCTTTTTTCTTCAATGTGGAGGCTATATTCAATTCCATCTCAACTTTAGACTTCATGAAACCATAATTTCCAAATGTTTTGGTTGATTTATTAACTTCTTTAGTAAGAAGTGTAGTGATGGTAGCTAATTCTTCATCAACACTAATCTCATAGCCTAAGGGTCTTAGCCATCTTACCCTAGGTATGACAGCTTGTACATATGTATAATCAATATCAACAAGAAAGCATATGTCATTGTAATATTGCTCAATGAAAGAAACTAGTATTCTCATCCTTTGTTTCATAGAAGTCTCAAAGTTATCTCCCATTTGCTCAATATACTCATTGACTTGAATTACAACTGATCTGTTTGTCTTCCAAATCACCCTGCCAAAAGATGGGAATGTGTTTTGAACATAGAAAAATATGCAAATTAGGATTGCTCCAAACTTACACTATGCACTCTTAGTTTTTCTAATGGTACCTATGTTCTCCATTATTAGTTACAATTATAGTTTAGCTAGATTATAGGTATGATCGCTCTTCACAATTTTGTAGCCCACATCTACTACAATATAGGGTAGATAAAATTTAAGAGAAATTACCTTATGTAAAAGTCATGTAGTGGGTTTGTGATAGTATCAATAGTCATTTCACAATTGTTCCATTTTTCTCCTATGTTTTTCTCAGTAACCTCCTTTGAATCACTTCACAGGTTCTTTGGCCAATCTAGGTTTGGAAAACTAGTTATCCTATGAATTATTCTCTTTGAAATTTTTATGGGACCATCTTCCAGCCATAAGCATTGATCATGTATTCTACTGAACACTATCTTGATCCATTTTGTTTTGAACACCATGGGGAAATCTAGGGCACAAGTCAAACCCTTCCTTTCAACAATCTTAAATTCTTCTTTCAAAATGTCATTTTCACACAATTTTTCACAAACTTGTCTTATTTCCATGTCACCTATTCCTTGTATATTGCAACTGTAGAATTCTCTATTGTCTTGGACCATTACGACTTTTGAGGGAATCATAGAAAATGCGCTTGACAGGCCTTGTTTGTATGCAACATCTAGAATTTCTCTAGAGTCTGGTTGCTTTACTTCATTGCTAACTAATTGAACATTTAAAACTTCTTAACCCTCTACATTCCTTGAACTAGATGCCATTTGACAAGCTATGGTTTATACAAATTTCAAATTGTGTGACTTGACTTATGAAGAATACCTTCTAAATTTGATGAACTGGCATTGGATTATTGCTAGAATCTATGTAAATGCTTCAAACTTGGTTTTTGAGTCTCCTTTTTCTCTCCTTGTATTTTCTCAAATTTGAAATGACAAAAAATAAGTGAAAATTGACCTTATACCCTTCAAAAATCTACATTTAATGCTAAATGCTTGTACAACTATAAACTCAGCATGAATACATTTGCTTTTTGCTTAGCATCTACTGACATGAGCATCACTCATCAAATACTATAGGCTCAACATCAACTAACTTAGTTTCGTAGCTCGACACTAACTAGTATTCCACTTGGCATACAACAACAACATGAAAACTTTGAAGGTTTAACTTGAATTTTCACAACTTCTTGCATCTTTATTCATGCTAATATAATCCTTTTATTGCTTACTTCTTTTGGAATTGATGTATAATGTAACACTTTAAGTATCAATCTCACATATCTCTTGTTTTCTTAGTTTGATGAGGTGTGACCACTTGACCCATGGGTGAAGTGATCCCTTCTCCATTTGATGTATTGCAACCATCTTCCTTCTTCCATGTCTTAGCCATCTCATTCTTGATGTGTTCAACATCTACCTTGCCTTTGCCTTTATCAAATTCACAACTTGGTTCCTTGGCCCTAGTTGGACAATGTTTATTGATGTGACTAGTCTTCAAATAGCTGAAACATGTAGTTTGACTCAACCACTTCTTGTAATTACCACTAAAGTGAGTCCTAATGCAATTTTTAGGTACATGTCTGTATTCTTGACAATAGTGATAGCTATATCTTGTATTATAATCCTATTTATAAGAATTTCCATAGCTTCTTACCTTTATTGGCTTGCTTGATGACCATGTGGACTTGGATTTGCATTCAAAGGCTCTATGTCCATACTTTTTATAGTTGTAGCAATATCCTTTAAATTTTAGTGCATGCATGGTTCTAGTTCTACATCATGTGCCTGATGACCTTGTTTATTGCACTTATGAAAGTGGACCATGTTCTTAGGCTTATCATTTAGATTTCTATTCTTACTCCTGCACACATTAGAGGTATGCCCTTTCTTTCCACAATGATGACAAGTAGGTTTGGAATTCTTACCTTTGTTGTTTCTTTCCTTAGCAGCTTTAGATGATTCTCCTTCTTCAGGGCTTGTGTAGCCCAATATTGATGTATCTCTATTGGATCTGTAGGATTTTAGTAATTGCTCAAAGTACTTGATGGCTTCATTTGGCTTGTTAAAACTTTTAGAAAATTCCTTTTCTCTTTACAGGACATTCTACAGTTGTTCATTCTACAACTTTAAAGTAGTTATCACAATGTCCTTGACATTCAACTTATGATGTGAATTCATCATTTAACTTAAGGTATCCAATTTCATGTTTGAGATCCTAGATAGTTGTATTGAATTTTCTTCCAATCTATTTTCCAAAATCCATTTCTCTTCTTCAATCATGGCCTTGTCTTGTATAGCTTTCTTCTTTTGTTCAGTCACCTCACATAGCAATATAGCTTATGATTCTTGCTCCAGCTTGAGATTTTTTATTTCTTTAGCTTGTGCTCTATTTTTCTCCATTAGATCTATAATTTCTACATCAAATTCACTAGAGTTACCATCTATAAATAGCTTTTTGGTGTCAATTTTTTTGTTTTGTGTGTCATTTTCTACTATGGCAATATCGATCTCTTGGTTCTCAATGGTCTTTCCCAATTTGTAGACTTCCATTTCAAGAACTTTCCTCTAAGTTGCAAAGCTTCTTCTTCTGAGAACTTAGCTTTGATACCAATTGTTGGAATTACAAATGGGAAACATATATTTCTTGGGGGGTGTATTAAAAGTTCAAACTTTAGCTATTAAAACTTTCACCATTCATTAGATGCATGTAATATATGAACTAAAAATGACATGAAAAGTAAATTCATCTAAAACATATAAAAAATTGAACACACACACTTAACACTAGATATGATTACCCAAAAACCCTTCAAAGAGAAGGTAAAATTGGGGTGGGGATGACACCCACAAATCTTCACTACTACAATAATAATTTTTAGCCAATTAAGGTTACAATGGTTTGACCATGAAACATGATCTGCCTTGTGAAAGACCTACCCTGTTAAAGGCTTACAAAGATTGTTAAGTCCCACCTTGTTAGAGGATTTCAACACCCTATTAGAAGTGTGCCTAGCTAAAGGAATTCAAAACATCCACTTGGAATGTCACCCTATTAAAAGATCTACAATAGCCTGTGAGGACTACTTTGCCTAGGAGATTTAACTAAAAGCACCTATTCAAATGTTTCAACATAGATCTTTTTATTGGCTCTAGTTGCCTAATTAAAGATCAAATCTATATAATGTCCTTCTTGATCCTCTCTGATTTGATGTAATAATTGTTATATCCTTTCGTTCTTTTTTCTCCTCTAACTAATTCTACAATTCACTCTCACTGCTAAGTCACCTTGAATGCTTTGTGAACAAAAATCAATCATTCACCCCTTATTACTTCCTATAACATTATCTCTTTCACTCACTCAATTCATTTTATGATTGGGGATTCATCTTCCTTATAAAGACTTTGGTGGCTTAGGGTTAGGTATGAATCTATGGCTAAGATTCATTCTTTTTGCTGCTTAATCCCTTCTATTTTTTGATTGGCTGGATACAAATACATAGGGATTCTACAAGTAGATTTGTCCTTATCTTTAAAGAATCAAAATCTATCCTTATGTCAGCTTGAAAATGGTTTACATAGTTGTTTGTTCAATCAAAAACAAATATGTCCAATTTTTGTTACTTGGCACATATTGTAATTCTGTTTCTGACTTAGCACCTGAACTGCTTGATGTCTAATATTCACTTGGCACTTGAACTAATTAGCATCTACTATTCTCTTGGCACTTGAACTGCTTGGCACATGAGTGACTTGGCACTCATTGCAACTTGGCATGGTCTTGTATTTACATGTTATACTTGACATGTATTACTAGTTTGGCATAAACTAAGTAAATGTCTTAAGTGTGTTGACACTCAATTGTCAAAATCAATTTGAGATCAATAGGTAGTTACAACCATCTCTTACTTGGTGATCCATTTGCATCTTAAATGCTGATATGGATTTTTTATCCTATCAACTGGAAGTAATATTAGTTGTCTTCTTTAGTATCCTAGTTCTGATTCTCCTTTTCCAAATCAAGTGGAAATGGTGGAGTCACCCAATTCTTGAGTGACTTGATCATTGCTCAGACTTACATTCTCATTAGACTTTGGAACCCATTGCCATCTTATCTACTTCTTGATGTTATCAACTTTTTTCTTCTTTTCATCTTCAATTTTTATAGTATTCATACAATTCTATACAAATGAAACATCTTCTGGTAGTATCTATTTTCCTCAAGTGATGTTTCTCACAATTCATTCCAATGTGTCCAAATTTTCCACAATAATGACATCTGCACCAAGTGTTATAGTCCTAACCAAATATAGCTTTTACAATCTATTCTTTTAGATTGAAAATCTTAGTTTTTCATTTTGATGACTTATGTCCATGCTTCTTACATTTGTGACATTTGCCTTCAAATCTTGGTTTTTCTTTGCATTCATTCACTCTATGACCATGCTAATTACAATTGCAATATTTTCCATTAAATTTTTCTTTCCCATTGCTCCAACATTTGTTTGATGTATGGCCTATCTTAATATAGTGATTGTAAGTAGTTTTTTGTTTCCCTTTGAGCTCCTTGCTTGGATGATTCACCTTCTTCTATATATCCAATTCTTGCTTTTCCTTTTTGTCTGTAATGACTTTTCTCATTCAATTGATTCATGTTTGATTGAGATTTTATCATCCTTTCATTGGTTTGCCTTTCAATGTTTAGATCATTATGAAATATTTCATTCTCTAACCTTAGGTTCATGATTTCTTCATTTGCATTGGTGAGCTAATCAATTGAGTCTACTTGCTAAAGGGACAGGTACTGAATTTCATTGTTCTTTCCTTTTATCTTGTTTTTCTCTTCTTTGAATTCACACAATCTTATTGACTAAATTTCTTGCTCTTTTTTTTTTTTCTTACTTCTTCTTAAAGAGTATTATTCTTTTCTAATAGTTCTTTGATTGCTTCATTAGCTTCATCTAAATTGCTTGAATGGATATCTTCAATTCTTTCTTCAATGTAGAGTGGATAATTCATCTGGATTGCAAGATCTTTTCTTCTTTTTAGAGATTGAGAGATTCGTTCTTTGCTTTCTTGAGTTTTCAAATAGCCAATTCCAAATTTGGCTCCTCATTGTCAATAGCCTTGTCAAGTCTAAATACCTCCATTTCCTTTGATCTTTTCTCAAGCTGTTAAACTTTTCTCTGAGAACCACAAAAAATTGATGCCAATTGTTGGAAACATTATGAAAGGCTAAGTTATTGAGAGGGGAGGGGTGAATCAATAACTTATAAAATTTATTCCTTAGTTATCAATTAATCTTTCATGTGAATTCTGATCTAATTGCATGCATGAGAAAATAAAAATAATAAAGCATTCATAACACTTTTGACACACAATGTGGTGACTCAGAAACCTTCCAAATAGAAAGTAAAATTGGGGTGGATATGATACCCACAAGCTTCAGTACTATAGTATAAAGCTGGTTAGTTAAGGCTTACAATGATTAATTTTGATGATCTACCTTGTTAGGAGAAATAAGGACTGCTAGGTCCACTTTGCAAAAGGATTTACAAACATACAATGAAGTATGCACTTAGTAAAGAGATTTAAACAAGACTGTTAGGTCTACCTTGTTAAGAGATTTTACTAATCCACCTATTAGGATGAAGCAATGGCTAATCTCTGATCTACAACTTGGTTTGCTGAATGAGATTCCTCTGAGTGTACAAATCACCTTACTATGATAGATAAATCTTTGTCATTCCTTATACTATTGTAGCCTTTGTTATTTTCTCTTCTGCTCTTCTCTTCTTATTTCATACTTGTATTCATTATATCATATTAGATGTGATACAATATATTGCCTATATAACAATTCAATTACAAATTACAAAGTTAGCCACAATACAAGTTTACACAAATACTAAAAAGTTAGCCAAAATATTGAAGCTCAAGTTCTGAAGACTAACTTGGTGAAGCTCGAGTTCAGAAGACTGGTTCGGTGAGGTTTTGATACTTAGCATCCACTGCCAATGCTTGACATCATCATGCTCTTGGTAGACATAGAAGCTTGACCCATACTAATCACCTCCAAGTAGTCTTGAACTTGGTCTGTATTGGTGACTCAAAAAATACTATGAAACTACACATATAAATTGAATCATTTGATTTACACTGCATAGCTCAATTAATGCTATCACCACAAGCTCGATATAAACTGGGTCACTTGGTTAATGTTGAGTAGCTTGGTTAACACTAAACTTGCATCACATCAATTGTGAACTCAGTAAGCACTACACAACTTGGTTTGTACTAGTAAACTCAGCATACACTGAGATGCTCAATTTACACTGCTAATCGTCACCATAGCAGTAACTACTCGATGTAAACTAGAATTTTTCCAAAAGACTCAGTACTAACTGTAGAACTCAGTAGCAACTAAAGTGCTTGGTTAACACTATTAACTATACAATATTCTTAGTAGATGCTTATAATATAAATAAGTGTATGTCACTAATAAAAAACATGACTAGAATGTCAACATTTCCAAGCCTTAGCTACTATCCCTTCTCAAAATTTTCTCGTCTACCACATCCTCTTCTCAAAGATGGATGATAATGACTAAAGACTCCATAAGACCCCCTACTTCTACCCAACTAAGCTACAATTTGGCCTAGAAAGATACAAATTAAGTAAAATCTTTCATTAAATACATATTTAATCCACAAGTAAGCTTACAATAAATATTAAATACAAAATGTTAACCCTCACAATTTTTATAGTTAACACATGATACAACCATACACAATACTTAGGAAAAATGCCCAAGTTTACAACCATGAATAAATTCACATAGAAGAGATAACCAAGACCTCACATAGGTCCACAAAAACTCCAAGATCACTCCACATCATGATCAAATACTATATGTATTAAATGCATCAAATCAAACAAGAAGATGCAAAAGAACTCTAGTCAGCACCAACACACTACCAAGTGTTAGCAAACTCCCAAGCATTGTCAAGAAACCAACACATATCGAGTACAATACTAAGTATTGAGAAATAGTATCTGTCATGCACTTCAATGACCAAACTCCTTCAATGATCGAGCACCTCCAACTTTCCATAAAAATGCCTAAATCTTCAAGAACCTTAGATGCCCCTGCATCAATACTTTGATGGAGTGTGTTGCAAGGATGGATCTGGTGTATGTATTCTCCTAATATCTCCCAAAGGAATTACTCATAAGTTTTCTTTTACTTTGAGTTTTCCATGTACCAATAATATTGTAGAATATGAGGCCTTGCTACTAGGTTTCAGATTATCCCATAAACATGGGATTAAATGTCTATATGCGATTGGTGATTCTAAGTTGGTAGTTTCCCAAGTGAAATAAGTGTATATCTCTAAAAATAAAAGGTTAAAGTAGTATAGGAATGTTGTATGGGACATTTTAGAAGGTTTTGATGCATTTGGTATAGCTTGGATGGAAAGAAACAATAACAAGATGACTGATCTATTATTAGAAAATATTGCTATAAAGCCTAATGATGTCATGTTTGTTGGCATATCAAAGGTAGAAGTACATATTAGACCATTTGTACCTAATAACATCTAGAATTGGCAAATTTTTTAAAATGATAGAGATATTATAAGATTTTGAATTGTAAAAATCAATTCTTTGGTCAAAAGATTGATTGTGCAATATTGGTGGAGATGTTGGAAGGTAAGGATACTATTTTTGGAAAGGAAGTTGTTAAGCTCAAAAAAAAATCCCAATGGGGTTGTTGTATTGGAAATCAATTTTTGATAGTTAGGATAGATCTAGGGTGAACACTATGGATCAAGATGAAAAATATTTGGAAGAGGTAAATCTTAGAACTAAGGATGCACCTAAGAAGGTATATATTTGTAAGAAATTATCTCTTGAAATAAGTAAGTCTTTTATTGATTTGTTAAGAAAGTATATGCATGTTTTTTCTTGGTCTTATGATGATTTAAAAGATTATAGAGAAGATTTATTCCAACATGAAGTTCCTTTAAAGGAAGGAACAAAGCATTTTAGACAAAGATCTCTGGCCTATTAATCTAACTTTGGCACCAAAAATACAAGAAGAATTGATGAAATTAAGGGATTTTGCAATCATTAAGCCAATAAGACATTCTTCTTGAGTATCTAACTTGGTTCCTATTAAAAAGAATAATGGAGACACAAGACTGTGTGTTGATTTCATAAATTTGAATATTTCTTCATTGAAACACAATTATAGTTTTCCAAATATGGAGGCCATGTTGCAGAGGGTCACTGGATCAGAGTTAATGTCAATGATAGATGGCTTCTTGGGATATAACCAAGTGGTTGAAAAAGAATAAGAATAGTACTTTTACAACACCCTATGGGACATATGTTTACAATAGAATGACCTTTGGCTTGACCAATGTTGGTGCTACTTTTCAAAGAGCTATGAATGTGGCTTTGTAGACATCATCGATAAGTTTTTAGTGGTATATCAAGATGATTAGACAACATATTCAAAGAAGAAAGAAGATCATTGCATGCATTTGGAAAAGGTATTTACTAGAGCCTTGAAATATGGCATTTCATTAAACCCAAGAAAATGTTATTTTGGAGTTATTGAGGGTAAAATTTTAGGACATCTAGTTGGAAATGGAGTAAGAGTAGACCCTAAAAGGATGGAAGCTATTGAAAAGATTCAAAAGCCTAAAAATGTAAAAGGTATTCAATCCTTCTTTGGGAAAATAGTTCTTCTTAGAAGGTTTGATACAAACTTTGCAAAAGTAACTAGACCCATTTCTAAAATGCTTAAGAAGGATTTAAGGTTAAGTGAGATCATGAGCCAACTAATGCTTTCTAGAAAATAAAACAAGCTATTAAAGATGCCCCTATTTTAAAATCTCATGAATATTTTAAGTCACTGCATATATTTTCTTTTGCTTCATTCTATACTATTGTAGTGATATTATTATAAAATAATGAAGAGGGATTTGAGAAACCAACTGCATTCTTTAGCAAATCTTATCAGGTTGCAGAGTTAAATATGAAATTAATGAGAAATAGGCCTATGTATTAGTCAAAGTTGTGAAGGCATTTAGGTGTTATCTTATGGGAGCTACTATGATTTTTGTTGTTCCTAGTATTGTAGTGAAAGATATACTCTCTTAGCAAGAAGTTTCAGGAAGAAGATGTAGATGGATCTACATGATCCAAGAGTTAAATATAGACTTCCAAATTACTAAGTTGGTAATTGCAAAATTAATGGTAAAGACTAATTTGGAAGCAAATCAGATAAACTAGCTTGATGATGATTGTAGAAGTTACTTATGTGATATGGATGCTTGTGAATGGTACAAAGATGTCATAACCAAAGAGGGCATTAAAGTTACAAGCCACAAAATAGGTGATTGTAAAAGGGAAATTATGGTGGAGAAACATAGGAGGTATATTGTTGAAATGTGTTGATGAGCAACATTTATCAAAAGTCTTGGATGAAATACACAATGGAGTATGTGGAGGCCATTATATGGCTAAGACAATAGCTCATAAGGTAATCAAAGTTGGATTTTCGTGGCCTACATTATTTAAGGATGCACAAGAACTTGTAAGGAGATATGATGCTTATCATAGATTTACTAGTAAGTTGAAATTTTTTGGTAACCTACTATTAAAACTAGTGGAGGTGCAAGCAACATTTCATCAATGGAGGATTGACTGCATAGGAGAAATTACAGACAAATCAAGTGGGGGACATTCACGGATCCTAGTGGCCACTGATTATTTTACAAAATGGGCTCAATAAAATCCTACCAAGGGACAATAAGTAAGGTGGTAATGGATTTTATTCTAAATAACATTATTATTAGGTTTGGATGCCTTGGTAAAATTGTTACAACAATGGTATGTGTTTTACATCTGAAGAATATGAAGCTTTTTGTGAGAAATATGGTATTACCAAATCTACATCGTCTCAATATCATCCCTAAGGGAATAGACAAGCATAATCTAGAAATAAAAGAAAAGTAAAGATCATAAAGAGGATTTTGAATGAAAATAAGAGGGCTTGGGATTCAATTTTTTCCTTAGCATTGTGGGCAAATAAGGTTATAGTCAAGAAGGCAATAGGTTGTGCACCTTTTGATTTAGTTAATGGAATATAGGCCAAATTTCCCCAAAATAACTTAAGTGAAATGTATAAGTTTTTCCAGCAATATGATGATGAAATAATAGATGAAATGTAGGTTAGGTTGGATGATATTTTATAATTAGATGAAACCAAGAGAGAAGCCTCTATTAGAAATAAAAAATTGCAATTGTGGATAAAACATTTGTATGAAAAAAGGGCACTTGCAAGAAAATTTGAGTTAGAATATTTAGTAGTACTATGGAATGCTAGAATAGAAGACAAGGGAAAACATGGGAAGTTTTACCCTATTTAGCTAGGCCCATATCTGGTTCATGAGAAATAGGGAGAGGATTCTTATTTTATCAAAAAATTATCAAGAGATATTCTACAATTTCTAGATCATGGACAATTCCCAAAGAAGTACTTATGTTTAAGGTACTTTTTTTTTCCATGAGTAGTAGTTTAGGTCTTTGTGTATTTGTAAATTTTGTAAATCCTTGTATATACGTTGTTTTTTCCCTATTTTTATTGGGTGTTGCTCTCTAAAAATGTTTTTGATTCATCAAGTATGTGGTCTATTCTCCCATAAAAGTTGAATTCTTACAAGGATGTAGGCTATCCATTATCCCCAAATAGAGCCACTAGTAGCCAATATTTTCACTATGCAATTTTTTTGGAAAATTAAGAAAATAGTGTTTTACAAGAAGATTGGGAAGCTTGAGGAATGACTCTTGCACTCTCAAGATTCCCAAACTTATGCTTATATTGAAAGTGTATCATTTTAGGTCTATTCTCTAAGTGTTTAGAGTATTTTTGATCTTATGCTCTAAAGGTGGATTGTAGTGGCGTAAGCTATATCATAAAGGGTAGTTAATACATTTTGGTAATATGCTAAAGGAGAAGGCATACAATCATAAGCTATAATTTCCAAATTATAAAGACATTTATGATCTTACAATGAAAGAGTTTAGTGTGAATGCATAAAGAAATTAGGCATGTGATTTTTAATATCTTTAGATATATGATCAAAGGGACATCATAGGATCACAAGACAATATATGAATGCCTCCAAAGTTATGATTGGCTAGTGAAGCGTAAGATTTTAGAATGAAATGAAGAGACTATCAATGCTATGAAAAGTGCTAGGCATATTATCAAGAGGTTAAGTCAAAAGGTAAGTTTGAACTTTTGGAGTTACGACAAGTTGTTATTTGATTGTTAGTATATGATTGTGGTTGAAGTAGAAATAAATAGGGTCTCAAATCTTATGATAAACTATATAGTGTAAGGCTATAAGGTATATAATGAAAGATTTTGATGCTATGGGAGGGGTTGATAGTAAGATCATAAGGTATTTATTGAAGCTTTTGAGCTTGAAGGCCAAATGAGTTTACTAATTGACAAAGACGAATTCCAAAAGAAATTTGAGAATAGTAAAAGTTTATACAATGGAAAGGTGATGATCCACCATATTCCTTACAACCTCAAACCAAAGGGTGATATTTTGAAGAAGCTGGATAAGATGGTCCCTATGGAAAAATTCAAAAATTACTTTCAGGAAATGGCTTATGGTATGCATAAGGCATTAGGAAGTGATGGTTCTATGGTTGTGTTTGGATCAATTTATATTATGGTCCTGGATGTACAAGACTCCTTTCATAACATAGAATATGATTATGTAGGGTATATTATTGAAAAGATGCAAGAATGGATTAAAGAAGCAGAGAGAGGAGACTTGGGGAACTTCAAGTTCCACCATTACTCACTATTAATGCATCTGATACTTTACAACAATGTTGGATACCTTAGCTCAAATTTTATTGACCAGACACCAAATAAAAATGGAAATTTTCCAATATAGCTATGGACATAGGTATGGAACAAACATTGCTATTATTTTGATTCTTTGTCTTTCTTTAATAATTTCAATGTTGTAATAATGAGAGTGTTAGATCATTTGTTGATTAGAGTTTGTAAAATCTTGAAAAGGTTGATGAGGCCAACCCTCTTTCTAGATAATATAAAACTTGACCATAATTGGGATGATGTGTTCTTAGTCCAAGAGTTTTCAGTTTTGAGAGTTTATGCCCATTCTCAACCTACCCATGTACTACCAAAATTTATCCCTCCAAGGCTAGATATAATTGAATTTATATGGAAAATAATTCTAATGGATAGAGAGTACCTAGGCCCTAAATTTCATAAAAGAATATTCTTGTCTAGATGCTCTAGGATAGGGATTTTTTCAATTGGAAAGAAGTATCTTGATCAAATTTATGAATATCTGAGACATTATAATTTATCCACTATCCCTTATAGAATTTATGATCCTAAAGGTTATGCTAGGTCTACTCTAAGGGAGATTAGAAACTACACATTGCCAAATAACAAGGATTTTCCACATGAAGATTTGATTAAAAATATTGTGGCTAAAGGGGAAGCTAATAAAAGGTTGAGAAAGTATAAGGATATATTAAGGGTGGAAATAGAGTTGAAGAGAAAAAACCTAGACTTTAAGGGTTTTTATTTAGAAACATCATATCCTTATAGATTCTATAAGAAACTTGAAAATTATGTCAGCATCATGTCTCAAATTCCACAAGAGCATGAGGGCAGAGATGGGAGAATAAATTATGATTCCCTAGAGCCAGATGTTGTCTTGTAAGTGACAAACAAGGATCCTAAGACTTCTACACGGGTGAAAAAGTGACACAAGAGGCAAAGGGTTATCTATATGTCTGACAAAGTTAAAAAGAGGATCATACAATTAATAATAGGAAGGAGCCAATATTTTTTTGACATGAGGCAAAATTACCTACAAGATAGTGTGGCACTATCAAATAATTCTTTGAATGACTCACAAGTGACAATTTCTAGGTTGGATGATAGAGTCATCCAAGATGAGAAATTTATTGAAGTTGACGAGTTCATCAAGTCTGTAGAATTTAAGAGTTTCTTGTACAAGGTCAAACAAAATGAGTTGACACTAACTCTCAAGCTAGGGGAATTACAAGAAAAACAAAAGATGAGCTTGTTGAAAACTTATTGGACCAAGACCATAAAAGTGAGCAGATGACCCTTGTTGAGGCTAGAGACCTTGTACAAAGAAGTGGTATGCTTCTAGCACCTAACTAGGATCTAGAAATGGCCTTTATGCTAGATCAAATAAGGAGGTAGAAAAAATCAATATCTTATGAAGAATTTATTGTTGAAGGGTTCTAAAGGGGAAAAAGATTTAATATAGATTCAAAAAACTTGGTTGTATGGAGCATAGCATTGGAAAAAGAAAAAACCAAAATTAATAAATGTGCAAAACACAACACAAGGGACGGCAATAATGTGGACATTGGATAGTGCCAAAGGTGAAGATATCTCAAGTGCTCTTATAAAAAATTATTTATGAATGAGGCCAAGGTTGATAAGATTAATACAATATTGGCTCAAACCTTTAGAGATTATATTGATGCAAGATAGTTCTCTGAACAAGAACTCAACAAGATCTATCTATATAAACAAAGAATAAAAGAGTTAGAAGAAAGAACTTAGGGGTTAGAAATAGGATTTCCATTATTAAAGGAGCATCTTAGAGCCATGGAGGAGTATAACGTTGAAGTGAAAGTTGAAGAGCTAGAAAGGCCACCAAGGAAGCAACAATTCAATTATCAAAATAAGTGCAAATAGATTTTGAGCCTCAAACTATATCAATGGAAATAAAAACTCCTCAAAAAAATAATCTATTAAAGGTAAATGTGTTGAGAGGTATGGTGAATCAAAGGATAAGTGTCTTAAAGAGAATTACTTAGTAGGCACATAGTATTTTTTATTTCATTACAAAATGTTGAGTATACTTTTCAAGAAGCATTAACATTTTTATCACCAATCTTAAACCAATGGGGACCATATATAAAATTCTTTGAAAAATGATTGTTTTAATGGTTAAGAAGCCAAATTTTCCAGAAAAAATATTCACAGTAAAAGAAGAGTTAGACATTGGGAAAGAGTTCATTGGATTTTTTACTAAAAATTAAAAATTATGCAAAGTAAAATAAAAATAATGACTAAAGGCATTGATTCTTTTGTCCCATCAATTATAGATAATGACAATAAGTTGAAGGATTGGCAGGAATGGTCAAATTTATTTGATCAAATTCTATCACTAGAAAGGGTGACAACTATTTTTTATGGAGATGTTAATGAGGTAGCCTTCAATGAGTTAATTGATTCTCTTTTCAAGGTGGAAATTGACATAAATAAATTCATAAAAAAATCAAGAGCCCTCATAGATGCCAAATGGAATAAATTAGTTAGTGATTTGGAAGTAGTTAGGGGCATTGAATAGCCCACAAAAAGAGAAAACTATGTGTGGGAAGCAATTGGAGAGATTAAATCAATGGCCATGGGAGCTAGTTAGATGATAGGTGATGGATGAAAAAGAGGCAAAAATAAAGGGAGGACAAAATCATAATAGGTTATCTTATCTCTACATTGTGTTTTGGATATACCTGTGGAACAAATAAAGATTGTACTTGAATATTTCAAGCTAGCTGTAAGATTTTGGATTATCTCTCCTCCCTTTTTGTTTAAAGTGAAAAGAATTTTTTTGTAAGGACAATATTTTCCTTTCTCTGTAACTACTTTAAAAATCATGTGTCGGCATGTTTCCTCCCTTCTGAAACTTGTTGGAATCCTTATTCTATAAAAGGATTTCCAAGATGTGGATTGAGGGTTTGAACTTTGAGATTTTTTTGATGATAATATCATTTTGAGTTGGTCCATGGTTTAGATTGAGTTTTAATGTTCTAGCTTATGTTCTTGGAATTTTAGAATTTGAATGAAAGACTGGTTTTAGTTCTTTGTTATATTCAGAGTCTTATATCGAAGATATGTATCATTTTCAAGAAGATTAATACAAAGAGTAGTTGCAAGATGTATGTGCATTATAAATTCTATCTCCATTTTATGTGTCTATGACTTTGATAGTAGATGAACAAAGTTTATTTTATTTGAATGCATTTTGGATGAATTGTATATTACTTCATTACTACTTTTAATTCAATGAATTAAGTAAATGATTATGGGAAGTGATAGGGCTATTGATGTGTGGAAGGGATATTATAAGTATGGGATTTAGGGTTTAACAACTGATACATTTAATTACAAGTTAATTAAGTAAATCTATTTCATTGATATGACTCTATTGTAAAAATGGATTAAGGCCCTACTCAAGATTTGATAATAAAAAAAGATAGTCATAATTTTCATTAAATCATTGATTTTAAATCTAAATCAATTTAAAATGTATATGAAAATGACGTTCAATGTTGGTCATCACTTATTGCAAAAGTTTAATAAGTTTTAGTTGGATGTTGTAAGCTTGTCATCAATTGCAATTTCAAGAAGTCTTAGAGACCAAATCTATTATAATGGATTTGTAGTGTGACAATTTTTAGAAATGGTTGAGATCCCTTGGTTAGCATAACTGAAAGTATAAAAGGCATCATTGCCTTGATAGTTGGTCCAAATCCAAGTAACATGTGTCAATCATGGGAAGTAAGTAAACCATAGGTGTCATATTATTTGTTGTCTTCTAGTACTATTAAATCAAAACTCCAATGTGTCAATCTATTTTTGATCCAATGATTGGAACATCTTGATGACATTGCAATAAATTGGGCCCATAGGGGATATGTGTCTCATCGTCATGTTGTCCCATGGTATAAACATCTAGAATCTTTTTATTTCAAAAAAGTGATGACTATGGATTGTCTTCTAATCTAATAGCGAAGAGAATATATGTCTTATTTTCTTTTTATGGCCCACAAGGATGTTAGAAACAATAGTCCACCAAGATAACTGAGAGAGGGGTGAATTAGTTATCTAACAATTAAAATATTTATCTAATTTTAAAAAAAGTTAACCATTTAACCAAAGTAAATAGCAACCATACAAAGATGTACATAGACAATTATACTAGATATGTTGACTAGGGAAACCTTTGATCAGAGGGAAACCCCCAAAGGGAATGATGCCCACAAGATGATGTACTAATATTTAAGTTCCTTGTTAGAGGATGGACCTTTTTAGGAGTCTATTACAATATTTAGTATAATAAGTCCCTATTAGCAGACTTTGAATCCCTGTTTGGAGATTCTAACCCTATTAGGAGTTGTGGTATAATGTATGCAAGAAGAACCCATTGCCCAAACATGAAATTTCAACTACAACAAGAGCTCACTACTCAAACAAGTAACTTACTGGTATCTTCTTCTTTCCTCTATACTTTCCTCTATCCTATCAACTGGACCAATCATTGTTAGACCTTGTAGACCTAGTCACAAACCATGAATCCAAATACCAAACTTTGATAATGAAGTTTTCTTCACTTCCACACTGCTCTGCTTAAATTTTTATTCCACACTCTTTTCTACTTATCATCAATCATTTATTCATATCAACATACTTCATGATAAAGGAAAATGTCCTTCCTTTATACTAAGTCCATAAAAAAATTCCTTTAGTCGACTGTTAGTCCTTCTCAAATAATTATTATAGGACCTCACTAAGAACATGTTACACTTAAAGATAACCTTAGTCTTCCACCTTACAAATTGAATAAATTTTTGCTCATGTAATATTATGATGAGAAAGCTTAGTCACATCATCCTCAACATGTCTTCTTGATTTCCTCAATCTTCATCCTCAAGATATCAACTCTGCTAAGAGATATAACAAGTTTATCAGAACAAGCCTCTATAAACTCTATCTCAAAATAGACATCACCAACATAACTTCTTCTAGACTTATCCTTTCTACTTCTAACATTAACTACATATACTAGATACTCCATAGTATCTCACATAACCTCATGTAGTTATTATGCTCAACTAATCATCCATACCAACTTGATCTTTCTGCTATTCTTTTGTTAGATACCATAGAAGACATAAAACATGCTATGTTGACATAAATGAAAAACTCAGTCATGAATCTAACATATCATCAAACCAATCTTCCAACAATCTTGCCAATCTTCCAACAATCTCCCCCTTTGGCATTAATGACATCATAGATGAAAAACATCTAGTTCCAAGAATACCAACAAAATACAAACAATCTTCAAATCCTCTTCATTAATCATACTTCCCCATTGATATAGCTCAATGTGCTCTATACCAAACTATCATTTCAAATCTATTCCAAACTCTCCCCTATACTCATGTTGAAAATCTTGTCAGCATTATGTTTTTTAGGCCAATCTCTCCCCCATTAACATCAATGTCAAAGGTTTTTGCAACCAACATCTCTACATCAAACTCTACAACAATTGATACTTACTAGCTTGAGTGTCAAAAGACACTTTTTTAGAACAACATCAACAAGAGTCCTAGATTAATTTATCCATCTCAGATACTCCCACATATAGGAAGCATAAGCATCCAGTCTAGACAAACAATGGTGCTCTGTTACCTATACTAATCTACTCTTTCATCTCCTACTCTAATGTAGGAAGGGGCATAACCCAAGCATACCTCACAAATACTCAAAAGTCTCTTTGGGAAGAGGCTTAGTGAATATATCTATAATCTTCTCTTTTGTGTTCACATACTCTAACCTAATTTCCTTTTCTACAACTTTTTCTCTCAACATATGATAGTTAATAGAAATGTGCTTAGTCCTCAAATGTAATACTGGATTCTTAGACATATTTGTCATGCTTGTGTTGTCACAATGTATAACAACAGGTTCACTAATTTCTATCCTTATATCCTTTAGCATCTACTTCATCCAAATAACTTGATTGCAATTATTTGTTGTGGCAATATACTTTGCTTCTACTATGCTTTGAGATGTACAATCCTACTTTTTGCTTAACCAAGAAACCAATCTTTCTCCTCCATCGGTGCTCTTTCTGTCATCCATACTACCTACCCAATCTACATCAATATAAGCACTTAGAGTAAAATCATTAGATCTATTATATGACAATCCAAATTTTGAAGTTCCTTTCAAATATCTAAATATCCTTTTCATTGCTGCATAATGTGCTTCTCTAGGATTAGCTTAGAATCTTGTAACAATTCCAACTACATTTGCTATATCTGTCCTTGTGTGAGTCAAATATTGCAATCCTCCAATCATAGACTTGTACTTCTTTTGCTCAATATCAGGTGTCTCATCCTTAGTAGATAACTTATGTCCATTTACCATAGGTGTTCCAATACGTTTACATGTTTCCAAACCAAACCTTTTCAAAAAATCCTTCAAGTACTTAGTCTAAGAAATAAAGATTCCTTCTTTATTTTGTACTATCTGGAATTTGAGGAAATATTTCATCTCTCCTATCATACTCATTTCAAATTATTTCTTCATTTCTTCCACAAAATTCTCACTTTCTTCATCATTTCCTCCAAATATAATGTCATCAACAAATATTACCAAAATCATGAAACCATCATCAGTTTCTTTCCAATACAGATTACTATCTACCATACCTTTTCTATATTCAAGCTTTGTCAAATTCTTATCCAACCTCATTGATTTGTAAACTAGGATTTACAATTTTTTAACTTAATCCAAATTACAAATTTCATTCTTGATCTAGGCAGTAATTGCATGGTTATGTATCTTAAACTATTGAAATTACAAGAAGATTTATGCTTTAAACACTCAAAATTAACAATGTGTTTAATAACATAAAATCAAGAACATAACTTTAAAAAATGAGGGAAATAAGAAAGAGATAGAAGAGATGTAAACAATTTGATAATGGAGTTCATCAGGTTAGGACTACGTCTCTGAGTCTGCTTATCAATTTGGGGACTACTTTATTAATTCTACCAAGAATAATACTTTGTTACAAAATCCAAGCTTCAAAAATTCACATTCTATTCCATGCACTTGAAAGCACTATACAATGCCTTCGTGCTTACACATTCTCTCACAACGAAAACTATTCCTTTACAAAAAATATCTCCCTGCAAAAATTCTCCAAGACTATTATTTTTCTTGCCACAAAATTCCCCCCCCAAGAATTACAAAATTTCTCCCCAAGAATTTACACAAATTCTCTAATACTCCTTGTCCAAGAGAAATAACCCCCTTTTATACAAACTCATTTTCCTATTATGGTTAAAACCATAATATTTGACAAATCTCCCATTTTTACACAAAAATCCCTCTATTACAACAAATTCTTACAAAATAATATAATTTCCAAGGAATGAATGATTTATAAGTAGATAATGAAATCCTTCTCGAATTTATCTACAACAATTATAAATCATTTTAATATTTGATTGGTTACCTTAGAAATAGATTTAATATTTTAAGGATTTGTATCCTTAATTAAAGCGGAGAATAAAGCTTGCTATTTTATAGGGGTTCATAATCCAACCCTTTAAACTAGGGATGGTAAACGACATTTAAAAAAAGAAGAAGTTTCTGGCTATTTTGTTAGAAAATATAAACCCACAAACATAGGGGCACTTGAACATAGGGAGCTCCTTTTTCTAAGGTAAGAGTAATTCTACAATATCTTCCACATTTTATCTCAGATTTTGATGAAATAAACACTATTGGAAAGCTCTTAAAAAACTCTTCACAATGATACCAATATTGGCCATTTTCCATGACTTTATTTTTTTACCTTTTTCTGAACCCTTTGATTTGTCGATTTCACCAAACCTTTAACTAACCATAACTTCTGCATATGAGATCCTTTTGACTCATTGCAAGTTATGTCGACTCTAATTTTTTGAGATCTTTGGAATGATGTTGAATTTGAGAGATTCTAAGACTACAAATGTTTCAAGTTCTCTATATCCACTTGGATCACTCCCATACTAGTTTCTAGGTGCTTGCTTCAATCCATACAATGCTTTCCTTAGTCTACATACTATGTCCTTGTCACCTATCAAAGGAATACTTTAGGATACTCAATTTATACCTCTTCTTCAAGTTCTCCATTCAGAAATGATGACTTGACATCCATCTGATGTACTTTGAATTGCTTCTTTGTTGCATAGGCTAAGAATAATATTACTGCTTCTATTTTATTCACTAGAGCATAAGTCTCCTCATACTCTATTCTTTCTTGCTATGAGTAACATTTACATATCAATCTTGCTTTATTTCTTACAACTTCTTATTCATTCATCTTGTTCTTAAATACCCATTTAGTTCCTATCACATTCTTATCTACTAGTCTGGTGACCAATTCCCATGTCTCATTATTTACTATTTGATCCAATTCCTTTTTCATAGCTTGCTTCCAATAATCACCTTTATATGATTCATCTACATTCTTCAGCTCAACTTGAGATATCAAGCATAGTTCTTCATTCACTCTACTTCTTATCATCACACCTTTGTCTTTGCTTCCTATGATCTATTTAGATGGGTGATTCTTTATCATGTTCTTTCCTGAAGTAGGAGTTGTTATCTTACCTCTTGGTTCTATTGAATGTTCCAAGCTTTGTTCCTCCCTTTGATCTTCTTCATTCTACAAATCATTGTTAGTCTCAAGAAATACCTCATAATTCCTTGGCTTAGTTCCATAATAGTCTTAGTTCTTTGATTATAACATCTATAAGCCTTTCTTTTTAGTGAATAACCAAGAAACATAACTTCACCACTTCTAGCATCGAACTTACTAATGTCATCATATCTCTTTATGTAACACTTCCAAATATTCTAAAATAGTTAATTGTGGGTGAGTGATCAAACCATAGTTCATAAGGTGTCTTTTTTATGTCCTTTACATTTACTCTATTCATAGTGTAGACTTTTGTATTTACATCTTCTCTCCAAAATTTCTTGGATACATCATTCTCGAAAAAACATAGCTCTTGTAGCTTCTATAATAGACTTGTTCCTTCTCTCTACAATGCCATTCTATTCAGTGGTTCTCAAAGCTAATAGCTATCTCTTAATTCCATTTTCCTCTGAAAGTATGTTAAACTCATTTGAAGTAAATTCTCCTCCTCTATCTAATCTTAAACATTTAATCTTTACACAAGATTCATTCTCAACTCTATTCTTGAATATCTTAAACTTGTTAAATGCCTCAAATTTCTCTTTAAGAAATGTAACCCACATCATTCTAGAAAACTCATCAACTAGAATCATACAATACCTTTCACCATAGAATCCTCTAGTCTTTTTAGGACCATTGAGATCTATGTGTACAATCTCCAACTTTGTTGTAGTGGTAAACTTATTGCTAGGAAAAGAATTTTTGTTATAGTTTTCCAAAACACACTCCTTGAAAATTGTGTTAGTAGGATTTACAATCATAGGAGAATCTCTAACAAAAAACATTTTACTAGTCCTCACAATACTATCAAAGTTTATATGATAGAATATTGTATGCCATAACCAACTGTCATCTAGCTTTGCAACCAAATATGTCATTTCAGTGGGATTCAATTGAAATACATTACCTCTAGATTGGGTTCCTATTCCAATTACCTTTCCATATTTATCTCTAATCATTCATGCCTTTTCTATGGACTACAACTGATAACCTTTGTCTACTAGTTGTCCAACACTCAAAAGATTGTGCTTTAAACCATCAAGAAAGTATACATCCTCAGCATTAGTTTTACCATCAAGAGTAATAGATCCATTACCTTTTACTTGGCATGCTACATTATTTCCAACTCTAACAATTCCTCCATCCCTTCTTTTGAAGTCAACAAACTTGTTCATGTCACCAGTCATATGATGTGAACAACCACTATCAATTATCCAATTAGATTTCTTCTCAACATGTGATACCAAAGTTACCTTCTTTGGAATTTCTTATTTAATTGCCACAAATCTAATTTCATCATCACTAGCACTTAATGCATGATCATTAGAATCATTATATTCATTAACATACAAAAATTCTCTATCCCTTTTAGACTTATGATTTCCCTTATACATTTTCTCGCTTTTAGGACACTTAGATGCATAATGACCATATTCATCACAAGTCCAACAGTTAAAGATTTTCTTACCTCCTTTTTCTCTTCATACTAGAAGGGCTACTACTTCATCAATATTTTTGTCTTCCTTAGATCTATTGCTACTAGCAAAATATCCTCTAGCACTTGTACTCCTTAATAGGTTAGGTCAAATATTCAAGCCACTGAAAACTGTCTTTGTTCTAGTTAATTCTCTAGACTATCTAAGTTCAATCTCAACTACTTCAAGTCTTCCAAGCAATGTCTCCTTTGTGAAATCTTTGGTACATGATATCAACAAGTGTATCATCTCCACTGTTGGCTTGAATGGTGGTGTTAAGGTCTTCAATATCTTTCATATAACCTTGTCATCTTCTTTGTTTCCTCCTTGAGCTTTAATACCCATAGTAATTTTTGATATCTTGCCTATATATGTTCTTATAGATCCATCTTCCATCATCTTAGCATCTTGAAACACACAAATCCAACTTTGTGGTCTCAACTTCTTAGAATGTGAATCACCTTCAAAACTATTTTCTAAAGCTTTCCAAATAAAATGTAAAGTAGGAAGTGATTTTACCTAATTGTACTCAATTTTAGGAAGTGCAGTCAATAATGCTTCCCTAGCTCTCAGTCACATATGAAAAGATCTATTTTTTCTTCGGAGCAACTTTCCAACTCATTTTCTTCAATGATTGTCTTTACTAATTTTGTCAAGATCCAATATCCCAAACCCATACACAATAAATCTATCTTAATATTTTCCTTCTAGCTATCATAGTTTGTTCCATCAAACTTTAGACTATCTTTCCTAAACATGTTCACCATGGATCTCCCAAAGCTATTAAACTTTTTCTTCAAGGACCTAATACTTTGATACCAATTGTTAGAAACAATAGTCCACCAAGATAACTAAGAGGAGGGTGAATTAGTTATCCAACAATTAAAACATTTATCTTCTTTAAATAAACTTAACCATTCAACCAAAGTAAACAATAACCATACAAAGATGTACATAGACAATTACATGAGATATGTTGACTAGGGAAACCCTTGATCAAAGGGAAAACCCTGGTGGGAATGATACCCACAAGTTGATGTACTAATATATAAGTTCCTTATTAGAGGATGGACCTTGTTAGGAGTCTATTACAACATTTAGTACAATGAGTCCTTGTTAGGAGACATTGAATCCCTATTAGGAGATTCTAACCCTATTAGGAGTTGTGCCAACCTTGTTATGAGCTATGGTATAATGTATGCAAGAAAAGCCCATTGCCCAAACATGAAATATAAACTACAAGATGAGATCACTACTCAAACAAGTAATTTATTGGTATCTTCTTCTTTCCTCTATACTTTCCTCTATCCTGTTGACTAGACCAATCATTGTCAGACCTTGTAGACTAGGTCATGAACCTTAGATCCAAATACCAAACCTTAGATCACTTAGCAAAACATCAGCAATAAATTTTCCTTCACTTTTGCACTGCTCTACTCAACTTCACATCCCACACTCTTTACTTCTTTTCATCAATCATTTAGTCATATCAACATAATTCATGATAAAGAAAAATGTCCTTCCTTTATACCAAGTCCATAAAAAAATTTCCTAAGTCGACTATTAGTCCTTCTCAATTAATTATTATAGGACCTCACTAAGAACACATTACACTTAGTAGTAACCTTAGTCTTTTGCCTTGCAACTTGAATAACTTTTTGTACATGCAATATTATGATGACCTAGCTTAGCCATGTCATCCTCAACATGTCTTCTTGATTTCCTCAACCTTGATCCTTAAGACATCAACTTTGCTAAGAGATATAACAAGTTTATATGTAAACTCTATCTTAGTATAGACATCACCAAAACTTACGTAACTTCTTCTAGACTTATCCTTTTTGCTTCTAACATTAATTGCATATAGGATATACTCCAAAGTATCTCTTATAACCTTAGGTAGTTATCATGCTCAACTAGCCATCCATTCCAACTTGATCTTTCCACTGTTCTTCTGTCAGATACCACAAAAGACATAAAACATGCTATATTGACATCAATGAAAAGCTCAGTCATGAATGTAACACATCATCAAATCAATCTTCCAACAACCTTGCCAATCTTCCAACAAAGGACACATGGCACCATGCCAGATTGTCATTTTATTTAAAAATCTTGTCAATTTTCTTGGCAATAATGTGAAATCCATAGATTTGTTTCCACATCAATGCCCTTAGTCTGGCCCACCAAGATGCATGGTACTATGTCATTTTATTACATTTTTGAAATAGCATGTATCTTCTCATAGTAATAATATGATAATTGTTGATTTGGGAAAGATCAATGATGTGAAAAATAACACCTTCACTATTGGGTAAGGCCCACTTAGGACATGTGTTGATTTCTCACTTTGTCATATTATTTAAAAATTAAGAACCTTTTCATTGTGAAAAAGTGATATTCATTGATTTTCCACCAAAAAAATGGCTCGAAAGAATCTTTGAAACATTCTTACTTCTAGATGTGGTCAAATAAAATTCTAACATGTGTCCATAGTGATGTCCTCTTTCTAAAGTTTATTAGCACCCAGGGTCCCATTATGTACACATGTCATATGTTAGAGTGGGGTTGCCATTGCACCAAAAGACTAATCTATCAATGTCCGATACAACCACTCTACTTATAGTACATAGGAGGTAGTTAAGCTCTTGTTACAAATCTTGAGGGGAGTTCCAAACAAATTTCCAACAATCTCCCCCTTAGCATTACCCGAGGGTCTGAGGATTCGAACCTGTGACCAAGCTTTGATACCACTTATTAGAGTGGGGTTGTCCTTGCACCAAAAGACCAATCTATCAATGTCTGATACAACCACTTAACTTATAGTACATAGGAGGTGGTTAAGCACTTGTCACAAATCCCAAGGGGAGCACTGAACAATTTTTCAACAGTCATGTTGTTGTATATTCACATTGGTTAAAGAACTTACACTATTCAATAGTGACATAATGACAACCCTTGATCTAACTCAAATATGATGAATTTTCATGAACCTTCAACTATTGTATTTTGATGGCCCCATTGGACATGTGTCCTTATGTTGCATGGTCACAAAACCTAAAAATCTTACACTTTTGAATAGTGACAAAGAAATGACCCTCGATTCAACTCAAATCTAGTGGTTTTAAAAGTAGTCTACACAAAGGGTCCACCATAGGAAAAAGTATAACAAGAATTTGAAATTTCAAGGACTTTCCATAATTAATTTTTGACAAAGGAGACATAAACATTAAAATCTTAGCATATAATGATTTTAATAATGTTACCCTTTATCAAAGAAAAATCCTAAAATAAAAGGTTCGATAATATGACAAGGATATACCTATTTATTTATTGTTTAGGGTTTCTAACAACAATTTCCCTCCCTAAATGTATTTGAATATGGGACCATTGCTAACTATATTTCAAACCTAAACTTTTGAAAAAGAAGCAATTCCTAAGAGGGGCTAACTAAAAAAATGGACTTGTCATGTTTAGAGATAGGCACTATATTGGATATCCATTTTTCATAGTCAATATCTCTGATGAGCTTAACACTTAACATTTTTTCTAGCTCATCTTTGTCTAGTAGATCAACATGAGGATGCATCTTTCTTAATTTATGCTTAATAGGCTTAACCCCAAGAGTGTTAGAGAGGTGATGCATAATGAGTTGTATATCTAAGGCAAACATATCAACATACATCCATGGAAATTCAATCTTTTTCTCATTAAAGAACTGTGTGAAAAATTCTTCTTCTTCTATTAATAAGGATTCTTTTTCTTCTATTAATAAGGATTAAGCCACAAATATGATTTTGGGAGAATCCTTTGTGCCCAAGTTAATAGGTTGTGTTATTTCTATCAAAATCATTGATCTATCCTAAAAGTAGCTTGGAAGACTACCCAGTACCTTATCCTCAAGTTCCTCAAAGAGGTTTTCACCTTTGAATACATCTTTAATTTTATTCTTATTTGGTTTAGACACCTCCACAATGTGGTTTTTTCCATATTAATTCTTATTTTTCACTCTCTTTTAAATTTTTTATTGAGGTCCTTGATGTCTATTTTACTCATGTGAGAGAACCTAAGGAGGAGAAGAAATTAAGGGTTTTGCTTCATCAAGTGACCTTTGAGAAAAGTCTGCAATGGCATGTTAAGAAAGAAGGCTAAACAAGATGAATGCTTGAAGGGTGAACAAGATATCAAAGCTGCAAAGTTTGAAGGCCAAGTAGAATTGAGGATTGAATAGAGATCTTTAATCTATAAGAGAAGTTGTAAGTTATATTAGATCAACGCTCTACTATTACTCTCTAAAAATTGTATTAGTCTAGGGTAAATCTTTTGGATTAAGGTTGACCTAACAGTCATTTGAAAATCCTTTAACTAGGTAGCATTCCAAGTGAATGGCCTAAAGTCCTCTAACAAGGCTCACTTTTAATAGAGTGATTGAAATCCCTTAACCAAGTCACATTTAACAGTGTGTATTGTAACCTTTAACAGTTTTGGCCTTTCACAAGGTATCACTTTAGAAGAGTGAAAAGGAGTAGCATGTTTTTGGCGGTTTTTCCCAAATTGGGATTCCATGTAAATCATTGTATCAAATGTGCTAATGAACATGTTGTGTTTCATGCTTTACATTTATGCAAATTGACTTGATAGTACTATAGAGGTTTTAGTAAACACATAATGGATGCATGCATGGGTATGAATGTTTATGGGTTCACTAAGTTGTGAAAAATTTTATTTATATATTTGGACCTTGGATAACTAATTCACCCCCCCTTAGTTATTCTAAATTAATTCCAATAATTTGTATTAGAGCCATCTACTTAAGAGGACTAGTTTTAAGGGACTAGAAGCACAAAGATCGAGATGTCTAAAAAAGAGGTACCCAAGCTCAATAGAGATAAATTTCCTACATGGAAAAGTCTAATGAAGCAAAACCTTGGAGGACTTGGAGATCATGCACAATCTACAATTATAGTGGAACATGTTGATCTGGTTGGAGCCCTAACTATTGAAGATATGAAGAAAAAGAAAGAGCACAATTAGGCAATGTTGGAGATTGCCTCTGCCCTGAGCTATGCCAAATTTGATGATATCAAAGGTTGTGATACTACAAAGAAAATGTGGGATGCCCTACAAACCATATATGGAGGAGACAAAAATGTTCAAAGAGCCAAATCTGAGAGCCTCGAAGGTAAGTGTGATGATATGAGAATGGAAGAAGGTGAAAATATTGTTCAATATATTGCTAGGATAAAAGAGGTTGTTAGTGTAATAAGAGGAGCTATTGGTCATAAAGATGATGATACTATGCTAAGTAAAGTCTTGAGAACATTACAACCTATTTATGCTATTAGTGTCTCTGCAATTCAAGAATTGAGATGTATTATAGGGAGAGATATAACCCTTGAAGGATTGGTAGGGAGACTCACTACTTTTGAGCTATCTAACTTTGATAATTACAAACCTAAGAGTCTTGAATCTGCATTTAAAGTCAAGTTGTTATTGAAGGACTTTGATGAAGTGATGTAGAAGAAGAAGAAAAGAAAGAAAAGATATGTATCTAGTGGCAGTGATATAGATGAGGAAGATGTTGAACAATTGGAAGCACTATTGGCAAGAAGATGTCATAGAGATAAAGGCAAGTTCAAAGGTAAGTTACCCATCATTTTTTTCAATTGCAATGAGGTTGGTCACATTGTTGCAAGATGTACATAGAAGAAGAACTAAAGAGATGGAAACAAGTACAAAAATAAAAGAGAAGATGACAATAGAGATTACAAAGACAAAGGAAAGAAGTCATGCTACATTGCTGAAGAAGAAAGTAGGGATGATTTTGATGAAGTGGTATATGTTGCAATGAAGGAAAAATCTGATGAAGATGGGGCAACTACACTTGTAACTTGTGTGAACAAAAATGATAGATGGATCATTGGCAGTGGATGCTCACATCACATGACTAGAGACACAAGTAAGTTCATTCCCTTATCTTGTTATGATGGAAATAGTGTAAGATTTGGTAATCATGTACCATGTTTGATAAAAGGAAAAGGTTCTATCAAACTCACAAACAAGATTTCATGTGACAATGCTTACTATGTTGAAGGACTAAATTATAACTTGTTGAGTGTGCCATAATTGAATAATTTGGGATGTAAGGTTGAATTTGGAAACAAAACCACCAAGATATATGACACAAATGGGAAACTAATTCGAAAAAGTGATCAAACTAGAAGTAATTTGTTCTATCTTGATATAGAGGGTGCTACTTGTTTTGTTTGAAAATTTGATGATGTATGGCTTTGGCACAAGAGATTATGTCATGTTAATTTTGATAACTTGATTAGTATCAGTAACATGAAGAAAGTTAAAGGTCTTTCCAAGTTGAAGAAATCTAATAATGTATTTTGTAAACAATGTCAATTAGGAAAAATGACAAATTCAAGCTTTAAGAGTAAAGCTTATACCTCTAAAGAAATACTAGAGCTTGTTCATTCTAACTTGTGTGAACCAACTGAAGTGCAAAGCTATAGAGGAGATAAGTACACAGTGCTATTTGCTGATGATTACTCTAGGATGATGAAAATTATTTTTTTGAAATAGAAATCTAATGCTTTTCAAATGTTTAAGTGGTACTTGGCCAAAGTTGAGAAAGAAACAAGTAAAATTCTGAAATGCTTGACATTAGATAGAGGAGGAGAATTCACTTCAAATGAGTTTGAAATGTTCTATAATGACAGAGGAATCAAAAGACAAACATCTACCCCTAGGACCCCTCCACAAAATGGGATTGCTGAAAGGAGAAATAGGTCTATAAAAGACCATGCCATAACACTTACGATGGAGAAGAATGTTGCTCTAAAATAATGGAGAGAAGTGATAAGTACTGTTGTATATACCTTGAATTGTGTACAAGTCAAAAAAGGTACTCATTCAACAAATTTTGAACTATGGTATGGATATCCACCTAATGTAAAATACTTTAATGTATTTGGAAGTAAGTATTACATTCTTAAAGATGTTAGGAATTGAAAGCTTAATGCAAAAAGTGAGCAAGGTATATTCCTTGGATACTCCACAAGAAGTAAAGCTTATAAGTGTTTAAATACTAACACTAACAAAATTATGGAAAGTGCAAATGTGATTTTTAATGAATTTACAAAAGTACATGAGATTTAACCTATGAAAGAAGCAGAAGAATACAAATCATTTGTATACTTTTATGAAGGAATTTCTACTGAAGAAGATGTTGCAAATCAAGTTACAAATCAATAGCAAGTATCAGTAACTGCCAAGTCACATCTTATAAATGCCAAGTTGTATTCAAGAACTGAGTTGCATTTGGATGTCGAGTTACTAAATGAAGAAGATGCACATTCTAACTCTGAGATTAGTACACATGAAAGAGATGCTGAGATACCTAACAAAGATATACATAGTGATTATGAAGCTAAAAGACAAAATTTAGAAACAAGAGCTGAGCCAAGATTGTCTAAATATGTCAAAAGACATCATCCTACTAAACAAATCATTGGAGATAAAAATGCTAGGCCAATGACAAGAAATAGATTGAGAAGTGAATCATTTTTTTTAAGCATGAAGGAGTCAAAAATAGTAAAATATGCATTGGAAGATGTAGACTGGTACAAAGCCATGGAAGAGGAGGTTGAACAAATAGAGAAGAATAAAACATGGAGTTTAGTTCCCAGTCCAAAAGACAAGAATGTGATTGGCACCAAGTGGGTATTCAAAAACAAGCTAGATGAAAATGGTGAATTCACAAGAAATAAAGAAAGATTAGTTTGCAAGGGATATGCACAAGAAGAAGGAATTAACTATGGGGAGACATTTTCTCCTATTGCTAGATTAGGAGTAAGAACTCTACATGCTTATGCTACATAAAAAGGTTTCAAAGTTTATCAAATGGATGTTAAATTTGCATTTCTGAATAGCTTACTAGAAGAGGAAGTCTACATAGAACAACCAAAAAGATTTGTTGATGATAACAATAAGAACATGGTATGTAAATTTCAAAAAGCCCTGTATGAATTGAAGCAAGCACAAAGATCATGGTATGAGAGACTTCATATTTATCTTGTGCAGATTGGATTTGAAAGAACTAATGATAATAGCAATCTATACATAAAGATAGAAAAACACAAAAGTATTTTTCTATCTAAAATATTTGTTGATGATATCATATTTGGAGGGCAAGATGCTTTATGTAAAGATTTTGAAAATCAAATGAAGCAAGAATTTGAAATGTCTATGTTTGGAGAAATCAATTTTTTTGTGGGATTGCAAGTATACTAGATGAAGTATGGTGTATACATCACTTTGTCAAAGTATGTCAAAGAAATATTAAAAACTTCTAGATTAGAGGATTCCAAACTAGTAAGTACACCTATGGTGACAAGACAAAAGTTGTCAAAGAATGATGATTTAGCTAAGGTGAATCAAACATTGTATAGGTCTATGATTGGAAAATTGCAATACGTAGTTCATAGCAGACTTAATATTATATTATCTTTAGGGATAGTTGCAAGATTCTTTGCTAATCCTAGGGAGAATCATTTAATGGCTATGAAGAGAATAATGAGATATCTAAAAGGAATAGAAGAGTTTGGTCTTTACTACGAGAAGAATGAAAAGTTTGAATTGAGAGCCTACACTAATGTTAATTGGGTTGGAAACATTGATGATAAAAAGAGCATTAGTGGAGGAGCATTTTTCTTAGGCAAGAGACTAGTTACATGGATAAGTAAGAAATAGAGTTGTACTTCACAATCTACTACTAAAGCAAAATATGTTGTTGTTTTCATAAACTGCACAAATATTGTATGGATCAAATAGCTACTTAAAGGAATGAAGAAAGAAATCATAAAACTAGTGATACTTTATTGTGATAATACAAGTGCTATCAATATATCAAAGAATCTAGTGATGCACACAAAATCAAAGCACATTGCATGAAGTATCATTACTTGAGAGAGTTAGTTCAAGACAAAGAGGTAAATATGGAATATGTTAACTCAAAGGAGAAAATTGTTAATATCTTAACAAAACCATTACCTAAGGATTCTTATGAGTATCTGAGAGGTAAACTAGGGTTGATACCCCTATCAAAGGCTATTTGAGAAACATAAGGACTGTCGTACATCAAACAAGCTGATGATTCATATAATACACATTGATGTAGAAGATCTTACTTTAGGAATTGCCTAAAGTAATCATAGAGCTGAAACTTTAGATTAGTCACAATCAAGGTGACAGAGGGAGAAATTTTAATCTTTGGAATTTTTGTCAAAGAGGAAGATTTTTATTAATCAAGAGTTTCCAAAACAAAAAGGGATAAAGCAGATTGAAACTATCAAAGAGGGAGAGATTTGTTGATCAGAAGGAGAGAAAGTGTAATCACAGAGGGATAAATCCTAATCTACCTAGTAAGAGGGAGATACAAGAAAGAACTCAAAGGGAGTTATAAGAAAGAGTTTTGTAACCTAATCAGAAGATGGACATTGCTGATAGAGAGAGAAATTTCAATACAAGTTCTCTTTTTGGTATTTGCCTTAATATTTTAACTCAGTTAGATAGGTTGAACAAGATGTTCATCATTTGATTAACTTGGTTTATTAGTTTGGTTTTCCATCACTGCCAAAAAGGGAGATTGTTAAAATCTAATTGAAAAGATCATTGATAAGAGAGATTGCAAAGAGGGAGATTGTTGAAGAAGACTATGTGTTTCAATTATTGTTTTGTTACTTATGTCAAACCTACTATTTTCTAGTAAGACAACTACTTATAATATTCAAGTACTATCACTTAGTCAATTGATGAAGAGGATTTGATTAATAAGAAGTAACAATAGCACCTAGAGGAAAGGTTGAGTTATGATTATGTAAAGAAGTACAAGGATCAGTTAAGATAGTGATATCATGATGTATAGATGATCTACTTAAGGTTGAAAAATGATTGGCTATACTTAGGAAGTTTAGAAGAACAAGTTAAACAAAGTTTTTTTGCCAAGTTTGAACGAGTGGATAGTAGGTGCCAAGCAAAGCCAGTGCAAGCCAAGCAAAAAATGAGTTTGAGCCAAGTGAAAGAAAATTCTAGTTGATGCTAAGAAAAATAGTTGATTTTGAGTAAAGTTTAGTTGATTTTGAGCAACACAATGTGTTTCGAGCATCAAAAGATTAATAATGCCAAGTTACTGCATTATGTTAAAGATCAAAGATTCACCAAATCTAAGCTAACAAGTTTATTTTCTTGAAACTTGTGAACTAGGAGGAAGATAATATTGATGAGCTGATGGCACCAAATTTGATGTAAACTATTTTTAGGAAAATTCAAATGGATTCTAGGAGAAGTTTCTAGAAAAGACAAGATACGGGGTAGATATATTGTATCCTACCTAATCCATCCAAAAACCCTAATTTAGACAATGGATAATGAGTGGGAAAATATTATAATTTCCTATTTATGGGAATGTTTGGTCATAAAGAAAGTGAGGTTGGTGTCATGTGTGAGAATCTAAGGAGAAGAAGGAATTCAGGGTTTTGCTTCATAGAGTGACCTAAGAGAAGAGTTTGCAATGACATGTTAAGCAAGAAGGCTAAAGAAGATGAATGCTTGAAGGGTGAACAAGCTGTCAGAGCTATAAAGTATGAAGGCCAAGAAGAATTGAGGACTAAACAAAGATTTTTAATATGTAAGAGAAGTTGTAAGTTGTATTAGATCAAAGCTCTATTGTTACTCTTTAACAATTGTATTAGTATAGGGTAAATCCTTTGGATTAAGGTTGACCTAATAGTCATTTGAAAATCCTTTAACTAGGTGGTATTCTAAGTGAATGGCCTAAAGTCCTCTAACAAGGCTCACTTTTAACAGGATGACTGAAATCCCTTAACCGGGTCACATTTAATAGTGTGTATTGTAACCTTTAATAGGGTTGGCCTTTCATAGGTCATCACTTCAAAAGAGTGAAAAGGAGTAGCATGCTACTGGTGGTTTTTTCCAAGTTGGGTTTCCACATAAATCATTATATCAAATGTGTTGATAAGTGTGTTGTGTTTCATGTTTTACATTTTTGCATATTGATTTAATAGTAACATACAAGTTTTAGTACATACATAATGGCTGCATGCATAGGTATGAATATTTATGGGTTCACTAAGTTGTGAAAACTTTTATTTATAAATCTGGACCTTGGATAACTAATTCACACCCCCCCCCCCCCCTGCCAAAGTTATTCTAAAGTAATTCTAATAGCCTAAAGGCAAGAGAGGTAGCACTGCTACAAAAGAAGATGAACCTAAGAAAAAGAAAAGAAAAGAAGGACGTGTATTGCCCTACCTAAATCAGATGAGGAGACAACTGAGTTAGATGGTAACAACCAATTCAAACTGGTAAATCATAGTCCCTTTTTTATTTGGACTTGTCTAAAAATATTAAGAATAATGTTGATTTAAGTGAATTTACCCATGTTGAGTTTGATAAACTTGGGAAGTTAGATATGGATAAAGTAGAAGATTTTATATGCCATGATGAAAACTTTTAAGAATACTTCAATTGAGATTTCCAACTCTTTGCCTAAGAGCCTATATGATAGAGTTGAGAAAAGGTGGAATATAGTCTCACAATAAAGAGAAACATTAGAGAGACAACACTTACAAGAGTGATGTTGGACTTGGACAAATATAAGATGACAAAATCTATTAACAAGTATAAGGGAATATTTCCTCCAAAGTATCGAGCCTTTAACATTTTATAGAACAAAATTGAAGTTATTGTTCAATAAAGCAAACAAATATGGAAGGTAATCTATGGGATGACAACACAAAAGGCTATTGAGCAAGCACCTAAGGAATTAGGTGAAGAAAAAGAAGAGGAAAAGGTAGTTGAAGTAAAAATGAAGAATCTTTAATAGAAGTATATGGGGAAGGCACTATAGAGGCAACAACTAAGGAAGAGAAACAACAAGACTAGAGTGTACCAAAAATACACATGTTGAGTGCCAATCCATAAGAAGATATAGTAAAGATTAAGGATGTCTCTGATAGTAATGGTCAGAACATCAATCGCCTAACAAAGGTGGATATGTAAAATATACTAACTAATTCAACCACCAAGGCACAATTATGTAGCCATCGTATGTTGGTGTGTGTGGATGAGATTGAGAAGGTAGAATTGGCATCTACAAGGGATAAAACACAAGCATTATCTATTGTCCCCTTTCAATCTATAGAGGTGCAACCTAAAATGTCTATAGTAGTATATTAAAGGTAGGACACAATTTCCTCACATGTAAGTACTAAGGTACAAAATGTTTCACTACTTGCAATTACAATAATTGAGAAAGAAGGGACACTAGTCCGAAAAAGTTAGGAAGCTAGTCCTACATCTACACCACAAACATAAGGTGGAGCATAAATAGAAGAAAAGGAGAAGGATAGGCTTGAAGATTTAGTATTGACTATGAAGCTAGAGTAAATGATAGCAATACAAACACTAGTTACCTTACTAGACACTGCTACTCCTACTCCTAGTCAAGCACTTCATAGGCCAAGTACTGAAGCTACACTATTGCAAGCATCAAGGCCAAGTCCTAGCACATCTAAGGTTGATGAGGTGACATCCTATGGTGAAATCAACTTAGATGAGGTGATTGAATTACCAAATTATGATATTAAAAAAATCACAATAGAGCTAGATGAGCATATTATAGGATGCTCTGGCAAGAAAGAAATACCAAGAAATGCTCAGAAGGAAGCATAGGTAGATACAAGCACTTCATGTCATCAAGGACATATTTCTTGATGCATTTGGCCTCCTTGGACCCAATGAAGCCAAGTCAATCATTGAGTAGTTGAAAAATATTGTAGAAAATATTAATGATGAAGACCTAGATTCCAATGTCAAATTACTAGAATGGTTTGAGAAGAAATTTCAAACAAAGGTGGATGAATAAATATCTAGTGCCATTGCACTACATCAGGTGAGTTAGCAACCAAGATTGAGGGTGTAAAGAAGATGTTGGAGAATATTTTCTCTCTTTCCACCAAGTTGTGTGATGTTCCCTATTCACAAAAGAAGTTCAAAGACATATTGACCATTTGGAGGGAGATTTGAAGAAAGTAGGTAACATTCTACAACAATCTCTTGGTCAAAGTCAGTCTCATTTCAGGAATTTATTATCAGCACAAGGTTAGTTAGCATCTTTACATGCTTAAGATGCAACTCTTAGGGCTAAACTAATTAGTTGTTCGATTGTGGTGACTGATTAGGAAAGTACTGTATGTACTTCATAAATTTTTTTGGGCCTACATATGGTTGACATATGGCTAACATATGGCTGATTTTTATAAAAGGGCTTAGGGTTAGGGATTATTTTATTATTGTGATGCAAAATTGATTCTTGTGGTGGTATTGAGCTGTAAGGGATTATAGATTGTAATCAAATTGTAATCATTGGATTGTAATAATATCAAACTTGTTGTTTGGTGGATGTAGCCTAGGGATTGGGTAAACCATGTTAAATCTTGGTGTCTTGTGTTCTTTTCTATGTATATTGGTTATATTTGCATGTAATTGTAATTTCTATCTGTAGTTTAATCCTAACAAGTGGTATTAGAGAAAGGTTGTATTTCAATTATCCTCTACAAGAAAGCCTCACGATTGAGGGAGTCTCATAATTGAGTGGAAGTGATGGTAGATGAGGGTAAGCTAAGGGTTGATAGGTTTAATGGGTAGAACTTCCAGTTATGGAAGATGGAAATGGAAGATTATCTTTATCAAAAGGATTTGTGGAAGTTGTTGGAAGACAAATCATATAATTAGGGATCTATGTCAAATACAAATGAGATCTTTTAGACAAAAAGGCACTTGCAGGAAGCATTCGATTATGCTTGGCACCATTAGTGGCATTTAAAATTACAAAAGTCAAGACGACAGAAGAATTGAGCAAACCCTAGCAAAATTGTATGAAAAGCCCTCTACTTCAAACAAGGTTTTTCTCATGAAGAATTTATTTAATATGAAAATGGTAGAAGGTGGATCTAGTGCAGATCATTTAAATGAGTTTAATACTATTACTAGCCAGTTATCTTCTGTGGGTATCAATTTTGATGAAGAAATTAGGGCTCTCTTGATTTTGTGTTCTTTGCCTAAAATTTGGAATGGCTTGGTAATGGCTATAAGTAATTTTGTTCCTAGATCTAGTACCTTAAAATATGATGATGTGATCGGTGTTTTTTTTGAGTGAGAAAACTCATAAGAAATCTTTAGGTGGATCTGCATTAGGAAGTGCTTTTAACGCACAAAGTAGAGGTAGAATGATTGAAATAGGAAGTAATTTTTGAAATTGTGGGAAATCAAGAGCAAAGTCAAAGGGGAGGAGGTCTCAATCGAGAGGACAAAACAATTGTTGATACTATGGGAAACTAGTTCATAAAAAGAAAGATTGTTGGAATTGAAAGAAAAATGAAGGAGATAAACCAGATGGAGACAATGAGGCAAATGTGGTAAGTAAAAAATTTGAAGAGGATGCTTTTCTTTTTTCTTTAGAAAGTGTTGATGATTCATGTGTTTTAGATTCTGGTGCTTCATTACATGCTACACCTCATAGAGGTTATTTTATTGATTATGTCCAAGGGGATTTTGGACTTATTTATTTGGGGGATAATGAACCCTATCAAATTGATGGAAAGGAAAAAATTAAAATTAAGTTGGAGAATGGGAATCATTGACTATTACATGAGGTAAGACATGTTCCAAGGCTGAATAGGAATTCAATTTTAGCAGGGCAACTCGGTGATGAGGGTTGTGTAGTTACTTTTAATAATAAAAATTGGAAGGTTTCAAAAGGTTACCTTGTAGTAGCAAAAGGTGTGAAAGTAGGCACCTTATATCTTTTTACAGGTCATATTGTTCCTTCTACTTTAATTGTTTCAGAGAAAAATGAATATTCAGGAACAATTATTGTAGTTGAGCAGGAAGAACAAATAGTTGTTGTAGATTATGATAGAAAATTGTGGCATAATAGACTTGGATACATGAGTGAGAAAGGTATGAAAGTATTTCATTCAAATAAAATTTTACCACTTGTCTAAAATTTGCTAATATGGATTTCTGTGAAAGTTGTGTATGGAAAATAAAAGAGAGTGAGTTTTGTGAAGACTGGGAAGGAAAATAAAAAGGAGAAATTAGAGCTTGTGCATATAGATCTATGGAAACTAGCTCAAGTATCTTCCCTTGGTGGCTCTCATTATTATGTTACATTCATTGATGATGCAACTAGAAAAGTATGGGTTTATTTCCTTAGATAGAAATCTAATGTATTTCAAACTTTTAAGAAATGGAAATGCTTGGTTGAAAATGAGACTGGTAAAAAATTAAAATGTCTCAAATCTAATAATGGTGGTGAGTATTATAGTCACGACTTTAAATATTATTGCTCCACTAATGATATTTATAGATAGAAAATTATTTCAAGGACTCCATAAGAAAATGGAGTGGCTGAATGCATGAACAAGACTATAATAGAGTATACAAGGAGCATGAGGTTGCATGTTGGGTTGTCCTTACACATGTTGGAAGAGGCTATCAATACTATTGTATATTTTATTAATAGAGGTCCCTCTACTCCTTGGGGGTGTGGTATTCTAGAGGAAGAATGGACTACTAAGAAGGTGAGTTATTCTTTTCTCAAAACCTTTAGTTGTGAAGCTTTTTCTCACATAGATTCTGAAAATAGAACCAAGCTAGAAGCTAAGTCAAAGAAATGTGTATTTTTTGGATATGGCATTAATGAATTTGGTTATAGGTTTTGGAATTTTTAAAATCATAAAATTGTAAGAAGCAAGGATTTTATATTTAATCATAAAGTGTTGTACAAAGATTTGTTGCAGCAACAAATGAAGAAAGAAGATGATTATGTAGTGTTGGATGATACTCCAAAAGATGATGTTCTAGCCATTCCTCATGATGTGCAACAGCCACAACAACAAATACCACACACACTAGTGAATGTTAGATGATCAACAAGGAAAATTAGACCTCCAAAAAGATTTTCTCCCTCTTTGTATTCAATTTCACTTACTGATGCTGGTGAACCTGAATGTCATGATGAAGCTATGCATGTGGATACTAAGATTCAGTGGGAGTCTGCAATGAAAGACGAAATGGACTCTTTGTTGAAGAATAAGACATGGGATTTATGCAAGTTACCTGTAGGTAAAAGAGCTTTACAGAATAAGTGGGTTTATAGGTTAAAAGAAGAGGATGGAGGTAAGTAAAGATTTAAAGTTAGGTTAGTTGTAAAAGGATTTTCACAGAAAAAGGGCATTGATTTTGATGAGATATTTTCTCCTATTATTAAAATCACTTCTATCCATAATATTTTAAGTATTGTGGCTACTGAAGATTTTCATTTAGAGCATCTTGATGTTAAACAAACTTACCTTCATGTTGATTTTGATGAAGAGATATATATGGCTCAACCATGGGGATTTGAGGTCAAAGGTAAGGAAAACTTAGTGTGCAAATTGAAGAAAAGTTTATATGGCTTAAAACAAGCACCTCGGCAATGGTATCTAAAATTTGATAGTTCTATGCATGAGCACAGATATAATAGGTGACATTCAAATCACTATGTTTATTTTAAGAGGTTGGATGATGATAGCTACATTATTTTATGTTTATATGTTGTTGATATGCTTGTAGCTAGGTCTAACATGGATCATATTATGGAGTTGAAACGCCAGTTAGCACATGCATTTGCTATGAAGGATTTGGAGTAGAAAAACAAATCATTGGTATGAAGATTTCTAGAGATAGGAAGAACAAAAAATTGATGCTATCTCAAGTTGATTATGTTGAGAAAGTGTTGCAACATTTCTCTATGGAGAATGCTAAAGCTGTTAGCATACCTTTACTTGGTCATTTGAAGTTGACTAAGGAGATGTGTCCCAAGACACAAGTAAAGGAGGATAAGATGTGCAAGGTACCCTATGCTTTAGTTGTAGGAAGCTTTATGTATGCTATGGTATGTACAAGGCTAGTTATTGCACATGCAGTGGGAATCATTAGCAGGTATATGAGTCATCCAAGAATTGACCATTGGAATGTGGTCAAATGGATTCTTAGATATTTGATAGGAACATCCAATAATTGTTTACACTTTGGGGGCTCTACTACTAATTTACAAGGCTATGTTGACTCAAATTTGGTAGGAGATATTGATATCAGGTAGAGTACTACATGTTATGTCTTTACTATTGGTGGGGCAGCCATGAGCTTGGTTTCTAGGTTATAGAAGGTTAATGCTTTATCCACTACAGAGGAAAAGTATGTAGCTATTACAAAGGTAGCCAAGGAGTTCTTCTTGGAGGAATTGGGACACCTTCAATAGGATAATTATTTGTTTATAGATAGTTAGAGTACCATTTATCTTACAAATAATTTAGCTCTGCATTTAAAGACCAAACACATATAGCTGTGGTAACATTTCATTCGATTAGTTTTAGAGGATAGACAATTAAAGCTAGAAAACATACACACAGATGACAATCCAACAGATATATTTACAAGGGTAGTAACAAGGGAGAAGCTAAAATCCTCTTCAGCTTTAGTTGGTCTTCTAGACTAAACATGAATAAAAGCACAGTAGAGTCCAAGGTGGTTTGATCTGGTGGGAACCACATGGAGTAGAGGTATAGCTATAGGACCAGTCTCCAAGTGGGAGATTGTTGTTTGGTGTGGAGTCTAATCAGTCCCCAAGTGAGAGATTATTAGATTGTGGTGACTCATCAAGAAAGTATTGTACATACTTCATAATTTTTTTGGTTCATGGACAATGTTGTGGCTGACATATGGCTAACATGTTGTAACCCTAAAGTGACATAAAATTACTTATATAAAAGGGCTTAGGGTTAGGGAATTTTTTTGTTGTGATGAAAAATTAGTTCTTGCTATAGTATTGAGTTGTAAGGGATTACAGATTTTAATTAGGTTGTAACCACTAGATTGTAATAATATCAGACTTGTTGTTCAGTCGACATAGCCTACGGATATGGTGAACCATGTTAAATATTGGTGTCTTGTGTTCTTTTCTGTGTGATCTATTATTTTTTGATATTGGTTATATTTGCATGTAATTGTTATTTATGTCTATGGTTTAATCCTAACATCAACATTTAATCTATGTTAACCCCTCACATGGAGGTGTTACATAAGGAACTAGTGTATGTAGATACATTGTTGAAGAAAGATGCCCATCTTTCTACACATGAAGGCTTAGTCAACCTTGTTGTCAAGTTAGACATACATATAAAATATTTGGAGGTAGCATGTGATAACTACGATGCATCACTAAAGATAATGATGGAGGTCCATAAATATTTCTTGGACAAACACACAATTTGTGTATAGCCCATGACATAAGTGTCAAAAGGGGGTGAATGAATGAAGGGGATAGAATGAAGAAAGGGGGAGAATTAATTAAAGGAGAGAATAAGTTTTGTGGATGACCAAACATGACATGAAGTCTATAATATAGAACCAAAAATAAAGTAATCTACTCAGCAGGAGTATTCAGTTTTAGAAACAGAACAAAACAATCAACAAAGGGGGAGTTGTAGAATTTTGTGGTATTACTATTAAGTCATAAGTGTTTTGCAAAATTTTGAAAATTTGAAAATTTGTATGAAAGTCAACTACTAAAATGGAGAATATCTGAGTTATGCTCAAAGGCTAAGGTTATTCATGCATGACCAAGTGTTTTTTCCACTCATGTCAAAGGGGGGGATTGTTAATCTCATATTGGTTTTGACATATAAGTGACAACATACTTAAGTCATTAGCTTAGTTCATGCCAAACAAGTAGTGTATGTTGAACATAAGTTGTCAGATATATAGTATGTGCCAAGTAACTAGTAAATACCAAGTCACTCAAGTGTCAAGAAGATAGTAGATGTTGAGTGATCAATGGATTTCGAGTCATGCAAAGGTTGAATTACAACATTGAAGATATTGTAGATGTCGAGCATCAGACACTTCAAGTGTCGGGTAAATAGTTTTGGACATAGTTTTTTGTAATGGTACAAACTTCTATTTAAACCTTTTTTTAGCCAACTTAAGGATTGTTTTGTGATTCTAAGATGATAAGGATGAATCTATATTGAAAATACCTATCTAGTACATACAACCAATCAATTAAAGGGATGTTTTAAGTGACAAATGGGTGAATCACAAACGTTGATTCATACTTAAACCTAAGTCACCTAAGTCTTCTTAAGGAGGAAAAACCCTAAAAGATGAAAAAAAGAGTGGAATGTGAGAAGAGAGAAGTTTGCATGGACAAATAGAGCATTCATGGTGGCTAAGGAGTTGTGAATTGAGATAAATTATAGAATCAATTAGATGAGAACAGAGTAAAGAAGTTAGAGGACAAAAGAAATGCATCTAGTCATAGAGAATTAAATGCACATCAAGAAAGAGGTGATTTGTTATGTAGCAGCAAAGTGCTAATTGAAGGATCATTGTTGAGACATTCTAGCAAGTGAATCTGTTAAATCTCTTAACAACGTAGTCCTAATGGGCTAATGTAAATCCTTTAATAGGTTTCTTGCTTCATTGTAAGTTAAATTCCTTTACTTAGGAACACTTCTAATAGGGTAAGATCTAACAATCTTGTAAGTTTTTAACAAGGCAGGCCTTTCATAGGGTAGATCATAGTTTATGATTAAAGATTGTAGCCTTCATTGGATACACTTTATTATTGTAGTAGTCAAGATTTGTGGGTGTCATCACCACCCCAGTTTTACCTTCCCATTGGAGGGTTTCTAGGTAACCAAATATCTTGTGTCATACATGTGTTAAATGTTATTTTCTTTCATGCTATGGATGAATATTTTTAGCTAGCTATTTTAGTTTACATGCAAATTGTGAGATGGATGTGTGGTCAATGAAGTTGTGAATTAAAGTTTTGAAGGACTTATTCAACCCCTACCCCCCTTTCAGATTTTACTTTCCCTATTTTATTTCCAACAGGAAAAACAAGGTTGTTATGCCCCATGGCGGGCATGAAAAATTTACACTCAAAATGTGCACTTCTTTAAGTCCTTCTATTCAAGGTATCTCATAGATTGAGAGCCCCATATGTGGACCTAGAGCTCCCTAGTCATGGAGTGCAAAGGAATGTAAATAAAAATAAGGTGGATCTTAGCTAAACATAAGAATGTAATACCTTGTAAGTGCACCATGAAATTAAAGATTCTAAGACAAGAACAAGGATGCTAGTGTTCAAGAACCACATTGGGATGCTATACAAAAATACAACTAAACTATGTGAAATGAAAGAAATACAACTAACTAGATGAAAGTGATACAATCCTTCTAATTAAGCTAGATGTGCTACTCTATTGCATAGAAGAAACTATACTAATGCAATATGAAATTAAGCTACAATGTTATGCAAGTATGAGAATGAGGCTACAACATCTTCCAAAGCTCCAAGAGTTCCTATAGAAAAACCTGCAACATAACAATAGTGAAAAAAGCATGGATCCTTATTTGAGGAAAGAGCTCTCCCTTTTAGAGAAGTAAAAATGGTGGAGATCAAGTTAAGAAGATTTAATCAAGGGTAAGTACTTGACTTTTGCATGATCCATGTGCAAGATTATTTTCACTAATCACAAAAAGTTAACTTTTGTTTATGAGACAAAAGACTTTTCTTTTATTTTTAAAATGGAAAAAAGTCTTTATGTATGCAACTTAGGATAAGAGATGAAAGGGGTCTTTTATTTAATTAAAGGGGGACATGTTCCTTTTAATTAAATAATAACTTAGGATAAAGTGGTCAAACTATAGGATACTATCAAATAAATTGATTTTTAAAGATTTTATCAAGATAAATGATAAAATATTTTAGCAAAAAATGTTGAGAAGGGGGGTAATAGTCTAGATCACCATTTTTGGCTAACTACATCCTCAACTTCAACAATCCATATTGTTACTTATTAATAAGAAACATCAATTCTTTGTCTTGTATAAGCCTAAATAGGCTTGATTTTGGCCATGATAGTTATAGAGGGTATGACCCTAAAACCTAATAAATATTTTAGGGCATAAAAAATGGTATTTGAGATGGGGGTTAGATTTGAAATTCATTTGTCAAGATTATGAGAAAAAACCCCCAAAAATTGAAAATAAAGGCATAATTGGGGCTTATTCATACTAGTTTTGTTTTTTTAATCTTTGCATTTAGTAAACTTAGAGTTCACAAAACTACTAATTTGAGTGAAACCAAGTGAGATATGAGTTATTATTTAATCAATCCACTCCTGGATGATATATGGTAACCTTGGAGCAAGTTTTGGATAAGTCTAAGAAGAGAAGCTTGGAAAAGGAAGCAGTCTTACCAAAACTAATTGGGACACTCTAGGAGGAACCTTATAGGGGATCAAATATATTCTACCCTTGAAGATTCATGTACTTAGAATCATTGACCAACCATATATAGTTGATGTCTAATAAAAAGAGTTAAAGAAATCTTGATTACTTAGGGTCTCCCTATCAACCTTAGACAATAACACATAGTAGGGATGTTTACACATTATACTAGAGTCTTGTATGGTAGAAACTAGAAATTTTGTGGAATGAGTAGTGTGTATGAACTTTAGTATGATCATGGCTTCAAGGAATCATTTATTTTCATATATGATGAGAAGGAAAATTCATATGGATTCTTTTTAGGATGCTTGTCATAGACAAAACCTCACTTTGGCATCTCCACCTCTATGACTAGCTAGATAGATAAATGGAGTATAAATTAATAAATAAAGATGAGTAATAGAAATACCTTCTTCCTTAATGGAGGATAACCCCTATTATACTAGGATACACAATAAGGATGAGTTCTACTTAAGTTGATAAAGTCCTTATTATGCACAGATCATATGTATAGCAAGAACAAGCCTTGCTTAAGGGAGGAATCCCTTACTACCTAAATAGTGATTATATAATAAAATTGATAAAAATATAACAATAACCAATATAAAGAAACTAATGTATCATAAGAGAATAAGAGTGAAGAAAGAGATAAAATAAGTGTGCACCCTTGGATTGATATCTTGTGGAGTGAAACTAGAAGAGATATACTACACAAGGAGAATATAATGAAAGAAATCCAAGTGGAATCCAAGAGTAGAGAGAGATAGAGAAAAAAAATTCCCTTTAAAATGATAAATAATATGTCTTTTATGGTTACAAGAGGGAAATTATAGCCATTACATGTGAGCTTGTAAGAAGGGACATGCATCAAAAGTGGTCTTAAGGTTCAAGATTTTTTGGATGACAACATGCAATGGAGATTTTTTTAAATCTCATATTGGTTTGGACAAGGTAGTGACAAAACACTTATTCATTTTCTATTAGTATTACAATACACACCGAGTGATTAGAGAAAGTTGTGCAATCAGTGCAAGCTAAGTGATCAAAACATGTTGAGCTTTAGTTTATAGAAAATACATGCCAAGAAATATATCTAGTATGTGATGAGTGACTTAGGAGCCAAGTAAACAATAAATTCCAAGCTATTTAGAAGCTAAGTTACAACACTGAGAATGTAGTGATGGTTGAGCATTAGAGCCTTTAGATGCTGAGTGAACATTTTTGGACATAGTTGTTTGTAATGGCACAAACTTCTATGTAAACCATTTTTGGGATGACATAACAATTTTTTATGATTCTAGAAGATAAGTATGGAGGTATATTGTGAATCCCTATGTAGTACATGCAACCAATTGGATTAAGGGATGTTTTAAGTGACAATATGGATCAACTACAGCCATTGATACTTACCTAATCCTAGTCCACCTATGTTTACTTAAGGAGGTAGACCCTAAAGAGCTTGTATGTGAAGGAGACAAATTCTAAGTGCAAAGAGAGCCTTCATGGTGGCTATGGATGTTATGACAATATTCTAATTTGTAGAATTAGTTAGAGAGAATAGAGGAAAGAAGAGAGAGGATAGAGGAGACATATATGATCAAAAGGATCAAGGATTCATTAGCAAAGAGAAGATATGACATCTAGAAATAGTGTGCTAATCAAAAGTATCATGGTGTTGAATCATTAAGAAGTGATGTAGAGCAAATTTCCTAATAGAGTAGTCTTAATAGACTTTTCTAAATCTCTTAACTAGGTGCTTGCTTTATTGTAAGTTTAAGTCCTCTAATAAGGCACACTTTTAATAGGGTGTTGAAATCCTTTAACAAGGTAAGACCTAATAGTCTTTGTAAGACTTTAATAGGGAAGTCTCCTTACAAGGTAGATCATAGTTTATGGTCAAACTCATTGTAACCATAATTGACTACACTTTATAGCTGTAGTAGTGAAGATTTGTGGGTACCATCTCCATCCTTGTTTTACCTTCTCATTGGAGAGTTTCTGGATAACAAATTTATTATGTCAAGTGTTATTTATTTCATGCTATGTATGAAAATGTGTAGTTAGATATATCAGCTTATACGCTAAATTATGAGATGGATGTGTGGTAAATGTTTTATGGTTAAAGTTATGAAATACTAATTCACAGGCCCCCCACCCCACCCCCCCTCCCCCCCCTCCTTTTAGAGTTCACCTTCTCATTGCCAAAAATTGGTATTTGAGCTCTGTTCTCTAGAAAGGAAAGTTTTATAGCTTTGAAGGTGAGATCTTGAAGATGGCTCTCTACAAGTTGGGAAAGATTATTGAGAACTAGAATTCTAAAGTATAGCTTGTCCTTCACTAGCTCAAGGAAGCAAGAGATGAACTACAATGTTCATTGTAGAGAAGAAATGAATTGGCTATTTAGCTAAATGGCACTCATTACTAAGAGAAGACACTATTGGATTGTTTAAGAATGGAAACTCAACTGATTTTGATGCAGCAGTTGCAAATCTAAAGGAAAAGAATAATGCCATAACCAAAGAGGTCTAGAATCTTAAGATAGAACAAGAAGTCCAAATAGTATTTCTATGTGAGGTGATCAAATATATAAAAAGAAATTTGAGGAAGACAAAGTCATGATTGAAGATGACAAAATAATACTTACCAATAGACTAGAAGAGAAGACATCAGATCTGCAAAAGCTTGCTAAAATGCAACTAGACACAATGAATTAATTGATGATTAAAAAGCATGAATTGAATGAAAAGGACCTTGAGATCACAAACTTGAAGTTATAAAATGATCAACTGAGGAATGAACTAAGATTAAAAAAAAAAGGAATTCATTGAAAGTTTCAACAAACCTAGTGAAGTCATCAAATACTTTTAAATTTTGATGAAATCTCTAAGACCTAACAATAATACTGCTAGATTGGGATATACTAATATTGGGAAGGAGAATCATATAAAAGTGGTCACATAAGGAATGACAAAGGTAAAAACTAAAATCCCACTTGTCATAATTGTGAAAAGCTAGGTCATATAGAAAATGTCTATAGGAGAAACAATGCAAATCAGAACCTTAAGAAGAAATTTAAGAGTTACTATCATAAGTACAACAAGCAAGGACATCAGGAACATGAATGCAGGTCCAAGACCATAAGCACTTAGAGATTTAAAGGATACTACCACAATTATCAAAAGTATGGACACAAAGCATATGAATATAGATCTAAGACCAAGTGTACATCAAACAAGTAGACAAAGGTACAACAAAATGGAAAATCCTATGATTGGGATTACAACACAAGGTATAATTGTCACTATTGTCAATAATATGGACATGTTCCTAAGAATTCCATTAGAAAAAATTTTAGAGGCAACTAGAATAGATGGTTGAGTGAGACTACATGCTTAAGTTATCTTAGTACTAGTCATGTAAGAAAAAATTATCCAACTAGGTCATTAGCACCGAGTAATAGAAATAGTAATGGCAAAAAAAGGTCAATGCAGAGATGGTAAAGGTGTAGATGAACAAGACATGGAAGAAGAAGGAAGATTGTAGCAAATCAATCTCAAATGAGGTCACTTAATCCAATGAATTAGGTGATCACATCACCCCCAACTAGGCAATAAAAAGATATGTATAGGACTAATATTTCAAAAGTTATATTATGTATCAGTTCCAAGAATTTAAATCTAAAAAGATCATATATGCATGAATTAAGATGCAATGTATTGATTAGAACTTGGAGGAAATCTATAGTTTTGTTGTTTTCTATGTTGGTTCTAAGCATGGAAGACATTATTTTTGTTTCTAAGAAAGAAAAAAAATAGTGATTATTACTGAGTTATGAAATCATGGTTGTAAGTGTCAAGCTCACAATGTTGACTAAGTGTGTTGAAAGTCCTATAGTAGATGAGCTTACTATTGTGTAAGCACTAAGCATTTATTACCAAATGTAAAGGGTTATATAGTCAAATTTTGACTCATTTTCACTTACCAGAGTTAATAGAATGCACAAAGAGCATCAAGGTGAATTGAGAAAGAAGATTCAAGTGTTTTTGAATTGGATTTAGCTGCTACTCATCATCAATCATCAGATTTGAAGGTATTTAGCTATTATTGAGTTACATTGTTTGAACTTTTGCAAACCCTAGATATTTGAAATGAGGTATATCTCTTCTAAAAATGTTAGGAAAGAGGGGAAAGAGGTTTTCAATGTTCAATTGATAAGTAATTATGTTAGACAACCCCCTTTCTAAGCTATTCTGGAGATAGCATACAAAGGAGACTTGTCTGGTGTGTCATCGATGATACCACCAAAAGTATTGATGTTACAAGATGTTAGATGTTGTTATATGGGTAAGATTGGAGAAGTAGGTGAAAAGGAAATAAGAAATTCCTACAAAAAATTGTGTGATAATGGACTCTTGAGGGAAGAATATAAGATCATTGAACAAAAAGGGTCAAACTATGCCCTAGATTTTCCTCAATTGTCTAAGACCGAATGGATAAGAATTATTCTGAGCCATAGACATGATAACTATATTTGGTTGGAAGGTGGACTAATTAAGCTCACTAAGAGTATCATAAGATGAGTATCAAGGTATCCTACCCTTGATTAACCTATGAGCATGCAAAGTGATGTGATGGAAACTATTGAAAAGAATAAAGGTGTCATATGGAACAAAAGAGGGATTTTTATTGACACAATCTCATATCCCCCAATTGCCTTTGTAGTGATACTGATTTCTCACAAGTTCTTTTAGTCTAGCCAACTGAATAGTGTATCATGTATGGCTATTGATTTGGGTTACAAGATAATAAAAAGAGACCATTGCTATGACCTTACAGAGTTGCAACTACATCAATTATTAGAAAACTTGGAGGCCATCAAGAAAGTCAAAAGTGCATCATGAAAATTTGGTTCTTTACTTCTTTACATATTCTTTTATGTACAAAAAACCTTCCCCACCTTTTGGATAGTTGCTAGGAAGACAAATAGGCCAATTACACAATAGATTTTAGAATTCATAAAACAGCTTGGAGATAACTTTGAGGATTTTAAGAAATCCATGAAACAAAAGTTGAGGATCCCTATATCCTTAGAGGAAAAATATCATGATGATATTTTTTTCCCTAGTGGATGTAGACCATACATATGTGAAAGTAGCAATACCTAGGGTTAGATGGCTGAAGCCCTTGTCATATGAGATAAATGTAGATGAGGCCTCTACAGTTATTATAGTTCTCTTAGCAAAAGATATTGAAAAAAGTCCCACATCATTTGGTAACTATGAGGAAGCAAAATTTAGAATAAAAATAGAATTAAAAATAGCTACTATTCTTAGGAAGAAGAACAATTGATGAAAAGGTTGAAGGAAAGAATTGGAGAAGGAGATGAAGAAGAAGAAAAAGAAGAACTTGAAGAGGAAAAACAAGGCCAAGCCCCATTGGCATTAAATCAAGGCCTAGGAAAAGATCAAAGAGAAGAAGCAAAAGATGTTTAGGGAGAAGGAGTCAAGGAAGCACCTCAACCAGTGAAGAAGAAGAGAAAGACAAAGGAGCCAAAAGTGGAGACACCTACAAAGAAGCTTGTGAATCAACCACAACAAAAGATAGTAGTACCTACTACTAGGTCTAGCACAAGGGCAGCCACCACACAAGAAAAAGAAATTGTGAAGCCTAAGGGAAAGAGGACACTTGATATAGCAAAATTGAGTGAGCTTGCTAAGAAGACATACAAAAGATTGAAGAAGAAGTCAGAGCCTAAACCAATTTTAGATAAGGATAAAATAGAATCAAATGACATGAGGCAATTTAAAGTGGTAATCCACAATCCCTCCTCTGACTTGAACAATTTGTGTGATAATATCAAGTCAAATGCAAAGGTATCTAGTTTCATAGATATTGAATTTGATAAGTTTGAGAAAGTTGATCAAAATAAAGTTGAGGAAGATATATATGAGATGATGGCTATATTTCAATCAACTCCTCTAGAAATTTCCAACTCACTACCCAAGACTCTTTATCAAGTTGAGAAAAAATGGTAATATAAATTGAAAACTAAAAGATAAATTAGGGAATCAATACTAGCCCAAGTTATACTAGAATTAGACAAAAGAAAGATTGCTAAGGATATGGAAAAGAATAAGACTAAATTTGCCCCTAAATATAGAGCTTTCCATATCTTGACAAAGAATATTGAAGGTGTGGTTAACAAAAGTACAACAATTTGGAAATCAATATGTGGGTTATCCACACTAGCAATCATAAAAAAAGGTGCACAAGATGTAGTAGCTATTGTAAAAGAGGTCCCAGTCAAGGATGGTAATGTAGAAGGCACTGAGGAGATGGTAGAAGAAGAGGCCATAGCTAATGAAGAGAAATAGAAATGTTCAAGATGAAAAAGTGTTGAGTGTCAATCCTCCACATATAGACCAAGTGAGTCAACAAGACTTAGTACATATAAAGGATGTTCTTGATAATTTAGCTATAAACATCAATCCCTTGATTGAAGAAGATTTGAAAAGCATATTGAAGGACTCCATCATAGTAGCACAACTATGCTCAAAACCCATATTAGTGAGAGTTGATGAGATTTAGAATGCAAAAGTTGCATCAGTAGGGAACCAACCAAAATTCACATCTAATGTGTCCCATAAATCCATAGAAGTAAAGGAGAAGGAAAAATAGGATCTACAAACAAATCATAGTGCAAATCTAGAATGGATAGTTGTTACAACTGGGACACAATTTGTAATGCCTATAGTTACATTTTAGATAAAACAGGCTTAGGCACATCTATTAGATACATCATTACCTAGCTTCAATAGTTTAGGTATGTAGCTATATTAACTATTGAGAAAGTTGGAACTAAAGTTTACACAGGTCAGGAAGCAAGTTGTGCACCTACTCCACAAACACAAGGTGAAGCACAATAAGAAGAGAATAAAGAAAATAAGACTAAAGAGTTTAAGATGACTATTACATTAGAAGAACAAATTTCCATATAAAATCTAGTTACCCTTCTAGCTTCCATTACTCCACCTACTAGTAAAGCTCTTTAGAGGCCAAGCATACATGTTACACCTTCGCAAATATCAAGGCCAAGTGCAAGTATATCAAGGAGAATATATGATACATATTTTGTGGGTGTAAGCTTTAATGAGGTGATAAAATTTTCCAAATTTGATCTAGCAACCATCACAATTGAACAAATGAGCATTCTATAGGAAGCTCTGTAGAGAAAGAAGACACAAGAAATGATGAGAAGGGAGTATAAGCAAAAGAAAATTTTGCATGAGATAAAAGACATATTTTATGATGCTTTTAGTCTCCCTAAGATGAATGAAGACAAGCCCACAATTTAGCAACTTGTCACTATTGTTGACAAAATAATGGATGAAGACCTGGTCTCAAATGTTAAACTTTTAGAATGGTCTGAAAGAAAATTTCATACAAAGGTACTTGAGAGGATATCTAGTTCTATTGCACGTAGACAAGTTGATTTAGAAACCAAAATGGAGGGTGTGAAGACGGTGTCAAAGAATAGTTTCTCTCTCTACACCAAGCTATGTGATGTGAATCTTTTCACACAAGAATTTCAAAGGGCCATTGACCAATTGAAAGGATATTTACAAACTACAGGTACTACTCCTAAGTTATCTCCTGGTCAAAATGAAGTTCATTTTCATTGATTACTATCCACACAAGGTAGGCTTGCCAAGTTGTAAGCATAGGATACTACTATTAGAGCTACCTTGATCAATATTCAATCCATGTTGACCCCACACATGGAAGTGTTGCATATAGAACTAGCCTATGTTGAGACATTAATAAAGAAAGATAACCAACTTTCAACTTGTGATGGCTTAGTTGACCTTGCTACCCAGCTAGACATTTGGTATCAATCTCTAGAGGTAGCCAACAATAATTGGGATGAGGCCTTGAAGATTATAATGGAGGTCTATAAATCATTTTTGGACAAACACACTTTACATGTATAACCCATGATATAAGTATCAAAAAAAGGGAGAAATGACTATAATGGGAAATGAGTTATGAGAATAATATAGTTTTGAGTAAGGCAGAGCAATAATGTAGAAATAGGGGACAACAAATCTATTTAGCAGGAGTATCAGAATTAGATATAAAAAGGAAATATTTACTTAAGGGGAGTAATGGTGAAATAGGGCATGATAGTTAGTCATAAGTTTTGTAGTTTTGCAAATTTTGAAATTATGTATGAGAACTAAGTAATGTATAGATATTGTCTAAATTATGCTCATAATAAGGATTGTATATGTATTATAAGTGTATTTTCCACTCATGTCAAAGGGGGCGATTGTTAATCTTGGATTGGTTTTGACAAGGCAGTGACAAAACACTTAGTCATTTTCTATTAGTATTATGGTGCATGCCGAGTGATCAGAGTAAGTCAATAAATCAGTATTATGGTGCATGCTTAGTGATTAAAGCATGTCAAACATCAGTTTCTAGATTACATATGTCAAGCAATATACCTAGTATGTGTTGAGTGATTTAGGAGCTAAGTAAATGGTGTATGTCAAGCCATTCAGAATTAGAATTACAACATTGAGAATGTAGTGATGACTAAGCATTAGAACCTTCAGATGTAGAGTGAATAGTTTTGGACATAGTTTTTTGTAATGGTACAAACATCTATTTAAACCATTTTTGGGCTAACAATTTTTTTTTTATGATTCTAGAAGATATGTATGCAGGTATATTGTGAATCCCTGTGCAATACATGCAACCAATCAGATTAAGGGTGTTGATATTTCAGTCAAGTTTGCTTATTAGTGACACACACTTATTTAGATGGTTATTATCTACCAAGATTATTGTATAATTAATAGGTTTAACCAAGTAATTCAAACTCTACCAAGTTCTATAGTTGCTAGCAAGTTTTAGGAACAAGATACACTTCGAACCGAGTAGTTTCTACCAAGTTGGTGATTATCAATGTAAACCAAGATTTATTGTGTCTACCAAGTTTCTTAGTGAAAATTGAGTTCTTTAGTGCTTACTAAGTTCATAGATTCAACAATGTGAATCTAGTGTTAACCAAGCTATACAGTATTAACTGAGTGATTTAGTTTATATTGAGCTCGCAGTGATAGCATTGATCAAGCTATGCAGTGTGAATCAAGTAATTTAGTTTATATGTCAAGTTTCACAATATTCACTGAGTCACCAATGTAGACCAAGTTTAGGCTAGTTGGAAGTGATCAGTATGAACTGAGCTTCTATGTCTATCAAGTGCATGATAATGTAGAGCTTTGATAATGGATGTCGAGTATCAAAACCTCATTGAGTTTGTATTCAGAGATTGAGTTCCTGCAGTTGGGCTAACTTTGTGTATTTTGGTGAAACTTGCATTGTAGTCAACATTATTGAATTATAATTTGGATTGATATATATATGTAATTTATTGTATCACACCAAAAGATATCAAAGTATTTGTAAGCATATTGAAAACCATAGAAGTACATAGTAAAAGGCTACAATAGTATAAGGAGCAAGATTTATCTATCACAATAAGGTGATCATTACACTCAAAGGTATCTCATTTAGAAAAGCAAGTTGTAGATTAGAGATCAACCATTGGTTCATCCTAATAGGTGGAACAATAAAATCCTTTCACAAGGTAGACTTAACAATCTTTTGTAAATCTCTTTACTGAGTGCATACTTCATTGTATGTTTTTAAATCCTTTTGCAAGATGGACCTAGTAGTCCTTATTGCTCCTAATAGGGAAGATCATTAGAAGTGATCATTGTAAGCCTTAAGAGGCCAACTTTATATTGCAGTACTAAATCTTGTGGGTATCATCCCCATGACAGTTTTACTTTCTATTTGGAAGGTTTCTAGGTCACTACATTGTGTGTCAAACTGTTATAAATGTTTTAATGCTTTCAGTTTATCATGTATGAAATTAGATTAGAATACACATGAAGGATTAATTGGTAAATAAAGATTAAGTTTTATTGGTTACTGATCTACCCCTCCCCTCTCAATAATTTAGCCTATCATATATTTCTAATAATTGGTATTAGAGCTTTGTGGTTTTCAGAAGAAAAAGTTTAATAACTTGAGCAAAGATTAGAAGCTATGGAGGTATTAAAACTTGATAAGGCTATTAACAATGAAAAGCTAGATTTGAAATTGGTTATTGGGAAACTCAAGAAAGAAAAGGAGCAACATTCTCAATCCTTTAAAAGAAGGAAAGATCTTACAATTCAAATGAATGGCAAACTCTACATTGAAGAAAGAATTGAAGACATCCATTTAGAAAGTAACTCAGATGAAGCTAATGAGGCAATCAAATAACTATTAGAAAAGAATGGTACACTTCAAGAAGAAATCAAAAAGCTAAAAATGAATAAGAAATTCATTTAGTAAGATTGAGTAAAGTCATGGAAGAGAAAAACCAAGATAAAAGAAGAGATAGAAGGAAATAACAATGAAATTCAGCATCTATCCTTTCAACAAGTGGACTTCATTGATCAAATTATTAATGCAAATGAAGAAATCGTGAATCCAAGATTAGAGAATAAATATTATAGAATGATCTAAATACTGAAAGGCAAACCAATGAGAGGATGATGAAAACTCAAGTAGACGTGGATCAATTAAATGAGCAAATCCATTATAGACAAAAGGGCAAAGAAAGAATTGGATATACAAAAGAAGGTGAATCATCTAGGCAAGGAGCTCAAAAGAATAAAATACTTAATTTCAATCATTGTGGTAAGATAGGTCATACATCAAACAAATGTTGGAGCAATGGCAAAGCTAAATTCAATAGAAAATGCTAAAATTGCAATTAGCATGGTCATCTAATGAATTCAAAGAGAAACCTAAATTTGAAGGAAAATGTCACAATACAAGAAGCATGGGCACAAATTTTCTAAATCCAATACTAAGATATTAAATCTAGCAGAACAGATTTTAAAAGCCATATTTGGTTGGGACTACAACAGTTGGTGCAGATGTCATTATTGTGGAGAATTTGGACACATTGGAATGAATTGTATAAAACATCACATTAGGACAAGAAATACCACTAGAAGATGTTTTATTTTTATAAAACTTGGTCATCTTTCCAAGAACTATATGAGCATTAGAAGAATTGAAGATAAAAAGAAAGCAAAGGCTGATAACATCAGAAAGTAGATGAGATGGTAATGGATTCTAAAATCTTCTAAGAATGAAAGTCTGAGCAATGAAGCACATGTCACTCAAGCATTTCTACTTGATCTCCCACAAGGATAATTGGAATTGAGATTTTGAAGTAGAAATCCTAAATCAGTTCTAGTTAGTAGAAGAGAAAGATCCAAATCAGCATTAAGCATGCAAAGGGATCATTGAGCATCTAAAGAAATTTTGGACACTACTAAGCTAGGTCAGGTTACAAGACCCTGCCGAGCAAGATTGGGAGTTGCTAAGTTATTGTGTGAACACCAAGTCATGAATATTCCTACTGAGAATTTAATTCAAGCTAAGTGGAAGATAGTTTTGTTAGAAATATGGATTACTAAGAGGGGATGAATTAGTTATCTACAAACTTTAGTCACCAACTGGATATTATTACTTACTTTAAACCATGCATAACAAAGCAATAAAGTAATACTAAATAGTAGTAGTAACAATGCACAAAGATAACTCATACCACCATATTTTGTTAACTAGAGAAACCTTGGCCAAGGGAAAACCTCGGTGGGGATGACACCCACTAGATAATATACTGATATATAAGTTCCTTGTTAGAGGATGGACCCTGTTAGGATTCAATGAGAAAATTTTGTATAAAGATTCCCTATTAGGAGACTTTGGATCCATGTTAGGAGATTCCAACCTTGTTAGGAGTTATAGTATAGTAGATGCAAGATGAGCTCACTACCCTATTGGTGTTTTGAAATAACATAATTTAAAATTACCCCGATGAGAACAAGATACATCTAGGGGTAGCTAAATCCCATCTTTAACATATCCTTTCAAACACCAGGCCAACTATAAGGCTAGACCCTTCTTCTACTTCAAGCTTTACAAAGCCTAGGTGGATGTACCTCATATTCACTTATATGTTAGCAGTGCTAAAACATACACTTGAATCTTGACAAAGCAGATAAAAACTTAAATCTTCTAACACTTATGCAAGGATCTTAGACATGGAATAGCTAATAATATGGTCAAATAACTTGATAAGCCAAGTGACGGCATCCTTTTTAGTTCTTTTAACATTAAAGGCAAAGATATTTGAGTAATGATGTTCATTTCAGTAAGATCCCAAACATGCAGTAGTAAGCACAAGTAGATCCTCTAGCTAATCAGTGCCTTATCTATTGGAGAATTCCACAAATTAAATGCATACACCTATGATATCACTAACATATTCATACACCCAGATATTAGATCTATCTTATCACTTTGTGAATCAGACATTGGTGTTCATCAAGACCTCATTCTTATGAAGTATCCTTCTCAAATAACCAGCAACCCTATCAAACACATCAAGCATTTACTTGGCCCTTTGTTCCAACAGCAAAAAAAGGGTCTCATATCTTTGTCCTTAAAAAACATTAGATTGTAGATTACAGAGATAGGAGATGAGAATTAGAATGAAACTAAAGAGATTCTTGCTCATTTGTATTCATTTTCTTGAAACCATACATTTAAATGCATGAAATTAAAACATAGAAATGCCTAATAGATTAGAACTATCTATATTATCATAACTATTGTTGTTCATACAAGAGAGAATATGTTGAAGAATGCGATATCATAGTTATGAAAAAACATCAAGACCATAACCCTAGTTTCACAAATCTGAGAAAACTCAAGATTGAAATACACATGGTATCACAACAATGAGTAACTTTTTCCAAAACTAGAACCTATGGTTTCACAGTGAAAATTGTCAACCCCTACAATGCATAAGAAAAAGAAAGATATAGAAGGAGAATGGAATCTTGGATCTAATCTCAAAATGACATGTGTCCACTTAAATCTCCACTTTTTGCTATGGTAGAACATCTCTCATCCTTCTACCCATGATGTATGATTTAGTTTTCATCATTGTTTTGTAACAACTTAAAATATCTCTTCCTCAATGATGAAAAACCATTATGCTACTAAAATATATGAGATGCATCATGAAATGCTGATAAAACCTTGATTCAACTACCTTGGAAGTGAGAAAATTTCCCATGACTACCTTCATGGTGCCTTTTAGTTCATCACTTCATTGGGAATCTAAACTGCCTCAACTAAACAAAACTAGAAATCAAGTACTTGGGACAAATCCTTGCATAACTCAAACCTGTGACCTGTTGTGCAAAACAAAAACTTTAGAAATTGAAAGTTCATTTTTTTTCAAGTCTAGTGATATATAAGACTCCTATATTCACATATCAAGAACTCCTAGAATCTTAGTTTGAATAATCAGCTGGTGTCAAGCCTTCATATAACATATTTGTAAATATTTTGACTTTTCCTAAGTTTGAACTATTGAATTAAATCAAATTTTATTTAAAATTGAACTGCACATATTTTTTGAGAAGAATATAATAAATAATAATTTTTTATCCATGTTTGATTTTCCCTCTAGAAATCCATTAGGGTCACAGCTAGTTACCTAACCCTGCCACATGTCAAGTCCCAATTGGCTAGATTTTTGCACAATCATCTAACATCTGCCACATGGCTACCACATCACTAGTCAACATTGTGCCACATCATCATGACATAGCTATTGGCATTAAGTCAAGTTTGTTATTAGTGACAACACTTATTTAGATTATGTATGCTTACTGAGCTCTTTGATCAGTCTCCAATGGTTTCCATGTAATTCTGTGGTTACCAAGCTTCACAGTTTCTACCAAGCAGTTCAGCAGCTACCAAGTGAAATCAGGTAGTGTGAAGTCTAGCAGTTCTTACCAAGCAGTTCAGTGGTTACGAAGTTTTGTAGTGTCTATTGAGTCATTATTTCTTGTGAAGTAAAGTTAGTGTTAACTGAGTGATAAGAAATTAGTGTTTACCAAGTACAAGCATGGTAAACATGGAATTCAGTTTCTACCAAGTTACACATTATCTATCGAGTCACCAATGTATACCAAGTTTGAAACTACATTGAATTGATTAGTATGGATCAAGCCTCTACTTCTACTAAGTGCATGATGATGCTGAGTAATGACAGTGGATGTCGTGTATCATAAATTCACCAAGTCAATTTTTAGAACTCGAGTTTCTACATTTGGGCCAACTTTGTAATATTGGTGTTAACTTGTGTATTGACCAACCTTGTAATTATGTGAATTGGGTTCATATCTATGTAATTTATTGTATCATACCCAAGTGTAATGTTTTTGATAAGAGAGAATGTGAATGTAAATATAAGCATGAGAATGTGAATCAACAACAGAGCAAAGTGTATTGCAAGGTCATTTCAAGAGTAGCTAAGTTACATCAATCACATAGAGGTGATTAGTACTTCAAGGATCTCAATGAGTAATTTAGTTGTAAGTAAGAGATCTACCGTTTCATCCTAATAGGTGAATCAGCTTCAAATCCTTTAATAGGGTAGACTTAACAATCTTTTCTTTAAATCTCTTTACTGAGTGCATACTTCATTGTATGTTTGTAAAACCTCTAACAAGGTGGACCTAGTAGTCCTAATTGCTCTTAACAGGGTAGATCATCAGAAGTGGTCATTGTAAGCCTTAATAGGCTAGCTTTATAATATAGCATTGAAGTTTTGTGTGTATCATCCCCACCCCAGTTTTACTTTCTATTTCGAAGGTTTCTAGGTCACCAAATATTGTGTTCAAAGTATTTTATGCTTTCAATTTCCATGCATGCAGTACATTAGATCTATTGATGATAATTGGATTATGTTATTAATTGTTGAAATTGTTAAAAGCTTTGAGGTTACTAATCCACCCCTCCCCTCTCAGTAACCTAGCTAGTCCTGAATATTTTCAAAATTTGGTATCAGAGCATTATGCTTCTTAGGATAAAGTTTGATAGCTTGAGCAAAGATCAAGGACAATCGAGATATTTAGATTTGACAAAGCTATTGACAATGAAAAGCTAGATCTAGAGATGGCCATAGCTCAACTCAAGAAAGCAAAAGATCATCTTTCTCAATCCCTAAAAAGAAGGAAGGAACTTGCAAATCAAATGAATGACCACCAGTATGTTGAAGAGAAGATTGATGATTTTTTCCCTTGAAGTAGTTCAAATGAAGCAAATGATGCAACTAAAGAACTAGAAAAGAATAGCTCTCTACAAGAAGAGGTAAGAAAATTGAAAAGAGAACAAGCAAATTAGTCAATAAGATTGTGTGAAATTTTAGAATAGAGAAATAAGGAAAAAGAAGACTTGGAGGCAAGGAACAATGAAATTCAAAATCAATCCATTCAGCAAGAAAATCTTATTAATCAGCTCTCCAATGTAAATAAAGAAATCATGAGTCTAAGATCTAAAAATGAAAGGTTAGGCAATGACTTAAACATTGAAAAGAAAATCAATGAAAGGATGAAAGTTGATCTGAATTCTAAAAAAAAACTCAATGAAAGAATAATAAAATCCCAAGCAAACATGGATTAATTGAATTAGTAAAATGAGCATATTCTTTATAGGAAAAAGGATAAGGTAGGACTTGGATACAAACAAGAAGGTGAATCCTCCAAACAAGTTGCTCAAAGGAATCAAAGACCTACTTGCAATTACTATGGTAAGATAGGTCATACATCAAACAAATGTTGGAGTAATGGAAAGGAAAAATTTAATGGAAAATGTTACAATTAGAGTCAGCATGGTCATAAAGCTAATGAATGAAAAGAAAAACTAAAGTTTGAGGGCAAGTGTCACAAATGCAAGAAACAAGGTCATACGGCATTTGAATGCAAATCTAAGCCATTCAATATAGTTGAACAATTTGTAAAGGCAATATTTGGTTGGGACTACAACACTTTGTGTAGATGTCATTACTATGGAGAATACAGACACATTGGCATACATTGTGTTAGACATCACATCAGAAGAAAGGATACCACCTTAAGATGTTACACATGTACTGAACTTGGTCATATAGCTAAGAATTGCATGAATATAGGTAGAGTTGAAGATGAAAAGAAAGAAAAAGCTAATAACATCAGGAAGTAGATGAGATAGTAGTGGATTCCTAAATCTACCGAGCAAGCTAGTTCAAGTGATGATAGTCATGTCACTCAAGAAGTGGGTGACTCCACCATTTCCAATTAAGTTCTTAAGGAAGAACTGGAACTATGTTTTCAAGATCACATCTAAAATAGTTCCAATTGAAAGGAAGTAAAGATTTATATTGATATTCAAGATATAGAAGAATCATCAGCAAGGTTGGGTCATGGACTCTACCAAGCAAAGTTGGGAGTAACAAGGTTATGTTTGGTTGCCGAGTCACAAGCTTTCATCGAGCGATCTATATAGATAGTGGATGACAGGCTATCATGCACTATGTTATTATGATTCTCATTTTGCTAAGCACTAATGGGAATTTTTTATCAAAATGCAACAAATCAACTTCATTTTCACCATAAATTCAGTATATTGCAAATAGAGTGATTTGCAGAGCATCCCAACAATCTTGAGCAAAATCTACAGCAAAAGTTTTTCAAAGAATTTTTTTCAGTTTACTGAGTTACCATGGCATCCAATAGTAGTAGCAATGTGAAGAAAGGATCTAAAATGTTGATGTGAGGTGTTGAGTGGAAAGTCCCTAATTTCAAATTGGTGCCAACGATCACCGAAACCCTCGACCTGAATGGAGCTCAATTGTATATACCACCCAAGGTACTTCTCATAAATGACATTAGAACTAATTTTAAATGTGCAGTTCAGGAGATAGGAACCCTTGAAATGGATAATGCTCTAAGTGAACTCTGTGTGGATGGAATTCTCAAACCTGAGCATAAACACTTGGAAGAAAAAGGTTTAACCCATATTCCTCACCTACCTCAAAACTTTCAAATCAAATGGATTAAATATATCTTAAGTCAAGTTCATAATGGTCAATTGTGGTTAGAGAAACTAGTTTTAATTACAAAGAAAATGATTCATCACATTACTGGTCTCCCTATGCTCACCAAAGCTAAAGTCACTAAAACCCTAGGTTAGGATAAGTTACAGAAGAAAGCCCTAGCCGAGTGGGATGGCAGAGGAATGAAAATTAGTAGTGTATATAATAAAAAACTTAAATTTGGCATCCATGTGATAGCACATAAGATTTATAGCTCAAGTCGACTCAATAGTGTGTCATGTGAAGCAATTGACTTAGCTTATAAGGTTGTTAAGAAGAATTTGTCATATGACCTAGCAAATTTGATGTTGAAGTAACTGAACAAAAATATGGAAAGCATTAGAACATCAAAGAATAACCCATGCAAGTTTGGTTCATTGTTGACATGTTTTTTTTTCTATGTTCATAAGTTTTTCCCCTCTAAAGGCACAGTTGTATCGAGAAAAGACACACTAGTCTTATATCAGATAAATGAGTTTATAGCTAAAATGGGCAAAAATTTTAACAGTATCATGGATAAATATTTTGAAACATTTAAATAAAAGATGAATAATAGGTTTAGGATACCAAAGAAGTTGGTCAAAGATTATAAGGATGATGTTTTCTTTATGGTTGATAGTGATAGAGTATACATTTAGGTAGTAAGGCCTAGAATTATGTGGGTAAAACCTCTTCCATATGAGGTTAACATTGATGAGGAAAAGGAAATTATTGAAGCCCTGATAAATGAGCCTATAGATCCAAAGGAACCTCTCTTTGGAACTTATGATGAAGCTAAAGCAAGAATTGAAATTGAGATTAAGCTTCCACGGGTGGTGAACAAGGGAAAGAGGAGGATATCAAAATTGAAAATAGCAAGTACCCCTCTTATGATTACCAAGGGAAAAGGAGAAGATGTGGAGGAATCTAAAAATGAAGAGGAGTCTAAAAAGGAAGAAGAACCAACAAGGAAGAAAGGCAAGGTGATCATCACCAAGCCACCAAAGCCATCTACTACAGTATTTACAAGAAGATCTAAGAAGAAAGTAGGAAAAGGTGGTAGTGAAGTTGTATTTAGTAAGCCTCCTCTCACCTTCTAGGAAAGACTAAAACAATTGGAAGAAGGTGTTGGTATAAATAATTTCAAAGCATTAAAGTATGAGACTAGAATAGAGGCTGATAAGAAGCAGATTGAGGAATTGGTACTAACCAAGATGGGAAAATGGAAGTATTCCCTTGATCAGTTAGCACCTCATATTTCTAATGAGCTATTAGAAAGATTGAAGCCAAGATGAGACTTAGCCATGCAGATAGCAAAAGACATATATGAATAAACTCTAAGATAGTTGTTACCAAGCATTACCAATGCTGAGGTAAAAGAATCTATGAATAAAAATGAAGATAAGATGATTATTAGATTTTATACTTGTGTAATTTTGGTAAAAGACATAGATCATGTAGTCAAGGATGCGACAATTATGTGGAAGAATATTTATCACCTACATAAACCAAGTGAAAATCCTATTGAAATCAAAGATGATGATGATGACAGTGACAAGGATGAAGAAAATGATGAAGACAATACTCCTTTTGTCACCATTGATGTTGAAGAATATCAAGATTTGGTGAAGGATGATGAAGAAGAAAAAGAGAAAGAATTTGAAGAGGAACCCAGGCAAGAAGAAGAAGAGAGTGACCCAGTCAAGATAGTTGTAGCTGTCATAGCCTCCCTTCCTCATTGTCTAGCAAAAATAGCAACATCATCAAGCATGGAGACAACTTTCATAGCTTTGTTTGTGACAACCATTGATACATCAAATGTCCAATCACTCCCTGCTACCTCTCAACTTAGCACATCACAAATATAAGTGTTTACCACTTCATCCAACAAGTTGTAGAATCCTTTAGTCATGAAGCCAACTTTAGGAATGGATACAAAGTGTTCCACAATTTTGTGTTCTTTAGCAGTAAGTACAGTTTTGGATTCTTTAGTTTTGGCTACTTTAGTTGTACATGCTTTAGTAAGTGCTTCAATTGTAAATACTTCTATGAATACTTCACTTGTGAATACCTCAATTTTTGGAAGTTTGGTAAATACGTCAATTTTGGATTCTTTAAATATTCCAATAAGTATTCCACTAGTAGGCACTATAAAAGTTTTCACTGATAGCCCTACTATTTCCACTATTGTTTCTATTCCAAAATCTAAAGCATTAATTTTAGAAGTTGAACCAAAAACTCAACCAAGTCTTTTGATTAGTGGAAAGGAAATAGAGGAAGATATAGATCTGGATGAAGATATTGAAATTTCCAAATGGGATTTTGACAACGCCACTATAGATCAAATGAGATTAGTCAGTCAACTCCTCCAAAAGAAAGCTAAGTAAAAGTAATTAAGAGAAGAGAGAGACAGAGAATTTAGGATTATTGAAAGTGCTAAAAATATTTTGACAGAAGCTATAGGTGTTGATGTTGATTCTTCTCAAAACATTTTGTTGCAATTAGAAGAGGTAGTTGTTAGGATAAACCACAGACAGAAATAAAAAAAACTACATGCAAATATAACCAATAATAGAAAAAATAATAGAACACACAGAAATGAACACAAGGCACCAAGATTTAACGTGGTTCACCCAATTCCTGGGCTACGTCCACCAAACAGCAAGTCCGATCTTATTACAATCTAGTGATTACAACCTGATTACAATCTGTAATCCCTTACAGCTCAATACCGCCACAAGAACCAATTTTATATCACAACATAATGAAAAATACCCAACCCTAAGCCCTTTTATACAAGTATTAAACCGCTTTAGGGTTATAACAAATGCATGTGCTAACTGGCATTTTAGCCCCTTAATATGATGCATGTTAGACCCATCTATAAGCATATCATCAACATATAGACATAAAATAATGTAGCTATCATCATCCAACCTCTTAAAATAAACACAATAATCTGAATGACACCTGTTATATCCATGCTCATGCATAAAACTATCAAATTTCAGATACCATTGCCGAGGTGCTTGCTTCAAGCCATATAAACTTTTCTTCAATTTGCACACTAAGTTCTCCTTACCTTTGACCTCAAAACCCTGTGGCTGAGCCATATATATTTCTTCATCCAAATCACCATGAAGAAAGGCAGTTTTAACATCCATCTTCTCTAAATGTAAATCTTCAGTAGCCACAAGACTTAAAACAGTACGAATAGAAGTCATTTTAACAACAGGAGAAAATATCTCATCAAAATCAATTCCATTTTTTTGTACAAATCCTTTTACAACTAACTTGGCCTTAAATCTTTTCTTACCTTCGTCCTCTTCTTTCAACCTATAAACCCATTTATTCTGTAAAGCCTTTTTACCTGCAGGCAACTTGCACAAATCCCATGTCTTATTTTTCAGCAAAGAGTCCATTTCATCTTTCATTGCAGACTCCCACTAAATCTTAGTATCCACCTGCACAACTTCATCATAACTTTCAGGTTCACCAGGATCAGTAAGTAAAATATAATACAAAGAGGGAGAAAACCTTTGTGGAGGTCTAATTTGCCTTGTTGATTGTCTAACATTTACTGGTGTGTGTGGTATTTGTTGTTGCAGTTGTTGCACATCATGAGGAATGGCTGGAACATCAGCTTTTGGAGTATCATCCAGTACTACATAATCATCTTCTTTCTTCTCATGTTGCTGCAATAGATCTTTGTACAACACTTTCTCATTGAATATGACATCCCGACTTCTAACAATTTTAAGATTTTCAAAATCCCAAAGCCTACAACCAAATTCATTAATGCCATATCCAAAAAAGACACATTTCTTTGATTTAGCTTCTAGCTTGGTTCCATTTTCAGAGTCTATATGAGCAAAAGCTTCACAACCGAAGGTCTTGAGAAAAGGATAACTCACCTTCTTACCAGTCCATGCTTCCTCTAGAATACCACAGCCCAAAGGAGTAGAGGGACCTCTATTAATCAAATATACTATAGTATTGACAGCCTCTGCCCACATGTGTAAGGGCAACCCAGCATGCAACCTTATGCTCCTTGCGCGCTCCATTATAGTCCTGTTCATGCGTTCAACCACTCCATTTTCCTGTGGAGTCTTTGGAATAGTTTTTTGTCTATGAATACCATTAGTGGAGCAATAATCTTCAAATTTATGACTGCAATACTCACCACCATTATCAGATCTGAGACATTTTAATTTCTTACCAGTCTCATTTTCAACCAAGCATTTCCATTTCTTAAAAGTTTGAAATACATCAGATTTCTGTCTAAGGAAATAAACCCATACTTTTCTAGTTGCATCATCAATAAATGTAACATAATAATGAGAGCCACCAAGGGAAGATACCTGGGCTGGTCCCCATACATCTGTATGCACAAGCTCTAATTTCTCCTTTTTATTTTCCTTCCCTGTCTTTACAAAACTCACTCTCTTTTGTTTTCCATACACACAACTTTCACATAAATCCATATTCACACATTTCAGACCTGGTAAAAATTTCCTTGAATGAAGTACTTTCATACCTTTCTCACTCATGTGCCCAAGTCTATTGTGCTACAGCGCTGTATCAGAATCTACAGTAGCTATTTGTTCTCCCTGCTCAACTGCAGTAATTATTCCTGAATATTCATTTTTCTCTAAAAAAATCAAAGTAGAAGGAACAATATGACCTGTACAAAGATATAAGGTGCCTACTTTCACACCTTTTGCTGCTACAAGGGAACCTTTTGAAACCTTCCAATTTTTATTATTAAAAGTAACTACACAACCCTCATCACCGAGTTGCCCTGCTGAAATTAAATTCCTACTCAGCTTTGGAACATGTCTTACCTCATGTAGTAGCCAATGATTCCCATTCTGCAACTTAATCTTAATTTTTCCCTTTCCAACAATTTGACAGGGTTCATTATCCCCCAAATAAACAAGCCCAAAATCCCCTTGGACATAATCAATGAAATAACCTCTATGAGGTGTAGCATGAAATGAAGCGCCAGAATCTAAAAGCCATGAATCATCAACACTCTCTAAAGACAGAAGCAAAGCATCCTCTTTGGATTTTTTACTTACCACATTTGCCTCCTTGTCTCCATCTAATTTATCTCCTTCATTTTTCTTTCGATTCCAGCAATCTTTCTTTTTGTGCCCTGGTTTCCCATAGTACCAGCAATCATTTGGTCCTCTCGATTGAGACCTCCTCCCCTTTGACTTTCCTCTTGATTTCCCATGATTTCTAGAGTTACTTCCTCTTTTAGTCTTTCTGCCCCTGCTTTGTGCATTTAAAGCAGTTCCTGATGTAGATCCACCTAAGGATTTTCTACGAGTTTCCTCACTTAAAATAACATCGATCACATCATCATATTTTAGGGTACTAGATCCAGGAACAGAATTACTCACCGCCATTACCAAGCCATTCTAGCTTTTAGGCAAAGAACACAAAATCAAGAGAGCCCTAATTTCTTCATCAAAATTGATACCCATAGAAGATAATTGACTAGTAATAGTATTAAACTCATTTAAATGATCTGCAATAGATCCACCTTCTGCCATTTTCATATTAAATAAACGCTTCATGAGAAATACCTTGTTTGAAGTGGAGGGCTTTTCATACAATGTTGCTAGGGTTTTCATCAAATCTTCTGTCGTCTTTGCTTTTGTAATATTAAATGCCACCGATGGTGCCAAGCATAACCGAATTATTTCGAGTGCCTTTCTATCCAAAAGATCCCATTCAGCCTCTGACATAGTTCCCTAATTGTTGGCTTTTCCTTCCAATGGCTTCCATAAATCCTTCTGATATAGATAGTCTTCCATTTGCATCTTCCATAACTAGAAGTTCTGCCCATTAAACCTGTCAACTCTCAACTTACCCTCATCTGCCATCGCTCCCACTCAACCGTGAGACTTTCCTGCAGAGGATAACTGAAAGACAACCTCTCTTTGATACAACTTGTTAGGATAAACCACGGATAGAAATAAAAAAAACTACATGCAAATATAACCAATAACAAAAAAAATAATAGAACACACAGAAATGAACACAAGGCACCAAGATTTAACGTGGTTCACCCAATTCCTGGGCTACGTCCACCAAACAACAAGTCCGATCTTATACAATCCAGTGATTACAACCTGATTACAATCTGTAATCCCTTACAGCTCAATATCACCGCAAGAACCAATTTCGTATCACAACATAATGAAAAATACCCAACCCTAAGCCCTTTTATACAAGTATTAAATCGCTTTAGGGTTATAACATGTCGGCCATATGTTGGCCATAATATGTCAGCTATTTATGAAGTATGTACAGTACTTTCCTGATCAATCACCACAATCTAACAGTAGTTAGCAAATTCAATGAAGATTCTAGTGGCCAAGATAAGCTAATGGAGAAAGTAGAGAAGAAGTTTTATAACAAAGTGCTTGAGCACATTGCTCAGCAAATAGCTATTTAGCAGATCATATGATTGAGCTCTCTGTAGAAGTACAAGTTGCTCTTCAAACCTACAAAGTTTTGCAAGAAAATTGGAACAAGACCTTAACTCTTATTCTTAAGGTACATTCTAAATTTCTCTCACATTTTGGTGTCTCTATATAAGTATATTGTGTATAAATCTTTGGCATTATTGTCAAAAAGGGGGAGAGAGACATGTATATATTTAAGAAGGAGAGAGATTTATCATGAGAGAAAGATACCATACTAGGAGATACACTCAATATGTAATTATGCATGATATGATATGTATATTGTATGGGGGAGATATGTGCAAAGAAAATGTATATTTGATAGAGTTACAAAGACAAATTTTGAAAAATCTCAAAAAATCAGCATGCCATATCAAGTTAGTATCACACTATGTTGTACATAAGTTTTGGTTGATAAGTGTTTTTGTCACTAATGCCAAAGGGGGAGATTGTTGGCATTAAGTCAAGTTTTTTATTAGTGACAACACTTATTGAGATTTTGTATGGTTACCGAGCTCTTTGATCAGTCTCCAGTGTTTGCGATGTAATTCTATGGTTAGCAAGCTTCACAATTCCTACCAAGTAGTTCAATGGTTACCATGTGAATTCAAGCAGTGTGAAGTCCAACAATTTAGTGGTTACCAAGCTTTGTAGTGTCTACTGAGTCAACATTCTTGTGAAGCGAAGTTAGTGTTAACCCAGTGATGAGAAATTAGTGTTTACCGAGTACAGGCATGGTAAACATGGAATTCAGTTTCTATAGAGTTACATAGTATCTACCAAGCCACCAGTGTATACCGAGTTCAAAACTATGTTGAAGTGATTAGTATGGATTGAGCCTCTACTTCTATTGTGTGCATGATGATGCCGAGTAATGATAGTGGATGTCATGAACCTGAGTTTCTACATTTGGGTCAACTTTGTAATATTGGTGTTAACTTGTGTATTGGCCGACCTTGTAATTATGTGAATTGGGTTGGTATATATGTAACGTATTGAATCATACCCAAGTGTAATGTTTTTTGATAAGAAAGAATGTGAATGTAAAGATAAGCATGTGAATGTGAATAAGCAGTAGAGCAAAGTGTATTGCAAGGTCATATCAGGAGCAACCAAGTTACATCTATCACATAGAGGTGATCAGTACTTCAAGGATCTCAATCAGAAATTTAGTTGTAAGTAAGAGATCTACTGTTTCATCCTAACAAGTAAATCAACTTCAAATCCTTTAACAAGGTAGACTTAAAAGTCTTTTCTTTAAATCTCTTTACCGAGTGCATACTTCATTATATGTTTGTAAAACCTCTAACAAGGTGAATCTAGTAGTCCTAATTGCTCCTAATAGGGTAGATCATCAGAAATGATCATTGTAACCCTTAATAGGCCAACCTTATAATATAGTATTGAATTTTTGTGGGTATCATCCCCACCCCAATTTTACTTTCTATTTGAAAGGTTTTTGGGTCACCAAATATTGTGTTCAAAGTATTTTATGCTTTCAATTTCCATGCATGTAGTAGATTAGATCTATTAATGATAATTGGATTATGTTATTAACTATTGAAATTGTTAAAAGTTTTAAGGTTACTAATTCACCCCTCCCATATTAGTAACCTAGCTAGTCCTAAATATTTCCAACAATAGCAACCACATGACACATGTCATCAATCCACCTCAGTACCTAGTCATTGCCACATCAATTGTCACCATATCACTATACTTAACAATTGAGCATCTTCATTTGGTGACATAGGGACCACCATCTGATGCGGCCACATGTCACCATCCTGTACATTTGGTCTATCTTGTTTGATACAAAATGTCATTCTCTTGTTCATCTGAAGGGTCCAATCAACTACCACATTTTGTTGACGTCATTCAAAATTTGTTTCCCTCCAAATTTGGCTGCGGTCCACCATGAACTAGCTTTTCAACTTACAAAAGTCTATGTCTTATAGACATTTATCATATTGTGAAGTTTTGTATTTAAAAACTAGAATCATTCATTGCTTGGTGAATGTGGGATTAAGACTTCTAAGATAATTTCAAACTATCCTTTGGATGGCTCTCTGTAGAATTACATCAATTTCTTTCAAATTGTTAGTTGAGGAGGGAATTAAAAAAGACCACCCCATTACAATCCATGATGGGCTACTTGAAATACCCAAGCCTTTTGCTCTTCCTTCAATAAGCTGAGATTAATCATCAATTTTGCTACTATAGTAATAGATAAGAAGATAACAAAGAATAAGGGCAAGTTGCAGGTGGCAATTCTTTTGTGCCCTATCTCCAAAAAATGGTTCTAAAATAGGGCCCTCTCACCCCACATCTCAGCTCACTCCATCACTATTTGTCACACGATCCAATAATATTTTTCCGTGTTCCTTTCTCTCTGATAGGTAAAATGTCTTTTTTTAATGGAAACACACATTCTTCATGCCTTTTCCACTGCACCTACTTCCTATACCTAGCACAACAAATGGTTGAGTCACACTATCCAATCATAATGCACATAGTCCTTAAAATGATTGGCTCTCTACATACCCCAAATCATGGTTGGTTGAAGATTGAAAAACTTCTTTATGCACATTTTCTAGAAAGTTTTTTTTTTTTTTTTAAACATTGACCATTACAAGATGTGAATTGGGAACAATTCCTCTTTTTCACAATCACCATTTAAACACACTGTGATTTATTTTATTTTTTTGAAATAAAAACTCTCTTCTTGTTAATTAGCAACCTCAACTAGCCTTCAATGCCTTCTTTGCATTCTTCTTAGTAAAGCAGAAGTTTACTACCTACTCAATCAATACTATAATTTTTCTCACCATGAGATTAGTTGTGTTGGCCTTCCATGCTTTATTCATCTATAGATTTGGCTATCCTCTTTTATTGTTTCCCAACTTCTTCAAATGTTATGCAATGGTACCCATCTTAGTATTGTGAGGATCTCCAAACATTTTTTGCTTGCTGCAACAAACATTAGCTAAAAAGAAATTGGTCTTTACAGACCCCAAATTTCTCTCTTCATTTGTTTATAAATATTTTTGTAAGCAATGAGAATCAATGGCTTGATTATTAGTCATGGGGTAAGACATATTTCTGAAGACTTTCATGACTTGTTCAAAAACATCACTTCATAACTAGCACACTTGCCTCACTTTTTTAATCACCGTATGTTTTATTCATGGATTCTATGATTTAGACATCACTCTTTGGATTTGATCACTAGGAAAGTAGTTGATCTTCTTCAAGAACCATAGTAACATCCACCTCTTTTGTCAATGCACTATTGCATCATATGCTCTTCCATCATTTGAGGTTGTACCTTTTAATCTTTTGGCATTTGATCTTTATTGAACTATAGCTCAAGCCACCTTTATCTAATCATAGTGTGCATAATCTAAATGTCTAATTGATTTCAAAAAATATCATTCTATCATTTTTTGACATCAATTTTACCAGTTGGATGGAATCAGTTGGGCCCCAGAGCAGTTCTAGCTTAAAAAAAATTCCATTTTCCAATGAATAGAATGTCAAATTGATCCATTGATCATCTAGCACTAATTTGTTCGAAATTCAATTAGTCACATTATTTAAAATTGACCTTCAACCTTTCCTGCAAACTATTAGTTTCATGCCAAGAGATCCTTTGACTAGCTTCAAAAACTAATCCAAACAGTTGACTGGGCTCTGAAATCAAACATATTGATTCTTTATTCTACATTCTTGTACCGTGCCAAATCTTGTCTCGTGAAGAATTCTCAATCAAAATATATTGACTATAAAAGTTTCCCTCTTTGAATTACCTGCAAGAAAACATGCCAAAAAACCATAAAACACATTTGGATTTGGCTTTGAAAACAAGTCAAACTGACACTTGGGGAGATCTAAATGCGGGTATTGGTTCACTATCACAAGGAAAATATAAATATGCAATTAGGTCTCATGATAAATAACTAGGCATATTTGGCAAGTGGTCAAAGTGGGCTACTTAGAATTTGCAGACTAGAAATACTGGCAAAAATGTAGTTTTTGCAAATGGAATGGACCTAGAAAAATGTGTAGACGGATTCGTCAATATTTGAAAATTGGCACACATAAAGAAGTTTTAGAGTAGAATTTAATGGTACAATCAATTTGATCTCACCTATCATATATTTAGAGATATGACATCTCGAATAGGGGTACCAACCAATCTGCCTTTCTTGACACTAGTAAAAAGTTACAAATTGTATTTGGAATCTCATTCAAAAACTAATCAAATGGATTCATAATTATCTCAAAATTGAAATATAGCAAGTATCCAACCTTTAAAATGTAATAAAAAAGGAATTTTCTCATTTTAGTCAACTGGGTCAAAGTTATAACAATTCAAATAGGGCCTCCCAAAATTCTAGACAATTTGCATCAACATAACAACAATAAATGACCAACTCTAAGGGATTCAAAACCTAGTCAAAACATATCAAAATGACTTAAAATTTGAAACATAGGCTCTTTGGTGTGGACACTAAACACTCCCAAAGCAATGAGTCATGAAACATTAATGGGCTCAAGATATTCAAATGCAAACACAATCTCCTGTTGTTGTCTGACACTTAGGCAAAAATGCAAATTTGGACATTGTTGAAAACAGAACTTCATGGAATGACTCAGAATGACAATTTATTATCATGGTACAAGTGGATACACTGAATAAAAGGTGTTAGAAACATTAAACACCTCTTAGGCCCCAAATGGACAGTTGGGTACATATGCATCAAAAAGTGCTTATAAGGCTTGATTTTCAAGATGGTACTCAAAATTAGGGCTTCAATTTTGAGTCTCAACATGCCCAAACATACACTTTTGATCACAAGAAGAGCTCACTACTCAAACAAGTAATCAGACTAGATATAAGTGGTGTGTCTTCTTCCTCGACTAATCTCTAATCTTCAGCTCAATCTCAGATCACCAAATAGCTCATATAAAACTTCACATATATCGCTTTCACAAAAGTTTGCATATAATCACAATTACAAGATAGTACTTGCAATTACAACTACATAATCTCACAATATAGCACACTTCTTATCACAATAAGTCCTTTGCATAAATATCATGCTTTTACATAAATCACTACTAGGTTGACTAAGACCACAATTCACTTTTCCAAGTTATAGTAAACATCTAGGATGTTGTCCCTAATTGGACAAGTAATTGTTTTGTAAACAGAACAATTCTTTCCTTCAATTCCATTGTCTTGTTTCATCAAAACACAAATATCTCTATTTTGTACCATCCATACTAACTTTTGAGGTTATACACATCATCACCAACATATATACTATCTCCATATAACTTTGCTAGTCATAATATGACATCAGCAAGAAGTTATAAATAAAACAATATACTCTTGTAAACTAAATTATATACTTAGACAATTTTCTAATTACCAAACACTAAGTATCTTTATTTCTGAGGTTTCATGTGAATATTTACATCATGTTTTTCCATAAATGACAAAAATTACATATCACTATTAGCTAATTGTCAACAATCTCCCCCTTTGGCATTGATGGCAATGAAATAGGGAAAATTGGCTAAGTGACAAAAACAAACATATAAACATTACATCTATTACAATTTGTTCAACTTTACATATGCCCCCCCTTACAATATACTTTACACTATTATCTTCTCTATACATTGTATCTCTCCCCTTTTGACATGTATACAATTTTAACATGTATCTCTCCCTCCTTGACACTAATGAAAAAGGTCAAAATGTCAAGATTATGTCCAAAAACTATCCAAAACTGCTATCCTTCCTTATGTTGATATGATCTTCATACAATCATAAAAATTATCCTTTAGAATATCCATACCTTTGGTCCATATTTCTTTGGTAGACTAAGCTGATGTGAAAATTACACATAAAGCATATGATGCAATCTCAAGTGCATTAATGTTTGAATACAAAAAGTTTGAATATGTGTCCTTGGCCTTGACACATTCTTCTAGTTTTTTCTCAACAAAAGATAATTTTAGAGAAATTGATTCTCTAAAATCTGATATACTCTTCAAAATATGTTCTTTCCAAAGTTCTAGTTTCCTAATGTCACTGTGAATACTAGCAACTTGAGTTTCAAAATCATCTACTTTGCAAGATGGATGTTGGATCTGGCTAGATAAAGCCTCTAGGTCACTTATCTTTAACTCTATCTAACTATCCATGTCTTTAGTCAACTTGTATTATAGGGTACACTTAACATACAAATTTTTCCCATCCTATTGGCATTTCCAAATTTTGTTTATACAGGTATCAAGATTAACTAAGTCATTCTTGATATTCTAATAGATGGTGCTAAAAAAGTTAGCATCATGAGAAATTTGTGCCTTTACCTTAGCAACATTTAGAAAATTTGTAAACTCTTCATCAAATTATTTTAGCATTGCTTGTGCTATCTATTTAGGATTTGATTTTGTGTGCTAAAATACCAATGTATTGTGCAGACTGGCTGTCACTTCCATTAATATTCTCTATAAACTCTTTACTTTCCTTTTTTTCTCAATTAGCTTGGTTATGGATGAGATCAAATCTATTTGATCATCATCAGTAGCTAAATTGGCAAGAGAGAGCAAAGTAAATGAACTAGATGGTTTAGTCTCATCCTCCCTTTGTTTCTTCATTGCTTCTTTTGTTCTTCTCTCTTGTTCTTCTTCTTCCTTTTCCTCTCTTTCTCTCTTCTCTTCTAATATTTTCTTCTCATCTTCTTTAGTTTTTCTTTTCTTTTCTTCTTCTACAATCCTTCTCTTATCTTCATGTTCCTTTCTTTTCTTATCTTCCTCAAGAAATTTTTGCTTGGCTTCCTTTATTTTCTTGTTTTCTTCTTCCAATAGCCTTTTCTCTTCCTCAATTTGTTTCAACTTATCCTCAATATCCTCAGTGTCTAGTTCATTTAGTGTGGAACCACCAAATGAATTGGTATCATCAATGTTTAGGGTAACATTGGTTTGATCAATCTACATAATGTTATCACTTACTAACACTTCCAAGGTTTTAGGAGCAAGAGGAGATGTTGCTTCTATCAAGATTTGACTAATTGCTATTGCAGTCTCTCTTCTTAACTTATCCTTTTCACTAATCATGAATAAAAATGGCCTCAATTTATTCCTCAAGTATGGTGCGAGGTTATTCAATAGTCCTTTTATTTCATCTTCATCATCAATTTTGCAAATGGTTCTAAGCATAGAATTTTGAAGTTCAAGGTTTGCTTCCCTTGCAAGAGCCTTCCTCTCAATGAGTCTCTCATAGAGTTTTTGGTTAATAATGCTCTCAAGATACTTCAATTTTATATTGTTTGATACAATATATCTCACAGTAGATATATCTATATGATCTTTCTAGAAATTATTGTACAAATCATAAAACTTGTTCATCTAAACAAAATTACCTTCATTTGCAATAGTTGTATTGATCTTTTCTATCTTTGGCTTGCAAGGCTGTCGAGCTTTGCATATTGCTTGCTTAGGTGGCACCTTTTATGCTTGTTTTGTTTCTTGTTCCTCATCTTCTTCATCACTGGAGTCAATTGTCAACAATGTTTTCTTTATTTTTCCAAGCCTAGTGGCCTATTTTTTGACTTTCTTTGTCTTAATAGATACTACTTCAACCAATCTCTTAGATTTTCTTTTCTGTTTGTTGGGTTAAACATCAAAAGCTATTGCATATAGATGCTCTATTCTGAAGATGTCTCAACAAGTGATACTGAAAAAGGTTGTATGTTTAGTATACCTTCATTCATTATATATCTCACAACCTCAAATTCACTCTCTATCATTCTAGCCTCTAATAGTGTCTTCTTCATTATAAATTCAACCTTCTTGTGTGATGCCTTCTCCAAGGTTGTTTAAAGAGCTTGTTGTGCAATCTCATCATACATGCCAAATCTATATTTTTCTTTGTCTCTATTTGAATTCAACAACAAATCAATATAACCAACTACAACATCATCATTCAATTAATACCTGTATGTGTGAATATGTGGCCTCTGTTAACACACATGATTCAACATGATCCTTATTTGTGGATTCATCTTGGAATGAACATGAGATTGTTCACCCAAGAATAGTCTGGCAAGGAAACCTGTTGCCTTCTATCTAGAGGGATTTTACTTATTTAATATCCATAGATTTGAGGTGCAGGCAACTAGACCCTCTAAGAACGAAGGATTTAAGAATGCAACTAATTCTATATGAGTGTGCAAAGTGATCTAGAATGATTATGCAACTAATTTAAGAACTTGTTAAAGAAACTATATTAAATGTATGCATATTAAGAGCTAAATGAAATTAAGCTAAGAAAGTAGAGATATGAAAATGTATGAGCTAAATGAGTATGAAGTGTAGCAGCAATTCGATAGCAATTTGATTCAACCTCTTTGATAAGGAATTATGAGTCCCTTAAATAGAATTCCTGGAATCCATCAACGGGTGAGATCAACTTGGATTGACAGTTAGGATTGAAGCAAAGATTTCAATTGAGATGCAAACTTCCTTGTGTAGATGAAGTGAACTGTTTCTAATTTGAGTGTGATGAGCAGTCAACTGAACTTGCCATGAGTGAGAGAGCAAGTTAACTGGATTGATTCTTATTTTGAGTAGTAGTTCACTCAAAGTTTCCATTTGGAATTGAAGAGAAGATTTAGGAAGAATGTTTAATTTAATAAAATGAGATATGCTCACATAAATACCTTTTCTATTTAATTAAATAATTTTATTTAATTAATTAAAAATAGGCATATTAATTAAATAAAATAAATTTAATCCCGTAGTACATTAGCCTTAGGAGATAATTTAATTTAATAAAGTATGAATACTTTAGATTAAATTAAATTTAAATCAAATAGGTTTAATGTGGCTAATATGAGTGAATACTATAGGAATTAAATAGGAAATATGATGAATGCAGATTAGGATTTTTTACATTTGACAATTAAGTCAAGTAGCGAATATTAGAACAAGAATTTTCCTAATGAACTAGGACTTTAGAAATTATTAGGATAGACCAGAACTGGTATCATGGCAATGAGCCAATTTTTGGGTATTACATTTTGCCCCTCTTTGAATGAATGTGCAAGCAGCATGTTCAATTCAAAGAAAATCAGAAAGCATGATGCAAAGATGAGATTGGTTCCAAAGTTGATGATACAGAGACCAATTTATAAGCTTTTAGAACCATCTCTAGAATGGAGCTTGATCCTAAGGAATCCAAGCAGAACACCTAGATACCTAAATTGATAAGAATTTTAAAGGTTTCCTTCAGAACAAAGTTTAACCTTTAAGAATCTGGATAAAACACCTAGATACCCAAGATTTGATAAGCATTTAAAAGTCATCCCCAAAATGGAGCTTAACCTTTAAGGATCTAGACAGAATGTCTAGATACCTGAGATTGATAGCATTTAGAAGATCATCTCCAGAATGGAGCTTAACCTTTAAGGATCCAAATAGAACGTCTAGATACCTGAGATCAATAGCATTTAAAAGATCATCTCTAGAATGGAGCTTAATCTTTAAGGATCTAGAAAAAATGTCTAGATACCTAAAATCAATAGCATTTAAAAGATTGTCTCCAGAACAGAGCTTAACCTTTAAGGATCTAGACAGAACATCTAGATACTTGAGAGCAACACCAGATAAAAAAAAAGAATTATGAGACATAGAATCATCCCCAGAATAAGGCTTGATTGTTAGGAGTCAAGATTTAGATTGTCCTGATACCAATAATCAACTGATGACTAGATGAAATAGATGAAAAAGATGCCAGAAAGAGGGAAACAAGATGCCCTAGTGGTGTCATAAGATGGACACAAGGTGCCTCGAGCAATAAGGATTTAATGATGTAATCATCCTACCCCCTCGAGAGCGAAATCGAAAGATGACACACCAAAAATATGATGTAAAGCAGTAGATAAAGAGAGACTAAAGAAATCCAAGATTCAACCGAATATAAAAGAGATCAGAATGATCAAAAGAAAATTTGGAGTCAATTGAACATGATTTCCAGGTCTAGACGACCAAGTTTGACCAAAGAGTTGACCAAAATTGAGCATAGTTGACTTCAGTTGACTATTTCCAAAATGAATTTTGAAAACATGAAGAATGTAGAGTTGAAAGGATTCCAAGAATCACAAAGTATCAGAAAAATTTGGATTGCACAAGCATTCGATCGTGTTGGTCCCCAAAATTTTAAAATGCATTTTTAGGGCACTAAGGTGTGTCAAATTTTGAATTCAATCCCGAAAATGGATTTAGAATTGTCAAATTAGCTAGGGGGTGATTTTTACGCAAATCAGAGCACTTTGAAAAATTAGGTTAACAGCTATATAAGGGCCCAAGGGGTCATTTTCAAATCATTTCTGCATTTGTCTTTTGTGAATAGTAGCTCTAAGAGGAAGACGGCAGTGAAAGTGCGAGATCATCATTTTGAGCACTCTCAACAAAATAGTCGACTGACAGACTACAAACCTCTGGTGAGTCATCGATATCCTAACTTTGTACTTTCATTTACATGCATTTCAATGTCATGTATTGCACTTTTTAGCATGTTTTAAGACTTGGTCAATCGGTCTTTAGGCGAGATTGTCCTTTCTTTCACGAAGACAATCTCTTTTCACGTGAAGAAATAGGATCCACTATTTCTTCATGCATGGTGGTGGGTGTTCTCGTGTGGGAGATACCCACCTCTCACATTAAGTACGACAAGTCTTTCTTGATCTTCGCATGCGAGGATTTTGTTCCTCACATGATGAAGAGATTCTTTGCATGAAGAAATGAAACTTCATGTGAGGTCTTGAGATCTTTGTGCGAGAGCTTGAGATCTTTGCGTGAGAATTCATGACAACAGAATTTAAAATTTTCATTTTCATGTGTGAAATTTGTATTTTTTTCTGCATTATTTTTCCATTTCGACCCGATACTAATCATTTACTTGTCATTTTTGTTTGTGTGTGCAAGAGGTCTTTGAAAATGTCTCATTTAGATCCCACTATCCACCATATAGAGATTTGTTGCAGAGTCTCAATGATGCTGATAGGGCACATATCACTCTATTGGGCTTGTCTTATCTATGCCAGATCCCAACAATGCTGGTGAATCACGGTTTGCTCATAGCCTTGGTGGAGCATTTTCATTTAGAGACAAACACCTTTCACCTACCAATGGGGGAGATGACCATCACCCTAGAGGAAATTTGGAGGATATTGTGGATCCCTTTCCATGGAGCATGTGCGATTTATGATGTGGTGCCCCGAGCAGGTACAGAGGCACTATCTATTATGTTCAAGAGGGAGCTATAGAGGGGTTGAGCCATCAATTGGGATGAGGTCGTGCACACCTATGGACCAACACATAGACTGGCATCAGTGCTAGCAATCTTCCTGAGTTTCTTTTTAGTGTCAAATAGGGGGTAGCACAACTTAGAGTATGGTTGGGGAGTCATGCTTCGCCAGATGGTAGAGGCCCCTGAGATATTTGGGTGGGGTCAGTGCATGTTGGCCCATATGTTCCACGAGATGCATGAGATAGTCTTCCATGGGTAGAAGACTATGGTAGAAAGAGTCTACATCTTACAAATTTGGGCATGGGAGCATCTTCTCATATGTAGGCCCATTCATGAGGAGGCCCAAGAGCCTATGGAGCCATATATTTGTAGATATCGGGGGCATATTACCCAGGTCTTCCTGGGTAAGACAAAGCACTAGTAGACATGTCTTGATGACCTGGTCTCTGTTATATGGTGGCCCTAGCGAGAGACGGAGGATTGGGATGATGCCCCAAGGGAGCTAGGCTAGATATTCTACTCATGACCATTGTTGGGCAAGATGTCACAGATCATAGAGCGGTTTGTGATTTCACGAGTGTGGCGGCAGTATGGCCAACCATAGGAAATTTCATAGGAGTATTGCACCTTGGCTACCAGGACTGGACCTAGGCTGATCCATGATAGATGTGTGCAACTTGGTTGCGACATAGTGGGACTATCTCCCAGAGATAGTAGATGCAGGGGTGATGCCTACATATCAGGCTCATTTGATCAGTCACCCATTTTTTAGGTTCACAGATCCTTTAGGGAGAGCAGGGCTAGTTCTAGTGCAAGTATCAGCATAGCAGTAGCAGGCTCCCTCACCGCAGGGACCATAGGATCCACTACTAGAGGTGTGGCAGAGGGTGAAGCAAGTAGAGATCCCTGCACGACAAATGAGATTAGATCTAGGGGTTGGAGGTAGCGAGGTAGAGAAAAATCACCAATGGAGGCTGAGGACCAAGGAGCATACACCATAGTAGTAGGTACCACCATAGCAGTAGGCATCGCCATAGCAGCAAGCACCACTACAGCAGTAGGCACCTGAGATACTAGATGAGGATATGCCTAATCAACCTACTATTGGGACATAGGACATAGTGTGACACTACCAAGAGTAGATTCGTTAGGCCTCCTGATAGTTGGGAGAGCTATAGATACATGTAGCTGTCTGTGATGCATAGCTGGTGGAGCGACAGTAGGAGATTGATCTATGTGTCGAGACTACTGAGCAGAGGGTAGAGATGTTGCAAGATGAGGTCTATTTATAGTCAACCTAGGCAGCTTACTATTTTGCTGCATATTCGATAGTGGTGCCTGATGAGGCTCTATGGTACAACACTTTTCATAGTATGTGCGAGAGTCTGGAGGTGCATGACCTCCTATGAGGTCGGACATGCCGCTGCCTCCTCCACCTACTACTCTTGCTCCTCCTGGAGATGAGAGTACAAGACAGAGTTAGATGTTGTGTGTCTGGCTCTTGATTTTGATCTTTGGCTATGTATTGATTGGTGTACCAGCACCATTTTATATCATATTGATCGATAGTGCTCGAGTAGTGCCCATTTTTGTATTGACACACATTTTTTGATATATATATACACAAGATTTTGAGCTGAGTATCACTGTGTACACATCATTATCTATGTCTGCTTCACTTGGATGTACATGAGATGTCAATATGATGATTATGAGATGTATATTTTACTTTGATATGATATGATTATGAGCATGTAGAGTAGATATTATGAGTATATGGATGCAATGCATATGGAAATGGACTAACATCTCTTGTAGTGTTGCATGTTTTTCTTGACAGTGTCAAGTATTCCATCAAGGAGCACAAATGAATGAACCAAATGCTTGTGTAGCCATGGAGAATCCGGATACATTTGAAGAGACCCCCAATTCCCCATTACATAGGGAAGAAATAGAATCACAACTAAATGGTGTTCTTATGCAAGTGAAGCATGTAATGCAAGACTTATGTTAAATGCAACCCTAGGTCTAGTTATCGAGCCTCAAAAATTTATCATCACTGGATATAGAACAAAGCTCGTATGTTATACAATTCCCATTGAAATTGCAATCATCGGAATATGAATAGAACATATGTTATAGGTTTGTTAGGATTAAATGTAAACATTCGAGGCATAAGAAGCCAGAATGACCAGAACATTTGTCCCTTTTAATATAGCAAGTTAACATAACCATCAAAGCATAAATGCTGGGATGACCTAAATGTTGATTGCATGATAGGCACACCAAACACACGAAAGATACTTTTCATGCTCAATATTCAATAATTATTATGTTTGCAATGACCCTTGCATTTGTAACATAAGATAGAAATGTGCTAGGTATACTTGCAGTGACCCGTACATTCACTGAAGAGGATGAGTATTAGTATATACTATAGCATGAAGAGTTCACTCCAACAAACAAGGAGAAGTACAAATTTTATTGATGTACTCATATAAAAGGAGTCAAGGTACACCTGGCCATCCAATATGAGATGGAGGATCTTATAGTGGACACCCCTCTTATAGGAATTTGTCAACTAATTGGAACTAAACCGTAAATAGAAAGCAAAGAAAAGATCATGCCCCTAGTCATTACCTGTCTAATCAGAAAGGACATCATCAAGTTTCTCAAAGGGACATGATAAAATGAAAAAAATGAAAAAAAAGAAAATGCTCAGCATATCCAAGCAAGTATGTCATTTTGAAATCATTATTTGTCATGGGATTTATATCAAGTGTCAGTGTCTAGAACATGTTTGAAAGAAATCTCTTCAGTAGGGTGACAATAGTAAGCAGATGCAGTTAGAATGACTGGTGACTAAGGTCAAAGAGGAAACTTCAAGGTGAAGAACTTAGGAGGAAAAAGTGACAATAGAAAAACACAACCATGATGATTGGTGACTAACGCCAAAGAGATCTCCTATAAAGGAATCTAAAAATATAACACGAGCAACAGTAGGCAAACATAGTTGGAACAATTGGTAACTATTGTGAAAGAGATTCTATGAGGAGAATCTTGAAAAGAGTGACACTAGCGATAGTAGGTAGACATAGTGAGGACCACTGGTGACTATCACGAATGAGATTCTATGAGGACAATCTTGAAAAGAGTGACACTAGCAATAGTAGGCAAACACAGTGAGGACCACTAGTGACTATCACTAATGAGATTCTATGAGGACAATCTCAAAAAGAGTGACACTAAAGGGGAATGCCTCCAAACTGTGAGAAGACTCAATCCATGGATACATGAGTGGAATGTAGGAAACCAAAGCAGGAAAGCAGAAGCGTGAAAGTGGCTATACAGAATAGCCAGAAGATGCGCTGCAAGATGGAGTGTTGGGAACAAGAGGCACCTATTTACCAGGTTTTCACCTTCTTGGTAGGAATTTTCTACCATGATGCATATTTCCAGGTTTTCACCAATGGCACTTTTCTTTGTTTTTCAATTTTTTTGTATTTTTCTCTTTTTGATTTTTTTTCTTTGTATTTTTGAGATTTTTCACTTTTTTTTTTTGGTGTTACCAAGGCCCTTATTGCTAGGTTTTCACTGGGATAACAATTTTTTCAAGACTTTTTTTTATGTTTAGGATTTTTTTAGGACATATAGATATGTACAAAGAGCTACTGATATCAGATCAACTGTAAAATCGCTTTAGGTGGAGAGTGTTGACAGGTTCTTTAAGAACTTCTCCTTCGGTTGTGGAAAGCTGGTAGGTGCCAGATCCATATGTTGTAGTGATGATGTAAGGACCAAGCCAGTTTGGTTCAAACTTTCCTTTATTGACTCATTGTTGTTGATTCTTAGGGTTCTCTCTCAGGATGAGATCACCCAGCTAGAAGTCACGTGGCTTGACCCTTTGATTGTAGCTTCTTGACATTCGTTGTTGATATGCTCAAAGATGATCACATGCCACTTGTCAATGTTCATCCAGTAACACAAGCTCTTTAAGCCTAGCTATCCTATAGTCATCATCAGTAATAAGGCCCTTCATAGAGATTCTCAAGGTAGGAATCTCAACCTCTATTGGAAGCACAACATCCACTCCATACACCAAAGCAAAGGGGGTCATGCCCGTTGGATTTTTGATGCTTGTCCTATACACCCATAGGGCTAGATTAATCTAAAGATGCTAGTCTCTCCCTGATTTGTTGATTATGCAATGAAGAATTTTGAGGATCACCTTATTAGATGCCTCAGCCTGGCCATTACCCTGAGGGTAATAAATGGAAGACTAATATTGTGTGATTTTAAATTTCTTGCGTAATTCATTGAGGTCTTTATTCTTAGATTGTCCTCCATTGTCAATAATGATTGAGGATGGTACACCATATCTACAGATGATGTAATTTGTGATAAAAAGTGCTACAATTTTTGCCATCGACAACTATGAGAGGTACTACCTCTACCCATTTCATGAAGTAATATGTAGCTGTGATAATGAACTTATGTCCATTAGAAGAGGTTGGGTGGATCTATCCCACCAAGTCAAAGGCCCATTGTTGAAATGGCCATGTTGTAGTAGAGGGAATCAACTCTCTAGCTAGAGCATGGATTAGATTCCCATGTAGCTGACACTACTTGTAGGATTTAGCATACTTGATAGCTTCTTGCTCCATTTTATGATCTAGTGGATATTTTCAGTGAAAATTGAAGTGTCTTCAAATCTCTAGATTTTTGCACCATCAAAAAGATCTCAACATCCTGATTCCAATGCAACTTGAACGGAGCAAAAAGGAGTCTGTTTGTGCAAGTTATGCTTAGTCAAAGTTTTGGTCAACAGGTAGACTAGGGGGCTAGATAAGGGGTGAAATCAAACCACTTCAAAAGTAATCAACAATGGATTTCAAAATGAAGAGCCTGATGAAAGCTTTCCAATGGCATTCGTTTCGTCAAAAATGGAGCTCATATGAAGAAGTTATGACAATTTGAATTTTGGAGGCAAAAGGTAATAGTTATCATGTCAACAAGATGACTAAGAAACATGTCAGCATTTTTATTCAATTACATACTGACACATGTTGAGTAATCAACAAATTGAGAAGTGCGACATGGCTTACGTGATGGCATTTAGAAAAAAAAAACAAACAAACAAAAGACTTGTGCTAAAGAGGTTTGAAAGTTAAAAATTCTTATTACTATTCCATTACCTCACCAACAACCCACATGTCTAACTTTAGATTAGTTTGGGAAACATTTTATTTAATAACGACATCCTTTACAATCCACCAAACCAACAAACATTTTCCATATCCCTTAGAATCCGCTCATTCATTAAGTCACCCACACAAATTTTGAGTTAAGTATACGTGGTAATTAGTATGAGGATAATGGTTGAAAGATTTCTATGGGGAGTTAAATGGTTAAAAGAATATTGAGCCGAGTGGTTTGTTATAATAAGGTTTATTTTTATTAAAAAAGCAAGCCTTTAATGTACTATGTGGAAACAAATACTCCAAATTCTTAAGGGATAGCTTGTTATAAAATTTGTTATGATGGAGTTAAGGGGGTTATTTTGTTATTTCAAATTGGGCTATGTAATTATGGTGATGGTTATATGGTTTTAAGCAATTTTTGGATAAAATCATGTATAAAAAGGGTTGTAGTCCTTTGGTAAGGGCATTATTCAATTAGACTTTGGAGAAGGAATTCTTGTGGGAATTAATCTTGGAGAATTACCTTGTAAGACTATGGGAAATTTTCAAGTCTAGGTGGTGAAGTTTTGAAGGAATAAGGAGATTTTTGGAGCCATTTTCGTACTTCAAAGAATTGTTATGCTGTCAAAGTGCTAGAAGAAATGGTCTTGGTCCATAATTGTAATTGATTTTTGGAGATTAATCGGATCAGTTGTACTCTATTGGAGCTGACCCGAAGATGTGGTCACGTTTGTGGCAAACTCTAAAATCAAACTTGTTTGCACTCTTTATCTTCTCTCTCAATTCTATTTATTTCACCTTAAATTCTTAAGTTTTGATGCATAATTTGATTTATCTATAAATGTATTAAGACTTCCACTAATTTGATTTTATTTAAACATTTAATACTACAATTGTCTAGATCCATCAATCAAATCATTTTAGGCCAATAGTAACCAGCTCTAAGGAGTTTGCGAGCTAGTGTCAAGCCATTGGAGTGAGATTTGTAAATACCCTCATGAATGTCAATTAGTGCATGTTTGGACTCTTCGGTTTCTGAACACCTGAGGAGTGTTTTGTCAAGACCTCTCGTATATAGATCATCAGCAATAATGACTTAATGCAAAGAATTACAGATCAGATAATGTTTCTCATTTTGGGTCAGACCTTCCGAAATGGTTTTCTTGCGGAGATAGGAATAAATGTGATGGTAGCGGGATGATTCTTGTCCAACAATAGAATAGATTATCTTGGAATCAGGGGTTTCATAGGCTGGGTAGTGTAACACTTCCACCAAAAATTCATATTGGAGGTCATTTTCTGACCTCTATAGTAGGGAGACCAAAGTAGCCATGGCATCAGCCGCTTTATTATCTATTCGTGGAACTTGCTAGAAGGTGATATGTGCAAAATACTTCTTTAAGTCATCAACCATGTGCTTGTAAGGAATTAGTGTCTCATCCTTTGTTTAGTACACATCATTAACCTGGTTGATGACAAGTTGAGAGTCACCAAAGATGTCTAACTAATCCACTCTCCATTTGGCCACAATTTTCATGCCATTGATCAAAGCCTCATATTCAGCAATGTTGTTTGTACAAGAAAATATAATCTTGTACACTTTCAGCAATGAGTATCTCTGTGGTGTAATAAAGAGTAATCCAGCACCTGATCCTTGTTGTGTGAAGGACCCATCAAAGAACATAACCCATGTGTGGTGTGTGAGTGTTAGAATTGATGCATCTAGAAAATCAATGTACATTGGCAGAAGACTCTGTATGGGTGCATTGGCCAGCTGATCTGCAATTTCCTATCCCTTGATAGCCTTGCATTCAATGTATTAAATGTCAAACTCATTGAGTATCATAACCCATTTAGCCAATCTTCGTGTGAGAGCTACCTTACTGAGGAAGTACTTTAGTGGATCTATTTTAGCCACAAGCTACATAGTATGGGCAAACATGTAGTGTCTCAACTTTTGGGAAGCAAAGACAACTACTAAGCAAGCTTTCTCAATAATGATATAGTTCTTCTCATAAGAGATCAGTGTCCAGCTCAAGTAATAAATAGCCCTTTCTTTTTTGCCATTGTCTTCCTAAGCTAATAGGATTTCCAGAGACATTTCACTTGTTGAAATTTATAAAAGAAAAGGCTTCCCATGGATAGGACGCATTAGGATTGGCAGATTGACAAGATATTGTTTGATCTATGTTAATCTTTTCTCACAATCCTAGCTCCAATTAAATTTTACACCATTATGTAAGGTATTTGTGAAGGGTTATGATCTATACACCAATTGTGAGATAAACCTACGAATAGATAAGAGCCTTCCCTGTAGTCCTCTCATCTAACTAATGTTCCAAGGTGGTGGCATGTTCATTATTTCTTGTACTTTCTCTGGATCTACCTCAATTCCTTTAGCAAAAATGATGTATCCCAAAAACTTTTTTGATGTGACACCAAATGCACATTTCTTAGGATTGAGTCGAAGACTGAATTTTTCCATACGATCTAGGATGGGCCCCAAATCTTGTAGATGAGTATTGTGTTTGGCACTTTTGACCAAGGTATCATCAACGTAGCCTTCCATGGTCTTATGCATCATATCATGGAAAATTATAGTAATAGCCCACTGATATGTAGCACCAGCATTCTTCAAGCCAAATGGCATTACATTCCAACAAAAGGTTCCCCATGCACATGTGAAAGTCATTTTCTCCTAGTCCTCTAGTGCAATTTTTATCTGATTGTATCCAAAAAATCCATCCATAAGTGAGTACATCTCATAGTTGGTCATCATGTCCATGATCATATCAATAATAGGAAGTGGAAAGTCATTTTTAGGACATGCCATGTTGAGATCACGGAAGTCAGTACACACCCTGATAGATTTATCATTCCTAAAAACTGGAACAATATTGGATATCCATTCAACATAATCAATTGCATGAATGAAACCAGCTTTTAGAAGTTTCTCTAGTTTTTCTTTGACGAGAAATGCAACATGAGGATGCATTTTTTGAAGCTTCTATTTAACTGGTTTGATGCTTGGTGCTATGGAGAAGTGATGCATGATAAGATCAGAATCTAGTCCCGACATGTTCGAGTATATCCAAGCAAAATTTATTTTCTTTTCTTTGAAAAGGTAATGAACTCTTCCTTTTCTTCAAGTGACAACGACTGTGCTAGATGTATCATATGAGGATGGTCTTCTATGCCCAGGTTAATTGGTTGCATTGGCTCTATAAACACTAATGATCTCTCTTGAAAGTGACTAGGAGGTGCATCAAATATCTCATCCGTGGGTGCCTTAAAGAGGTTTTCACCCTTGGATACGTCCTTTATTTTTACTTTTTTGGGTTTTGATATTGCCACAATGTGGTTTTCACCATCGGACCTTTTGTATTTTTTCTTTTTAATTGTATGACTGAGATATTTGATGTCAGCCTCAGTCATGTTGACACTCTACTCATTGGTGGAAGATGTTACAAGTTTGATAGCATTTAGGTAACAGGCGAGAGCATAGTCATTCTAGAATGTGGGGATTTTGCTAATGCATTAGGGTTCTAGTCTATAAGCTCAAGATACATGAGTGAGAGAGTGGTGGCTAGTTCAATTGCATTCATAGTATAGTCATTAAGTGCTTGGACCAACAATTTGAGACCTACGATGACCTCATCCACAGATGTGTTCAAATTCCTCTAAGTATGAATGTCAGCAATTGATGACTCTAGGACACTAGTTGGATCAAACCCATGTGACCTAACCCTAGACATTTCACCACTTTAATTTCATTTTCATAGACATGCACTTGGTCAATGTCTTTATCAGTAGTCACTTCTGAAAGAGAGTCAAACCCATATTCCTTAGAATCAATGCTACATGGCGAGAGACTATAGAACTCCCCAACAGTGATAGGGACATACTCGCCTTCATCCTCTAGGTTCATACACAAATACTCAATACAGAATGACTGACTTTTTTCTCCCTTTTCTAAATGATATTTGAGTTGCTCAGTATTGTCCTTAGAAGAGTCACTGGTATCATCCATAGTGCCAACTCATGGCACAAAGTCATCTGGCTCAATAAAGAATTTAGCAAGATCATGAGGAATAGGATAAGGATAGGAATCCTCATCATCAAATTCTTCCTCTTGAGTATCTAACTTAGCTTGTGACTCAATTCTAGATGAACTCTCAGGTGTTCATATGAATTTATTTGGTCCCAAATGGAAAGGAACCCTCTTAAATCCTAGACTAGTTGTATCACTATTGCTTCGAGTTGTTTCTTTGATAAGATCAATTAGACCATTGTTACTGCACCCAATAGGGTCAGTTCCCTTGTAACCAAAATGCCTCATAAGCCTAAGACTAGGCCCATATTTCTCAAGAGTGATTTCTCGAGCTTTTTTTGTTAAGTCTATTGGAGACTCTTCTCTATAAAGCCATGTTGCAATGGCTCTATTTTCACTTTCATCCTCTAAGGTCATTTTAGCCTTAACAAAAGTGGCATTATACTTGGTCTGAGGTGTCAACATGAATGGCTTCTTTGCCTCTAAGGGTCTCCCATAATGCCGAGGAGACTCTAGAAGAGATGTCAATGATAGCACTGGTTCAATGTGATACTCTCCCATGCTAGTTTCTTTCAGTTTGAATGATTGCTCAATTTTTTTCATCTTATTGTCATGATAATCAATGGATTCACGATTAGCAAGGATGAAAGTTTCAGAAACCTTGAGCATATTGCATGTATAGCTAGTAGTGGTAGGAATAGTAACTTTGGAGCCATGACATGGGAACTTGATGCATTGGTGGTATGTGGATGGCACAGCACGCATCTAATGTATCCATGGCCATCCTAATATAATGTTGCAAGCCAAGAGAATGTCAAGCACCTGATAGGTGACATCTCTTTCTATAGGACCGATGCGAATGGGTAAAACTGCAAGACCTAGGAACTTTTGTTCTATTTTGTCATATGCTTTGATAGTGATCTTATGTTGAGGATCAATAGAGTCCTTAGAATAATTCAATTGTCTAAGGAGAGTAGTAGAAACAATATTTAGGCTAGCACCATTATTAATGAGTACCCGATGAACAAGTGTCTGATGGATCATAACCTCGATATGTAGTAGTTGATTGTGTGGGTAACGCAATGAGTTAACATCCTCCTCAAAGAAGGTCATAAGACAAGGCGAGGTCAGGTGACCTACCATGGATTGAAATCACTGAAGATCAAGGTCTTGAGGAACATCAGCCTCAACGAGGGCTTTGTCTAGAATCTTCTTGTGAGAAGGCTTGATTTTAAGTAGCTCAAAGATGGAGATTTGAGAATTAGTTCATTTCAATTGATCAAGAACACTATAATTGGTTGCTATTGAGTTCATTGTGGGTTTTGCACCTTTGCTAAATGGACCAGCAAGGGCTTTGTCTTTGTGTTGTTCAAGATCAAAAGTAGAAGGCGCGGGGCCTTTGAGCACCAACTTAGCATGAAAGTGAGTGATAGCATTAGCACAGTTTGCAAGGGTGTATTATCTATTGCATTGAGAGTAGGACCTCTCAAGAAAAATGGTGTCTTGGGTTTTTCATTATCTTGTTGCCCTTAATGGTAATAACATCGCAGTATGCAAAATCCATAGTTTCAACCATGTTGATCACATTGTCATCATTGAAATATGCATAGTTGACCTTGTTGTTGGATTTTGGTTTTGAAGTATCTCATTGTTTATAAGTTAGGAAAGGTTCTTTGAATGCCTTGTGATCCAAGTTTTTGTTATGTCCATCTTCCACAAGATCACTAGCATCAATCATGTCCTAGACTTTATGGCACAAGTTTATGTAGTTGCTAGTTTTGTGTCTCTTATTTTAGTGATACTCATAGAATGAGGCTTCATTCCACCATGGTGGATGTAGTTGTGGATCATAGGGACAAGGATTGTCCATTGGGGAAATAAGTTTGTGTTGTAGCAATGTTTTGTAAATCACATCCAAAGGTTCACCCAAGGGTGTATATTCTCACTTAGGGCATGTGGCCCATGAGTTTCTTGGTTTTTTCCCAGATGTCTTGTTGTTAGGAGGAGGTTTCTCAATGGTTTTGGCTGCTTTGATGCCATCTATGAGAATAAATGATGCTTTAGCAAGTTTGGGAGTAACATTGTCAACAACTCCATCATGTACAATTTCTCAGTTCTTGTTGACCTATTTAGTTTTATCCCTATTGGAAGTGGAACCTTATTTTACGTCCCTCTGAAGAGTGAGTTCACATTTCTTGATCATAAATTCCTTGATACGAATATCTTGTGTGATCATGTCTTCAAAGGTACATGGACCTTGAAGTTGGACTCTATATCCAAAATCAAGTAGGAGGTTATCAGTGAAAATGTCAAGCTTCTCAGTCTCTAGAATTTTGTAGGAATACTTAGTATATAGTTGTCTCCACCATTGGAGAAATGTGAGAAAGGGTTCTCCAACTTTCTGCTTAAGGTTGCATAGATCTTGAATATTAACAGGGTGTTGAATGTTATGAGAATACTGTTGAACAAATAGATTGGTGATTTCATCAAACTTCTTGATACTAGGAGGTAAATGTGAAAACCACTCTAAAGCCTAACCACCTAGGCTTTTAGGGAATAAACGCATGAGGTATGTTTGATCATGTATAAACTCTATAGAAAAAGCACCAAATTCCCACAAGTGATCTTGGGGATTAGTGGTACCAAAGTACTTGTCATTTTCATGGGTTTCTCTTTCTCATGCATCATCTGAGCTAGTTGGTCTTGCATAATTTTCAATTTTTTTTGGAGTTTAGAAGTATTAGTTTCTTCTTCGGGCATGATAATGATTTCCACATTGAAATGAGACGGCAACTTAGGCCCCTCTTGGGCAAGTTTGAGAAAGTACTTTTGTTTTTCTTCATTGAGTAGGATTCCCGTGACCTTTTGAAAGTTTTTGTCTCTTTGACATTTTGCTATATGTTAAGGGAGTATTTCTACATCTTCTTGTTCCTCATCAGTTTCATGGTCTTTCTCTTTCTCTTTGTCATTCCTAGGTGGTTCTTGATGTCGAATATGACTACCATATTCAGTTTCACGATTAGTCATTGTAGGAATGTGTTTAGCTTCAGTGTGTTGTGTTTCAAAAGGTCCTTTGAAAAAGGAGTCAGACATCATGTTTGGGGATATAGTACCTCTACCTATCTCAGTATCCTCTTGATACAAATGATTCCTAATTTGTTGTAGGTTTATGGAAAATGTTCACTGAATTCGAGGTGACTTGACAGGTGAGGGAGATCGTAAAGATGCCTCACTAGCCGAACTAGATACAGATTGTGTAACGAAAGGTAAGTGACCTCTATCATGATTATGACCCCTAGAATGACCTCACCTAAATCTAAGAGGATAAAACACATTGCCACTCTTGGTCGTGATAGTCATAGACAAGAAAAAAAGGCAAGAACTTGGACAAGGACTGTAGTAAGACTGAGTCTCAATAGGATAAGACAAGAACGTTATATACTAAGGCACAAGTAGTTTGATTTGAAGGCTAGAATAGCCAAAGGTTATGACTATTGTAACATGGAGTATGACAAGCATTAAGGAACAAAAATCTAGAGAAGTACAAGATAAGACTAGTACAGAAAGAGAAGAGACAACTCAATGCAGGAAACTAACTAGATGTAGATTGTAGATTGGTCAAATTAGCTGATTACACAGTTTTGGAATAGCATCTTGTGTGAAGATTCTCTGTAAGCCATGCAAGAAAGTTTACCAGGTTACACGATGACTCATGATAGTAATTTAATTTTGTGTGAAGACTTTCTATGGCTCATGTGAAGAAGTGATAGGATAGTTAAGACAATGGTGAGATCTCGCATGGGTATACGAAAGATCTTGTGTGAAGACCTGAACCGGCTTGTGTGAAAAGATGAATTCTCACATGAGAAAGTAAAAGTCTGTGCACAAAAATTAGGACCAGATTAACAACAACATTAGATTTCAAAGAGATTTCTTGATTGTTTGGACATATTTAGATAGAATAACTGGACAAATTTGATTGGACAGATAGCAAGGTTAACTTAGTACAACATTTGGACAATGTTTCGAGATTCAATTAAGGCAATGTGTTTGAACAAGATAGTGGGAAGCAAGTTGTAGTTGAAAATATTCCTGTTGAGGATAAAGCAACTCAACAGGATAGGGGAGTCTTGACCTTTGTTTGTTGTAGATAGTTTTGGACTTGTTTATGACTTGAGAACAAGGACACTTTTATCCCTAAAAATTAAAATTGGTAGAAAAGACAAAACCTTTGTCCCACATCTTATGCGCATGTGTGTACCTCACACAACCATGTCACCCACAGAGGGCACCCGTGTTGTTGGTATATTCAAAGGACTCAATAGTATATGTTGAATGAGTGCCCTTGTGGCAAGGAAAAACCATGTATACCACCTTCAAATGTCTAGTAGCATGCCTATGGTGAGTTCTATAGGAGAGATTCTTCCTCCTCCTTGTACAAAGATTATGCCTCCTTTTGGAGGTGAACCGGGTGGTTTCTAACTACAATTTTTTTACTTGAATTTCATTTATATTAATTCTCAGTGGCTTCACAAGCAGAGTTGAGACTAGTAGCCCACACTAGCATCTGAAAGTGCACACTGCTTGCTTAGCAAGCTAGGGGCCAGCACTGACCAGTGCACAGATAGAGCTTCCCTTTGATATGCGATATCAAGAATCAAGGGAAAGAAATTAATCCATTTTTGGAGTCTTTATCTCTACAAAGCATCTTGATTATAGTGAGTTGGAATCTCTAGCAAAAGGAGTGTGCTCACTTGGGTCATTCCTGGAGGTTGGATCACTCCAGTAGGCCCTTTAAAGGATTTGACTCAGACTAGTGGTTTGATTGCAAGGGTCAAAGTTTCTAAATTTCCTCCAAGGGGAAAGAGCATACTCCTCTACCTTACTTTCTTTCCCAAACACACAAAACAAGTTGATTTATCGACTTAGCTTAATCAATCTAGACTTTTCCTTTCTCAAGATTTTGATTCCCTAAAAGAAAACCATCATCTCTTCATAGAAAAGGACCTATACTAGAGAACCACTAAGTTGCTTGCCTTCTTCAAAATGTCATCTTTTAGAAGTGTCTAGGTTTCTGATTCACCCTTGGTCATGACCTCCAAGTAGTGAAGAGCATAATCCCCTATTCTTCTGTCTTGCACCCTAGGAAGTTCAAAAGCCACTAATTAATCTATGTTTTGAAAGCAATAAATAAGAAATGTTTTGTGGGTTTAAAAAGTGGTCTTCGTCAAACGTATCTTTGGAAATTGTCCTGCAAGCAAATAGTTAGTCCATGTTTGAGTGGGTTGTATAGGGAATCTTTGACAAATTGTCTTGCAAACAATAGTTAAGCTACAAAAAATTAGAGAAACAAAGCAACACGGATTCTAGGAAAAAACACGTTAATGAAATGAGATAAATAGCCTGTTAAAAGTATAGAAATTGAACATGTTGTTTCAAGATCTCGCACGAGATCTCGTGCAGAACCATGCAAAATTCTTTTCCTACTTGCATGAAGAAATAATGTTCTATGCTAGGACTTGCACAATGGGGTACTTTCTCACGTGAAACGGGAAGAATCTTCACACGAGAACCTAAATCCTCACACAAAAATGGATCATCTCTTGCAAAAATCTGAGGAACTGTATAAAACTCTATAGACAAAGAGCTAAAATATCATTAAAAAATGTAGACAAGGCCAAAGAAATTGATTTTCTTAGCCCCACAGTGGGCACCAGAAATGTATGCATGAATATGTGGCCTTTGTTAACACACACACTTTGACATAGTCCTTATTTACAGATTCATCCTAGAATGAACATGACATTGTTCACCCAAGAATAGTCCAGCAAGGCGACCTATTGCCTTCTATCTAGAGGGATTTTACCTATTTAATATCCTCAGATTTGAGGTGTAGGCAACAAAACCCTCTAAGAATGAAGAATTTAAGAATGAAACTAATTCTATATGAGTGTGAAAAGTAATCTAGAATGATTATGCAACTAATTTAAGAACTTGTAAAAGAAACTATATTAAATGTATGCATATTAAGAGCTAAATGAAATTAAGCTAAGAATGTAGAGATATGAAAATGTATGAGCTAAATGAGTATGAAGTGTAGCAACAATTTGATAGCAATTTGATTCAACCTCTTTGATAAGGAATTATGAGTCCCTTAAATAGAATTCTTGGAATCCATCAATGGGTGAGATCAACTTGGATTGACGGTTAGGATTGAAGCAAAGATTTTAGTTAAGATGGAAACTTCCTTGTGCAGGGGAAGTGAACTATTTTTGATCTGAGTGTGATGAGCAATCAATTGAACTTGCCATGAGTGAGAGAGTAAATTAATTGGATTGATTCTAATTTTGAGAATTAGTTCACTCAAAGTTTCCATTTGGAACTAAAGAGAAGATTTAGGAAGAATATTTAATTTAATAAAATGAGATATGCTCTCATAAATACCTTTTCTATTTAATTAAATTATTTTATTTAATTAATTTAAAATAGGCATATTTATTAAATTAAATAAATTTAATCCCATAGTACATTAGCCTTAGGAGATAATTTAATTTAATAAAGTATGAATACTTTAGATTAAATTAAATTTAAATCAAATAGGTTTAATGTGGCTAATATGAGTGAATACTATAGGAATTAAATAGGAAATATGATGAATGCAGATTAGGATTTTTTGCATTTGACAATTAAGTCAAGTACCAAATATTGGAACAAGAATTTTCCTAATGAAATAGGACTTTAGCAATTATTAGGATAGACCATAACTGGTATCATGGAAATGAGCCAATTTTGGGGTATTACAATACCTTAAGGGATCAAGTAATGTCTCCCAAGTTTCCACTACTTGAATATATGTATGATCTATATCAACTAGTATACAAATGTCTTCCTTGAATCTATCCACAATTGCAGTTGCAATTCTAAATCTCTATTTCATTTTATTTTGGAATGTCCTCATTATTAGATTGCCATTGTCTAATATCTTGTCTATAGGATTTCTTTTGCATACCTCTATAATCTTCTCCATTGTTAATCTGTCACTACTTATTATGCCTGTGACTAATAAGTAGGGAAATATTTTAAGTACATGAAAGAATATGTGATTGATCAATGATTAGATTCTAAACACACAATTCTTGGTTCTCATAATATTTTCCAAGTTTTCCAAGAGTTGCATTCTTAGTGTTTCACTAAGATTCACTTGCTCTTTCTCAACACATATCTTATATGTTGCATAGATGAATCTTGTTGAAAGTTAATCAAGCTTAGAACTTGCACAAATAGAATAAGCAATAATTCTACTTAGAAATCCCACATCATCTTTCTCGATGGTGTTGATCACCATTGCATTTCCATTGTATACTACTTTAGTATAGCATTCAAATTTCTTCTTTACCAATTTCTCACCTATAGGTACACTGCCTTGTTTACTTAAACTAGTTACCCCATGAATAAGGTTAGCAGAAATGTCAACCACATTATCATACATCCATAACTTACCATCATGTATCCTACTTTGTATAATTTGTGTCCATTCATCTGTATCTAACTCATGATAGAAGTGATACTTAAAAAAGTCTAATTCCCTTAGATATTCAAATTTGGGTGTCACTATTATGTCCCAGTTAAAAACCAATTCCATGTATTTGTTCGTTAATTTACTACCAATCAACTCAAACTTGATATTCAAATAAATTCCTTAATCTTCAAGATAAACTACATTGTTTGGAGTGATAGACAATGTTGAGTTAGGGTTTCTATCATTGGGTTTTATGGAAACAATCTTTAACTTAGGTCTATCTTTGTTCTCAACACTATATATGACTAACATATCCATGATCTTTATCAATTATGAACTTTTACTGAACAAATTTGTGGAAAAATGATAAAATACTACTTTCTGAAAATAGGGTTTGCTATGAAATCACTCTTACAATTCACTTCTATATGCTCTTTGCTTTAGATGTGTTTGTAATGAAGTGAAAAACAATTATGTACTCCATTTATTCCATCAACTTGAACTTGCATTAATTGCATACATTGCAAATATGGAAAAGTTGTTACTTGCACTGTATAATCAATTAACTATTCAATATCATTTATCCAATCTTCAAATTCACCTAAGGTTTACTGTAGTCTCCTTCCATTATGACAAACATCTTCAAGACTTTGCATCATAAAATTCTCTACAAAAACATACCTTTCATCATTTGTCGTAGAATTAACCTTTACTACAATACCAATAAATCTGAATTCCATCATAACTTGTTTAGATGAGCTCTAAATTACAAGTAAGCTTAGGTACCATCTAAACATTATTGGATACACCTTTTTCCAACTTTGCTACCTCTAATTTGGTCTATGAGTGAAATTTTCAAATTTTGACATTGTTTACAAGCTTAATTCAACTTAATGAATCAAACTCAACTGCCTTTGATATTCTTGTCTCATCATTATCTAACTTTTCTTTTGAGATATTTGTTCATTTTTAAAATACTTCATTACATTCTTCTTGAAGTTCACTCAGAATATTTCTTTGTTCTTCATTGTTTGTACTAGTTATGGAGTTCCTTTCCTAGTTCCTTCTATCATTCCTTCTATTCCTAAAGTTTCTTCCATTTTTCCTTCTATCTCCAAAGTTTCTATCCATTCTACACTACTTCACTGTGTTTCAGAAGTTGTTGCATAACTAATATATAGGTGCTCTATTTCTAGGATTCTACTAATCATCAAGTGCATGATTTTGTGCAATGTGTCCTAAGTTGTTACACTTATAACACATGATCTATCTTCTATCTTCATGAGATCCTCCTTCTCTCGATGTTCTTTCATTAGATCTTCTTCTATCTATAGGGTTAGTATTTCTAGACATTCTACTATTTCTTCTATCATTATCATACTTAGATTTCTTACAATCAATTACATTATGACCCATACCATGACAATTATGACAATAAATTCCTATGACTTATTAGTGCAATCTCTTTTCATATGACCTATTTCATTACATAAAAATCACTTACCTCTGAATTCATACCTGGTTGCCTTAGGAGTTTCCACTTGCTTTAGTTCATCCAAGATTTCAACTTCTTTAGGTTTATCAGAAGATTGATTGGATTGAATCTTATCATCAAATTTATCTTTTTCTTTCAGATTTGATCTAATCTCAGGTTTCTTTGCAAACATGTTAACTAGATAACAAAGACCAGTCTTATTATAAGTAGGTCTCTATAATAGCATTAAATCATCCAGCTTTTCTTTGCTAGAATAAAGCTTCTCAAGCTATTTTTTGCACTATGTCAATTCACCTATCATAATAGTATTGTAGTTATGGAGTTCATGATCTTTCAATGTTTCAAACTCAAATGTTCTCTTTGCTAGACTTGCTCTAAGATCTGCATTATCAGTCTTCAAATCAGATTCAACTTTGCTAGGATTATTTCTCAAAGTCAACTTTAGATTGTAATCTTCAACTCATGCTTCAATATCTTGTACTTTGTTTTCAACTTTGAATAATCATCATCAATAGTTCTAGATTTAGTAGATTCAAGCTTGGATTTGAGATGTTCATTTTTTCCTTCAACTGACCAATGTATACTTTGTGTAGTGCCTACCCCTAGTTTATATTTTTGCTATTGTTTCCGAACTCTTTTAGGCTAGTTTTATGTTTGATGATTAGTAGCATTATTTTGGGATTATCAAATATTGTTTCAGATTAAGTTGCTATATGATGACATTACTTGATACTCCTTACTTCATGTATGTATGATGATTACTATAGTGTTTTTAGTTATTGATGATGATTAGTTAGATGGTTTATTACATGTTTTCTAATGGATACTTACCCCATACTACATGTGTATGGTGTGTGTGTTTGTTTTCTTTATGTATGGTATTTCTGATGTGGTTAAGGAAGGGAGTCATAGTCACCTACTAGTCAGGATCTACACGATGCACCACTTCCCACCATTGCCTATTTAGCTTAGAATATTGTGTTTGTACATGTGTGGATTTTATGTAGGTTGAGGGTATCATTGACTTCCCTAAATTTCCAAGATGAGTGTACCTTATTGCATTATCTCAATGGTAAGAGAGGGGAGATAAATTCATAAGTCCAAATCCCAAACCTTTAAGCCATTTGTCCTAGATAATTAGGACAAGTATCTAAGTTGAGTATTGGTCTCAGATTGGTTTTAAAAATTGAGTGTCAACACACTTAACCAAATTCTCAAAGATGATGCCAAGTATAATACAAAAGCTGAGCTATAGTGTGTGTCGAGCTAGAGAATTCAATAGGTGCTGAGTGAACTTCAGGTGCTGAGTAAACTTTAGGTGTCAAGAAAAGTTCAAGTGTTAAATGATAAGTGATGCTGAGTCACTATAGGTGCTGAGAAAAGTATAGATGTTGAGTGAAACAAAATTACTACAATAGCCAAGTGAGATAGAATTCCTACATGTGTCGAGCATCAGTAACTAGTAAGTGTCGAGTAATATAGAATCAGCATATGAGTTTGTGCCTTCACAAACTCAAATGTAAACTATTTTTTAAGCCAACATAGGATGAATCTTGAAGGATCTTGAAGAGAAGATTAAATCTTTTGCATTACCTATGTAATCAACATGCAACTAATAAGAAAAATGGAGAAGGTATTCAACCAATAGAAAAAGTTCAAGAATTGAATGAGAAATGAAGAGTAAATATTGATCATAGATTCATACCTAACCCTAAGTCTTCAAAGCCTTTAAAAGGAGGATGAAACCCCATTATGTATACACATGAAAAAAGTTTATGGGTAAATTATAGAAAAGTGTAGATGGGTGTAAAGACTTAATGTAGAGCATAGCAGCATTACATAATCCAGTTGATCAAGAACAAAGTATCAGAGTTTTGAAGAGTGATGTATCAGATCAAGCAAGGATCAGAGCAAACAGAGTAGAACGAGGATCTGGAATTAGAAATTGAGGATTGCAAATCATCAGGTCAAGACTTTCTAATACTCTCTAGCAATTGTATTAGGCATGAATCCTATGGACTTAGGTTGGTTTAAAAACCATTTGTAAATCCTTTAACAGGGTGGCATTCCAAGTGAATGTACTAAAGTCCTTTAACCAAGCCCACTTCTAATAGGGTGGTAAAATCCTTTAACCAGGTCACTTTTAACAAGGTGTAAAGTCTTTAATAGGATAGGCCTTTCATAGGGTAGACCATTGGAAGTGGTCAAACTTTGTAACCTTAAACAATTACATATTGCTATAGTGATACTTTATGGGTGTCATCCCCACCCCAATTTTAACTTCACATTTTGGAGGGTTTCTGGGTTACCAAATTTTGTGTTATCTATTTTTCATGCATGTCTTTACTTTCATGTTTATTAGATGAATTAGATGCATGTGAATGATATCAACTAAAAGGTTTTGAAAAGGTTAAAGATAGTTACTTTTAATTCACCCCCCCCCCTCTCAGAAGTAAATCTTCCCAAATTGTAAATTCCAACAATTTGTATCGAAGCCAAGTTCTCACAAGGAGGAGCCTTATAGCTTGGAGAAAAGATCTAAAAATGGAAGTCTACAAACTTGGGAAGATCATAGAGAATCAAGAAATTGATATACAACTTGCTTTACATGCTTTGGAGGAAGCTAGAGAGGAACTGAGAAAATCTTTAAAGAGAAGAAGAGAGATTGCCATAGCTGAGAATGATAGACAATACAAGGAGATTGGCAGCTCAAAATTATTTATAAATGGAGATTCCAAAGAGTTTGATGTAGCAATAGAAAAGCTAATAGAGAAGAATAGAGCTCAAGCAAAAGAAATTAGAACACTCAAGCTTGAATGAGAATCATAAGCCATGATGCTTTATGAGGTGACTGAACAGAAGAAAAGAGCCATTGAAGAAAAGGCTATGGTAGAAGAAGACAAGAAAAACCTTGCCAATAGATTGGAAGAAAAGTTAAATTAGCTTACAAGAATTTCAAACATGCAACTAGACACCCTAAGTTAGATGATGAATACACATCATGAACTGAATGTCAAGGACATTGAGATCTCTACACTATAAATGCAAAATGAATAGCTGCAAAATGACCTAAAAAGAGAGAAAGAGATTACAAAGAGCTTCAACAAACCTAATGAGGCAATCAAGTACTTTGAGTAGCTATTGAAATCACCAAGGGCTAGCAATGATACTTTAAGACTAGGATACATCAGCACTAAACAAGGAAAGTCATCCAAGACTATAGAAGAAAGGAGTAACAAAGGTAAGAATACTAAACCTACTTATCATTTCTATGGTAAAAAGGGACATACCTCTAATGTATGGAGGAGCAAGAATGCTCATCAGCATGACAAACCTAAGAATGTGAGTTATTGTCATAAGTGCAAAAAGCAAGGACATCAAGCACATGACTGCTATGTTTACGTGGATAAACTCTTTTTTTAAAAGTATGTTTCTCTTTTTTTTTTTTGCACTGCACTCAATGAGAATCTTGTATTTCATAAAAATTAGGTGCAATATAGTCTTTGCGCAAAGGCCACCCAATCCAACTTTCTGGCATCAATATATGTTTTAGACATGGATGACTTTCATAAAATATTCCCAACATATCATAAGATTCCCATTCCTAAAAATTAGCACCTTTCCAAATACATAGAACAGATGGGATTCTGGGATCTTCCACACATCAAGTGAAGGGATCACTTCACCGAACAGGTCAAGTGGTCACACTTCATCAAACTAAGAAAAGTGAAGGCATGAGGGGCTGATTTACAAAGCTTTATCATACATCAGTTCCTAAAAAAAACAAGTACTGAAAAGAAGAGATCAGCATGATCAGAGATGCAAAGTTAAAATTTTCAAGAATTTTACATGTGTTGCCGAGTTGCCCTCAAAAGCCAAGTAAAACTCCTATATAAGCCAAGTTAACTATCAAAATTAGTAGAAGCCAAATGATTAGTTGGATCTAAGTTTGTAGTGGAAGTCGAGTAAAGAGGAAAATTCAATTCAAACCAAGTAAAGAATACTCTTGTGGAAGTTGAGTGATGAAAAGCCAATGGAAGCCAAGTAATGCAGAAATCTTTAAGAAGCTGAGTGGATAGTTGTAAATGCACTAAGCATTAAATGCAATAAAAATAAGGTATATTATCACATTTTGAATCATTTTTCCCTCATCACAAACAAATAGAAAAAATGAGAAAGAGCACAGAATGACTTCATAGTGGAGAATCTAGTGTTTAAGTAGATTTCAACAACATTTCAGCACAATTTCATCAATCTCGAGGTATTTATGTTTGTGTTGAGCTACACAATTTCATATTTTCTTTGTGTTCAAACTGTAGATCACATAAATGGCTTCTAGTTCTAAGAAAACTCAGGAGAAGGAACCATTTGAAGTCTAGTAGTGTCCAATGAAGTGAAACAACCTAATTTCCATCTAATCCCTAAAGTGGCATATAAAAATGACCCAACTAGAGCCCTATTTGTCATACTCCTTAAGGTAGTTATGCTTCAAGACATAAGGAGATGTTACAATTGCAAGATTAGAGCTATAAGAGACATGGAAATGAGGGAAGCCTATGAAAAATTGTGTGAAAATAGAGTGTTGAAAGAAGAATATCAAATTGTTGAGAAGAAGGGTTTAACATGTGCCCTAGAATTTCCCATAGTATTCAAGACTAAATAGATCATGCTAGTGTTTAGTAGCATACATGATGGAAGCTTATGGTTGGAGGATGGCCCAGAGAAAATCACAAAGAGAATTATTCATAGAGTGATAGGTTACCCAACCCTAGATCATCCAAAGACCCTTAGGAGTGATTCTAAGCAATTGAGAAAAATACTAGTGCCAAGTGGAAAAAGAGAGGAATGACAATTGACATCATCCAAGACCATCTTGTTAACTTTGTTGTTAGGGTTATTGTACATAAATTCTACCAATCTAGCATACTTAATAGTGTGCCTTGCATTGTAGTGGATTTAGGCTACAAATTAGTGAAAAAGGATCATACTTATGATCTTGCATAACTGCAACTACAACAAATTAATAAAAATTTAGTAGCTATAGGAGAACCAAGGGAGCACAATGCAAGTTTGATGCTATTTTGATTTGAATATTCTTTTATGTACAGAATGAGTTTCTTTCTTTTGGAAAAGTTGTATGGAAAGCTAATAGGTCTATCATAGCTCAAGTTAATGAATACATTGAACAAATAAGAGCTAATTTTGAGACCCTTATTACTAGCTATTTTGAATACTTCAAGAAGACAATGAAGAAAAGGCTAAGAATACTAGTTTCATTGGTAGAGAAATATGTAAATGATGTATGATTTATTGTAGATATTGACTATAAATACATTCAAGCTGCCATACTAAGATTCAGATGGCTAAGACCTCTTGGCTATGAAATAAATATAGATGAGGCATCAGCAGCTATAACTGCACTACTAGTAGAGGAAATAGACAAAAGTGCACCACATTTTGGAACCCATGATGTGGTCAAGTCAAAGATATATATGGAGTTAAAGGTTTCCTCCACACTAAAAAAGAAAGATAAACTTGTAAAGAAATTAAAGGCCAAATTTGGTGAAGGCACGGTAGAAGAAGATGAAGAGGAACAAGGTTAGGAAACACTTGCATTAACCCAAGGTATGGGGGAGGATGTTGAAGAGGAGGAAGGTTCCAAGTAGGAAGCAACCAAGGTTGAGCCAAAGAAAAGAAAAGCACAAAATTAGCCAATTGTACAGCAAAAGGAGAAGAAGAAAGCAATAAAGCCAAGCCCAGCAAAGCCAACTACAAGGGAAAATACCAAGGCAACAACCCAAGTGGAAAAAGAATAGAAGAAAAAAAGTAAGGAGGGTATAAAAAACCAAAGAAGAGAAGAAAATGTGTTGCACCTCTTGAATCAGACAAAGAAAGGATAGAGTCTGATGATGAACAATTCTGATTGGTAAGGCATTATAAGACATTAGAGACAATGCAAATTTAACTAGTTTGAATACCATTGATTTTAATAAATTGTCAAAGGAAGAAAAAAACATAGTGGAAGAGTCCATCTACACTATAATGGCTAAGTTCAAGATCACTCCACTTGAACTAGACAATTCAATGCCTAAAGAGCTAAGCTCCATTGTAGAGAATAAATGGCATTACTCTCTTAAAATGGAGAAGAAAATAAGGGAGTCAAAATTGGATTGTGTGATGTTAGACCTTACTAAAGGTCAAATAACTAAGGCTAGTAAGAAACATGGGAGAAAATTTGCACCCAAATATAGAGCCTTTAGAATTTTGCAAAATCAAATTGAAGATGTTGTGCAAAAGTCCATACAAATGTGGAAATTAATTTATGGATTGACTACAGTAAAGGAAGGGTAGGAAGACCCCTTTGAAGGAAGAAATGATGAAGAAAAAGAAGAGAATGAAAAGGATGAAGAAGTAGAGAAAGAGAAAGAAGAGGAAATAGTGGAGAAGACACAAGGTGAAGAGGCAACAACTGAGGAGCAGTAGCTAGAATAGAGTGTCCAAGACACCCAAATGCCACCACCAAGTCCTCCACATACAACACTTGTAGAAACTATAATAGTTAAGGATGTTCTTGAAACCTTAGGTCAAAACATCAATCCATTAACTGCAGAGGATCTCAAAAAGATCCTTCACCAAACTACATTGCAATCACAACTGTGCACAAATCATGTTTTGGTGAGTGTGGAAGAATTACAAAAGGTTGTAGTAGAAATTACAAGAGAGAAGGAAAACACACAAGAATCACCTTCATAACCTCCCATAGCTATAGTAGATCAACCAAAAGAGCAAGAAGCACAGGTTACAATTGCTAAGGTTGATCATACAGTCATAGCAACAACAACTATCAAGGAGCTAGCAAAAAAACACATAGGACAAGATGTTCCTACAGCACAAAACCAAGGTGAACCTCCTCAAATCATCATTATTGATTAGGATAGTAGAGAAGAGGAGAAGGAAGAGGAGAAAACCACTAAAGAAAGAGAGTAGGAGGCAATACAACCACTGGTGAACTTGCCTACCTCAGGGACTCCTACCGAGCATTGATGTAGTACCATTACAAATTTCAGCACCAGGCCCGAGCTCCACCAAGGTAGCAAGGGTATTTCACTATGGAGACATTGCACTTGATGAGGAAATATTCATACCTAGTTATGACTCCAAAACAATGAACCTAGCATAGATAAATGAAGTGCAAGAGGCACTAGAGAGAAGGAAGAAATAGGAGATACTTAGAAATGAGTATAGATAGAAGCAAGCATTGGCAGAAATCAAAGATATATTCCTTGATTCATTTACCTTGCTAGTACCTAATGAAACCAAGCCCATCATGGAGCAATTGTCCACCATAGTGCACCAAGTACAGAACGAAGACCTTGATACTAATTTTAAATTATTAGTATGGTCTAGAAAGAAGTTTCAAATGAAAGTCAATGAAAAGATATCTAGTGAAATAGCACTTTCACAAGTAGAATTGGCTAAGAAAGTTGGAAAAGTGAAAATAGTACTTGAGAATGTATTCTCATTGTACTCCAAATTGTGTGACTCATCATTCTTCACACAAGAAACTAGCCAAAGGATACTAAGCTTGGAACAAATCTCAAGATTTCTAGCACATGGCTACCTAAAGATCCAGCTCAAAGTGAGAAGCATTTTGCAACTACGCTCCACACCCAAAAGAAGTTAACTATATTGATAGTAGAAGAGGCCAATTTCAAGGCCAAATTTGATACAAATTCAATCTTCCATTACCCCACATTTAGAAGTACTACATAAGGAAATGGCCTATGCAGAAAATGTTATGAAGAAAAACACTAATCCTTCTACCCTAGAAGGCTTTGTACATCTTGTAGCAGAGATAGCCATCCAACACAAATCACTAGAAATTTCCTTAAACAATTGAAATTCTTCTCTGAAGATGATCATGGAGGTAAATAAAACATTTTTGGCTAAATATTCCATTCATTCTTAGGGCCCTTTGGCATAAGTGTCAAAAAGGGGGAGATAAATAAAGGGGGGAGAAATTACATTTTTGGAGATCTTCATTATTGCATATAATAAGAATGGATAAATAATACATTCTTTGATGGAAGTAATAGAGAATATCCAAAAGAGGGAGATATTCAAATTCAAATTTTGTGGAAGTAATAAGGAGATAAAGCCAAAAGGATGCAAAAATTACAAGATGTGAAAGGGGGAGTAGATACAGAGTACAAGCAAAGTAGAAATAGGGTACACAGAAACAGAGGCAAAAGAAAGATAAGGCAGATAAGGCAAAGAGTATCAAACACATCAGCATGAGACAAATTCAGCACAAGAGTCTTCGGTTGTAGGATTGGAATTTTGGTTACAGAATTGTCACTTCAGCTTAGGGGGAGTTACAAAATTTTGAGATATACAAAATTTTGAACAAGTTTTGAAGTCTTGTAAATATGCCAAACAGAATATGTAGTATCCTCATAGAGATCAAATTCATAATGTTTAGTTAAGTGTTTTTCCACTCATGTCAAAGGGGGAGATTGTTGGTCTCAGATTGGTTTTGACAATTGAGTATCAACACACTTAACCAAATTCTCAAAGATGATGCTGAGTATAATACAAAAGCCAAGCTACAATTTGTGTTGAGCCAGAGAATTCAATAGGTGCCAAGTGAACTTTAAGTGTTGAGTAAACTTCAGATGTTGAGCAAAGTTTAAGTGCCAAGTGATAAGTGATGCCGAGTCAATATAGGTGCTGAGCAAAGTATAGATGCTAAGTGAAATAGAACTACTACAAGAGTTGAGTGAGATAGAATTCCTACATGTGTCGAGCATCAACAACTAGTAAGTTCTGAGTAATACAGAATCAGCATATGATTTTGTGCCTTCACAAACTCAAATGTAAACTATTTTTGAAGCCAACATGCGATGAATATCGAAGGATCTTGAAGATAAGATTGAATCTTTTGCATTACCTATGTAATCAACATGCAGCCAATAAGAAAAATGGAGAATGGATGCAACCAGTAGGAAAAGTGCAAGAATTGAGCAAGAAATGAAGAGTAAATATTGATCGTAGATTCATACCTAACCCTAAGCCTTCAAAGCCTTTAAAAGGAAGAAGGAACCCCATTATGTATACACATGAGAGAAGTATATGGGTGAATTATAGAAAAGTGCAGAGGGGTGTAAAGACTTAGAGAAGAGCATAGCAACATTGCAGAATCCAGTTGATCAAGAATAGAGTATCAGAGTTTTGAAGAGTGACATATCAGATCAAGCAAGGATTAGAGCAAATAGAGCAGAATGAGGATCTAGAATTAGTAATTGAGGATTGCAAATCATTAGGTCAAGACTTTCTAATACTCTCTAGCAATTGTATTAGGAATGAAAATCCTATGGACTTAGGTTGGTTTAATAGCCATTTGTAAATCCTTTAATAGGGTGTCATTCCAAGAAAATGTACTAAAGTCCTTTAACCAGGCCCACTTCCAATAAGGTGGTAAAATCCTTTAACCAGGTCACTTTTAAAAGGGTGTAAAGTCTTTAACAAGATAGGCCTTTCACAGGGTAGACCATTGGAAATGGTCAAACTTTGTAACCTTAAATAGTTACATATTGTTGTAGTGATACTTTGTGGGTGTCATGCCCACCCCAGTTTTACCTTCTCATTTTGGAGGGTTTCTAGGTTACCAAATCTTGTGTTATTTTTTTTCATGCATGTCTTTACTTTCATGTTTATTAGATGAATTAGATGCATGTGAATGATATCAGCTAAAAGGTTTTGAAAAGGTTAAAGTTAGTTACTTGTGATTCAAACCCCCCCCCCCCCCCTCAGAAGTAAATCTTCCCAATTATAAATTCCAATATTGAGTACTCTCTAAATGCGTAGAATGACATTAATTCATGATTATAAACCTTTAGTTTGATTCTGTATGTGTTTTTCTTTGATGGGTTTTTGTATGTTGTTTTATGAGTCTTTAGTGAATTTTCTATTAATTAAGTTTAATTAAAAGATTAAATTAATGATTTAATTTAATGGAAAATTAATTAAATAAAAAGAATTAAACTTGAAGATAAAAGTTATAAGTATAAATTTGGGAACGAGATAATATTTATTTAATTTAATAATAATAAATATTTAGAGTTTATTTTTAAATAAATGCTAAATAATATTATTATTTAAGTTAATAAATAGTTATCAAATTTAGCATTCAAAAATAAATTTAAAAGCAAAAAAAAGAATTAATTTATGAAAATTTTTAAGTTTGCATGATGCGGGCATGAGATTATAATATAAAAAATTAATTAAAAAGATAAAACAATTAAATTTAATAAAGATATTTTAATTGCATAAATTGTGCATGGGATTAAATTTGATAAATTAATTCAAAGAGGAGTCAAGTAAAAATTAAATAAAGTTATTTAATAATTCAATTTAACGTGCATGGAAATGATAAAGAAAAGATTAAGGAAAGTCAATTTAGAGTTAAGGGTTGTGAGCAAGGAGTCCTCCTGCGTGATCGCATAATTAATGCCCTGATTTAAGGAGAGAACTCTTTATCACAATGGGAGGGTTCATTTTGGGGGACGTGAATTTGGGAAGCAAAATTTGGATACGAATTTTGGAAGCAAAATTTGGAAGCAAGTTTTGGAAGAGAAATTTTGGAAAAATTGTTTACAAATCTTCTAGCCATTGTGATTTTAGCATTAGAATCCAAGTAGATTCTTATGTTTTGAATTGCATAGTTAATTGCATTATTTAAATAATTCTATCTTCTTTGTGACTATGGATTGTAAATCTGAATTTCTCTATGATGAACTATGAATATTTAAATATTGTAAATTATTAAATCCTTGCCAATATCTTCTACATACATGGAGATTAGAAAGGTAATCAGAAACTGTTGTTTTGTAGATTAAAGAAATTAGAATTTTATTCGGGAAGGGGTTGAAAAAAAAACTTTAATTTGAATGGTTGAATTTATTTCTCCTATCAGACTAAAATTGTAATTGTTTATATATATATATCTCTGTGTGTGTGTGTGTGTGTGTGTGGGGGGGGGGGGGGGGGGGGTGGTATTGTTGTGTACTTTTAAAATAAAATTAATATATAAAACAATTTATATATTTATAAGTATTATTGGCATACACATCATTTTTTTTTTTTAAATTATTTTTTTTAAAAAAATTATGAAGAGAGGTGGGTTGTTTTCCCACACCCCCTCCCCCCATGGACCCACTTGTTGTCACAGCTGGGGCAATAGGCCAGACTGCTGCTACAACAGCCAGGCAAAGGTCAGCAGGCCTTTTAAATATAAACGCTTATGTAGTTTGTGGTTTTTGTTTAATTTAATTTTTTTTTAACTTTTAATTTAATTTAATTTAAATTTAAACTATTATTTATTAATAGTATTATTAAATTAATTAATAATTAAAGAATATAAATAATTAAAGAGTTTTATTAATAAGTTTTAATTAAAAATTTATATTAATATAAATATAATATAATTTTAGTGTATTGATTAAGGAATAAATAATGAAGGATTAATATGATTACTTTATATAATTATTAATTAATTTAATGTAATAATGGGAGGTGCTCAATTAAGCTTTAACTTTATTATTTTAATATAGATTTTGATAAAATTATAGATTATTTTATTTGAAAATCTACATGTGCCAATTATAATAATAAATAATTACCCTTGAACTTATTATTTTTGAATAGTTGACTTGGTAGGAAATTTTAGGGTAATTGGACTTTTTAAGAATGGGGGTAATTCTTTATTTCATTTGGACGAATACATGGGTTAACTCATAGGTTAAAATGGAGAATCTTTTTTACTTGAACATACACTGAAACAAAAACTAAAACTTTATAATTAACTCAATCATGTGTTTTTAAAATCAAACCAAAACTTTGATACCTACACTCTATTATTTGTGTACTATCTATGTTTTGGGGTTTTAGGTTTTGTCCTAGCTTTGACCAGTCTTAGGTTGTTACCAAAGGCTTAGGGGTTATGTGATTGTAATGTCATGTTGATTTTGTCTCGATCTTTTATACCCAACCATGGTAATGTGATGGCATGCTCTATGTTATGTTTGAATTTACTGTTTGTTATTGTTTTCCAATGTTTTTGGTGTGACATCGAGATGTATGTATATGAGATACTTGGCTTAACCATTTTTGAGTCCTCATTCAGTTATACTTGGGTGACTTTCTAATCGCCTTGATGGGACTGAAGTGTTTGCTTTAATCTTGGTGATGTCATGTGGTGACATGTTTGACTTAACCATTTTGAGGCATTGATCAATATTATTGGGATATTTTCTAGTTGCTTATTGAGAACTTATGGGTATTGTGATTTATCTTGGGATACTTTCTGGTTCCTCATTGAGAATCGATGGGTATTGTGATTTATATTGGGATGCTTTCCAATTTCTCATAGAGAACTAATGTGATTATTATGATTATCTTTTGATGCTTTCTAGTTGCTTGCATAGGGCTGAGGTGATTTTATATGATTCCTAATTTATATTTTTATGAGCCTAGGATAGGTTATCTACTTGTAGTGTTGGAAAGTGGCTTGCAATGGGGGCCGAGGCCCTAAGTGGTTCCCAGGGTAACTCATTGTAAGTTGTTTAATAAGTGAAAACGCTACACTAAATGGGGATTTAAATGAACCTAATAAGAGTCTTTGTATGTTCTCACCCATGCCTCAAGTGCTAGTATAGACTAGGATGGGAGTAGAGAGAATGCTTGGTTGTGACCTTGCATTCTATAGTATGCTTTGTTAGTACAAGAGGATACTAATGGCCGCATAGGGATCACTAGGGACCCTAGGGTCCTAAGAGACTACCACGGTAACTCCAATGTGATTCATGTGATGACACTTACCTGCTTACATAGTAGGTTTCCTACATGTCTTGTGCACCTCTAGGAATTAGATGTCGATCTATCTTAGAACCCTTGAGTTAGAATACTTTTATGATTTCTTGGACTTAGAGATTATTTTTGATATTTTGTTTGATATCCTATTTGGGACTTGAGACTATCTCCTCAGTGTGGTGGGAGTGGTTCATTTAGGTTCCATGTGATCAGGTGTTAGTGCTTTTCATTGTTACCATTGAGATCCATCCATAGTCACCATGGCTAGAGCTTCCTTGTCTGCATTTCCTTTCATTCTTTCTATGTATCATTATGATGGATGGTTATATTTCATGATGGATTTATGTATCATGTATATTGGATGGTTTTTTTTATTTTACTGTACTTGAATCATGGATTTGAGGAGGATGATGTATTTCTATTTCTACATATGTATATTCTTTAAGCCTTTCATACCTGTGACATGTACAGTGGATGATTGAGCATTCCAAATTTCATTGGCCAAGAAGCATTCAGAACAAATTTATATTATTTAAATGGACATTGGACTTTTCATTATTCTTTCATATGGATGTGGTATTTGATGGACTTAGTATTAATTAAATTTAAATGCAATTCAACATCATGAGATCCTTAAGGAATATAACCTAATTTGTATGCTTTTAGTTGATTGTATGTTATAGCTTCCGCTACTATGTGTTTGATGTGTATGTTAATCTCTCTTGTTCAAAAAAAAATGTTGGAAAACTTAGTAAATCTTTAGGTTATTTCTTTTGGATCCCTTGGTGGGGCGTTACACTTTGGAGTCTTCATATCTATCCTTTAACTTATCTCGTTCTTCAATAAGGAGATCAATTTGTTCAAGAGATTCTTCAAGGTTCATCAACTATTCCATATCCATAGGGATCTTACTTAAGTTATTAAGCCTTTTCAAAGTAACTGTGCTCTGATACCAATTGTTAGAAATAGGGATTACTGGGGGGCGGGAGGGGTGAATTAGTAATCTACAAACTTTAGTCACCAACTGGATATTATTACTTACTTTAAACCATGTATAAAAAAGCAATAAAGTAATGATAAATAGTAATAGTAACAATACACAAAGATAACTCATAACATCATATTTTGTTAACTAGGGAAACCCTAGCCAAGGGAAAACCTTGATGGAGATGATACTCACTAGATAATATACTAATATATAAGTTCCTTGTTAGAGGATGGACTCTATTAGGAATCAATGAGAAAATTTTGTATAAAGAGTCCCTATTAGGAGACTTTGAATCATTGTTAGGATAGTCCAACCCTATTAGGAGTTGTGGTATAGTAGATGCAAGATGAGCCCACTACCCAAACATGCACTTCCGATGACAAGAAGATCTCACTGCTCAAACAAGTAATCATACTAGATATAAGTATTGTATCTTCTTCCTCAACTAATCTTTGATCTTAAGTTCAATCTTGGATCACCAAATAGCTCATATAAAACATCACATATATCTCTTTCATAGAAGTTTTCATATAATCACAATTACAAGATAGCACTTGCAATTACAACTACATAATCTTACAAGATAGCACACTTCTTGTTGCAAGAAGTCCTTTACTTGTTGGGTTGGCTAAGACCACAATTCACTTTTCCAAGTTAGAGTAAACATCTAGGATGTTGGTCCTGATTGGACAAGTAATTTTTTTGTAAACAAAACAATTCTTTCCTTCAATTCCATTGTCCTACTTCATCAAAACATGAATATCTCTATTCCGTATAGTTGGTACTAACTTCCAAGGTTATACAAATCATCACCAACATGTATGCTATCCCCATGTAGCTTCGCTAGTCATAATATGACATCAATAACAAGTTATAAACAAAACAATACACTATTGTAAATCAAATTCTATACTTAGACAATTTTTTGATTAGCAAACACTAAGTATCTTTATTTATGAGGTTTCTTGAGAATATGTACATCATGTGTTGCCATAAATAGCAATAATTACATATCACTACTAGCCAATTTTCAACAATTTTATCATCAACCAAGCAATTGTACCAGGCATTTATGGCAATTGAAAGGCAAAATTTGATAAAAAGGTTGAAATCGAATTCTTTTCTCACTATGAATTTTCAAGAGCTATTTGTGAAGAGCAATTTTCTTGCATCCAAGCAATCTTCAAATCATTTTTGAGGTTTTCTATATTTTCTCAAACCTTACCAAGCAATGGCATCCTCCAGTAGCAAGACAAAGAAAGGGTCTAAGATGCTAGTTCGAGGAGTCAAATGGAAAGCACCAAATTTCAAATTGAGTTTGGCTATTGTAGAAACCCTTGATCCAATTGGAGCTCAGTCTCAAATTCCATCTAAGGTATTTCCACTATTTGATATTTTTTTTCATTTTTTATTTTTGATTGAAGATATAGGAACCCTAGAAATGGACAAAACTTTAGAGAAGCTATGTGTGAAAGACATGTTAAAACTAGAGCATCAACACTTGGAAGCAAAGGGTTTGACCCACATTCCACACATGCCCAAAGATTTTTAGATTAAGTGGATAAGATTTATCCTCACTCATGTGCCCAATGGGAAGTTATGATTGGAGCAACCTATTTTGATAACAAAAAAATGATCCATCAAATCATAGGGCTTCCAATCTTGGCCAAGGAAAAAACCACGAAAACCCTAAGTTAGGTGGAACTGGAGAAGAAAATGCTTGCTAAATGGGAAGGAAGGGGTATGAAGATCTATTGTGTTACCAATATAGAGTTGAAGTTTGGAATACATGTAGTTGCACACAAGATATACAACTCAAGTCGTCTCAATAGTGTATCATGTGAAGCTGTGGATCTCACTTTCAAAGTGGTCAAGAACAATATGTCCTTTGAACTTGCTGAGTTGATGTTGAACCAATTCAACAAAAATATGGAAAGCATCAGAACATTAAATAATAACCCTTGTAAGTTTGGTTCACTCTTAACCTATTTATTTTTCTTTGTGAAAAAATTCTTCCCATCAAAAGGCATAGTTGTATAGAGAAAAGATGTACCTATCCTTTATCAAATCAATGAGTATATAGTACAAATGGGAGAAAAATATGTTAGTATCATAGATAACTATTTGATGCATTCAAGGAGAAGATGAATAATAGATTTAGGATACCTAAGAAACTTGTAGAAGACTACAAAGATGATATGTCTTTTATGGTTGATTTTGATAGTGTATACACAAGCAGTCAGACCTAGAATTGTATGGGTCAAGCCACTAGGATATGAGGTTAATATCGATGAAACCAAGTACATCATTGAAGCATTGTTAAATAAACCTATTGATCCAAAGGATACATACTTTAGAACATATGAGGAAGCCAAAGCTAGAATATAACTAGAGATAAAACTCCCTCAAGTGATCAACAAAGGGAAGAAAAGGATAGAAAAATTGAAACAAACTAGTTCTACTCTCCTATTAACAAAAGATAAAGGAGATGACATAGAAGAAGATGATGCTGAAGATGAAGAAAAATTAGAAGAAGAAGAGCTATTAAAAAAGAAAGATAAGGTTATTATAACCAAATCTAGTAAGCCATCTATTGTAGTGTTTACAAGCAGAACATCTAGAAAGAAATTGAAACTAGGTAAAGAAGTAAAGGATGTGATCTTCATATGGCCACCATCCACATTTCAAGAAATATTGAAAGAAAATGATTTTGGTGTTAGCATAAAAAATCTCAAAGCATTGAAATATGAAATCAAAACTATAGAAGAGAAAAAGGAAGTTGAAGACATAGTCATGTCAAAGCTAGGTAAATGGAAATGCTCTCCAAACCAACTTGCACAATAGATTCCAAATGAAGAAAATTAAGCCAAGATGGGAGCATGCCAATAAAACTACAAAATACATATATGAGAATACTTTGAGGCAACTCATGTCAAGTCTAAGTGATAAAGAAGTGAAAGAATCCATCAAGAAGAATGAATAAATACTTACTTTGAGATTTAACACTTGTCTAATATTGACCAATGACATTGAACATGTGGTAAGAAATGCCACCAACACATAGAAAAATATCTACAATCTTCATAAGCAAAGTGATTTTTTGATTCATGTTAGTGACAAGGATGATGATAAAGAGGACAAGGAAGAGGACAAAGATCATGAAGAAGAAACCAATGATGAGAATATAGATGATCAGGAAAAAGAATAGGAAGCTACTGAGGAGAATCTCCCTAAGATTTAGAGCATTGAGGAGACCAACCTTGAGAAGATTGTAGTAGCAGTGATAGCCTCACTTCCTCACTCTTTGAGTGAAGCATTAAAGACATCAAGCTCAAAGAAAGCTACTGCAAAGTTGGTTGTGTGAAATATTACAAATACAAGAACTCAACCAATCTTTGCACCTATTCAGCTTAGTACATCATTGACAAAAGTGACCAGTAATTCATCTACCAAGTGGTCAATACTTCCTCCTCCATTAATTTTGGTCACTCATCATCAAGGTATTTCCTCACTAAGTGCAATATCTACTTTTATTTTTAGTCCTTCTATTTCTACCATTGTTACTATTATGAGTATTTAATCGAAAAGTACTAAGATAGTTGAGAGAAAACCTCAACCTAGTACAAAAGTGTCTAGCAAATGCAAAAATAAGAAAGAAGACATTGATCTTGATGAGGACATAGTTATCTTGAATTGGGATAAATCTAATCTAAATCCTAATCAAATGTATATAGTAGGAGAGCTACTATAGAAGAAAGCCAAGCAACAAAGGCTTAGAGAAGAAAGGAACAAAGAATTTCAAGTGCTTGAAGATACAAAGAACATTCTTGTAGATGCATTTAGTACTGAGGTTAACACTTCTCAACCTATTTTGGCTTAGTTAGCAAAAGTGTTCTAGAAATTCAATGAAGATTTGAATGGACAAGAGAAATTGTTGCAAAGAGCAGAGAAGAAATTTGAAAATAAAGTATTGGAGCTAGTAGCACAAAAGATTGCAATATACCAAGTAGACTTGTCTACTATTCTAGGCTCATTGGAAACCTTTGCCAACAATTTCACTTCTCTATTCAATAAACTCTATGACACATTCATTTTTACATAGGAAATCAAAAGATAAACTTTCCAAAATTGATGAAGATCTGAAGGCAAGTGCACAACAGTTGTCACTTGATTCGAGCTACAGTTTTTCTCACTATACAAAGATCAAATTTCTAACTAATATGCAAGAAAATTTGCTAAGGGAAGAAACCAAGATAAGGGCTACACTTTTAGATATACAATGCATGATTCTTCCTAGCATGGATGCATTGAAAAATCATATTGCATGTGCTAAAACTCTCATCCATGATAACAACTTCTCCATTTCTGATCACACGATAGAATTATCTATAGAAGTTTAGATTGCATTGCACACAAGCAAGGTGTTGCAAGAAAATTGGGACAAGATAATGTCACTAATTTTTAAGGTACATTCTGATTTCTTGTTACATTTTGACATAAATGGATAGAATACACCTTTGGCATTTATGTCAAAAAGGGAAAGAAGATGTATATAACATGTAAAGCATATTGTAAAAGGGGGAGAAGATGTGATGTATAAAGAGGAAAAGATGAGAAGATATACATAATGTGTAAAGTATATTGAATAAATGTTAATGGGGGAGTAGCATCATATTTTATACATATACAAAATCAATTTTGAAAAATTTCAAAAATAGAGTACATTATCGAGTTGAAGACACAAGATGAAGAATAAAGATTGTTTTGAACTTTTTGAGAATTCAATTTTGATTAATAAGTGTTTTGGTCACTAATGCCAAAGGGGGAGATTGTTGACATTTCAGTCAAGTTAGTTTATTAGTGACACACACTTATTCAGATGGTTACTGTCAAGTTAGTTTATTAGAAACACATGCTTATTCAAATGGTTAGTATCAAGTTAGTTTATTAGTGACACACACTTATTCAGATGGTTAGTATCTATTGAGCTTATTGTACATTTAATAGTGTTAACCAAGTAATTCAAGCTCTATCGAGTTCTACAATTGCTACCAAATTTCAAGAACAAGATTCATTTTGCTCTGATTAGTTTCTACCAAGTTGGTGATTATTAGTGTAAACTGGGCTTTATTGTGTTTACCAAGTTTCTTAATGCAAACCAAGTTCTTTAGTGCTTACCGAGTTCATAGATTCAACAATATGAATCCAATGTTGATCAATCCATACAATATCAACCAAGTTATTTAGTTTATACCAAGCTTGTAGTGATAGCATTAACCAAGCTATGCAATGTGAATCAAGTGATTCAATTTATATGTTGAGTTTTATAGTATTCACTAACTCACAATATAGACTAAGTTCAGACTACTTGGAAGTGATTAGTATGAACCAAGATTCTACGTCTACTAAGTGCATGACAATGTTGAGCATTAAAAATGGATGTCAAGTATTAGAACCTCACCAAGTTTGTCTTCAAAACCCAAGCTCCTATATTTGTGCCAACCTTGTGTATTTTGGTAAAACTTGTATTGTAGTTGACTTTGTTGAATTGTAATTTGGATTGGTATATATGTAATGTATTGTATCACAACAAAAAAAATCAAAGTATTTGTAACCATATTGAAATCATAGAAGTGTGAAGTAAAAGGCTACAGTGGTATAAGGAGAAGAAAATATTTATCTATCACAACAAGGTGATCATTACACTTAAAGGTATCTCATTTAGAAAATCAAGTTGCAAATCAAAGCTCAACCACTGGTTCATCCTAATAGGTGGAATAGTTAAATCCTTTCACAAGGTAGACTTAACAGTCTTTTATAAGTCTCTTTATTGAGTGCATACTTAATTGTATGTTTGTAAATCCTTTTGCAACATGGACCTAGCAATCCTTATTGCTCCTAACAGGGTAGATCATTAGAAGTGATCATTGTAAGCCTTAACAAGGAAACTTTATAATGCAGTTTAAAGCTTGTAGGTATCATCCACACCCTAGTTTTACTTTCTATTTGAAAGGTTTTTGGGTCACCATATTATGTTTCAAAGTGTTATAAATGTTTTAGTTTATCATATATACAACTAGATTACAATACACATGAAGGATAATTGGTAAATAAAGATTAAGTTTTATTGGTTACTAATTCACCCCTCCCCTCTCAGTAACTTATCCTATCATATATTTCCAAAAAAGGGATGTTTTAAGTGGAAATATGGATCAACCATAGTCTTTTATTCTTACCTAACCTTAGTCCACTTATGTTTACTTAAGGAGGAAAACCCTAAAGAGTTTGTATGTGAGGAAGGAGATGAATGTTGAGTGTAGAGAGAGCATTCATGGTGGCTAGGGAGGTTATGACAATGTTCTCAATTGCACAATCAGTTAGAGAGAATAGAGGAAAGTAAAGAGAGGATAGAGAAGACATATCTAATCAAAAGGATCAAGCATTCATCAGCAAAGAGAAGATCTAACATCTAGCAACAGTGTACTAACCAAGGGAACATGGTATTGAATCATTTTAATAGGTGATGTAGAGAAATTCTCCTAATAGAGTAGTCTTAATAGAATTTTGTAAATATCTTAACTGAGTATTTTCTTTAATGTAAGTTTAAGTCCTCTATCAAAGCACATTTTAACAGGGTGTTGAAATCCTCTAACAAGGTGAGACCTAACATTCTTTGTAAGCCTTTAACAAGGCATACCCTTCATAGGGTATATCATAGTTTATGGTTGATGTAGGAGCATCCTAGGCTTTCTTGCAATCCTTCATGTTGGAGTTGAGTGCCAATGATTTTGGATCTTATGTTGCTGCCGAACAATCTAGTGAATACTGAGTTACTATAGCTCTAGTTGGTGCCAAGTTACTATAGCACTCAGTTGGTGTTGAGTTATTGTAGCACTTAGTTGGTTCCAAGTTACTATAGCACTTAGTTGGTTCCAAGTTATTGTAGCACTTAGTTGGTGCCAAGTTACTATAGCACTTAGTTGGTGTTGAGTTATTATAGCACTTAGTTGGTTTCAAGTTACTGTAGCACTTAGTGGGTGCCAAGTTTTCCTTTTTATTCCGAGTATCAGAATTTTGGATGTGATTTCTGCATTTTTGGTGCAAGCCAACTTGCAAGATTAATTTCACCTGCAACATTTATGATGAGATCTTCCCTTGGGATGTGTCCTAATCATTGTTGGGTTGACCTTCTTATTTTGTATGTTCTAGAATGTTTTGTAAGCCATTTTGGCAAGTACAAATAAGGGTCTTGTTGAGTCTTTTGGTAGTTCAATTTTTGGGAAGAAATAGATGCAAATTTTGAAGAGTTAGGGTTGTGGTTTGAGAATTAGAGGATTTCTTGGTGGACCTGAGGGTACAAGTGTGGATTCTCTTGGTGTTCTTATCTAGTTGTGTATTTGGGCTAGCTAGGATTGGATTTGTAAGTTGGATCTTGTGGATCTTGCAAAATTGATTTTGTAATTTTTGTTTATAGTTGGCCCTAACCCAGAAGGCCTTATAGCCATGCATATTGCATGTGATCAATTATATCTATAGTTAGAAACTTTTGATTTCATACCAGATCTTGCATTATTGTTTCTTGTTGTTGTGTTTCCACTGTGTGGTTTTATTTTTGGGGGCTAGGACATCTCCTTTGGGGATTCTCCTACCTTGCACTATGTTAGATGGTATCAGAGCAAAGTTTTTTCTTGAGTGTGTAGACAGATCATCGAAGTTGAGGCAGTTTACACTAGGATTTGCAAAAAAGGTTGATCTTGTGAATGTTTGATCTTCTAGATTGGTGGATTTGTTGCTTAGGGTTTTCTAAAATTTTGGAAGATTCCTCAAAGAAGATTGGACCCTAGGGTAATTAATGATCTTAGTGATGTTGTAAAAGAATAGATCTTAGAGAAGATAAGAGTAGAGTTCAGATCTGAGATTGCATTGATGAAGAGTAACATGATTGATGAAATTGTAAGTGCTTTAGGTGGTGTACCTAGGCATGTGGTTACTAAATAAAGTTATGAGGAAGTTTTTGGAGACTTTGAAGCTACTAGATCTAGTGGTGAGGATAGAACTAATCATGTGGAGAGACCTATGGGAGCTAGGGTTGGTCAATTTTCTAGACCTGGATCTCAGTTGAAGCTAAAGCATAAGATGGAGGTTTCTAATTTCTCAGGTACTTAGAATCTTGAAGACCTAATTTATTGGATTGGTGAATTGGAAGACTACTTTGAGCTTGAGGATATTTGGGATCCACTTAGAGTGGGGTTGGCACAAACAAAGTTGATAGGACATGCTAGTTTTTGGTGGAAGGAATTGCAAAGAGACGGAAAAGAGGAAGGTGAAATGAAGATCACTAGATGGAAATTGATGGTGACTAAGTTGAAGGCTAAGTTCATTCCTACTAATTATGAACTTGCATTATTTAAGAGGTTTTGGAATCTAAAATAGAAGTATATGACTATACAAGATTATGAAGAGGAGTTCTACAAGTTAACTATTCAATTTGGTCATAGAGAATTGTCAAAGGAAAAGGTAGCATGGTATATTAATGGTTTGAGATTCAATCTTTAGGATGAGGTTGGTATGCTGAATATTTCTTTAGTGGAGGGTGCTTATTAGTATGCTTTGAGAGTAGAGGAGAAGCTAAATAGGAAGAATCAAGGTAGTTCCCAAGGAAAGGAGAAGTAGGATAGTTCAGCACAAGCTAAGAAAAAGGTAGAAGGTGAACCAAAACCTATTGAATAGAAAAGAAGGATAAGTAGAGGTGGGTTCAAAGGTAATTGTTTCAAGTGTGGCCAAGAAGGGCATAGATATTTTTAATGTCCAATTGGTAGGATAGCTATTGTTGTAAATGAGGTTGAAGTCTAGGATAGTTAGCCTAAGCAAGGAGAAAGTATTTTGGCTTGACGAGTACTAGTTGGTAAGAGGGCATTGGATTCTTATTAGATAACTAGTTTTTCCATGACTTGTTGTAAGTCTAGTGGTAAAGTTTGTAAGGTGATTATGGATGGTGATAGTACTAATAACCTTATTTCTAAGGAAATGGTTTAGAAACTTGGTTTGAAGAGAGTGAGACATCCTTATCCTTATAGGATCAGTTGGTTGCAAGGTGAACATGCTTTGGAAGTGAGGAGCAATGCCTTGTTGATTTCCAAATTGGGCAATATAAGGATCAAGTATTGTGTGATATTGTGGACATGAACAATTTTTATGCATTGCTTGGTAGACCTTGGTAGTATGATTGTAGGGTTGTGCATGATTATGTCAAGAATATGTTTAATGTTGAGAAAGGTGGTAGGAAGTTTTCCCTGATTCCTTTGCAAAATGAAGAGCTTAGTACGAGGAACTTGAGTATTAGCAGCCAAGTTGAGTTAGCAGATCTTGAGAAGGTGCGAGATTAGTATGGAAATTAGACCTGTAGCACACCTCAAATGAATGTGAAGAAGTAGAAGAAGAACAAGGGAAAGAGTGTAAAAGCTAAATATTTGGAGGATATGTATGTGAAGAACTAGTTTGGGATTTATGTGTTGAATCCCAGAAGATGTTCTTCCAGCTATTAGAACATCTTTTTGAACCTAGGGTGTCTGATGTAGGAGAATCCTAGGCTTTCTTACAATCCTTCATGTTGGAGTCGAGTTCCAGTGATTTTGGATCTTATCTTATTGCCAAACTATCTAATGGGTGTTGAGTTATTATAGCTCTAGTTGGTGCTAAGTTACTATAGCACTAGTCGGTGCTGAGTTACTGTAGCACTTGGTATCGAGTTACTGTAGCACTTAGTTGGTGTCGAGTTACTATAGCACTTAGTTGGTGCTAAGTTACTATAGCACTTAGTTGGTGCCAAGTTACTATAGCCCTTAGTTGGTGCTGAGTTACTATAGCACTTAGTGGGTGTCAAGTTTTCTTGTTTATGCCAAGTGTTAGCATTTTGGACATGATTTATGTATTTTTTTTGTGAGCTGACTTGTGAGAATTATTTTGACCACAACATTTATGATGAGATCTTACCTTGGGATGTATTCTCACCATTTTTGGGTTAGCTTTCCTATTTTGTATGTTCTATAATATTTTGTAAGTTGTTTTGGCAAGTATAAATAAGGGTCTTGTTGAGTCTTTTGGCAATTCAATTTTTGGGAAGAAGTAGATGCAAATTTTGAAGAGCTAGGGCTACAACTTGAGAACTAGTGAATCACTCGGTGGACCTATGGGTACAAGTGTGGATTATCTTGGTGTTCTTATCTAGTTCTATATCTGGGCTAGCTAGGATTGGATTTGTAAGTTGGATCTTGTGGATCTTATAGAACTAATTTTGTAATTGTTGTTTGTAGTTGGCCCTAACCTAGAAGGCCTTACAACTAGGCATATTGCATGTAATTAGTTTTATCTATGATTAGAAACTTTTGATTTGATACCAAATCTTGTATTATTGTTTCTTGTTGTTGTGTTTCTATTGTGTGGTTTTATTGTTGGGGGCTAGGACATCTCCTTTGGGGATTCTCCTGCCTTGCACTGCATCAATAGCCAAACTCATTGTAACCATAATTGGCTACACTTTACAACTACAATAGTGAAGACTTGTGGGTGTCATCCCCACCCCAATTTTACCTTCTCATTAGACGATTTTTGGGTAACAAATTTATTGTGTCATGTTATTTGTTTCATGCTATGGATGGAAATGTATAGTTAGCTATTTTAGTTTATATGCTAAATTATGAGATGTATGTGTGGTGTATGTTTTATGGTTTAAGTTTTGAAGTACTTATTCACCCCCTCCCTTATATTTTACTTTCCCATTGTTATTTCCAATAGTTCAAGCATCACACTCAAATCTATGGAATAAAAGACCAAATTAGGTTGAGATATTATGGCTAAAGTTCTCTAGAGGTCCATGATATCAAAATTTGTCCATTGTATCATTTTATTCTATTATTTTCTCATGGGACTTAATGTAAAAGTGTCATAATTGTGAGGGTGTGATATTAGGACACTATATTTTGCCCCTACTTTAGTGTGATAATCACTATGAGGGATTGGGGCACTAAAAATTAATAGAAGTAAGGAGAAAGTGATAAATGTATTAGGCATGATAAATGTAGTAGGTAGAAGCACATACTTGAAAATCTTACATGTAGTGGGGAGACAAAAAAATTATCCCCTTGATTGCCCCTAGTATTAATTTTTTATAGAACTAAAAAAATTACCAAACCAAAAATCATAAGAAATTTCCTTGATGAGAAGAATTCTTAATAAGCATTAGTCTAGTTGGAATAGAAAATTAATACATGGGATAATATGCCCCTTATTTTCTCCCTAGTAGGTGGGGAAAATTAGGAAGGAAATGGAGCTAGATGGTCTTATATTTTTCTTGCATTTTTTACATTTTTGCTCCTATTTTTACATATATAAAGGTCTTTAGGACCTAGGAAGGGTCATTATCACTATTTTATTTGAGGGATTTTAGCTGATTTTTGAGATATTCTAAGTGAAAAAGTTTCATAGCCAAGATTTTTAAGTGACCAAGATTGAGGAGTTAAGGTCTCCCATCTACAAGCATGGGAAACCCTAGACAAGATAGGTCATCCTTTGGCATGTATTTGTTTCAATTTTGTGCTATTTAATGTGCTTTAAGTTTGTCAATGCATGCATCCACTAGGTATATTGCACTAATAATGTTTGGATTAAAAAAAAATTCATTGGCATCCATAATGTGCACTGGTGTTTAGGGGTGCCCAATGTCAAAGTTTGGCTCAACATTGGTGTTCCACTTTTCTGCTAGTGTCTACTAGGATGTATGTGCTAACATCTAATGGTTATGCTACTAGTTGAGATCATTTCTATTGTACTTTAGTTAATTGGTGTATATTCTAATGAATTATCTTTATACTTTTATTGGGAATCCTTGACATATGAGAGCATACAAGAAGGAATGTGATGACCTTACTTGTGTAGAAAAGAGTCTACTATAAAGAGGTAGGGCCTAGTACATTTATACCCTACCAAAGATGAGATTACATGGGTGAGTGATAGTGGTTGTGATAAAGAGGTTACAATATAATTTCCTTCCATATCCCTACTAGTGATATGACCATCACTTTGGAGGATGTGTATCATGTCCTTCGTGTACCCATTTAAGGCACTCAAGTAGTGGTGCAAAAATTTTATACTATTTGAGAATTTTGGCATTACAACACTGGGTCATGGATTCAACATCTAATGACCACAAGCATGTCTATTTGAGATGGTTAAAGCAAGGAAATGTGGTTTTTCTATTTCTCTAATAGTGTTTTCATTGCAGCACTATGAGTGGCCAAGGATGGCCAAGGACCACATCTCCCTAGAGGATTGTTATCCTTGATTAGATATATGAAGGACAAAGGTAATCATTATGCATAGGGGTAGAATATGCTAGCTCACTTAAATTATGACTTGGGTCACTTCATCTACCATGAGTACTATAAATCATATTATTTACTATCCTTTAAGTGTATCCATTCAAGAACATAATGTATACATGACCATTATGAGTCCCATAGGGGATTTCAAAGATTCTACCTTGCACACATGTCTATCCAATATGATAAGAAGAGTTGAAAATTGGGAATTTTTAACACTAAAGGCTAGCTATAGATCAACTAGGTGATAGGGATATTATATGGTGATGATAATTATCAATTATTGTCTGGAGAGAAAATTAGCTTCTCTGTATGTAGAGAGATTAGTGGTTTTTGGGGAAACATGATTACATTATAGTGATATTTTTATCAAAGGCGTTATATATGTCAATTTAGGTGGGTACAAATTATTTTGGTGGTTGTGTTGATGTACATGAGGTCTACACATAATGTCATGATTTTATAAGACATATAATGAATGACCATCATGAACACCCTACCAAGTCTTGGTAGAGGATATGATGATTTTTCCCTAGCCTTGGATATATATGACATGGGGTTGAAATCTAGATTAACCCAATGGTGGATAGAGAGAGGTCTGACACTAATCTTCCCATTTGTGCAACACTTAGAGACCCAAGATTTTCTTTATATGATGGTGTAGGAGATTAGGTGCCTCCTACACAACTAAATGATGGAGAGAGATATAGTTCTCCATCTAGGGACAAGGGAGAGGATGAGGAGAAACTAAGATGATAGGCACAAGCGGATTAACCAAATCTTATAGCCCTTATCCAAACTCTAGTGATATCATATACATTGACACCCTTCTCAAGGCCAATGAAAGTAAGGCCTCTCATGCCACCAATATAGTAGATAAGCATACCTAATACCTCTATGATAAATGTTCCCCCTACAAATCCTAGTTGGCAAGGGATCTAGGTATAGAGTTATGATTTTGATGCAATAGTTGTAGATAATTTTATTTTTATCATGTATATATGTAAATGTATATATTTTTATATGTTTATATCATGATATTGATGCATCTCTTTTTATTTAAGGTTACAACAATATTTATAGAGTGGCTTAGTTTTGAGTATATAGTTTTAGAAGAGTTGGCACTAGCAATACCAATCTGGATTGAGTCTCTCTCAATACACAAGCCTCTTTGGATATTCAAACATCACACAATAAGTTTGAACCACTAGAAGGTCTTTAGAAAAAATATTGGGAGATGCAAGCCTCCATTTTACAAATGATTGTCATGATCTCCATCACCAAAGGTGACGGTGAGCACTTCTACACAAAGCTAGATATTTCTCTCAAAGAGAGAGAGGTGTAAGAAGAGGAATTAAAGATTCTCGTTGAGGAATTGTAGGAGTAGGTGGACAAGATCTAAAGAGTAGTGAATGTAGTACAAGCTATGGATGTGCAACACTTAGACCACCTCTAATATTTCCATCTTATGGAGGAGCTTGCAATAACCAAGAAGTGATATATAGAATACCATGTTTAGATAGTTGACCAAAGAGGAGAGATCAAAGGGCTATAGGGAACAAGTAGGTCTTCTTAAACTTTCTTGACATCTTTCAGACATGTTGTTCCAACTTAATCAGTACATGTCTGTACCAAAAACTTTGGAAAGCTCTATAAAACCTTGTATTTGAAAGACTCAATGAATTTTAATCTCTAAATAAAAACTTATAGCTTCCTAGTCATAGCATGCAACCATCTAGTAGATTATGAAAATGACTCTCAAATATAACAAGCAAGACCCTTGCAAGTGCACTATGAAATAAAAGATTCAATAAGATGGAAAGCAATGCATTTGAAAACATCCAAATATCTGCATGAATGTATACATGATAGAAAAATAGTAATCTAAGAAAAATGCAAGTAAAATCTAAGTTAACATGGATGAAAGATTACTATTCCATATTGATTTAGATAGCTAATCTAAGCTAGATACAATAAATAAAGAACAAACTAAGCTAAATGACAAAACAAAAGATCTCAAATTGTGCTCAAGAAATCAAATGAAAAAGTATCAGCATAACCCTAGCACAAATTGTGATCCTATATGAAAATATGAGGAGAAAGCCTCCTTCTAAAGAATTTGGGAATGAGCAATGGTCCAGAATAAGAGGAAAAATAATGAGAAATGGTGGAGATTGAATCTTGGTTGACCATATGCTAATGTCTTAGAGGCAAAAGAGAAGGCTACTATGAAGAGGAAAAACCAACAAGTGGTTGAGATTAAGAAGCAAAAACATTTTCAAAATTCAAATATTTCCTCATTCAAAAAGTCCTCTCAAGTGGTGAGATTTCTTTTATTCTAATTTTAGACAAAAAGGTTATTTTCATGTGTGCTCAAAATAAAGGAGCTTTATTATTTAATTAAAAGGGGACATGTTTTTTTAATTAAAAAATATGATGAAGTGGTCAAACTTTAGGATATAATCAAATAAATTATTATGTGATGATTTGATCAAATATTATGATTACTTAATTATGAAAATTTTGGTCTAATACATAATAAGGTCTACTATTTTAAATTGATTACTCATAAAGGGGGTTTATATTTTTGTAGACCAAAAATAGGTGATTACAATAGGGTCCTACTTATGGTATTTGTATACCATACCCATAGTTTTAGTAGAAATGTATAGATTGATTAATTTTTGCATATCTTGATATATAACATTTTTCCTTCCTATATACACGTATGAATAGAGGTCACACATTTTTGTGGTGATGTGATACATACATGGTATTGATGTGTATACACACACACATACATACATATATAGCTTTTCTCAACTCATGTATGTCTAGAAGTTATTTAAGTATTCTTATGAATGATCTTATATTCTATTATCTTTAGATGACATCACATGGTATACATTTTTGGATATGTTTTCATATGATGACATGTTTTGCATATGATATACTTATCATGTTTTACCTTAGATATACATGCACTTTTTTGCATTTCCACATATGTGTTGTAACTTAGGGTATTATGATAGTCACATCATACATACATACATATTTATAATATGCACATGATCACCATAACACATTTATAGATCTAAGTTCACGATTAGATGTCATGGGATCTATAGGTTTATTACATGAAACTTTTAGGCCTAATATCATTGTAGATGTATCACTTTCATACCTTCTTTTAGTAGGGTTTTGGTAATATGGTCTAACCCATAAGATCAAATTCCATAAATATAGGTGATAACTTATGGCCCTAGTGAATTGGAGCTAAATTTCCCTCTTCCACTAGGTTGCACATTATGTTTCTTTGATTTTTATAAAGATCAAGATCATATATCTTAAATGTTTGTGAAATAAAATATTGATATGCTTCCTAGAAAGTGACTTTTGATAAGCTTAGAGGTGTTAGAGTGTGTTAAAGAATCCGTCATCTAACATCTCTAGCTTGTGTAGAGTATTGACACAATTAGTTTAATTGACAATCAAAGGGAGATGTGAAAGGATGGTATTTCTAATTTATAGCATCATTTCTATAGACTATGATAGAAGGAGTGGTTCTTATAGTTGTAAAAATGCTAGTGTGATATACCCATAGAGCATGGGTTTACTAGGTATGCATGTCTCTACCCAAATTAGTCATAATTGTTTGCATTATTTGCTAAATGGTATTGTCAGAGGATTTTTTTAAACATTGGATTGAAAATAATAAGATGTAGATAAACAATGTTGGACATAAAAAATTTCAAGAAACTATTTTACCTACTTGTTTTGAAACGTGTTATATTATTAGAGATAATGGTGGAGACACCAAAATGAGAAAATATGTTATCCATGAGAAAATTATTATCATTTTGGAAGTAGTGGACCTTAAGAGTATTACTTCCACCCATTTACTAAAATAATTTATAGTTGTGATAATGAAGATGTGATCTTTTAAGGATAGTGAGGATATCTTCCCATTAATAGCTAGCCCCCAAGTCTAGAAGAGCCTAATGGCATTCAGAGATTATCTAAAGGTGAATATTGTAAGGATTATCTATTGGAGGTCAATAAGTACTAAAGGAGTGAAGAATTATGTGGTTGTTATATGGTTCTCCTTGATGGAAATCAATAGTATCCATAGAATTGATTGATCATAACTAAGTTGGTTCATTTTAATAGGTTAATTCATAAAGGAATAGATTTATTAGTAAAGGTAGAACTAGTAATGATTGGTGATTTTAGTAGAAAGGTTGAAGGTCTTAAAGAGAATTCACAACTAGTCACAAATGAAGTCAATATCAATATGTGATCACATTCAAAAATATGATACTACAAAGTGAATAGTAAGAGATGTCTACATAGGTATGAGTTGGATCAATACAAGAAAAAGGTACGAGGTTATATTGGGAAAGGTAACACATTTTGACCAATCCAAGATGTGGACTAGTAAACCTTGTTGAAGGCCAATAGGATAAAGAGTGAATTGTAATAAAACTTTAAGATATGTCAGAAATTTAAGATGAATGAATGGGAAGCTTAAAGTGTGAATGGATGGAGATTATTAATAGGATCAATTGTATAGGTTTAAGTAAATAGGTTATGTATTGGAACAAATTGTGTAAGAGAGATAATAAAAAATGTAAGAAGGGAAAGTAGTAAGCTAGTAGAGAAGCAAAGTAATTGAGTAGAGATCAAGACATTAAGCAGAGAAGAGCATTGTGTAGTGCTAGTAGATTAGAGAACTAATAGGATCTAATAGGAAAGGAATTAGATTTAGTTATTTCCTATAGTTACAACAAGAAAATCCCTGAATCAGGTGAAACCCAATAGGTTCTAGTTGCAAATCCCCTAATAAGGTAGACTCTCAAAAGGGTCTTCTAAATACTTTTGTAAGATAGATCTTAACAAATATATTTGTACTTATAATAAGGTAAAAAGTTACTCCTAATAGGGTGAACCCTTCAAAAGGCTATTTGTATGCTCTTTGTTGGAGTTTTAAAATGTTACGCTTCAAAATCCTAATGAGAATAGGATACATCTAGGGGTAGCTACTTCCCATCCACAACATACCCATTCAAACATTAGGGCCAACTATAAGGCTAGACCCTTCTACTTCACACTCTACAAAACCAAGGGGGTGTGCCTTAGATTCATTTATATGGTACTAGTGTTAAAACATACACTTGAATCTAACAAAGTAGATAAAAACCCCTGAATCTTCTATATTTATGCAAACATTCATGGACATAAAATAGCTAATAATAGGACACATGAATCTAATAAACTAGGTGAAGGTAACTCCTTTAGCTCTTTCAACATGAAAGGGAAAGGATTTGATAAATGATGTTGAATATCAGCATAAACTAGGTATGAACAATATAAACACGCATTCCCTAAATTGATTAGTCCCTTATCCATTGGGCATTAACTAAGTCAAAACATACACATGGATACCCAAAATATACTCATATTTTCAAATATTAGATCTATCTATCTACCTTGTAAATAGAAATTAATCTTCAAAATGAAACTCATGTTTATCATATCCTCCCACGATCCCTACAATTTTGTCAATCTATATCAAGAAATTTACTCAGGTCCTTGACCCAATAGCAAAGCATACAATGGCATACAACTTCAAAGCCAAGTTGCAACTGGACAGTATGCACCTCATGCATATATCAATAGAAAATTACAAACCCATGAAGATGGAGACAAATTTTGGACTAAAACTTTCAATGAGGCTTTCTTATTAATTTCCTTGAAATCAATACATCAAATGTATGCAAGACTCAGAATATACACAAAAGATGACTATATTAACTAGTTTCTTACAAGAAACTACAACATTTCTATTCATAACAAAGAGAAATGGTGGAATCATAGCTTTGGATTCAACCTTGTGGTATCACGGACAAACTACAACCAACGCTAGAAAAAGAGAAGAGAAGAGTCTAAATAGAAAAGAACAAATCCTGAATCAAATCAAATGTTGTCATTTCTCCACTTGGAAAACCTCCATCTATTGTTGAAGAACATCTCTCTACTCTCTCTTTGTAAGTGCAAGTTAGATATTTCTTTTACTACTAAAGAAAGCCTTCAAAAATATCTCCAAACTAATAAAGACATGTAACCTAAAAGAATGCTAGATCTGATATCAAACTAGGGCCAAAAATACTTGTCAAATGACTTCTAGAGGAAAAAGTAACTCTCAGAATCATTTTCCTTTCAAAATTTGGATCTAATAAACTTTAATGAGTGATCTCGAATTGATTTTAATGCTCAATGATGAATTCTACTCATTTGACTGAGAACAACCCTAATTTCACAAATCTTCTTATAACTCAAACTAGAGAATACTTATGCATTTTCTAACTTCATACTTCAAAATTTCATCGTCTTCTTGTTTCGATGGTATGTTGCATTACATATTTTCGATAAAAATGACCCTCTAGCATGCATTTGAAAATCCAAGCCCCATTTCATGCTTAGAGATTAAATGAAAAATTTTAAATATAAATCTTTGAAATCTTCAAATTTTTCATATAAGGCTTGCTTGTTCAAATTTTGGAAATAAAATATTATTTTTTCCAATTTCTTTTTTTTTTTTCCTTTTTTCTCTACGTCAACCCTCCTAGTTGACCACCATGTGGTAGCTCTTTGTTGGTTAGATTTTACATAGTTAATGCCACCTCATCATTTCCACTTGGACACCTTGCCATGTGTCACCTTAGTGTGCCTTCACAAGTTTTAACTCTAACTTTGGCTTAACCCCAGTGAACAAGTGCTTAACCCTACTTCATAGCTTCAAAACCTATCATCGCTAACTATAGTTTAGACTCACGAACATGCAAAAAAATCCTTTTTGCATGGTCAAAGAAACTTTCTTGACCTTAACATTTCATGCTCCAAAACCATGCTGGCAGTTAGCTAATCGAATCGTTCCCTTGCTGTGGTTAAGCCTAACTATGCAATTATCACTAGGAATAAGAATCTGTACCCCATGTGTCCCTAATGATGTAATCCTCTCCCTCTACTTCTTGGCTATATTTCTGATCAAAATTCCATTGACATTATGTGCTACATCACTGACAATTTTCATCCGCACATGGGGCCACTTGCATGAGTTTGTGCTTCCAAAAGCACTCGTGTCTTTAAGACACTTAAGAAGACTATGCTTAGGTACTTAAAATTTTTAAAAGGTCCACACATAGGTAATGTGGGATAATTGCTTCACCATTTCCTCTTCATAAAATGTCATCTAATGTGCCTAAACATCTATTCTCAAAGCTATTTTGTTTGGACTACCTATGGGGATGGCTTATCTAGTATCTATACTTTCCAATCTATGTCTTCGTTATGTGCATGGCCACTTCAATCATAAGGTCACTCAAGGGCACCACACGTAACAACTCCTATGCATATTTAAGTAATTGAAAACCCACCCATAGACATAGACACATCTCCATCTCTATAAAATGTCTCCTTTCCCATATCAACATTCATGGTAAGGAGGCCCAAAAAGGCATTCAATAGCAAAGGTGTCCCTAATAAATATGAATCTTGCCTTTGGAAATTGTGGAAGACATCTAAGATTTACCATTCAACAAATTTAAAAGCAATAAGTTGTAAGCCTATGGCTCCCATGCAGTCTCGCTCAAAGCTACATTCAAAATTAAGCCCCTAACGAACTATGTGGCCACTAGATTTTTTGGACATGATCTTTCATACAAGTGTTGTTACATCCACCATGCACCTTCAATTCAGCTTTGGTTTAGGCAACCCCATGGAGAGTAGCCTCTATAGATCATTGGTGTCATGAGAAGAAACATATCTAATATTGGCACCTTGGGTAATGTCTTTAACGAAAAAGGAGTTGAAACAATGTCAAACTAATCTCTTGTGTTCCCCCCTTTTTTGTGATGAAGATTTAGGAAAGAGGAAATCGATCTAGAGATCAAATGTTTTATGCTCACACTTTCCCTCTACCATTTCTCATTAAGGAATGAGACACAAATCCTCCCTTTATCAAAATTCAAAATGTATCAAATGATGGGGAGCTTGGAAAATTTTGACCATGTAGCCTTTTATATAGGGCACCATACAGTTGCATACATTAGTCAACTAGCCCACTTTACTGCCACTCTAGCTAGTTGGGGCCCTGGTGTAGTGCACATTCCTATATCCATGGATGGTTCAGAGAAGATGTATAAAGTTCTTTTTGTGTACCCACTTTCAATAATATTTGTTAACTTATCACCATAACTTGTGTTCTCTAAAATCAATGCATTAGCAATACCATTTTATTCTATATTTTGCAAAGTTAAGATTAACATCTCCAAGACAGCTTGACTATCTTCAATACAAGTTACTCCTTGGTTGACCAAAAATATAAAAACCAAAGGGTTCATACAGGATGGAATCTCCAAGGCACTTGACATTTTCAAGAAGTTTACTGCAAGCTTCTACAAGATCATAATAATTGCCTACTACACTACCTCTCTGAGGAAAAATTGAAATCAATTATAGTGATATTGATTCAAATGGGGCAAGAAATATGCAAGGATAACATTATGCTTTGAAACAACATGACAAAATCTTAAAAACCAATCTTGGTAACCAATTGATTCTCGAAGAGCAGCATTTCTCACCAAAGAGGAGAAAAATGAAATGTATAATGGATAGATGTTTCTCAGTCTCCTATCTAGAAAGTGAATTATATCTAGGGTTGCAATTGCACCTCCTATTGACTAACGCACAAATATAATGGGTTGTTCCTTTTCCTATTTCAACAAATTCTCCATCTCTTCATATACACCATGGCTTATCAATTTGATAGCATTTAGTTAGGCCCTGGAATGGATCTGGCTAAAAAAAAATTGAATTGAAACACCTAACTTTTTGAAATAGTCCACTAAGACTACTATACTGATTGGAAACAAAATTAATCATTAAATCAACCTTTAAAACTCATTTGTAACCTTTCCTACAAATTGCTAATTTCATGCCAAGGGGTCTTTTGACTAGCCATAAAGACTAATAGAAACACCTGACTCAGCCCTAAGATAAGATGTATTGATTCTTTGTTCTGCATTCTCTTATCATGGGGAATATCATCTCATGATGACTTTGGGATCAAAAGATATTGACCGTCAAATTTTCTTTCTTAGAACTGCCTACAAACATGTCAAAAAATAGTAAAATGCATTCGATTTTGGCTTCAACAGTAGGTAAAACTAACACTTGAGGGCTTGAAAACTGGGACATTAGTTTACTACCATGTAGAGAGTATAAATCTATTATTTTATCTCATGATGAATAATTGGGATAATTTTGAAAGCATGCAAAGTTAGGTACTCAGATTTGCAGAATTGGGAACACTGGCAAAAAAGTGATTTTCTCAAACAGAATGGACTTGGGAAAGTGTGCAGATAGATTTTTCAAGACTTGTAAACTGAGATACTTAAAGAATTTTTAATGTATAATATAGTGGTACAATCCATTTTATCTCACCTATCATGAATTCATAGTTATGACATCTCGAATAGGGTTACCAATCAATCTGCATTTCTTAACACCAATAAAACATCATAAATTGCATTTAGAATCATGTTTGAAAACTGATCAAATGGATCTATCATAAGCTCAAATCTTAAAAACATCAATTCTCTGACCCATAGGATGCAATACAAAAAGAATTTTCTCATTTTGGTTAATTGGGTCAAAATTATAACTAGTCAAATAGGGCCTTCCAAAATTCTAAACAATTTACATCAGCATGACAACAATAAACAACTGATTTTGAGGGATTCAAAAACATATCAAAATGACTCAAAATATAAAACATAGGTTCTTTGATATGTGTACTAAACACTTCCAAATCTATAAATAATGAAACATTACTGGGTGCGAGATATTCAAATGCAAACTAGAACTCCTTTTGGTTTTTGACACTTAGGCAAAAGAATGCAGAACTAGACATTACTCAATATGAAACTATGTTGAATGATTCAGAATGATAATTTATCTTCATGGGACACATACTAAATTCAAGGTGTTACAAACATTAAACACCTCTTAGGCCTCAAAAGGATAGTCTGGTACACATGCATTAAATACACTTATAAGGGGCTCAAAATGACTCAAAAGCTCAAAATGGTACTAAAATTGGGAATGCAATTTTGAGTCCTATCACTCTTAATTGGGTATTTCATTTATTATAGTAGTGAAATTAATGGCTAACATCCCTACCATAGATTTTTCCTTCTAACAAGGGTTTCATTGGTACCAAAATCACTATTTCATGTTTGGTATTTTGATATTGTTATGGTTTACATTCTAGTATTGGTCATATGTTTTTAAATATTTACAAGTTGGTAATTCAATTTTTCAAATCAATTTTTAAAGTTTTAAATTATCTGTATGTATTAATTCACCTCCCAATACTTAAGAATCCTAATAGGTTCATGGAGAAGTCTAAGCTCAAAGATTTTGTGTAGGAGCCCAAATTAGATTACTTTGTTACTAACACCAAAGGCACCTTTTGACAAAGGAAAAGGAATCTTGCTCCATTATTTTATATTATTACACCATATGAGCCAATTTTTGCACCAACTCTTTACATTCAATATATACGCCAGTAGATTTTGAATGATCTTCTTGAAGGGTGAGGGATATTTATTTCTTGGTTAAGAATCATAGAAAGAGACCTTTATATGACCTTTGATATAGAATATTTGATAAGATGTCATCCTAAAATCTTTATCTTGATATGAACATTATTGTTGATACTATCAAGAAATTTTTCAAGATATTTGTGAACCATTCTTCTAATTCCATATGATAAATAATGAGATCATATGAGGCTATCAAATCTGATACCACACGATCTTTCAGCACATATACCACAAAGTGGTAGGTATTGGCAATGATTTTAGAGTTGGACTAAGAAAGTCATGATTTTCATTATATTTACATGCCAATTTTATCTCATAGGAATGTAATTGATGGTGTAATAAGAGAAGATTATTTTTCTATGTACTTTTCCATGATATGGTTCACTATCAACTTAGATTCTCCATGTAGAAAAGGTTTATATAACCTCTACAACATTCACAGTCTAATAATTAAGGGTCTGTACTCTATAATGCCATTGTCCAATTAAACTCCAAATAAAAAGAGAGAGGAATGGGTTTCCCTTTGAGGGATATTAAAATGAATCCCACACTAGAACTATTTGACACCTATATCCATAGAAGTGCATGTCCAAAATAGGATCATGGTTGATGTTGTAGAGATTCTCATCAAGCAATTAGTCTAGCATGGGGAATGCATTGGAGGATGATGCTTTGGCTAATTGATCTACAACCATCTTCCCCTTGATCAATTCTATGCTACAAATTTGAGGTCAAGCTCACAAATATACATGATCTATTTATCTAGTCTCTCTAAGATATCAGCCTTAGAGAACAATTTTTTATAAGGTCATTGTTAGTTAAGACCTTCATTTCTACATGTATCAAATAATTCCTTAAATTTTGTGTTGTGAACATTAGAGCTAGATATTATTTGTTTGTAGTTGAGTAACAAGTCACATAATAAACTAAGATGTGACTAATATAGTATGCTTCCCTTTATGTTTATTCATCATCATCATCATATTGGGCCAAAAAATCTACCAAATAACTCAAATATGTTGAGATGTAAAGGAGAAAGGATGATCTTGTCAAATTGTAGTTAAGATGAGAGTATAGCCAAGTAGTATTTGATAGTGCTAAAGGTCACTTGATAGTCCTCATCCCATTTGAATTACACATATTTCTTCAAGAGCTAATTAAAGGAAATTTCCTAAAAAATAATTGGAATACAAACCTCCTTATGGCCTACATCTTGCCTTGTAAACTATGAAATTGAGAGATGTTCTTGAGAAAAGGCATGTTAACAATCACATCGATCGTGTTGATATCAACTTCTATCCCTCTTTGGGAGATGATAAATCTTGATATTTTTCTATAATCTAGGCCAAAAACCACACTTTTCATGACTTAGTCTCATCTTGTAAAGGAAAAGCCTCTCAAAGATAAGATTAAGATTATCAACATGGTCAATGAAAAGGATAGACTTGTACAAGATATCATTAATACAATCCTCTAGGATCTTATAGATGAAACCCTGAATATCAAAGCCATTGCTTATCTTTATTTGGCCCCAATAGTTTTTAGTCTTAAGGATACAACTACATATCAAAATTTACCCTAAGGGGTAGTAAAATAATTCCTATATTGGTCTTATGGATTCGTCCAAATCTAATTGTATTCTGAGAATTCATCCACAAAGGATAGGAGGGCAAGACATGTCATTGAATCAATGATTATGTCAATGTTAGGCAAAAAAAAGTCATCTTTTAAGGAATCCCCATTGAGATCATGCAAAATTATGCATATGCATATGCCCCCATCATGTTTGTTAAGGGTAAATTATTTGATACCCAAGGTGAAAAATCAATGGGACAAATAAATCCAGCTTTTAATAACATTTTTATCAATTTATTGATCATCAAAGTGATATTTATATTCTTCTTCACAATATTCTATTTCACTAGTTTGGTATCAACTACAATAGATTCACCAATACCTTTAATATCCTTGTATACCCAAGCAAAGACATCAGGGTATTATATTAAGAGGTTGGAATGTGCTTGAAATGTTAGAGTAAGGACTAATCTATTATTTCCTGATACAACCACTCAACTTATAGTACACAAGAGACAATTAAGCTCTTGTCACAAATCTCGAGGGGAATGTTGAATAAATTTCCAACAATCTCCCCCTCAGTGTTACTAGATGATCTGAGGATTTGAACCTATGACCAAGCTTTGATACCACTTGTTAGACTGGAGTTTTCATTGCACCAAAAGACTAATCTCTCAATGTTTAATACAACAACTCAACTTATAGTACACAAGAGGTGGTTAAGCTCTTCTCATGAATGCTAAGGGGAGCACTGAACAAAATTTCAACATGAATTCTTCCAATGATATATTTTCCAATTTTGATGGCTCTTATTGGAGGTTCTAAATATACATAGAGATCTATAGTATCCCTCTTTATAGACATTTTTATCTTCTAGGTGTGGTATCAGAGGATGTTAATCAATCTAGGAAAAAGGAGTCCCTTTACCCAAATCTTTGATACTTTCCTTTAAATAGGCTTTCATTTCCAAATAATAGGGAAATCTTCACTTATCATGATAAGATGTAAAATCATCATGGAAACCTAAGAATTATTCTAGAGCCTCATCGAAGGAAAATACATCTAATGGTACCATAGATGAACTCTTATCAAATTCGATGAGCTCTGAATAAACAAGTTTTAATGAGTCAAAATGATCATATTAAAATTGAACCAAGGTTTTTATTTATATTTTGAGTCTCTATTTTGTGTCATCTAAACTTAGGCTCTGCACAGACTATAATGCCTTCATGGATAGCAATACAACCTCTTCCATCATTACTACACCAAGAGACTAGGTTTTATCATTTTTTGTAGATGAATTGAAGTTCTTTCAAACTTAGTGGTTTGGTATAGGAGAGATGATCAATGTGATAATTATTTTTGGGCTTAATGGAAGCATAATCATGCTTTGTAACTACAATAAATAATATTGTCAGAGGTTTTAGGTTGATTGGCTTGACTTATTATTCTATAACATAGGTGTCAAAAAATTATAGGCTTCCTTATCTCCTAAACATGCATTGATCTCTGGACTAGGAAGAACTCTAATGGAATTGATAGGAAGGGATATTGTATAGTCACTTTCCTTGGCTCTACTTTAGGAGAATCAACCTTGGGAGGAGTCAAAACCTCTTTAAGCTTCTTTTTTGATGGAAGCCCTTCTTGGACATCCCTTGTATGAGGGATCAACAAAGAGATCATTGATACAATAGAATACAAAAAGGGTATATCGCTACTAAATAGAGGAGTTATTGAAGTTTGACCAATTACTTCCATTTGGAAAAAATGCACACTGTCAAGATTGACCTTGATAATAACCACTTGACTATCCACTACAAACTTAACTTAAAAGAGTAAAGTGGATGATATTGTTTGCAAAAGTGTCTTGAAGACTAACTGGAGATAGACTAATAGGCTTAGCTATCAAAGGTGATGTCATTGATGTCAATGCATATGAAGGAGCCAAGTTTAGTAGAGAGAAATGATTGGAAATGCACATTGATGTATGACTCTAGTTTATAAGGGTGATCAAAGAAGAGAAGTATGGACCTAGTAGAGACAATGATAAAGGTGATCCATTTAGAAAAAGCATGCTAAGTGAATTCTATGTTAGCATAAAGATTCCAAGTGGAAGGGAAAACAAATAGACTAGTGACTTGGTTTTTCTAAGTTAGCAAGTTGAGCATGAAGCAAGATACCCATGATTACCCAGTCATATGGAGGGTAAGAGTACACTCAACATCACATTTAATGTTGATAAGGGAATAGATTGAGGAACTATCAAAAGAATTTGAATTTGAATTCTTTCCAACAAGAGAAATCCAACAAGGACACATGACACCCATGACTCTTGTATGAACATATTACATCCAACGAGAGTAGGACACTAATGCAATGGGAAGTTGAGCTAATAGTAGGAGTGAGAATTCAAATTTTAAATTCATATAATAGGGATTCTAAATGAAGATTTCATAAAGTATAAAAGGAGGTAGAGTTTAAAGAGGAAAGGTATATTGCTAAGTGATTAGCCAAGAGCTAGAAGAGTTGAGCTAAGTGGAATCTAAAGGTGTGAAGGAGAGTAACAAGAGTGAATTCACCTTTGGAGAGTTATTATGTTGAGGAGAAGCTAGCAAGCTTGAATAGCACAAGTTTATCATTTTCAAGAGCAAGGAGAGCCAAACACACAAGTGATCAATGTGTAAAGTTGTAGAACCAAGAGAAGGGAGAGCATAGTTCCATATGGGTCAAGAGAATTGAAGAAGGATCTATTTCAAGCTAATTGTAGTAGTTATATGTTAGGTAATTATATATTGGTTACTAACATTTACAATAGTAAATACTATTGTAGGTGGACCCTAATGGGCTCTTTGTACAAATTCCCTAAAAGGGTCACACATCAACTTGTGTTCTAAAGTCATTTGACCAAGCTTCTCCTAATAGGGAAAGACTTTAAAAAGTCTTATCAAAATCCTTAATTAGGTGGCACCTAATAGTGTCTTTATAATCTTCTAATAGGGATAAGCTATTGATCGAGCACACTTCAAAAGAGTTCAAGCTTTGTGAGGATCAACTCACACACCATGGTTTTTAACCTATCTAGGTTTCTACAAGATAAATAATGTTTTATGTGTTATTTTTTTCATGTTATTTATTTTTGCATAATCCTAATCAGTTAAGTTCTAGATAGCAGAGATCTATAAGTAAGTGTGAAGTATGATTTAGATTTAAAAGTAGAAACTAGTGAGTATACTAATTCACCCTCCCCCTCCTCTTAGTTAAACTCACATATGATAGGACCAATAAATGCTATTAGATCCTAGGTCCTTAGGAGATAAGAGTTTGAAAGCTCAAGTAAAAGATGTTTAGCACTAAATTTTTTTAGGGAAAATTATAGCTCATGGTGTAGTGTTGTGGCCTCACAATGCACACCCCATTTTTTAGTCACAAAATGGGGACCCCCAGTTTTAAAATTCCCTATGAGGCATCTACTCTAAAGCCTTAGTCATTTTGGACACTCCTTGGGGTCTAGGTCAAACCCTAGCAATTTGATTTAATAAATGGGATCAAACATAATATCTAATGAGAATCAAGTACATCTAATATCAATGTTAAATTTCTAGAAAAAGTTGCAAAAACTCAAAAGAGTTGTATGCAAAACAAAAGTCATCATATTATTCAAAAATGTAAGAATATATAAAATGATGGAACAAAAGTTACCATAGTCATTAATTTAAAAAGTATATGTGGCTATAATAAAAATAATAATATTTAACTAAAACTATTCAAAACTAGGTGTTTATTTGCCCCAAATTGTCGAGGTCATAACTTTTGACCTAGAGCTCAGAATTGAAAATTGTTTACACCATTAGAAAGAAGAACTAAAATTATAATTTCAATCCCTAAAATAGAAAGCCTTTGGCTTTCTAGTTTTAGGGACTGATAAATGTTTCAACTTGAAATTTTGAGTAGAAGACCTCTAAAAAAACTAATTAAAAAGGCCTAGAAAAACATTTTAATATAATATTAAAAAATTTAAATATTTGATTGTTCTGGATAATCTAGATCACCTAGTATCTGACTAGGAAGGATCGGGTAGTCAAAGAGAAGAAAAATCAAGGAATAGACTTCACAATGTGTGATGATGTGCATAACACGAAGGTGTACAAGTATGCATAATACAAAGGTACAATGCATAATGTGAAAATGCATATATTATCATAGCATCTTCATTATGAGTAGCAATAGAGATCTCACCTAAGCTGGTAACCTTCACCTTCAAAGGAGTCGCATGTAAGCTTTGATTCATGAATTTACACCAAACATCAAAGATACAAAGGTTGGACACATGAACTAGAATAGGTTCCTCATCTTACGCAACTATTAATGACAAGATCCAACACATGTACTCTAGGAGTTTAGATAGAAGAAGTAGAACGAGTTCAAGTCTATGATAATGTTGGGCTCTAAAGAGGGTATAAGTCAACAAAAAGGGAAAAATAAGTACACAAAGGCATTCTTGAACCTCATCTGAGAAAAACCAAGAAACCATTTCCAAAACAAAGAACTTTTATTTTTTGGTGAATTGAGCACCTTGCACAATTCACTGAGGTGTGCAAGTGTGCAGGTGCACAATTTGAAGATTTGGCAAATGAATTTTCTCTTAAGGTGTGTAGGTGCATATCTAAAACATCTAGAGGCCTCGCAAGGTCCTAAACATTACCATGGCTTCCTCGTCTTCTATAGTACCTAAGATCACAGTGAAACTCATGAATTTCAAGTTCTAGGGAATGCCCAAAAAGTCACACTTCATGATTTCCACTGGGAAGTGAGGGTAAAGTATGAAGCTTTAGACTTATTAGCTCCTCAATAAATTAAATCTACTATACAAAATTTCAAAGAGAAACATCCACACATCATTTTGGTTGAAGGTCAGCAAGACCCAGATGATGGAAACTGGAAAATTGTGAAGTTAGAAAAAATTCAAACCCTGGAAAATTGTGAAGTTAAAAAAAATGGTAACTCTAGAAAATTGTGAAGTTGAAAAAAATCTAACACTAGAAACTTGTGAAATTGAAAAAAATTCTAACTCTGGAAAGTTGTGAAGTTAGAAAAAATCCTAACTCTGGAAAATTGTGAAGTTGGAAAAAATTCTAACTCTGGAAAATTGTGAAGTTGAGAAAAAATCTAACTCTAGAAAATTCTAAAGTTGAAAAAATTTGAACTCCAGAAAATTCTGAAGTTGAAAAAATTCTAACTCTAGAAAATTGTGAAGCCAGAAAAAATTCTAACTTTGGAAAATTGTGAAGTTAGAAAATTTTCTAACTCTGACAATTGTGAAGTTGAAAAAATTCTAACTCTAGAAATTTGTGAAGTTAGAAAATTTCTAACTCTAGAAAATTGTGAAGTTGAAAAAAATTATAGCATTGGGAAATTGACACTTAAAATAATTTTTCAATTTTTGGGTTTTGTCACCAAGGTGTGCAGGTGCACAAAAGTGCACTTTTCTTAGAGGTGCACCGACAGTTTTTGAAGAGGAAGTAGTGCATCGACAGTTAACTGCTAGTTGCTATTTTAGAGCATTCCATGCATTGGAAACAAATTTTGATGGTAGTTCAACTCCCAAAAATGCTTAGACAAGGCCAAGCTTCCATTTTTAGAGCCCCCAGATCATCTCATGGCTTCTATCTTCTTATCTTTTCATTATTTTATTATTTTAAGTCATGTATAGGATCATGCACCTATTCACTGATATAAACAAGGGTGAGACCTACTTAGCACTATTTAGAGAGTCAGTTTTTATATAATTAGATATGTTTTATTAGTTTTTTAGCATGTGTTTGCATTTCAAGAGCTCTCACTCTCAACACAAAAAGAGGAGATGATTTCTTATAAATACATGGATGTAATATGTACTCTAGACCATTATTTTGATGCAATAATATACACTATTATTGCGCTCATTCTAAGTGTAGTTATTCCTTCTAGAGTGTGTTATTTTTGTGAATTTATGTTCATGAATTACAATGGAGCCAATTGTTTTATTGTGCTACTGTGATTGTGAGATCTTTTAGTTATGGCATTTGTTAATGAATTTCGCTAATGTATTGAGTTGAAGAAAAGATCACCTATTTTTCTTGCATAGCGTCTTGCCTCACATGAGCACACTTTTTGTGGCCTTGCAATTTGATGAGAAGTGAAATGTCTTTTGGTTATTATTGAGTTCCCATTAATGATTGCATCAATGGAATTGAGGAAACATTGCTCCTATTTTCACTGGTTTCCTACCTAACCTTTTCAATGATTTAACTTGTAGACGTGTTGTTACTATGGTTTATGTTAGTTAGGAATTTCTCTTTCAAGTTATTTTCTTTAATATCTCATTACCGTATCTTTGTTTTTTTTTTTCTAACACTTGGTTAAAATAGAAATTCATATAGTTGCATCAATAAATTACATGCATCATAAAACCAAAAATACCAAAAATATATCTCTTTTGTGGTTACTTTTTGAAATAGCAAGCAAATCAAACATCTTATCCGAAATTGTTTTGAACCAGCAAAGGTGTCCTTATGAATATACATATTTATCTTCAATTGAGAAAATTGTAGTAGGTTGCAAGATTGCCTAGAACCTTGGAATTGATCCTAGATTAGCTTTTCAAGAGAGGATTTTGAAAGGATTCCTATCATTAAGCATCATGCAGGATGATAGCTCAATAGAAGTGGCACTAGAAGGAGGGCCACAAAACATTTGGACAACAAAAATAACTTGTCATTTAAAAATCTTGCAGTTTTCAAACATCCAAAAAAAAAAAATTGTCTATCACTATTAGAAGTTGTGCAGGTGTGCTCTTTGAAGGTGCACTTTTATGAGGTGTGCTTTTCTAGAATAAAAAAGTTCCTAGAACTCAATCACTGTTGTTGGCGCTCAAAATTGTAGCCCTAATTTTGGGCACCGCTGAGAAATTTAAGCCTTGTAAATGCTTTTAAGTGCACATGTACCCACTTGTACCTTTGAGCCCCAAGAGGTGTTTAATACTTCTAGCACCTTCCATCTAGTGTGTCCACTTGTTCCATGAAGTTAAGTTGAGATTTCCAATCATCTTGTGAAGTCTTGTTTTAAGCAATTGTCAAATCTGCAATTTTACCCTTAGTGTCAAACAGTGATAGGAGGTTGTGTTTGTCATCGAACATCTCGCACCTAGAAATGTTTCATGATTCACCACTTTAAAAGTGTCTAGTGTCCATATCCAAGAACCTATGTTTTAGATTTTGAGTCATTTAGAGTTCATTTGACTAGGTTTTGAATCCCTCAAAGTTGGTCAGTTATGATTTTCGTGCTTATGCAATTAGTTCAAAATTCAGGGAGGCCATGTTTGATGTGTTATAACTTTGACCCAGCTCAACAAAATGTAAAAATTCCTTTTGTGTTTTATTTTAGAGGTCAAAGACTTGTTATGTTTCAAGTTTCAACTTATGATGAATTCGTTTGATCAATTTTCAAATGCGATTTCAAACGCAATTTATAACTTTTTACTAGTGTCAGCATTTGCAAATTTTTTGGGACTCGTGTTCGTGATGTCATATCTCAAGATCTATGATTGCCTAGGTCAAATGGATTGTATCATTGTGTAGTACTCTAAAAATACTTCTAGTCTGTAAGTTTTTAAGTCATGATGAATCCATCTGCACACTTTTTTAGGTCAATTCCATTTGCAAAAAACCACTTTCTATCAGTGTTTCTAGTCTGCAAATTTTGAGTAGCCCACTTTGACTGTTCGCCATTTGCATCTAGTTATTCGTCATGAGCCCAAACCACAAATCCATATTGTCCTCATAACAAAGAACCAATGCCCCAGTTTTCGTGCACCCAAATGTCAGTTTGCCCAGTTTTCAAAGCCAAATTCGAACCCAATTTAGTGTTTTCTGACATGTTTACATGCAGGTAGTTTTGAAGGGTCAACTTTGAAAGTCAATATCTTTTGACTGAGAATTTTTCATGAGACGAGATTTGACAGGGTAAGAGTATGCAGAATAGAGAATCAGTGTGCCAATTTTTAGAGCCTGATCAAGTGTTCTGGTCAGTTTTTAAGGCCAGTTAATGGACCTCCTAATGCAAAATTGACAAGTTGCAAGAAAGTGATAAAACAAGTTATTAATGACAAAGAAGTGCTTGATTTTGAATCCAGTCAGTATCAAATGATGAGTAGATCAATTTGAGATGATCAGTTGTCGAAAATGAAAAAAAAATAGTCGGACCCTCTTTGGGGCTCGACTAATTTCATTAGATATATAAGGCATGATGAGGTTCTTAGGCATGGCACTGAAGAGAATGAGAAGGTTAACACATCCCTATATTTGGAGGAAGATAATATAGTGTTCATAAGAAATGTCATGAAGAGTTTTAAAATCTTTGAACAAACTCCCAATCTAGCAGGTATCAAAATGGAGTTAAGCAAGTTCATTGATTCTTTTTTTAGATAAAGAAAGTCATCTTAGAAATTTAACATGTTTTTTTTGGAGATCCTCATATGGGTACCTTGAGATTAGGATATCTTACCTTTTCTTCTCCAAAGAATAAACCCCAAAGAAATGAAGCTTATCTTCAATGAATCAAAAAAGTCACAAAGAGATTGCACATTATGCTCTGGCTCAATTTCAGACCAGAGTTGTTTCTTTTGAAGAACAAGTATCCATAATCAGGGAAAAGCTTGTAGAACTATATGAGGATGAACATCAATGGTGAAAATCTGCTTAGATGCTAAGTGGGATTGACCTAGATTCTAGAATTAGGAATTTTGATGACACATACAAGTTATCAAAGTGTGTTCAGATTGCTTGATTATACCTTGAGGATGATGATGTTGTTAATGTAGGAATATTTATTTTAAAAAAACTTCATTTTTGGTAATCAATAGCCATGATGAAGCATTGAATTTGGAATATAAAGTTTGTTATGCACGCATTTGGGACATGAAATGTAGATTGCTAGAAGTTGCACTACGCTATTATGAAATATCATAGATGGAGAAATACCAAATAAGGGACAAGCACATAGATGAGGAGGCACAACAACAAGCACTTAGTGTTGCTATGACATGTGAAATTCTTGCTGCTGCTAGTCCTCAACGTTCAAGGTTTTTGGCTACATTTTACAAGGATGAAAGACATTCCAACTTGAAGAGCTATCCAATTTTGCAGAAGGTAGATGAACCCTAATGTTGAGCAGATCCATGCAATGTGAAGAGGAAAAATCATGCTAAGAAGTGCCATATCAAAGCATATGCCAAGTGATGAAGAAGAGCTAGTTGGAGATTCACGCCAAGCAAATCAAGTCGCAATTCCATGGAGTAGTCAACACCATTAGCAGAGGATACCCGTGTGGTTAGCGGAGGCAACAAGGTAGCAAAATGTCCATAAAAAAGAGAACGCATGCCCACATGAGACATAAGAAAATCCATGCCATAAGAAAAGAAGCCACCCCACACGCAACATGAAGAAAATAAACTATTTAACAAAACAAAGCAAGGAAGCTTCATGCGCTAGGAGATAATGAACAACCCATGCATGAATGAAAGGAGCAGCATGCAGATTAAAGAAAAACTCACCATCACTCCACACAAGTAAGAAAAGGACTAGTAGGAGAAACGTTAAAGATAGATCGTTCACTCTATAGAGTTGCTCACAATCTGAATGGTAGACAAAGACATAGACTAGAGAGGCCTTTCAAGAGGTTATGCAATTGAAAGCAGTAGCACATCCAAATAATAAAGCATTGGAGATGCCAAGGTGTGAATGTCTACAAGTAGATCAAAGGTATGAACCCATATGCATGCATGCTATAGGAAGACTCATCATTGTTTATATGCACAATCAAGCACCACATCACTTGTCTTTGAGACAGTGGCTTTTATAAGCCAAGTGACCTCCCATGTGGCTCCCGTGTGCACTCAACGTGGAAGGCCATATTGGATGATGATGTTAGCATGACATATGGTGAAAATTGTAAATGAAAAAGAAAAAGGAATGATGTGGAAAATTTTGGAATTGGTTCACAAGATTGTGCCAACTGTCTAAATCTGACAGATAGTGCATTTCTGCAAAACAAAAGTGCTCACGGGATAAATAATGCGAGATTGCAAGATTGCAGAATTGTGACACGTGGCGATGGGTCCCATCACATGATGACATGGTGTTGAAAGATCAAAACTGTATGGATTCATCAGATCATGACACGTGTCATGATCTAATAGATGGCGCAATCCTGCATTTCAAAGTTGCAAGGTCATTAAATAAAGCGGGTAAGCAGGCAGGCAACAAGTGGCAAGCGAGCCCCGCTTAGATGGTGACATGGTAGATGTAGCTAGTGGGCCAATCAAAAGATGACATGTGGTGTTCATCGCAGCAGTTGACTAGTCAAAAACTAACATGTGGCACCAGTCAAACTTGGGTTGACCCAGAGTTTGAAGGAGGTGAAAAAATAAAATGATTTTTAAAAAGTTTTCCTTTTAAAATTGTTTTCAAAAAGTGATATGTTCAGCACTTTAAATGCAGAAAAGTTATTTTCTAAAGTATTAACTTTAGAATTTTTGAATTTTTGAAAATTTTCAAAGTTGCATGCTTAAGTCTTTTAGCAAGGGGGGACTGTGATTCTAGGGGTTTTTGGTAGGCGAATATAGCAATGTTATATATCATCGAAATTGTGAGAAGATGAACTTTCCGATTTCGAGGTCAATTTTTGCATAGAATGCCACTGGTTCAAGCTACAAGAGGATTTGTCTCAGGGTCCTATCTTGCAACTAAATTCAGGTATCAGAGTTCAGTTGTGATTTTTAGCAAGGTAATGACTTGAATATTCATTAAAAACAAGGAAAAGGCAATTGGGGTCGAGTTTGTTCGCATTCAAATCAGCTGAACCTCAATTTCACCAGCATTTTCATGGCAGATCAGATATTTTGATGACTCAACAAGTTTTCATCATTTCAACAAAGATATTTTTTGATCAATAACAAAAAAATGATGAAATCAAATCAAACCAAAGAGGTAGAAAGATGAAAGAGGTGATTCAGTTACAAGAGATGGAATTCCAAGTGGACACATGTCATCTTCAGATCAGATCTGGGAATTCATCTTGATCTATATCTTTCTTTCTTTCATCCATTGTAGGGATTCCATTTTTTGTTATTGTGAGACCATTTTTGGTAGGAATTTTTTAGTTATTCTGTGAGACCACTTCTTTGGATCCACAACTGTGATTGCACCTTCATTCTTCAGCATATTCTCTCTTGTATGAACAGCATTAGAAATGTTAATATAGATAGTTTAGATCTATTTGGTATTTTCATGTTTTCATTTTAATGTATATGACTGTATAATTTCAAGGAAATAATACAAACGACAGTAGATGATTGAGTTTTAGTTGAATCTTGTCTCCATTCTCAGTGAGTTGTAATATTTTATGACCTTTGAACAAAGAGCCTAGGTCATAGTTGTAGTCCCTTAAGGTTGTATGTTGTTTCATTGTTGCTGATAATTCAAGGAATTGTGTAAATGTTTCATAGAAATCAACAGTGTTACAGATTTGTTAAGGAGGATATCAGGTAAGAATGAGATTTAAACTAAACATAGATATCTATTTACAAGTTGAATAGATAGATCGGATATCTAAAGATACACATATGTCTTAGATATTCATATTTATGTTTTTGATTCATAGGTTTGCCCAATGGTTAAGGCACTGATCAGTTGCAAGATCATTAGGTCTTATTGCTGCATATATGAGGGTTTGCTGAAATCAACATTATTAATCAAACATTCTTTCCCTTTCATGTTGAAGGACCCAAATGTTTAACCCTCACTCAACTTTTGAGATTCATAGATCTACATTTAGCTACTGTAGATTGATGTTATTTCATGAGTTATTAGGAGAAATAAGGGTAAAATTTGCTAAATAGATTCAAGGATATGTTTTTGCACTAGTACGATATCATTTGAATTTGAGGTCTACTCGCCTAGGTTTAGCAGAGCTTGAAATAGAAGAAGGGTCATGCCTTATAGTTGGCCTGGTGTCTGAAATGATGTGTTGATTATGGGAGTTAGCTGCCACTAGATATGTCATATTCTCATGGGGATAATTGAAAACTTGCCAGCATTTTCAAAAACCAACAACTGTCACAAGCCTCACAGTGGTAAAGGGAAACCAAGAATTCTACTACTCCCATTTCAAACTTCATCATCTTCCTCACTTCCATTCAAAGTTACCTCCATCTACTATTCCACCTAACGCTACATCCATGGCTTTCTTCAATGCCCAAAGTTCACCTTTGAACCTAACTGGTCCATTACATGACTTGCCCAAAAATCCTGAAAATTTTTTCCCACGGTTCATCTATGGAGAATCATGAATAGTAAAATACCATATTAAAACTTTCAAGGAAATTTCTAATCAAAACTAGATTCAGCATATGGATGTGGTCTATCATATTTTCCCTTACGGTTTGGAAGAAATGGCATTTAGTTGGTACCTTAATTTTCCACCAAAATCAATAATGGTTGGAACTCTTTTGAGAGCATGTTTTTGGAACAATTCAACATATATATTGATCCAGCTATCGTACATCATTAGTTCATCTCAATTAAGAGGGATGCCCACAAGACTATTTCACAGTTTAATCATCGCTTCTATAGGATGTATCAAAGAATGGAGTTTCCTTACATTTTACCACAAGAGGTTGTCATCCAAATCTATTTGGGAATAATAGATTCATCAACTTCTATTTTTCTAAGAAAGCTCCCACCTAGAGACATTGATACCACTGAAAAAGTCTTCAAAAAGGCTATTACATTCACAAAGCAAGTTACTGCTACTCCAATGCCAACAATTACATATTCAAGATATGAGCACCAAAAGATTGTATTCTTTGAGCAAAAGACTTCTCCACCTACTACTTAAGAACAATATGGCTAGTGAGGTTAAGGCCATAAAGAAGATGATGTCTCTTTTATCCAATAAACTCATCAAAATAAAGTTGAATTCCTCAAGAAACCAAGAAAATCATCCAAGACAACTTACTGCCCAAAACAATTATTCTCAAAATCAAAGTAGAAATTTTGGCCCCTATGGTAACATCAATAATGAGAATAATGGTATTATAGGTATGAGTCCAAGTGAAAATGGATATGGGTACAAAGATGGTTCAAATCAACCTCCCCAAATCATGGAGGAACAATGTTTGTAATTTAGTGCAATGGTGTTTGAATCATATGATAAATCTATAGGAGGACAAAATGGTGAAGTTGACCAAGAGGAGTTTGTGTTCCCATTCAATGAGAGAAAGAGCATGGACCCTCTAGAATACCTATTTGTTGTAGCAATAATATGAACACACAAAGTTTGAAAAGTAGAGAATATTCTCTAATGGATGATGTATCTCTATGGTTGCATCCTACTCCTCCAGATATGTAGGTCTGTAACATTCCAATGCATGATGAGGCTCCAATCAACATTATCCTAACAGTTTAGAAGGAATTACATGTAAAGGATGAGGTTTTCAAAGATTTTATGGATAACATAATAAGAAATTTGAAGTATCTTGGAGAAGATCATAATCCTTTTTCTTTCTAACTATTGTCACCTCCATCAAAGGTTTCATTTAGAGTTGGAACGTGCTAATTGCCAAGATACAATATTTAATGTGTTAGTGCAGACAAATCAACCTATTGAAATTGTCAAAAGCAATGAAATTGTTTCAATTTTTTTGTGTTCCAATAAGTGTGGATATCCCACTAAATTTTGAGGACATACAAAATTTTGAAGTTCCAAAACTCCATGGAGTTGTAACAATTCTGAAAGTTGTAAAAAGTGATGAAAATGCATAAGATTTTGAGGTTGTTGAGATTTCTAAATCAAGAAGTCGTCAAGACAAAGATACCAATGCTTTCTACTATGATATTGATTCCCCATTGGATAATGATAAGATGCCTCCCTCAAAAAAAGACATGTCATTAGAAGATATGGATGGAATTCTTAATTTGGTTTAAAGGTTGACTGAGGAAATATCTATTTGTGGGTATTCTACACATATATCTGACCATGCAATAACTGAGTCATGTAGAATCCATCCATTTTGGTTCTATTTAGAAGTAAGTTGTCCTAATTTCTTGTTAGCTTAGGAGATCACAATGGAGGGTAAGTATGTTTTTGAACATGATTCTTTGGGATATGAGGGAGAAAACACCTTGATTAGTGATATTAATAAACCTTGTAATTCTAAAGGTAGGCTAATGATTGAGTTTTCTAGTACCAAGGATCCTAAAGGTGATAATGCATGGTTTAAGGATAATGGTGGTGATAATGAGGACCATAAAAAAAATGTTCTATCTTTCAGGTCATGTTCTGATAGCTATATTACATCATCAATGCTAGTGTTTCCATGTGTGTCTGGAGTTGTGTACCATGAGATAAGACCACCTAAAAGAAAAATTACAATGTGTGAGGGTACCACTATGGTAGGGGACTTGCTAGATCATGTAATATATTGTCATTATCCCTTCAGTTTGATGATTTTCAATTTGAATATGATGCTTAAGGTATGAGAATTTTTTTATTTATTAAACTTGGCCATGGATATTTACCACAACTTTTGATTTTGTGTGGTTTGTACCTAGAATTTGAACCAAGATATTTTATTTTTCTGAGTACAAAAAAAAGTCAACATTTTTAATAACTATATGGGTTGGATCATTACTATTACACATAATGAGAAATCTATTGACAACCACCCCACATTCTTATTATTTAGGGTTTTTTGTATAGAAGTTTTTTGTTTATTTTTATGTAGTCTTTTTAATATTTTTAGTTAGTTGTTAGTTTTCTCTGTCTTGAATCTACTTTGTTTGGGTTTTTCATTATTTTGTTTCTTTTTCTATTTTAGTCTTTGAGTTAGGGAGTCATTTTGTTTTGTCAGGGTTGTTCCCAACATGTGGTCCATCCCAACTGGTCTCAATTTTTGGAAGAGGTATTTCTTTGTCATAGCATTCAAATGATTTAGTTTCTTGTGCCAACTAAAAATAGGTATTTCTTGTAATTGTAGAGGACTTCTAGTTTTAAAATCAGAATTCTAAATTCATAGCTCTCAACAATTTACAAATTAAAATTTTGATTATCTATGTATTTTTCTTGAATCTAGGTTGACAGTAGCGAGGGATAATTTAAAACTTACTGGTTTAGACAAAGGGTCTCTTCAAATAATTGCTAGGATTACTATTTGGCATGTGATTTTCCTAAAAGTTCATCAAAAGAGGAATGCAAGAGTTATCAACTAAGGTACAAATCTAGAAAACAACACCAATGCATTGGCCACATATTCTAAGCATGATCAGGTTAGAAAAGAAAAAAAAATAACACAAAGGTGTTACATCTAAAGATTCCAGATGATTGTAAAAGGTAATCAAATATATATAGATATGCACTCCAAAATAGCTATCTTATTCAATGAAAATACTCCAAGGAAGAATCAAGTGGAAACACATGAGCTCTGTAAAGCAAGTTAAAGAAGATTACCAAAGACTCAAAAGGAAATAATGTTGTAAACACAATAGGGAAAGTAAACTCTGAGAGGGGTGGTGAATCAATCCTTCAAAACTTCAACCATCAAAATATTCATCACACATCTATGTCATATTTTTCATGTAAATCGAAACACCATACTAAACATATTCATTCATAGCATGAAAGCAAATAAACATTCACCACATATGACACAAGATATTTGGTTACCCAAAAACCCTCCAATGAGAAGGTAAAACTTGGGTGGAGATGACACCCACAAATCTTCACTACTATAGTTGTAAAGTGTATCCAATGAAGGTTACAATGTTTGATCATAAACTATGATCTACCCTATGAAAGGTCTACCCTATTAAAGGCTTACAAAGATTGTTAGATCTTACCTTATTAAAGGATTTCAACACCTTATTAGAAGTGTGCTTGGTTAAAGGACTTCAACTGACAATGAAGTAAGCACCATGTTAAAGGATTTAAAAAATCCTGTTAGGACTACTTGGTTAAGAGATTTTACTGATTCACCTATTGGAATGTTTTGGCCTTTATCCTTTCATTAGCATCTCTACTAGATATTAGATCACATCTTTCCTGCTATGTACTTGATCCTCCCTATTTAGATGTATCACTTCTATCCTCTCTCTTCTTTCTTCTATTCTCTCTAACTAATTCTTTAATTCATGTCTCTATCACAACTCCTTAGTCACCATGAATGCTCTGTCTATGCATGCAAACTTCTTTCTTTTCTCCTTAAACTCTTTAGGTTTTTTCCTCCTTAAGATGACCTACGTGACCTAAGGTTAGGTAGGAATCAATTATTGTGATTTACCCATTTTTCTACTTCAAAAATCCCTCAATACCTCAATTTGATTAGTTATATGTACTACATAGGGATTCTCAATATATATTCATTCTTATCATCTAAAATTGAAAAATAATCCTTAAGTCAGCCCAGAAATGGTTTATATAGAATTTTGAGCCATTACAAACAACTATGTGCAAAATTTTTTACTCGACACTTAAAGCCTTTGATGCTTGGCATCCACTATATCTTCAATGTTCTAACATGGCCTCTAAATGACTTAGAATCCATTGTTCACTCAACATCTATATCACTCAGCATATACTAGTTTGCTCATCACTGGAGTGACTCGGCATTAACAGTCTTCTCAACACATGCTAGTGCTTGGCACATACTATATATCTTACTTGGGATGCATTATCTAAAAACTTATGCTTAGCATACACTACTTACTTGGCATGCACTAAGTACTATTAAGTAATGACTTTAAGAATATTGTCACTCATATGTCAAACCAAAATGAGATCAACAAAGAATTGATAGCTTGCCAAGAGCCCTCAGAATGGATTCTTTCATCTAGTCAGATAGTGATGCATAAACAAGTTCATGAGGATTCCTTATGAATGGACCAGTTGAGATAAAGCTTTTCTCCAAGTTTTTATATGCTCATGATAGAATACACCTCGATATGTCAAAGGAAATTGATACACTAAATAAATACTGAGCCAAAAAAATTGAAATTCTGAAGTTTTGACTTCCAAATAATTGAAAATTGCTCGAGATATTTGAAATCTAGTTGTCACTTGACACATGTTAGAAGAAAGCTTGCTGATGAAGAAATTCCTTTGTCATTTCTTCCTTTTTGTTGGGGTTATTTTTTGTGGCCTCACAATGCATGCCCCATTTTTTAGTCAATAAATAGGGACCCCCTAGTTTTAAAATTCCCTATGAGACATCTAGTCTAAAGCCTCAATCATTTTGGACCCTCCTCATGGTCTAGGTCAAACACTAGTAATTTGATTTAAGAAATGGGCTAAAACACAATATCTAGTGAGAATCAAGTACCTATGATATCAATGTTCAATTTCTAGAAAAACTTGTAAAAACTTGAAAGAGTTGTATGCAAACCAAAAGCCATCATATTATTCAAAAATGTAAGAATATATACAATGATGGGACATAAAAATTCACCACAACCATGAATTCAAAAAGTATATGTGGCTATAATAAAAATAACGATATTTAACTAAAACTATTCAAAACTAGGTGTTTATTTAGCCCAACTTGTCGAGGTCATAACTTTTGACCTAGAGCTTGGAATTCAAAATCATTTACACCATTAGAAGGAAGAACTAAAAATGTAATTTCAATCCCTAAAATAGCGAGCCTTTTGCTTCCCAATTTTAGGGACTGATGAAAGTTTCAACTTAAAATTTTGAGCAGAAGACCTCTAAAAGAGCCAATTAAAAAGTCCTACAAAAGATTTTTTTTTTAATATGAAAAATTTCTAAACATTTGATCATTTTGGACAATCTGGATCACCTAGTCTCTAACCGGGAAGGATCAATCAGTTAAAGAGAAGAAAAATCAAGGAATAGACTTCACAGTAAATGAAAATGTGCATAACACAAAGGTGCACAAGTGTGCATAACACGAAGGTGCGATGTATAACACACAAGTGTGCAGATTATCATAGCATCCTCATTATGAGCAGCAATAGAAATCTCACCTAAGTTGGTAACCTTCACTTAAAAGGAGTCACATGTGAGTTTTGATTCATGAATTTACACCAAAGATCAAAGATACAGAGGTTGGACACATGAACTAAAATAGGTTCCCTATCATATGCAACTATTAATAACAAGATTCAATACATGTACTTTGGGAGTTCAGATAGAAGAAATAGGAGTTTAAGTCTATGAAAAATGTTGGGATATAAAGAGAGTATAAGTCATCAAAAAGGGTAAAATAAGTACACAAGGGTGCTCCTAGACCTTTATTTTCTGGTGAATTGAGCACCTTGCACAATTCCCTAAAGGTGTGCAAGTGCGGAATTTGAAGATTTGACAAATGAATTATCTCTTAAGGTGCACAAGTGCACATATCTAAAACATCTAAAGGCCCCCTAAGGTCTTGAACATTACCATGGCTTCCTTGTCTTCTATAGCAACTAAGATCACACTCAAACCCATGAATTTCAACTTCCAAAGAATGCCTAAGGAGTTACACTTCATGATTTCTATAGGGAAGTAAGGCTAAAGTATGAAGCTTTAGACTTATTAGCTCCTCAATAAATCACCTCTTCTATCCAAAATTTCAAAGGGAAACATTCACATGTCATTATGGTTGAAGGTCAACAAGACCCAATTGATGGAAATTAGAAAATTGTGAAGTTAGAAAAAAATTAACTCTGGAAAATTGTGAAGTTAAAAAAATTCTAACTCTGCAAAATTGTGAAGTTAAAAAAATTCTAACTTTGAAAATTTGTGAAGTTGGAAAAAATTCAAACTTTGGGAAATTGTGAAGTTAAAAAAAAAGTCTAACTATGAAAAATTATGAAGTTAGAAAAAATTCTAACTCTAGAAAATTGTGGAGTTAGAAAAAAACTCTAACTTTGGAATATTGTGAAGTTGAAAAAAATTCAAAAAAATTCTAACTCTAGAAAATTGTGAAGTCAGAAAAAAAATCTAAATCTGAAAAATTATGAAGTTAGAAAAATTCTAACTTTGAAAAATTGTGAAGTTAGAAAAAATTCTAACTCTAGAGAATTGTGAAGTTGAAAAAAACATAACTCTGGAAAATTGTGAAGTTAGAAAAAATTCTAACTTTGAAAAATAGTGAAGTTGAAAAAATTCTAACTCTAGAAAATTGTCAAGTTAGAAAAAATTCTAACTCTAAAAATTGTGAAGTTGAAACATCTTTCAGTTATTACTAAGCTCTAACTGACAATTGCATCAGTGGAATTGAGGAAGCATTGCTCCTATTTTTATTAGTTTCCTACCCGATCTTTTCAATGATTTAACTCACAGACATGTTACCATGGTTTATGTTGGTTAGGAATTTCTCTTTCGAGTTATTTGATTTAATATCTCATTACCCTATCTTTGTTATTTGTTTTTCTAATACTTTTAAAATAAGAATTCATATAGTTGCATCAATAAATTACATTCATCATAAAATAGAAAATACCAAAAATATATCTCTTTTGTAATTACTTTTCGAAATAGCAAGTAGATCAAACATGTTATCTGAAATTGGTTCAAACTAACAAAGGTCTCCTCATGAACATACACATTTATCTTCAACTGAGTAGATTCTAGTAGGTCACAAGATCATCCATAACCTTTGAGTTGATCCTATATTAAATTTTCAAGAGAGGAGTTCAAAAGGATTTATATCATTAAGCATCATGCAAAATGACAACTCAACATGTAGGAAGATGCATTTACATTTGAAGAATTCTTGAGATTCTTATTGGACCCAAGTAGAGGTCAAATATGTTAAACCAACTAGTCAACTTAATGTAGTGGTATGAACATTGCACCAAAACTCTGAGGTGCTAGTGAAGGTTTCTCACTAGGATCATAACATCCCACCACACTCCTTAGTCTAGAATCTAGACTGGATGTGTGCCCATATGATGGGCCCTCCCTTAGACATATGAGCACCGAACAAACACTATAATACCAGTGTTTCCACTCACTCTGAGACTTGAACCTAGTGGAGGCTCTGATACCACATGGTATGAACCATTGCACCAAAACCCCAAGGTGCTTGTGAAGGCTACCCACTAGGATCATAACATCTAGACTAATAAAAAGAGAAGGAGATAGATAGCCACAATGGATGCTCTAGCAAGTACCCTATCCTACTCTAAGTGCAAAGATGTAGAGGAGTTGGGGACAACATACAAGATGTAGGAAAAGTTGAAAGTCATTTATGGTGGTGACAAGTATGTCATGAGGGATAAATTTAAAATTTTGAGAGGAAATTTAATGACATAAGGATGCAAGAAGGAAAAAATATTGAAGCCTATGGCAATGTCATATCCCCATTTGAAGATAGAATTTTACTAATAATTAGATAATACAATGTTATTAAATAAATAATAAAGTTATATTAAAATAATACTAAACTATAAACCAAGGAAATAATTATTATTTAATCTATATTATAAATAAAATAATATTTAGTATGATATTTTAAATAATTAAAATAAAATAAAAATTCAATGAGTAAAAAAAAGAAATAAATAAAATTAAATACAAGAGACAATATTGTAGAAAGTATGTTAACTTTCTAAATAGAATTTAATAATAAAGAAAAAAAACACACATAAGTAAGTAAATAATATAACATAGAATAATTTAAATTAACTAAATCTAATGAAAATTCAAGAGATGTTTAACAAATAAACATGACTTCTTAAAATTAAGATATAAAAGGGAGGAGAGTTTATTTTAGAGAAGGGAGAAAAGGAAGGGAAGGGAAGAGGAGTTCAAAAGGAAAAATGGAAGAGAAAAGTAATATGAAGAAAATAAAGAAGTGAGTTTATGAAAAGGTATCAATGATACTGAAAGGATGTGAAGCTTTGAAAAGGTCATAATTATGAATAGTTTTGACTCTTCAAAAACATTTTAATTATAAAGTACTAGGACTTTTTCAAAATATTTTAGTTATGAAGGGTTGAGACTTTTCGAAGGGATTATAATTATGAAGTGTTGTGAATTTTCAAAAGATTTGTATTATGTAAAGGTGCGACTCTTGGAAAAGAAGAAGGTAAGAAAGGTATGTTTATGAATTATATTTTAATTATGTTTATGAATTTATTTATGAGCAATACTTGTGGATAATATTGTGTTAGCTCATGGGGTTAACACCATGGATATTAATGAGACTTGAAGCATGCGAGATATTAAGATCTCCATTATCTACCATGGTTAAGAATCAAGTAATAATACATTAATCTATTAGGAGAATTATAAGACTTAAAGCATGGGGGTAGCAAGGTATTAACACCTTGAACCGACCACCATGGCTGAGAATTCTCCATGCTACCAGAATATTTTAATGTTGTCAAACATATGCATATGTTGTTGGCCTTAGATAGAGCATTTCTGTCCAAGAAGAATCTTAAGGGGTGCACTCCCGAGATGATGGAGAAGTAGCTATGAGCTATGGAGCTCGATCTAGAGACATCCTTAAAATTGGGATTAATTTAGACGGTAGAATAATATAGTTAATTTTATTATTGTGATTCTAACATTTATTTTGCAAGTATTACTTGTCACCACTATAATGTACCCACTAATAGGGTTAGTTAGGGACAAGTAATACCTTCAAAATAAATGTTAGAATCACATTAATAAAATTAACTATATTATTCTACCCTCTAAATTAATCTCAATCTTAAGGATGTCTCTAGATCAAGTTCCATAGCTCGTAGCTACTTCATTGTCATCTCGGGAGTGCACCCCTTAAGATTCTTCTTGGATGGGCATCCTCTATCCAAGGCCAATGACATATGTATATATTTGACAACATCAAAATATTCTGGCAACATGGAGAATTCTCGACCATAGTGGTCAATTCAAGGTGTTAATAATACCTTTCTACCCCCATGCTTCGAGTCTTATAATTATCCTAATAGATTAATGTATTATTACTTGATTCTCAGTCATAGTGGACAATGGAGATCTTAATATCTCACATGCTCCATGCTTCAAGTCTCATTAATATCCATGGTGTTAACCTCATGAGCTAACACAATATTATCTACAAGTATTGTTCATAAATAAATTCATAAACATAATTAAAAGATAATTCATAAACATACCTTTCTTACCTTCTTCTTTTCCAAGAGTTGCACTCTTTTATAATACAAATCCTTTGAAAAGTCACACTACTTCATAGTTATAATCCTTTTGAAAAATTGCAACCCTTCATAAATAAAATCCTTTGGAAAAGTCCTAGTACTTTATAATTAAAATATTTTTTAAGAGTCACAACTATTCATAATTATGACCCTTTCAAAGATTCGCATCCTTTCAGTATCATTGATAAATTTTCATAAGCTCACTTCCTTATTTTCTTCATATTACTTTCCTCTTCCATTTTTCCTTTTGAACTCCTCTCCTCTTCTCTTCCTTTTCTCCCTTCTCTAAAATAAACTCTCCTTCCTTTTATATCTTAATTTTAAGGAGTCCTGCCTATTTGTTAAACATCTCTTGAATTTTTATTAGATTTAGTTAATTTAAATTATTCTATGTTATATTATTTATTTACTTACTTATATGTGTTTATTTTATTTATTATTAAATTCTATTTAGAAAGTTAACATACTTTCTACAATATTGTCTCTTGTATTTAATTTTATTTCTTTCTTTCTTTACTCATTGAAATTTTATTATTTTTTTAATTATTTAAAATATCATACTAAATATTATTTTATTAATAATATAGATTAAATAATTATTATTTCCTTGGTTTATAATTTAGTATTATTTTGATATAAATTTATTATTTATTTAATAACATTGTATTATCTAATTATTAATAAAATTTTGTCTTAAAATGGGGATATGGCAATCCGCCCTTCTTCAAATTGTTTGTCCTCAAGCAATTAGATAATTTTTTCTATTGTGTTGAAATAATTTATTTTTTTTTAGTCCAAATTCTTAGGTTACTATTATGGATATTTTTGAATCCTTTCTAATAGTCATTAACTTTCTACATTAGTCTTTTATATAAATTATTTTTCTAGATCTTCTTTAAGCCTATAGGATGGAAAGATCATGCTCTGATACAACTCTAATGTCCCCACTAATTTGGTTAGTTAGGGACAAGTAATACCTGCAAAATAAATGTTAGAATCATAATAATAAAATTAACTATATTATTCTACCCTCTAAATTAACCCCAATCTTAAGGACATCTCTAGATCAAGTTCCATAGCTCATAGCTACTTCGTCATCATCCCGAGAGTGCACCCCTTAAGATTCTTCTTGGACCGGAATCCCCTATCCAAGGCCATATGAAGAATTCTCGGCCATGGTGATTGGTTCAAGGTGTTAATACCTTGCCACCCCCATGCTTCAAGTCTTATAATTCTCCTAATAGATTAATGTATTATTACTTGATTCTCGGCCATGTTGGAAAATGGAGATCTTAATATCTCACATGCTCCATGCTTTGAGTCTCATTAATATCCATAATGTTAACCCCATGAGCTAAAATAATATTATACACAAGTATTTTTCATAAATAAATTCATAAACATAGTTAAAATATAATTCATAAACATACCTTTCTTAGCTTCTTCTTTTCCACGAGTCGCACCCTTTCATAATACAAATCCTTTGAAAAGCCAAAACACTTCATAGTTATAATCCTTTCGAAAAGTCACAACCCTTCATAACTAAAATCCTTTGGAAAAGTCTCAGTACTTTATAATTAAAATATTTTTGAAGAGTAACAATTGTTCATAATTATGACCCTTTCAAAGGTTTGCATCCTTTCAATATCATTGATACCTTTTCATAAACTCACTTCCTTATTTTCTTCATATTACTTTCCTCTTCCATTTTTCCTTTTATAAGAATTTGCCTTAGGGAAAAATTCAGCCAAGATCAAGGAACTCAAACACAAGCACAAAATAGACTAGAGTATGATCAGAATAATTGTATAGTATTCAATTCAAATGTACAAGTACACTAGGAGTGCCTGTATATAAAGGCCTCTGAGATGCATCTAGAATGCCTAGGAATTAGCATCATGATAAGTCATATAACCAGGCACATGTCCACCAAATATGGTTTATCCTACATTAAGCACAGAAGTAAGTGTGATGATGAGAGGATAAACCTACAATGGTGTAGCATGTAAATTTATGTTGTAGACACCATGTGCTAAATTAGGAGTGCAAATAACTGTGTTGTCTACATGACGACTCAGTGAATGATGCAAACTCCAGTGTTGTAGACACCATATGCTGAATTAGAGTTGCGCACTTCTGTTTTATCAACATGACAACTCATAAAGGTATGCAAACTCCTAAGTGTCTCACAAAATAAATAATAAAATAATGCATTAACCTAAGTAAAGTAAAGTGTAAATAGTAAATACTTATTTACACCAACACCCCCCATTAAGTGCAACTTAAGGGAATGCACGTAAGCTTATGAATGCATAATGGGTATCAACTATGAGGCCATGTTAGGTACCCATGTACAAAAGTAATGCTCTACATAAAATGATGCAATGCAATCTCTCATAAAGTGGAGAAAGAGGAAAACCTCATGGGAAAAACCCTCATCCAAAAAGAGAGATAAGTACAATAAAGAAGATGAGAGAGAAGAAGACCTCAAATGAGGAAAAAATCCCTCCTAGAAGAAGAAAAAGAGAGAAGTCAAGGGACTCCCCTTTCTACAACATCTTGCACCCCAAGAGATCTCACAAATGAGTATACTTGACCTCAGTGAAGGGTTTGGTGAAGATATCAGTGACTTCCTCTACTATAGGACAATATTGTAGTGCAATGATCTACTCGTGTGTTAGCTCTCTAATTTAGTGCATAAGACCCTTGATGTGCTTGGTCCATTGATGTTGAACTAGATGCTTAGATATCTCAATAGCACTCTAATTGTCAAAATGAATAACTATAGGTTTAAGTAGATCAAATCCAAACTCCTCTAGGATATGTTGTAACCAAAGAGCCTCTATAATTGCATTGACAATGCCTCAATACTTAGCCTCTGTGGAAGAAAGAGAAACATTATTTTTCTTTTTACTTTGCCAACAAATAGGGCCGAAACCAAGGTGAAATATGTAACCTGAAGTAGACTTGCAAGAATCTAAGTCCCCTATATAGCCTGATTTTTTGTATCCAACTAGCAAAAGTCCTATACCTATTTCATAGTGTATCCCATGTGTATGTGTACCCTTTATTTAGTGGAAGATGTGCTTGGTGGCCTTCCAATGAAGCACATGTGGTTTTTGCATGAAGTGAGAAACCATGCCAACTACAAAAGCTATATCAAGGCATCTATGTGTCAAGTAGATAAGGCTCCCAACTAACTATTTGTAGAATGTAGCATCAACAAGTGGAGTGGTACACTTGACCTCTAACTTGACACCTGATAGGAAGGGAGTAGGAGCAAGGTTGCAGTCACTCATGTAAAATTGAGAAAGAAAGTCAAGAGCATACTTGGGTTGAGAAAGTTTGATCCCTTCTAAAGATTGTGTGATCTCAATACCAAGGAAGTAATGTAGCAAACCCAAGTCTATCATAGCAAATCTGTCATGTAGAGAGGTCTTAACACTAGAAATGATGGATGAAGTGCTCCCTATAATGATAAACTAATCTATATAAAGCACTAGTATCAAGTGTGAGTCATCCTTCTGAAGAATGTAGACATTTGAATCAGAATGACACCTAGTGAATCCTGCTGAGAGTTGGAAGGAATCCATTTTGGCATACCAAGCCCAAGGAGCCTACTTAAGACCATAAATAGACTTCTTCAATCTATAAACCATAGTAGAATCCTATACAAACCCCTATGGCTACTCCATATAAATCTCCTTATGAAGATCACCATTCAAAAATGCACTCTTAACATCCATCTGGTGTACAACCCAACCATGAGCTGTAGCAATAGCTAATGTCAGGTGAATGGAGTTCATCATGGCAACTGGTGCAAAAGTCTCTATATAGTCAATACCTAGAGCCTATGAGAAACCTTTGGCTACTAGTCTGGCCTTATGCTTATCCACACTTCCATCCTGTGCAAATTTGGTTTGATAGATCCACTTACATCAAACCACCTTTCTTCCCTTAGGAAGGGGAACTAAGTCCCAAGTGTTTTTTTTAATCAAAGAGTTATATTCTTCCTCCATAGCCTTGTTCTATTCTAGAATCCCTGATGCTTCCTTAAATGACTATGGATCTAAAGCAATGGCTATATATGCATGTGGAAATGACTTGTGTTGTGACCTTGTCCTCGGAGTGTTTGAAGGATTCCCCACCAATGAACCTATTACATCAAGGGTTTGTTGTGCCCAACAAGGTTTAGTGGAAGAAGAAGAAATTTCCTCAACTATTTGTTGACCCTACATAGGTGTTGTCCTACAAGTCAAAGTTGAAGGAATCTCATCTTCTAAGTCACTATCATCACTATGATCACTATCCACGAAGGAGGAAGAAGGAGGAGTTGAAGAAGCCAAACTTGGACAAGTTTCTTCAAAGTGAACACTCCTCTCATAAAAGATTTCATGAGTCTCTGGGTCCATTAGTTTATATGCCTTGAGATGGTTAGGATATCCAAAAAATATACATGGTTTGCTTTGTGGTTCTAATGCCTTTCACTTTTGTGGAGGTATCCTTGTCCATGCTGGACAACCAAAAACAATGAAGTGCTTTACACTTGGTTTTCTATCACACCATGCATCAAAAGGTGTTATTCCATCTAAGGCCTTATGCAAACTTCTATTTTGGATGTAGTTAGCACAACACATGGCTTCTACCCAAAACACTTGATATAGAGACTTATGTTGAAGCATACAAGTGGTCATTTCTTTAAGGTTTCTATTCTTTCTTTCAGGGATATCATTTTGCTGTGGTGTGTAACTGAATGTTGAAGATCAATACCCTCATGAGTGCAAAAGTCTATAAGCCTGGAGTTGCCATATTCCCTACCATTATCTGTTCATAGAATCTTGATGGCTTTCCCTGATTTTTTCTCAACTTGAGATTTGAAGGTGATGAAGTTATCAAATACTTCACTCTTATGAGAAAGAAAAAAAATCTAAGTGTACCGTGAAAAGTCATCAATAAATGTGAGAACATAGCGGGCCTTACCAAATAATGGTACTAGAAATGAGCCAGCTACATCACTATGAACCAATTCTAGAATATCAGTAACCTTCCAAGACTTCCCCTTGTCATATTTCTCTTTAGGATGCTTTCCTACTTCACAACATGGACATACACCCTCTAAATACTTGACTTGAGTAGACCAATGACCATATGCTTGCTACTGAGTTGCTAAAGGTAGCGATAATTGAGATGTCCAAATCTCACATGCCATAGTTTACTTTGTGTATTTGAATGAGTCAACAAGTCAAGGGAAGTGGACTTGGGCACAAAATGTGAGAAAGAATAAATTTTTGTCTCATGATTAGCCTTTCCAACTTCCACCATAGAGTCATTTTGGAGATTTTTCACCACAACTGTATTGGGGAGGAACTCTACTTTGTTGCCACATGCATAGTGAGTTATCTAATAGATGGAGAGAAGGTTGGTGCTAAGGTTAGGAACATGTACAACATCCTTGAAGATGCCATTTTCCAACTCAACATTTTCTTTCCCTTCAACTTCCACTTGAGTATCATTGCCCACATAGATGTAAGGTACATTTGATGGTTTCAAAGAGGAAAACTGCTCCCTTGAAGCACCCATATGATGTGTTGCTCCTGAATCAAGAACCTATTCCTCAACATTGTTTGTACTTGCTACCAAAGCTTGTCCCTCACCCTTTGAAGTGGGTGAAGATCTCTTGTCCTTATATGCATTTGGTACATCAATTTTTTGTTTCCTCATTATGTTGACCAATTCATCAATCTACTTATCCATGCACTCATGTTCATCATGACCATTCCTCTAACAATAGGAACAAGTTTTCTTCTCCTTTTTATTGGTATTGTTCCCCTTTTGGTTATTTTTGGAAGAAGACTTTCCTTGTTGTGAAGACTATTGTTGAGTGGAAGAAGGTTGATTTGAGGAAGATTGTTGTTTTGAGGAGGATTGTTGTGTGTCATCTTGTGGCTTAGCCTTCTACTACTTCTTGTTCTTATTGGAGTTTTTACCACTTGAATTACCTTCAATAGCTACCAAGGCTTTGGTCTTGGAAGACTTGAGAATTCCCATACTCACTAGATTTTCATGTTCTAAGATCAACATTTCTGAGAATTTCTCGAATGAAGGCTTAACATAGGTACTGCCCATTGTTAATTTGTGACTATTATAACTAGAAACAAAAGGAGCATATTTAGGTGGAAGATGAGTCATGATGTTTTTGATCATCTTTCCATCCTTGATGGGTTCACCACAATCCTTAAGTTGTGCCCTACACATGCCTAGTTGGGTAAGATAGTCTCTGATGGTGTCAAAATTACTAGGATCCAACTTGAGAGGTTTTTCCCATATGATGTAAGCCATGTCTTCATCTACTATCCCATATAATGCTTCAAGTTTAGCCCAAACCTCTCTTGGATTGATAAGCTTCCTAATGTGAAATTTGATAGGATTAGAGATATTTTTCAACAAGGCTCTTAGAATCATTTGTTGTTTGGTTTTCCAATCTTCTTTATGAGCTTCATCAACATCAGCAAGAGGTTTCTTTGCTACACCAATTACATAACACAATAAACCTTTTTCTACCAATGGTTCCTTAATGTTTTCTTTCCAAGTAGCATAATTATGTGGAGTTAACTTTGAAAAAGAACCCATAATGCAAGAGCACAAGATCAAGGAGACACAATACACAATAAACACGCCCCTTTTCACTCAATCAAAAAATCCCCCCCACCCCCCAAATGAATGATTTTGGTACTTTATATGTAGTGTGTCTACAATATGCCACTTGTCAAAATGGACAAAGTGGGCTTCTGATTTTGTTGTTTACAACCTCTATATAGAGTACAAATCTAGAATTTCACAATGTAGCTCAAATATACAACAATTGTGATGCAATATAATGTAAAACAAGACCTATTTCTGAAAGTGGTACTTTTGTCCACACAAGCGTACAATCTAACTATAGATTTAAAAAGTAGATGAAAAATTATGCACTTTCAAAAGAAACAAAACTTGGAAAGGAGTCTAGATGAGCCTGTACAATGCATTTGAAGTTGCAAAATATAAGATTAGACAAGTACAGTCACCAAAGAACACTATTTTTGACAAATCTATGCACCAAAACTAGAAAAGAGCAGCACCATTGAAAAGCTTAGGAAATTCTACCCAAAATTTTAAAAAATTGCACCTAAATTGGAATCTAGATGACCAAGTTATGGCCTCTCAAAGTTGAACTACCAAATCAAAACTAAATCTAAAGAGGGGTCAAGAGAGGAAAATACGAGCTTAAATTTGATAGTCAAATGGTCATCACAATAGTTCAAAATTGCCTCTAAATGAAAATCAAATGGCTATCAAAATTAGGACAATAGTTTGTTGACATCAGTGAAAATGCATGCCATTGCTGATGTGGTGATGATGTCACCTATATGGCTGATGACATTAGCATGTACAACACCATATAGCTAGTGACATGGCAGTACAAAAATAGTATAGTGTGGAGTTATAAGTTTCCTTCAGTGCTCACATGGATATGTTGATGTCACTGCATGCGTGGCGTTGACTAGTTATCCACCATGGCAGTAGTTATCTACAGTTTTGTGTGGCTCTTGTAGGTTCTACCTTGTGGCATTTGTTTAGGGATGGCTATAATGTTCAATGCTGATAGGGTAACCTATGCTATCACTTGTGGTTGTGCCACATGTCTAGTAGATGGGAGTCTGGTCTTGGTTGAGATCTTACCGCTAGCAATTGAGGGATGTTCTGCAGGTGCTAGTGACTAGAGTTTATAAAATGCAACAATGATAGAAATATGAATGCTAGACAGAAAGCACTTGTCACCAGGAATAAAAAACCACTAGAGTAGGTGGGGTTTAGTCCCACATGTATTGTGTGGAGGCTATTGCAATGTTTAAAAATAATGCGGGGCTAATGTGATATCAAAGTTGTCGGTGTCCGAGCTGGTAGTCATGTGCCTTGGCCAGACTACTATTAAGACTGGTGCCAAATATTCTAATCTGAATTTAAAATAAATGCCACTAAAAAATGTAAATGAAGCCCACTAATAAAAGAGAATATTTTGTGTAGGGTCAGGGTGTGACTACCCAGTACCTGTGCAAAAAACATTTCTCTGCATGCTCAACAGGGCTAAAATAATTTTGAAATATGCATAAATAATAGCAGATCTAAAAAATAAATTAATAGATCAAATAAAAGACCATACCTAACTTGCAAATTGGGCCTTCGAGTTCCAGTTTGCAAAAAAAAATTGCCTCAAAATCAACTTTTTCCTAGGGTAGGCAAATTTATAGTCAATTTTCACCGAATCATCATTTTGGATGTAATGGTGAGGTCTGCTTCAACTCTAGACACTCCCAATTGTTGTAGATGCTCTGGATCTTAATCAAATCCCTTTGAGAGATGAAGCAATGAGATCTCTAATGGCTATGTGACAATTATCTCCCTCAGCTCTGATACCATGTAAGAATTTTCTTTAGGGAACAATTCACCCAAAACTAAGGAACTCAAACACAAGCACAAAATAGACCAGAGTATGATCAGAATAATTGTATAGTATTCAATTCAAATGTACAAATACAATAGGAGTGCCTGTATATAAAGGCCTCTGAGATGCATGTAGAATGCCTAGGAATCAGCATCATGATAAGTCATACAAACAGGCACATGTCCACCAGATATGGGTTATCCTCCATTAAGCATGGAAGTAAGTGTGATGATGAGAGGATAAACCTATAATGGTGTGGCACACAAATTTATGTTGTAGACACCATGTACTAAATTAGGAGTGTGAATAATTGTGTTGTCTACATGAAAACTTAGTGAATGATGCAAACTCAAGTGTTGTAGATACCATGTGTTGAATTAGAGTTGCGCACTTATATGTTGTCAACATGACAACTCGTAAAGGTATGCAAACTCCTAAGTGTCTCACAAAATAAATAATAAAATAATGTAAAATACTAAAATAATGCATTAACCTAAGTAAACTTAAGTAAAGTGTAAATAGTAAAATATTTATTTACACCAACACCTTTTGAACTCCTCTCCTCTTCTCTTCCTTTTCTCCCTTCTCTAAAATAAACTTCCTCCCTTTTATATCTTAATTTTAAGCAGTCATGCCTATTTGTTCAACATCTCTTGAATTTTTATTAGATTTAGTTAATTTAAATTATTCTATGTTATATTATTTGTTTACTTACTTATATGAGTTTATTTTATTTATTATTAAATTCTATTTAGGAAGTTAACATACTTTCTACAATATTGTCTCTTGTATTTAATTTTCTTTCTTTCTTTCTTTACTCATTGAAATTTTATTATTATTTTAATTATTTAAAATATCATACTAAATATTATTTTATTAATAATATAGATTAAATAATAGTTATTTCCTTGGTTTCTAGTTTAGTATTATTAATATAACTTTATTATTTATTTAATAACATTGTATTATCTAATTATTAGTAAAATTCTATTTTAAAATGGGGATATGATAGGCAAGAAGGTGAGAGATGTCATGCTATCCATAAAAGCATGTAAAGGAGTAATACAAGAAGAAGAGTGTGTGAGAAAGGTATTGAGAACCCTACTACCCAAATATTTCATAAGGGTATCATCCATTCAAGAGCTTAGGAAAATAGACAAAATAGAGGTATCACTAGATTCCTTGATAGGAAAGCTCATTGAATTTGAGCTTAACAAGTTTGAGTATTCAAAGCCTCTCTTGCACTGTTTGTAAAACTAAGAGAAAGAGGAGAGGAAAACACATCAAGATACACAAGAGAACTAGATAGCTTGTATGATAAACAAGGTTAATGAGAAGATTTGGAGGCTTTATTCACAAAAATAGTGGTCAGAGGCAAAGGGAAGTACATAGGTATGCTTCATTTCAAACATTTTGACTGCAAGAAGGTAGGACACTATGTTGCTAGATGTCTATAACCTATGAGGAACGAGAACAAAAAATGTAAGACAACCAACAAGAAGTGGTCAAACTCTAAAGAAATGGATAAGAGGTGATGCTACATTGTTGATGAAGGTATGAATAATGAAGATTCAAGCAGTGATTATTTTGAGGATCAGAATGAAGTATCTTTTGTTATTATCATAGAAGAAAGGGTGGAGAGGGCCCTAATAACTAGTATTAGTGTCCACAAGAACTATATAATAGATAGTGGTTTCTCACACCACATGTCTAGTTACAAGAGAAAGTTATACAAAGTTAAAGCCTATGTGGACGATTGGTGAAGTTTGAATACAACTCACCATGCATAGTGATAGGTAAGGGTATTGTATTCCTAAATAAATCCACTACTTGTGAAGATGTATATCTAATGGAAGGATTAAGATATAACCTATTGAGTATGGCCTAGCTAATTGACAAAAGTTATAAGTTTGAGTTTAACAAAGGGTCTTGCAGAATATTTGACAAGACGGACAAGTTGTTAGCTACAAAGGAACAAAGAAAAGGTAATCTTTTCTACCTCAATATTTATGCCAATATTTGTATGGTAGCTAGAAATGATAATAGTTAGTTATGGAATAAGAGGATATTTCATGTAAATTTTTAAAACATTGTCAAAGTAGGAAAGAAGAATTGTGTAATGGGTTTACCCCCTATTACTAAACCTGACAATATTATGTGTAAAGATTGTCAACTAGGAAAATTGGAAAGTTCAAGTTTCTCTAGCAAGTCACTTACTTTTGAACATGCACTAGATCTAGTCCATACTATCATGTGTGGTCCCATGAGGAAAAAGTGTGTATCTAGTGACATATACTTTATGTTATTTATTGATGATTTTTCTATAATGATGTAGACTATTTATTTAGAAGAAAAGTCAGAAGCCTTCCACATCTTCAAAGTTTACAAAGAAAAAATGGAAAGGGAGACCATGATATTAGACTACGGAGGTGAGTTTACCTCACAAGAATTTAAAAGCTACTATGAGGAGCATGGAATCAAATGACAAATTTCAACTCCTAGGACATCCTAGGAGAAAAATGTTGCAAAGAGAAGAAACAAAACCATCACAGAGTGTGCTAGAATATTGGTGATCCAAAATAATGTTGCATAGATCTACTCAAGAGAGGTTGTAAGCATAGTTGTGTACACCTTGAATAGGGTGCAATTGAAGAAGGGGACAAAGAAGACTCGTGTGAATTGTGGTTTGGTTACACACCATCTATTAGTTACTTCAAAGTATTTGAAAGAAAATGCTACATCAAGATATATGAATACCGAAGAAAGTTTGAGCCTAAAAGTGATGAGGGTATCTTTTTGGGATACTCTACCAAGGGTAGAGCATATCAGTGTCTAAATATTCATACAAAAAAGATTATGGAATCTACCAATGTAAGGGTGGATGAATTCTTAAAGAAGAATGAGGAAGAAAACAAGAAAGAATTGGAATATTACAATCAATTTAAGTACATCCCACTAAGTGATATAGTGGAAAGAGAACTAGTAGAGGTGGAACCTGTACAAGAATTTGTACTGACACAAGTAGAATAAGATCAAAATGAAGAATGAAGAGCATTAGCACTTGAAGGGGAGTCGGTGCTAGCAATGTATGTAAGCAAGAACCACTCAACAAATTAGATCATTAGTGACAAGGATGTTAGAGTGGTAACTAGGAGAAAGGTGAGAGAGACTAATGGGGACACAACCCAAGCACAAAATGGACACAACAGGAAAGGGAAAATTTTATTAACTGTAAAAATATGATAGTACACTTAGTGCAGAGAAATAGACTCCAAAACATGCCCTATGGGCTTACAATAGCATAAGTCTGGAGATAAATTCTTCTCCCAGTACCTTCTCTCAAACTCCACTCCTAACTGCCTTTTACAATGCTAGAAATGTTCTTAAATAGACCTCGGAGGGCTAAGGATTAGGAATACATTCTAGAAAGTGCTAGTTGGCATCCACCGACCAAATAGAAGGCTCTAGAAGTCGCATTAGAAGTCGGCACAAAATTAGAAGAATCCAAAAATGGTAACCAAACTTTTGAGAGGCATAACTTTCGAACTGTAGCTCCGATTGATGAACCGTTTACATTTCCGAAAAGCTCTCGAAGCGCTCTATAGCCCTATGGACAAGCTTCACATTCTGTGATAACTTTCAAACCATGAGGCCTTTTGACCTGATTCTTTTTCTAGAATGCTCTATATTACAATGACAATCATTTGACCAATTTACACCTTCTAGTTCACCAAAATGAGGGCTCAATTACATACTCCTATTTTTTTGGCATTTACATGTATCCCAAGGTGATTAAAAACTCTAACCCAGAACACTAATAGTGGAACTATGAGAGTTGGAACCTTTATTTGACCCAAATGGGTATCTAGAAATGAAAACACATGAAATAGAAACTAAGTCTAAGTACATTTTTTTGGATGATACAGGATTTCCTTTATACCTCTGGATGCTCCTGCATCAGACACCCAAGGTAGATTGAAAAGTGACCCTATCACTTTATGAATGGTAGAGGAAATCTCAAATGGGAAACCTCAACTGCTGATATCCAAGTTGAGTCCTCTATCAATCGTCCTTTCCACTTGACCAAATACTCTTCATACTACCTATTTTTGGTACTCTTGCCCACACAATGATCTAGAATGTCTTCTATCTCCTCCTTCTTAGAAGCAAGAATTCGACATGGCTCTAACATCAACTCCTCATTTGCACCATCATCATGATACTTGTTTAAGTCTGCAATGTTGAAAATAGGAAAAATGTGAATACCATCTGGCAACTCCACCTCATATGCATTTCTTGAATCATGTTTCTTCAAAATTTTGCAGGGGCCAAATTTCTTCATTTTTAGCTTTTTGTAAGTACTTATTGGAAATCTTTCTTTTCATAAGTGTACCATGACTAGATCCCCTACTTGGAATTCCTTATGTCTTCTCCTTTGATCAAGCCTAGCTTTATACTCTTGATTCATCTTGGTAATGTGTGCCTGAACCTCCCCATGTAGATGCTTGATATGTTTAGCAAATTCTTCAGCTTCAGCACTTGTCCTCTCCCCTTGCTCTATCTTCCTCAATTCTGGTGCAATCCTTGGGCTACTTCCATATATAATTTGGAATGGTGATTTTCTAGTACTCCTGTTTATAGAGTTATTGTAAGCAAAATCTACTTGTGGTAGAATCAAATCCCACCCCTTGGGCTTATCCCCAACTAAACATCTTAGCAAATTGCCTAGACTTCTATTTACCACTTCTATTTGGTCATCAGTCTATGAATGATGTGTGGAACTGAATTTCAAGTTTGTCCTCAATTTCTTCCACAATGTTCTCCAAAAATACCTTACAAATTTAGTATCTCTATTAGAAACTATACTCCTCAGGAGACCATGTAGTCTCACCACCTCTCTAAAAAACAAGTTTGCAATATGGACAGCATCATGAGTTTTATGGCATGGAATGAAATGTGCCATTTTGGAGAACCTATCAACCACCACAAATACTAATTCATTACCCCTTTGTTTCCTTGGTAATCCAAGAACAAAATCCATACTTTTGTCCTCCCATGGCTTTGATGGAACAGGCAATGGCTGATATAGTCCAATATTGTGACTAAACCCCTTGGCCACTTGACAAACCTAGCAATTCTGTACAAACTTCTTCACATCCTATGAAATTTGAGGCCAAATATAATGTTCTTTTAGAATGGTAATCGTCTTATCTCAACCAAAATGTCCTACCATCCCTCCATTATGTTTCTCCTTAATCAGATTTTCCCTCATCGAACTCCTTGGAATGCACAATTGACTGCCCTTGAACAACATACCATCCTAAATCAAATAGTCTAACCACTTAGTTTTGTCTACAACAACAAGCTCTTTACAAGCTTTCCATGCTTCAGCAAAATTAGGATCCTCAGGGTACAGATTCTTGAGTTCATCAAACCCAACTACTTCAACTTGCATTACTGTAAGCAACAATTGTCTCCTACTTAGTGCATCTACAACCCTGTTAGATTTTCCACTTCTATTCTTCAACACAAATGTATAGCTATGCAAGTACTATACCCACTTCATATGCCTCTGATTCAATTTACCTTAGCTATTTAGGTACTATAATGCCTGGTGATCAATATATAAAACAAATTCTTTTGGCAATAAATAATGCCTCCATTTCTTTAAGGCTTGAACTATTGCATAGAACTCTTGATCATCAACAGAATACTTATTATTCACATCATTCAATTTTTCACTAAAATATTCAATAGGCTTACCTTCTTGGCTTAATACAGCTCCAATAGCACTGCCACTAGCATCACAATCCACCTGGAACACCTTTCTAAAATTTGGAAGTGCCAACATAGGTTGTTCTATCACCTTCTTCTTCAGCAATTCAAAACTTCTCGTAGCTACCATAGTCCATTTGAACTCTTTTCTATCCCCTCTTATTGTGTCAGTCAGGGATGCACATATGCCACTAAAATTCTTTATGAACTTCCTGTAAAAACTAACCAGACCATGAAATGATCTTACCTCAGTAGTAGACCTTGGAGTAAGCCATTCCAAGATGGCTTTTACCTTCTCTGGATCCATTTTGAGACCTTCAGGTGATATAACAAACCCCAAGTAGACTAACTCCCTTTTTGCAAAGATACACTTCTTCAAATTAATTAACAGTTTCTCTTCCCTTAACCTTTCAAGGACACTACGAATATGCAATAAATTTTCTTCCAAAGTCTTGCTGAAATTAAAATATCATCCAAATAGACAATAACAAATTTTCCCAAGAACTTCTTAAGTACCTCATTCATAAGCCGCATGAAGGTGCTTGGGGCGTCTGTCAATCCAAAGGGCATGACTAACCACTCATAAAGACCCTCCTTAGTCTTGAAGCCTATTTTCCACTCATCTCCTTCTCATATCTATATCTGATGATAGCCACTCTTGAGATCTATCTTTGTGAAGTACTTAGCTCCACTCAAGCAGTCCATAAGATCATCCATTCTTGGCAAAGGAAACTGATACTTGATGGTTATCCTATTTATAGCTTGAGAGTCTATACACATCCTCCACTCTCAATCCTTCTTTGGTGCTATTACTGTAGGTACTGCACATGGACTCAGGCTCTCTCGAATCAAGCCCTTCCTCAATAGCTCCTGAACCTGTCTATTTAGCTCCTCAGTTTCAGTAGGAGTCATCCTAAGCCTTGTTAGGCAAACCAGCTCTTGGAATTAAATCTATCTGATGACTGATTTTCCTTACTGGTGGAAATCTATCTGGAACATTATCAAAGATGATATCTCCAAACTCACCTAGTAAATATGAAACTTCAAGTGGTATTTCACTACTACCTTCTTTATCTTTCCTAGGGATCAAAGCATAGCACATACACTAATGTTCTATGCCATCTAAAAACTTCCTTCCATCAACAAGACAAATCCTAGCACTGCTACATACCTTTTCACCTTCTTTTTTCATGGGCTTCAGTTTGTAGTGAAATCCATCCTTTGTTAGAGAGTATGTGTTTGCATGACCATCATGTACTGCATGCCTATCAAATTGCCATGGTCTTCCCAACAATAGATGGAAAACATCCATTAGAATAACATCACAGAGAACTTCATCATGGTAATTCCCAATTTTAAATTTCACTAAACATTGTTCACTTACCAGGACCTTATGATCATCTTTTACCCAAGCAATCTGATAGGGCTAGGGGTGTTTCTCCCTCTTGAGCTTCAGCTTAGTGACCATCTCCTTTGATACCAAGTTATCAGTGCTACCACCATCAATGATCACATCACAACATTTATCCTCACACTTGCACCTGGTACAGAATAAACTCATTCAGGTTCAATCTCACCACTTAGTATGGCCCTTTCATTTACTAAAGTCTCTCCTCTTTCTACATCCTCTAAATGTGATGATTGTGCATCCTCATCCACATGAGCAACCCTAGCCTGACCCTCAGCTCTCCTATCTATCCTTCCTTATCGTTGAGGGCATTCAAAGGCACGATGACCTTCTTCATTGAAATGGAAATAGGTACCATGGAAGCCTCCTCTTTCTTGTCCATGTCCTCTACCTCTTCCTCTCTGATTTCCAAAGTCTTGATCACAGGAGCGATTAAAACCCTCTTTCCTCTGGTTCCTGCTAGTACCCACATCTTCATTTTTTTTTTGGGTTTCATTCCGGCCTCCAGATGACCTACCACTACCCCTTCCTTCATGACCACGCCCTCTTTGTCTCCCTTAAAACCTCCTATTTAGCTTCTCTTCAACTCGTAGAGCAAACTGGTATGCCTCTTCAACGCTGGTCATTCTTACCAGACTTAATTCCTCCTGGATGCTAGGTCGCAACCCACTGATATAATGAGCAACCTTCTCTTTATTTTCTTCTACATGCCCTGCTCTAATCAAAAATCAGTAAAACTCCTCTGTATATTCTTGGAGTGATTTTTTTGCTTGCTTTAACCCATGCATCTTCTTAAACAAATCAAGCTCATAGTCAACAGGAATGAACTGCTTCTTTAGTTTGTCCATCATGCGATCCCACCTTGTGATCTTATCCTTTTTGCTTCTATTTCTTTCCAATTGAACCTCTTGCCACTAGATTTTGGCATGTCCTTTCAGTTTGCAAACTTAACCCTACTTGAGTCCCTAATATCCTCATACTCAAAGTATTCTTCCAGTTCATTGATCCAATCGATCAACTCATCTGGTTTCAAATTTCCTGAAAATACACCCACATCAATTGTTGGTCTTTTCCCAAACTTAGTAATGGCCCTAAAAAGCCTTTCCTCTGCCTGATTCAGAACTTCCCCATCAACTTCCCCTTCTGGTCCAATTTCTTCTTCTTCATTATCGTCCTCACTTTCATCGCCTGCGGCAACATTTGTTCCTCTACGGACCTCCTCCTACAACACTTGTACCTAGCTTTGGAGGGCTCTAACCTCCTCAGGATTAATAGCTCTGGCCCTTCCACCATGCTCTCTTTGTGGAGGCATCTTCTTAACTCAAACCCACAACCACACAGTCCTAGTGCAAATTGCCTCACAGTCGGCGCTCTGTCTACACACTCAGGAAAACTAGCTCTAATACCACTTGATGGGGACAAACCCAAGCACAAAATGGACACAATAGGAAAGGGAAAAATTTATTAACTATAAAAATATGCTAGTACACTTAGTGCAGAGAAACAGACTCCAAAACATGCCCTATGGGTTTACAATAGCATAAGTCTAGAGATAAATTCTTCTCCCAGTACCTTCTCTCAAACTCCACTCCTAACTACATTTTACAATGCCAGAAACGTTCTTAAATAGACCTCAAAGGGCTAAGGATTAGGAATACATTCTAGAAAGTGCTAGTTGGCATCCACCGACCAAATAGAAGACTCTAGAAGTTGCATTAGAAATCGGCACAAAATTAGAAGAATCCAAAAATGATAACCAAACTTTTGGGAGGCATAACTTTTGAACTGTAGCTCTGATTGACGAACTGTTTACATTTTTCAAAAGCTCTCGAAGCACTCTATAGCCCTATGGACAAGCTTCGCATTATGCGATAACTTTCAAACCATGGGGCCTTTTGACCTGATTCTTTTTTTGGAATGCTATAAATTAAAATGATAATCATTCGACTAATTTACACCTTCTAGTTCAACAAAATGATGGCTCAATTACATACTCCTATTTTTTTTATATTTACACGTATCCCAAGGTGATAAAAAACTCTAACCCAGAACACTAGTGGAGCTGTGAGAGTTGGAACCTTTATTTGACCCAAATGGGTATCTAGAAATGAAAACACATGAAACAGAAACTAAGTCTAAGTACATTTTTTTGGATGACACAGGATTTCCCTTATACCTTTGGATGCTCTTGCATCAGAGACAGTATGTATTCTCTCACACATGGAGCCCCAAAGTTGTAGGGGAAGATCTAAAAGATCAAGACTAGAGAAAGGCCATGGAAGAGAAAAATGATCAAATAGTGAAGAATGATACATTAACCCTACTCTCCCAACAGATGAAAAGAATGTCATTGGTACAAAATGAGTGTTCCAAAACAAGATGAACGAAGATGGAGAGGTAGTTGGAAAAAGGCAAAACTTATATGTAAAAGCTGAGCATAGGAGGAGTAGATAGACTACATAGAAACCTATGTATAGGTGGCTAGATTGGAAGGAGTCTGAATACTCCTAGCATTTTCATATTTCAAGAACTTCAAAGTATATCAAATAGATGTAAACTCTACATTCATGAATAGAGTTCTAGAAGAAGAAGTGTACATTGAGAAGCTTGAGGGGTTTGAGAATGAATGAGCAAAAAACCAAGTGTGCAGAGTAAGGAAATCTCTCTACAAACTGAAATAGGCACCAAGATCATGGTATGAGAGACTGCACTCATACTTGATAAAGATTAGGTTCATAAGAACAAGTGACAACTACAATTTGTACATGAAGCAAGAAATAGAAGTAAGTTTGTTGATTGTAGATATCTGTGTGGATGATAGCATCTTTACATTGAGAAAATAAGCTAAGTGTTGAGTTTTATAAAGCCATAAAGAAGGAACTTGAAATGTCCATGATCAAAAAATTGAGTTCTTTATTGGACTTCAAGTGTCCTAGTTAAAAGAAGAAATCTTCATAGGCCAAATAAAATATGTGAAGGAAATAATGAAGACATTCATCTTGGAGGAAGAAAAATTAGTAGGAACATCAACGGTAATCAGTTGAAATCTCTCAATTGTAATCAATTGGACTAGTGGCTAAATTTTTTGCCAACACAAAGGATTCACACATGGTAGCTATAAAGAGGATCTTCAGGTATCTAAATGGTACTAAAGATAATGGCCTATGGTATCGTCACAAAGTTAACTTTGAGCTTAGTGGTTTCATAAATGTTGTTTGGATGGGGAATATAGATAATAGAAAGAGAACAGCTAGTGGTGCATTCTATCTTGGAAGAAGATTGGTTGCATGGACCAACAAGAAGAAAAATTGTATATCGTAGTAAAAAACTGAAGCAGAACATGTTGTTGTAGCAATGAATTTCACTTAGGTTGTTGGGATCAAACAAATTCTTAAAGGAATACAAGATAAAATGGAGGAATTAGTCATTATCAATAGTGATAACACTAGTGCAATCAACATATCTAAAAACCTAGTAATGCACTCAAAAATAGAGTAGATATCCATAAAGTGCCATTTTTTTAGGGAAAAAGTACAAGAAAAATAGGTTAGGTTGGAATATGTACCAATCAAGGAGCAAGTGGCTAATATCCTTACAAAACCTCTTTAGAAGGATACTTTCGAGAATCTAAGAGAAAGGTTAGGGGTCTTACCCATTTCCAACTTGAACTAAGAATAGGTTGGTAGACATCAATCCATGATCAAGAAATGAAGAAGTCTAAAGGTGGATTTATGAGAATAAGGGATTACTCCATAGGGGGAGCAGTCAAGAGAGCAAAAGAGAAGAAAATATGGTCAACTTTTTCATTTCTTTCAAGGGGGGGAAGTTGAGAGGAGTAAAGCAAAATAACATAAGGGTAGCATAGAAACAAAGAAGCTAAAAAGAACAAGTGTGCAAAGAACACAAGATAAGAAATGATAATAGTCATGGAATGGTCAAAGCATGTAGATGTTGTATGGAAACTTATAACCAAAAATATTACCATTTCCACATAACTAATAATAGATCTGAAATAAATAAGCACTTTAAAATACTTATAATTCGCATGTAAGAGAATAGATAACATATCCACAAAATGTGACACAAGATATACCCTGAGAAATTGTCATTGAGGGAATAACCTAGCCTCCAAAAGAATCCATCACCATGTAGTTTAGAAAAATACCATGCAATACAACCATGGAAACCTTGAAAGCTATAGCCAGAACCAAGCAATCCATATGAACAAGCATCAATCCACACATCTCATGCCATGCTTCCAACCTTCACAAATACTCCCTTGGCTAACCTATCTCTCGAATCTTGCCTCAACAAATACCCTTGTAGTTTCTTATATAGTAGAAAGCTCCCACACTACCAAAAAGTGGTATTACATAAACCATGTGCTACCAAACCCTCATTGACCCATAATTAATATTGAACATTTATTTCTTTTTCCTTAATATTAAATAATTATGTCAAATATTATCACAATGTTAAAATAAAAAACATCAATGATATTCCATGGGAATCTCTACATGCTTTATGTCCATCTAGGTGCTCCTAGGTGCAGCATTACATAATAAAATAATAAAATGTAACAATATTATGCAATGTGTTCAACACACATAATCTCAAAAAATGCATTATCTCAGGGGGGAGTGTTGAAAGAAGGAATGAAAGGCACAAAAATAGAGAGTGCTAAAATGACTAAGTGTTGCCATCAATGCAAAAGGGGAAGATTGTTCATATAAGTGTCTTGTAGACTTATTGGTAGAGAAATTAGTATACTTAATTATTTAAGATATTGTCATCGATGTAAATAGATATGAAGGAACCAAGACCAATAGAGAGGAATGACTAAAAAATCACATTGATGTGTGACTCTAGTTCACAAGGGTGATTAGAGAAGAGAAGAAGTGTGGGCCCAATAGGGGCACTTACAAAGGTGATCCACTTAGAAAAATTATGCTAAGTGAATCCCATGTGAGTAGAAGGATGCCAAGCAAAAGGGAAAGTAGATAGACCAGTGAGTTAGTTTTACAAAGTCAGTAAGGTAAGCATGAAGCAAGATATCAATGATTTCCTAGTTATGTAGAGGGTAATAGTGCACTCAACATTACATTTAATGGTGATAGGGGAATATATCAAGGAACACTCAAAAGAACTCAAATTTGAATTCTTTTCAACAAGATAAATTCATCAAGGATAAATGAAACCCATGAATCTTGTACAAACATGCTACATCTAACAAGAGTGGCACACTACTACATCAGGAAATTGAGCTAGCAGTAGGGGTGAGAATTCAAATTTTGGAGTCATGAATTAGGGCTTCCAAGCACTAAAGCTAGAAGAAAGTATAAAAGGAGGTAGAGTTGAAAGATGAAAGGTTATATTTTCTAGTGATTAGCCAAAGATATGATATAAAAGAAATGAGCTAAGTGGAATCTCAAAGTGTGAAGGAGAGTGATAAGAGAGAAGTCACCTTTGGAGATTTATCATGTTGAGGAGAAGCTAGAAATCATGGACAACACAAGGTTATCATGTGCAAGAGCAAGGAGAACCAAGCACACAAGTGATAAAGATTTGAAGTTGCAAATCCAAGAGAAGTCAGAGTATGGTTCTAGATGGATCAAGAGTGTTGAAGAGGGATATATTTAATGCTAATTATAGTAGCTATATGTGACATCATTCTCTATTATTTACTAACATTTACAACAGTAAATCTCATTGAGGGTGGACCCTAATAGGTTCTTTGTACAAATCCCCTAATAGGGTGACACACTAACTTGTGTTCTAAGGTCCCTTAACTAAGCTTCTCTTAATAGGGAAAGACTTTAACATGTCTTATCAAAATCCCTTAAATGAGTAGCACCTAATAGTGTCTTTGTAATATTCTAACATGGATAAGCTCTTGACTAGGTGCACTTGAGATGAGTGTAAGCTTTGTGAGGATCGACCCACAATCCATGGTTTTTACCCTAGTTGAGTTTCCATGAGATAAATATTGTGATATGTGTTTTTATTTTCATGTTATCTATTTTTTCTTAATCCAAACTAGTTAAGTTCTAGAAATCATAAACCTAGAGATAAGTGTGAAGTATAATTTAGAATAAAAAGTGGAAACCAATGAGTATATTGATTCACTTCCCTCCCTACCTCTTTCAATATACTGACCTATGGTAGGACCAAATAATATAACACCTAGAGCATATATCATAAGTCTTCCTAATAGAAAATTGTGTGCAAGAGGACCTAGCATGATATAAACTAGAGTTTGAAATAACATAGGTTTGAACTTTAGTGATAAGATCATAGTACCCACTATGATCTTTTTTGTATTTTCAAAATTGCTATTGAATAATGATGGAGTTACCAAGGAATCCTTTATTTTAGGGAGAAAATTCAAACCACAAATATTGAGTGTCAATATATTATCAATGAGGGTTCATTTATCCCCTACCCTATTTATAAACACTATGATTGTAGGGAGGTCTAGAAGGTTCTAATTTTTGGGGGGTAGAAATTCATGTGAATAAAAAAAAAAAAAATTGGTGTATCTAGATGAATATGATCCATCAAAACCTTTGCATATGTTGGCCTAGCATGTTAAGGAAGTAGGATCTTTTGTAGAGCTTCCTAAAGAATCCCCTAATAAATCAAAGTTATTTAAAGTAAGTCCTAACATGAGATCCTAGCAAGAGTAGTATGAAGTTTATCTATGATATCATAATTACTAACCTACTTAGGCATCATTTTAGGAGCTTGGGGAAACTCTAGTAGGGAAGGTGGTAAGATAACATTCATTTTATTGGGGTCTTCATTGGTCCTTCAAGATTCATAAGTATGAGTGAAAATATTGTTTGGTTAACTTATAAACTAGGAGAGCTCAATATAAATCATTGTGTAGAACTATTTTTGCATGGCTCTTATGAGTAGACTTCATCCTTTTAGTTGAGGGGCTTGCAATAATCACATAAATGACTAGTCATATTTGAATGATGAGGATGTTTGTGCATCACACTCACATATAAGAAATATGGGACTAAATTAGGTTAAGGGATTATGGAAAAAGTACTCTAGAGGTCCATAATATCAAAATGTGTCCATTTAGTCATGGTCGCATGCTACTTTCTTGTAAGACTAATGCAAAAGTATCATAAATTTGGAGGTATAATTTTAGGACATTCCAAGGACATATTTCGAATTATATATTAGGTCAACTTATGAGTTTACATGGAATAGAATGACATAATTAAAGAATTATCATTTGATAAATGATACATATATAGATGCAATCATGATGAATTTGAGTTTGACAAGGAAATATTTATGTATTGATGTGTATGCAAATTTATGTAACTAGAAGCTGACTATTAAACCATTATAGTATCATAGTTGTTGATATTTGTTATTCCAATGGTAGATTTGTATTCAATTATTTTATTTACTAATGAGAATTTATCTATTTGAAAGTGAGCCTTACTATTTCTGGGTAGTTATACCAAACAACATTGAGCCTTGCCTATAGTGAGAAACCCAATAGTGACACCCTATAAATATCACCTTAATTAGTGTCACCTTAACAAGAGTCTATATTCATAAGAATTATGATGAGGAAGGATTTCTAACTTGTTTTGGCCTATCCACCAAGGCACTCAAAGATATCCTATAGCCTTCCTAGGGTCTTATCATCACCCTACCACTAAGGGAATGCTTCTCATATCCATACTTCACCAATCCACTCCCACCAATTTGTAACTCTTTACTAACTCCAAGGTTAAGCTTTACCCCTTGTCTTGAATCCCACCATAGGATGAACCAAGAAATTTACCAAGCTTCTGTGGCATGTAGGACTTCCATTCTTATACATTTGATGATTTCCAAGGTGCTTGATGAGGTTTCAATCATCATTTTGTAGATGATCTCTAGAATCCTTGTTTAGGAGGTCTGCTAGGGCTAGTAGCAATTAGGCCTCCTAATTGAGTTTTAGGTCTCTAACTTCATAATATTCCAAAGGAGTTTCCAAATAAACTTCAAGTTCAGATACCCTTTTTAGAGTATTCCAAGATTCATCTAGTTTTAGATCACCAAGGTGTCTATACACTATCAAACCAAAACACCCATATTTTAAAGGGTTACAAGGGTTTCTCATAGTAGTTTACTAGGGTTAACCAAAACCCCTTTAAGATGAAAACTCCAATACTTTTCCCTCGTCCTGGTGTGCTTTCACTAGTTTCTCCTTCCAACCAAACAATTGGATTGATCATTTCAATCCATCCACCATGTTTTCAATCCATTATTTTGTTGATCTTCACCTAACTAGGCAGTCTTCTACTCGCCTAAGGCTTTGCTTTAAAAAATGGAAAACAACTCCTAAACACTTTAAAATGCATATATACATAGTATCTACATTTCTCTTCTTTATTCCAAAAGTCCATAGTGGTTTGACTATTGGAACTCAAGAAAGAGGCATTTTTCTTAGTGCCACTCAAATCACAATAGTGAACTGTATAGTTACAAAATAATCTTCAAACACCTCCCTAAACAGAACTTCAAGAACACCAATTAATACACAAGAAACTAAATTAAATCCTCTATCTAGCAATTCAAAATAGAAATCCCAATAAATCACCATTAACTTTTGGATTTTGAGCATGCAAGATGACTATGATAGGAAAATGCACTATGTTCGCTATTATTTCCAATGTGATTCTGTACAATATCAACACCAACCCTTCACTCTGGCATGTGATGGTGTTTTATACCTTTTTGGAATGTTTGGTACCTCCTATATGGGCACAATAAATGAAAAACTTCCAGTTTCTTGGGTTTTACACATCGTTGACAATGTTTTTAAGTGCAACTTTTGCAAAATGCAAAGTTGCTTGAGCAACTTTTTACAACTTTGTACTTTGACCATTTGTAGACCTCAAGACACCTCACATGGGTCTATTAAGGCCCCAAAAAAACTTCTAAACTTATTTCCCAGCTCTTGAGTTTTGGTCAAGGTTTAGTCAACCTTTAACCCACTTAACCAATTATAAGAAACTTGGGCATTCTAAGGACACTTCTTGACTCCCAACTTTCTCGTACTCACCTATGTACATTACTCTAATTAAACCCTTGGGGATTCATACTTATCTTTTTTTTCTATATTGGTTTGTTAAAACCACCTACAAGCCAAAACCATTTAGGACCTTTACTGTGATCCTAGGTGCTCTTGCACCATTCTCCCCCTGCAACAAAGAGACTGAGTAGGATCTATAGGTAATAAATCCAAACCAATACCATACTTCTTGAAATTAGTTTGAGCTACCTAATTAGCCTCTTCTATAGTAATATGCTTCTATTTGATGAGATGCTCCATGTAGATTTTATGCCTAGTCCATTTCTTCACGCTTGAATCCAATACTCACTTAGCTTGTGTCTTATCTTGGGTTGGTAGACTGATGTCCTTAACCTCTTTATCAACCCCTAATTTATTTTTTTCCTCTATTAGTTCAAGGCCTTTTTAAGCAATGAGATCTTCAACATTGAAAATGGGTGAAAGGCCTAACTCCTTAGAAAAGTCTATCTTGTATGCATTTTGACCATACTTGGCCAAGACCTTGCTTGGTCCTATCCTCTTCATTTGAAACTTACTTGGAACTCCTTTTTTCAATGTGGACTTTTTTAGGTGCATTAACACCCAATCTCCCACTTGAAATTTATCTCTTCTTGCCTCATCTACCTTACTTTTCAACTTTTGATTTGCCTCTATGAGAGTCTTCTTGACCTGGTCATGAATCTCCTTCATGGATTTAGAAAAGTCTTCAGAATGCCCACTTATTTCTTCATGCTCCTTCAACTCTCTAAGCTCACAAATTTCCCTTGGATGAAGGCTATAGACAATTTGGAATGGGCTCTTTCTAGTGACTCTGTTGGTACTATCATTATAAGAAAACTCAACCTATGGTATGACCCAATCCCATGACTACCCATACTCTTTGGTTAAGCATCTAAGTAAGTTCCAATCACTCTGTTGATGACCTATGTTTAACCATTAGTTTGGGGATGGTATGTTGAACAATGAGCCAAATTAGTGCCTAATCTCCTCTATAATATTTTCCAAAAATGACCCATGAACTTGGCATCCCTATCTAATACAATTTTGATAGCTATAATGTGAATTCTAACCACTTCCTTGAAGAAAAGGTGTTCTCTATAACTAGAATCATGATTTTTTTTGCATGGTATGAAGTGTCTCATTTTACTAAATTTTTCCACTACTACAAACACACTATCAAAATGAGTTTTATCCTTGGTAAAACAACTATGAAATCCATGCTTATGCATGCTTAAGGCCTATTAGGTGTTGGTAAGGGCTCATATATGCCAGGATTTGAAGAGATTCCTTTATCCTTTTGACAAATGACATATTTCTCAACATATTTTTTGATATCCCTTTATATTCTTGTCCAATAGTAGTGCCTACTTACAAGATCTAGGATTTTATTCAAACCAAAGTGCCTACTCAAACTCCCATTATATTTTCTTGAATGAGGTTTTCCCTCGTAGAACCTCTTGGAACATAGTGTTTATTATCTCTAAACAATAAAGCATTTTACAATCTATGGTTACAAAACTCACTATGAAAATTATTGTTAAATGATGACCACACTTTGTAAGCTTCTGAAAAATCTTCATCCCCGACATAGAGATCCTTGAATTATTCTATTCCAATAATTTTCAATTTAATCTCTTGGAATGTTAAGAGCCTCTAGCTCAATGAATCTACCACCTTGTTAGTTTTCCATTTTTTTTGCTTAATGGTAAAGGTTTATGCTTGTAAGAACTCCATCCACTTAATGTGTCTCAAACTTAGTTTCTCTTGTGTATTGATGAAACTCAAATGCTTGATTTTCACTATAGACTACAAACTCTTTAGGAAAAAGTTAATGCCTCCACTTCCTAAGGGCTTGGACTAGTGCATACAACTCTAAGTTATAAGAGGAGTACCTTGACTTAGCCTCATTCAACCTTTCACTAAAAAATTCCACAAGTATGCCCTTTTGACTTAGGACTACTCCCATAGCAATTTGACTTGCATCACACTCCACAATGAACAATTGGTCAAAACTTGGCAAAACTGGAATGGGTTGTGTAGCAACCTCTTTCTTCAACTTCTCAAACCCTTCATCTGCTACCTTAGTCCATACAAACTTAATTGGTTTTGAGTCCTCCTTTGATGGCATCTAGTATGGGTGCACATATCTCAGTCTATCTTCTCACAAACTTCCTATAGAATTGAGCCAATCCATGGAAGCTTCTAACTTCTATCCCTATCTTAGCAGTAGGCTAATTTAGGATGGCTTCTAATTTTCTTGGATCCATTTCAAATCACCTTGGGAGACTACAAAACCTAAGTATACCAACTCTTGTTTCATGAACTCACTCTTCTCAAGATTAATGATAAGTTTCTCCTCTTGCAACCTTCTCAAAACTATCTCAAGATAGTTTATGTGATTCTCTTTTTTCTTGCTAATATGAGGATGTCATCTAGGTACACTACTACAAACTCACCTATATATTCTTTCAAAACTTCATTCATCAATCTCATAAATATATTTGGTGCATTTGTCAAACCAAAAGGCATAACAAACCACTCATAAAGACCCTCTATGGTTTTAAATGTAGTTTTTCATTCATCCCCTTCTTTCATCCTAATTTGATGATAACCACTTTTAAGATCTATCTTGGAATGGTACCTTGCACCACCTAGACAATCCATCAAGTCTTATGTTCTAGGAATAGGAAACCTATATCTAATGGTGATCTTATTTATGGCACTAGAATCAATATACATTCTCCACTTACCTCCTTTCTTGGGTGCTAAAACCACTAGGACTACACATGGGCTAGTGCTCTTTCTAATGAGTCCTTAATCCAACAATTTTTGTACTTGTCTAGCTATCTCCTTACTTTGATCTTAAGTCATCTTGTAAGTAGCTTTATTAGGAAAATATGCCCCTCGTACAAAATCAATCTGGTGACTTATGGCTCATTGAGGAGGCAAGGTAGTTGGTTTTCCATCACATATGATGTCTTGGAAACCCTCAAGTAATTGCTTCACTTCATGAGGAATGGTGGACTATTTTGTGTTTTCTTCCTCCTTGGGCTTCAACACACATACCCTACTCTATCTTCATGTTTGATGTCTTTCAAGAACTCTTTTCCACTCATCAACAAGTTAGGTATCACTTCTACTACTTCATCAAATTCCTCTTCCAGTAAGGATTGTATCTTGTAAGTTGCTCCACTCTTCTTGAAGGTGTATGCATTCTTTCTACCTTGATGGACAACTTCTCTATCAAATTTCCATTGTTTACCCAACAAAAGGTGACAAGAATCCATGGGCAACACATCACATAATATTTGATCACTATAATCCCTAATGGAAGACTCCACCCAAGCTTTTTCATTTACTAACACATTTTTCTCCTTGTTTAACCATGTCACCCTATAAGGATGAGTATGAGGTTCCTTGACAAGTTTAAGCTTCCTCACTACTTCCTCTCAGATAATATTATCTTAAGACCTTGAGTCTATGATCACTTTACACACTTTTCCAAAAAATCTTACAATTGATCCTAAATAATGACCTTCTTTTCTTTGGTTCTCTTATTAGGACTCTCTTGAGAATCATATTTTCCCCCTTTTCTGAAGCAAGACTCACTTCTAATTTGTTGACATCATCTTTTTATCCATGAGTATATGTTATCTTCTTCTTCCATTGGGATGATGAAGATGTCTTGTCAAGACATCTATATGTTGGGTGTCCTAAGTTACCATAGTTATAAAACTTCATGTTAGCAAAATGGGAACTCCTACCAAAACCACCAAATCTTCCACCTCCTCCACTACTAAAACCTCTTCCCCTATTGTAGCTACCTCTATTATTGCAATCATTTCCTTGCTCATTTAGTTTGGAGTCTCCTTGAGGTTTGGAATCATTAGCTCTTCTACCATATTCACCTCTATGGGTGTCTCTTGCATCTCTACCTCTCCCTCTACTACTTGCATTGGAAATCTTTCCTTTTCTTGTTCTTCTCTTCCACCTTAAGGTCCAACTAAAAACACTTGTGAACTATGGTGGGTTTCCATATGTTGGAAATATTATGATAGGCTAAGTTACCAAGAGGGGAGGGGTGAATCAGTAACTTATAAAACTTAATCCTTAATTAGCAATTAACCCTTCATGTGAATTTTGATCTAATTGCATGCATGAGAAAATTAAAACATTCATAACACTTTTGACACACAATTTGGTGACCCAGAAACCTTCCAAATAGAAAGTAAAATTGGGGTGGGGATGGTACCCACAAGCTTTAGTACTACAATAAAAAGTTGGCGTGTTAAGACTTACAATGATCACTTATGATGATCTACCCTATTAGGAGCAATAAGGACTGCTAGGTCCACCTTGCAAAAGGATTTACAAACATACAATGAAATATGCACTCGATAAAGAGATTTACACAAGGTTGTTAGGTCTACTTTGTTAGAGGATTTGACTAACCCACCTATTAGGATGAAGTAGTGGCTTATCTCTGATTTGCAACTTGATTTTTTGAATGAGATTCCTTTGAGTGTATAAATCACCTTGTTGTGATAGATAAATCTTTGTTGCTCCTTATACTGCTATAGCCTTTGTAATTTTCTCTATTGCTCTTCTCTACTTATTTCATTACATCTATGCCATCTCATTTTTGAATGTGATACAATACATTACATATAAACCAATCCAATTACAAAATTACAAATTTGGTCACAATACAAGTTTACACAAGAATTACAAAGTCGGCCAAAGTGTAGAAACTCAGGTTCCAAAGATTGACTTAGTGAGGTTCTGATACTCAACATCCACTGTCAATGCTTGGCATCATCATGCACTTGGTAGACATAGAAGCTCGGTCCACACTGATCACTTCCAAGTAGTCTTGAACTCATCTGCACTAGTGACCCGGTAAATACTATGAAACTCAACATATAAACTAAATCATTTGATTCACACTACATAGCTCAGTCAATGCTATTACTATGAGCTTAGTATAAACTAAGTTACTTGGTTAATATTGAGTAGCTCGATTAACACTAGACTTACATCACATCAACTATGAACTCAATAAGCACTGCACAACTCAATTTGCACTAGTAAACTCAGCATACATTGAGATGCTCAATTTACACTGTTGATCATCACCATAGTAGTAATTTCTCGACACAAACTAAAATATGTCCAAAGGACTCAATAGCAATTGTAGAATTTGGTAGCATCTAAAATGCTTGGTTAACATTGTTAACTATACAATATGTTCAGTAGATACTTACAATCTGAACAAGTGTGTGTCACTAATAACAAACATGACTGGGATGTCAACAATCTCCCCCTTTGGCATTAGTGACAAAAACACTTATCAGTCAAAATTGAATTAAAGAATGTTCAAAAACATCTTTATCCATCACCTTATATCTGCAACTCGATAGAGTATACTATTTTTGAGATTTTTCAAATTTGGTTTTGTAAGAGATATATTCATGTACATGGTAATGCTCCTCCATACATAAAATACAATATACTATACATCTTTTTACAATACATCTAAATACATCTTCTCCCCTTTATACAATATACATTTTCTCTACAATCTTTCAATCTTCTCCAATCTTCTTTCAATATTCTCCCCCTGTCATCCCCAAAAATTTACAATGCAAAAATACAACTACAAAAAAAAAAAATTATAATTTATTTATTTTTGTTACAATTAATTTTAATACACACCAACATTGTATGGAGATAAGTGCAATTAAGGTACACCTAAAAGAGTTCATTCTACTTTCAAGATTTATGCACACAATAAAATTGCAATGACATTCATAAGGGTGCAGAGTCAGTTATTGAGACCTATTACACTAGTTCAACCCCATAAGTGATTGTGCTATAAAAACTCTTAACACAGGTTATTTTAATTTGATTGTTCAGACTGTAGGTTTCTATTAGTCAAGAGGCATTTAGGTTTCTCCAAGTTCTTAGGTTGAATTTGGATTGGTTGGGTATACTTTAATAAGATTAGGTTCACATGTTTCACATTTTGACTTGAAGTTGGGGACACCAGCTCAATACTGCCACTTTTGGGTCAAAACCTAAATAACATTTTAGTTAAACCTAATTAACTATATTACATATCATTTGATTTTATCAGAATCATGAATCCCATTAGGCCTTATTTGGTGTCTTATACTTATTTCATTTTAGTAGATGACCCCTTTAGAAGCCTAGGTTCACACTTAAAAGAAAACTGACAATAACAATAATGCTTGATTCCAAGAAATATTAACACAACTTTTAGAATTAAACAAGGCATTAACTACTATCAATTTATCTATACAACTCTAACCCATAACACTTTCTAACATTATCATAGGCGTGTACAAATCAAAAGGCCCCACTTACAAATACATGATATTACCTCAAGACCTTGTCAATAATCCTTTGAATAATACAAGTTTTGGAAAAACATATCCTATCACCATTCATATTTATATATATAGAAAACACAATCTAACTAATTATCGATACCCCTACTCTATTTACTAAATACTTTTACCTAAATCTTCACTATTTAATAATCAACCCAATTAATTCAAAACAAATCCCATAATATATCATAAAGAAACACACATGAGACTAAATCTAATCACTAAGTGACATACTTACTACTAACAAACACTCAGTTTACTTATAATGGTATGCATGTTCGTGCACAATTCCAATTTTTTTTAATCACTTACACCTAGCCTTATATACTTTTCATGACTATATATTTCAATTATTATTTATATATATCCATATAAGATTTTGTTATATCTAATTTCATATATACATTAAATTGCAAAGTCAAGACTAACTTCCAATAGTAACTACTAACCTATTACCCTTTAACTAGTACTAATCCACAATTAACACCAATTAATTTCCATCTCAAATCTGATACTAACTACCCACTAACAATATCTACAACAACAAACAATTTACTAACTCAAAACTACTACTACCCTAACCCCTTTACCGTACACCATTTCCTTTATTGCCAACCATCTCTAAATTTCCTAACACCAACGTGACCCCTTCTCATTCCCTAATATTCTATGCGCTTCTTCCCAAGCGATGTTCCCTAACTTTATTACCCTCTTGACCAAGCAGCCCCACTTAAGCCATGTGTCCTAGGCCTTTATTCCCAACCACTTCTCCCTAGCACTATGTCCCCACATGAGTCACATGCCCCTTTTCCTTCTTTCACCTGATCACTATGTGGTGGTTTCACAACTCAAAAAGTAAGGATCGAGTGGCGAGTGTGTGGAAGGGATTAGGCTGGGTCCCATTGCCAGTTGTTTGACCCATTCAAAAGTACGATGGGGTATGGTGGGGGAGTGGTCCTTGATCAAGGACCAGTTCCCCATATTTAAGGGGGAGTGCTATATGTATATATTTTTCTATGTGACCTTTAAATAGGTCCTTTTTCCCTATTGATAGGGTGGTCGATCCTTTACTAGGAAACAACTTTCATGATGTAGGTACTTTTTATATATATTATATTGGTTGGGTCTTTTCACATGGTTAGGATCAACAAAGGGATTCAGTTATAATATATTGTATAATAGTGACTTAAGTATAGTCACGGGGTATTAGGAGTCTCTTTATTGACCTTTTTATCTATTATTTGAGAGGTTAGATACTAGGAATATTCTCCTAGATTATTTTATGGGACTGTATTTTTTTAATCTAATAGTGGTATTTTGTGCATTGCCATACAATTTTATTTCAGATTTCTTTTAGTTGTTAAATGTTTTTTATTTCATCCTCTCTTTCTTTTTTCCTTTCCATTATGACATTGTGATTTCAACGTGATAGTAGTATTATATTATATCTATGATACAATGCAATTGTCTAGTTTAATGGATCTACTTCCATGCATCAGAATTACACATAAGACACATTTTGTGTTTCAAATCAAATGGAGACTAAGCTTAATTCTTCCATGATGTTAAAAAATTATGTTACATCTACCACATGATATAATAAAATGAATCTTATTTGTATGAGTAATCTTTGAAGGCACATTCTTTGTATGGATCATTATGAGAGAGGTTCCACATTTACATGTTTACTACTTACACAACCAAAAGCAATAAGTGTCCTTTTGAAAATAATCTCTTTTACATTTCTTTTGTGTCTATTATCTTTAAACAATTTCTTTTTAAATGCAACTTTATACCTAACATTGAATCTTACAATACAAAATAAAATGATAATATCCAAATTTCTTTATTTTCTTTCATAAACTCATTCTTCTCAATGACTCACATAAGGTGATAAACTCATTCATGCAATGCAACAGTCCAAGATATAAATGGAGGATTCTATATTTACATTACAACACATGAAGGAAGATTTCATCCCTTTATTACAAAAAAAAGAAAGTCACATTCTATCATTGGTTCATCAAAGATGAGAGACACCAAGCTTTTCCTTTTCCATCACTCCCTTGAGCACAAAATCTCCAAATACATCACAAGAAAACAACAAGAACCATTGAGGCTCACCTCCCATCCTAGGCTTTTATGAAGCCACCCACTGAGCAAGGGAAATAAGGCTCAAATGGGTTACACTCATGCAGATAACAATGCATAAATTATAACATCACAATAGATATACCATCCCTCCAAGGTTTAACACAATGATTCACCATTGGAATCATGAAACAATGGGTGAAGGTGGGCTCTCCAAAGAGGAGAATGCCATATCCATATACACATATACATTTGCAATTGCACAATGCCTCTTCCAGGCTATCAAAATACATCCTCCTCATCACATCAATACACTTATATCTCCCATGATACAAATGCCTCTTCAAAGCTATCAAACAAGGCATATGTCTTCAATGGAGCCCATACTCCACGAACAACAAAACCCTCTCAAAGAGGAGAATCTCTCAACTTCAATGTTGAGCCCAACTAGCCCCTTCACCCAAGGCATCTCTTCCCTCCCTGGGGTGAGTGAAGCCTTCACACCCATAACCATTTCATACACAAAATCAAGAGAAAATGAAAGAGAAATTCATCACAATATTTACACATAACAACAATTACAACACATACATTACATATTTTCATTCACAATATGAACAAATATTCTACACAATGAACTAGTGCAAACAAGATCATGGAATGGACACCAACCTTGTCCAAGGTAATGGAAATTGAAGTTGTTGAAGAACTCGATATTTCCTTAGCTTCCTCTCCAAACCCTAATTGTCTCTAAACTTAGAGAGTGGGTGAACACCCACTAGTTTGTCCAAGCTCCCTTAACAAGATCTCCAACCCCATTATCTCCATTTTTGGCAAAACATGGAGCCCACTTTCTCTTACACTATTGTCCCTTCTAAACATAGGACCTTGACCAAATGTGAAGGAAAGGTTAAAGTCATGTGACAACTCAAATTTCGAATTGGTGGAAGAATGCATTGGCTAAAGGGTCCCTTAGGTTAGCTAAGCACTAAAATGGTCAAATTTAGGCCCCTAACACATTATGCTAACATATGGGTAGCTTATTTTCATAGAAAATGTACTTTGGGACCACCTATTGACCCTCTAAAATCTTTGTCAAGTTTAAATTCAAAATTCCCTTGATGGTGACCCATCCTATTCTCTCTCCAAGTGGGTTTGATTAAATCTTTTGAATGGCATTTAGTTTAAGGTTAAGTGTTGCCATGACCAAAACCCTAGGTGACATGTCACAAACAAGTAAACAATTTACAAGTGTCAAGTGACAAATTAAAACACATTACACATCACAATGACATGTCCCAATTCATTCGTGAATATATATATATATACCACACACATGAAACTTACATTTACAAAATAAACACATCACAATAAGGCTTTGAATATTCCAAAGAATTGCCTTGGCTATACTATGTCCATATAAGTTTGGGCCTTGTTTCCCCAATAAAAGTCCATGGTTCAATTGCCTACACACTAAACTCGAACATCAGTAGCCCAATGAAAAGTCATAGAAAATGCATGTATATAGGTGCATGACAAATTTCTTATTGAATAATTTGCATTGGCATACTCAATTATCCTAATCAAATTTATTTTCTAATCATTTTCATATAAATCATCTAAAACATTAAAATATTAGAATCTACGTATCATTATTACTATCTAGTCAAATGATCTGACTAACATTTTGAACCACATCATAATCCATTTCCAATCATATTGATGAAATGTTAAATCTATACTATTGAATTAGTCACATGAAAATTAGTTCCAAGTACATATTTTAGGTCAAAATCAATCAAAATGTAAACATCTCCACTAATATATTTTGATTCAATTAAATATAATTTGTTACTAACAATATCTCGGTATCATTATGAGATAATTATAAAGTGTATCAATTATGTCAAGTAAACAGGATGTTTGCATAGTCATGTCACATAGGTTTAGAATCCAACATAGAATAAATTGATTATATTTTATTGGTTCATAAAAAATTTCCTTTTAAATATCAAGATATTCACCTAATTGACTTATCACATTACATCGTATCAAGTTCTATCATGTAAACCTTCATCCAAATTTGATAATAATTTTCATCTTATAACTATTAATATCATTCACAAAAGTGAGTGTTGATTCATCTTTCCATACTAGCCATCTAATTTAACTATCCTAATAGGCCATAAAATATCACGAACCCATCAATTTAGTTTCTAAGTTATGACATATTGAGCCTTTATTCCATAGGTCTTAGCTTATCAACCTAATGTAGTTCTAAATACGATACTTAACACAACAAGGAATAAAATGTATATTAGTCCCAATAATATATCAAGTTCATATTGGTAAGAAAAATGCCAATCATGGCATACTTAAATCTTGGAACCTACTTACCATTGTTCTATCATAAGGTGTATGACAACCGTATAAAATTTACATTCTATAAACAAGAGGCAAAAACATGACATTTCATCTTTTGACTCTTCCTATATCTTATTATATTCATGTTATTAGGATTAACAATAGGGTACTAGGGGAAGGGGCCTTACACCCCCTTTCTCCTTACATCTTCTCCCCCTTTTTGACATGAATGCCAAGTATTTATGCTATATATTTATACAATAATGCCAAAATGAGAGAAGAAATTTTAATGTACCTTCAGGATAAGTGCCAAAGTCTTGTCCCAATTCTCTTGCAACAAATTACATGTATGGAATGCAATTTGCACTTCTACTAAAAATTCTATCATATGGTTTGCAATTAAGAAGTTGTTGTCATGGATGAGAATTTTTTAATGTGCAATGTGCTTATGTAGTGCATCCATGTTTGGGAGAATCATGTTCTGAATATCTATCAATGTTGATCTAATTCTTGCCTCTTCTCTTAGCAATTTTGCCTACATATCTGTCAAGAATCTGATCTTGTTGAGGTGGGTAGAGCTAGAACTTGGGTCAAGTTGCAATTTTCATGCACTTGCCTTTAGATCCTCATCAATCTCTGACAATTGATCTTTTATTTCCTTAGTGAAGATTGATGTATCACAAATTTTACCAAAAAGCAAAGATACATTGATGCAGGAGGTCTCTAGAGAACCTAGAATAGTAGATAATTCTACTTGATGAATGGCAATTTGTTGAGCAATAAGTTCTCAAACTTTATTCTCAAACTTTTTCTCATCTTTCTACAACAATTAATCCTATCCATCTAAATCTTCATTATATTTATGGACTGCCTCTATTAACTAATATAAAATTGGTTGAGAAGTATCAACCTCTATGCTTTGAGCCTCTACTAGAATATTCTTAGCATCCTCAATTGTCTTAAATTCCTTGTTTCTTTCCTCTTTAAGCCTTTGTTGCTTGCCTATCTTTTGAAGAAGTTCTCCAAAAACATGCATCTAATCAAGATTTAGATTTGAAATGTTCCATTTAGGAATGACAATCCCCTCATCAAGATCTATATTTTCTTCCTTCTCTTTTCCTTTTCCCAAAAAATTTGTGCTCAGTTGAGGATTGGTCTCAACTATCCTTGCACTTATTACTTTCATAGTAGGAATGGAAAAAATTGTAGAAATGGTAGAACTTACTAAAGAAGTGAATACTACACTTATTAAAATACCAGTAGTAGAAATACCTAATGTAGCCAAAACTGATGTAGAGGGAAGTGCATGCTACTTGGTAGATTAAGTGCTTGCCACTTCTATCAATGAACTACTAAGCTAGATAGGTACAAATATTTATTGAGTGCTTGTGCTTTTAGTGTTGGTCACAATCAATCCTGCTGAAGTTGTCTTTAAGCTTGGTGTTTTTAATGTTTTTCTTGGAGAATGATGAAGTGAGGCTATGACCACTGGAGCAATCTTTACTGGGTCAGTCTCCTTAGTATCTTTTGCATCTTCCTCGATAGCTTCTTGCCACTATTCTTCTTCATCATCTACATTATCGAAATGAGTGATTTCTTTATTATCAATTTCTTCATCTTTCTCTTGATCATCATCATCATCCTTGTCACTTACAGTAACTACAAAATCACTCAGCTTGTGAAGAAGATAAACATTCTTCTATGTGTTTGTGACATTCTTCACAACATGCTCAATGTCTTTCAACAATATCAAACAAGTATTGAATTTCAAAGTTAGCTTTTCTTCATTTTTCTTCATAGATTATTTTACCCCCTTGTCATCTAAATTTGGCATGAGTTTCCTCAAGGTCTACTCATATATATCTTTTGCAGTTTTAATGGCATGCTCCCATCTTGGTTTAATCTTTTTCATCAAAGCATTAGGAATCTATTGTGCTAGTTGGTCAAGTGATTACTTCCACTTACCCATCTTATATATTAATATATCTTCTATTTGCTTCTACTCCTCTATAGTTCTGGTCTCATACTTCAGTGCCTTGAAATTTTTAATGGCAGATCTTGATTCTAATTCTTTCATCCTTTCCTCAAAGGTGGGTGGAGACCTCTTGAAGATTATGTCTCCCTTCTTTATCTACTTTCTTCCTGGATGACCTTCTAGTGAACATAGTAGTAGATGTCTTGTCAAGCTTGGTAATAATTACCTTACCTTTCTTCTTTAGTGGCTCTTCTTCCTTTGACTTTTCTTCATCTTCCATTTCTTCATCCTCTCCTTTTCCTTCAATTAACAAAAGAGTGGAACTAGTTTTTATTTTAGCAATTCTCTTCTTTCTCTTGTTGACTACTTGAGGAAGTTTGATTTCCAGTTCTATTCTAGCCTTTTCCTCAGCATAGGTGCTAAACTAAGTAGCCTTTGGATCAATAGGCTCATTTATCAATGCCTCAATTATGTCTTTGGTTTCATCAATGTTCACCTCATATCCAAGAGGTTTTACCCATGCTATTCTTGGCCTAATTGCACAAATGTACACTTTGTCACTATCAACCATGAAACAAACATCATCTTTGTAATCTTTGACTAACTTCTTTAGAAATTAGAATCTATTATTCATCTTCTCTTTGAATGCATCAAAGTAGTTGTCCATAATGATTGCATAATTCTCTCCCATTTCAGCAATGTATTCATTAATCTAATCCAGAACTGGTATATCTTTTCTCCAAACTACTATACCTTTTGATGAGAAGAACTTTTGAACATAGAAAAATAAAAAAGTCAAGAGTGAACCGAACTTATATGGATTGCTTTTGAAAGTTTTGATGCTCTCCATGTTTTTTTTGAACTGGTTCAACACTAACTCGGCAAGGTCAAGTGACAAGTTGTTTTTTACCACCTTCTATGCCAAATTAACTACTTCACAAAATATGTTGTTTAACCTACTTGAACTATAGATTTTGTGAGGTATGACATGTATGCCAAACTTCAATTCCATGTCAGTGATACTACTTATCTTCATTCCCCTATCATCCCACTCACCAAGGGTTTTCTTCTCCAGTCCAACCCAACCTAGAGTTTTTGTTGTTTTTTCTTTTGCCAACATCGGTAGACCAGTGATCCTATGGATCATCTTCTTAGTTATCAAAATTTGTTGTTCCAATCATAGCTAACCATTGTACACATGACTAAGGATAAATCTTATCCATTTTACTTGGAAATCTTGTGGCATATGAGGAATGTGAGTTAAACCTTTTGTCTCGAGATGTTGATGCTCAGGTTTCAACAAACCATCAACGCATAACTCTTTCAAACATTCATTCATCTCTAATGTTCTAATATCTTGAATAGCACATTTGAAATGTGAAAAAATATCATTAATTAATAGTACCTTTGGAGGAATTTGCAACTATGCTCCACTCAAATCTATGGTTTCTACAATGGCAGGAGTTAACTTAAAATCTGGTGCTTTCCATTCCACACCTCAAACCAACATGTCTAAACCTTTCTTTGACTTGATACTGGTGGATACCATCTTTTCTCAGTAGGGTTTGATAGAATATGAAAACTTTTAGTATTAACTCACTCAAATCACTTAAATGCTTTAAAGATTGCTCTGCACAAAATAGCTCTAGAAAATTCATGGTGAGAAATGACTTCAATTTCACCCTTTTATCAAATTTATCCTTTTGATCACCACAAATGCATGGTATGATTGTTCACTCAAGTGATAGATCATCATCCACTTTACTTGTATTGAATACTTAGTAAAGTCTTTCATGACTCGATAACCACATAAGACTTAGTTACTCCAACCTTGCTCGGTAGAGTTTGTAACCCAACCGTGATTGGTAAGAATAGTAACTCAGTAATGACTACCATCTCTTACTAGGTGATCCCTTTGCATCTTGAATGCTGATATGGATCTTTTATTCTATCAATTGAAACCGATATTAGGTGTCTTCTTCAGTATCCTAGTTCTAGTTATCCTTTGAGAAATCAAGTGGAAATGGTGGAGTCCCCCAATTCTTGGTGACTTGATCATCATTTCTTGGACTTGCATTTTCAAAATATTTTGGAACCCATTGTTGTCTCATGTACTTTTTGATGTTATTATCATTTGCCTTCTTTTCATGTTCAATTCTTCTAGTATTCATATAGTTCTTGGCAAGATGACCAAGTTCTATACAAATAAAACATCTTCTAGTAGTATCTATTTTCCTCATGTGATGTTTCTCACAATTCATTCCAATGTGTCCAAATTCTCCATAGTGATGACATATGCACCAAGTGTTGTAGTCCCAACCAAATATAGCTCTTACAATTTGTTCTGCTAGATTCAATATCTTAGTTTTGCATTCTAGTGACTTGTGTCCATGCTTCATACATTTGTGACATTTGCATTAAAATTTTGGTTTTTCTTTGCATTCATTTGCTCTATGACCATGGTGATTACAATTGTAGCATTTTCCATTGAATTTTTCTTTCCCATTGCTCCAGCATTTGTTTGATGTATGACCTATCTTACCACAATGACTAAAAGTAGGTCTTTGATTCTTTTGAGCTCCTTGCTTGGATGATTCACCTTCATATATCCAATTCCTACTTTTCCTTTTTGTCTATAATGACCTTGCTCATTCAACTAATTCATGTCTGGTTGAGATTTTATCATCCCTTCATTGGTTTGTCTTTTAGTGTTTAGATCATTCTACAATCTTTCATTCTCTGATCTTAGATTCATGATTTCTTCATTTGCATTGGTGAGCTGATCAATGAAATCTACATGTTGAAGGGATGGGTCCTAAATTTCATTACTCTTTCCTTCTATCTCTTCTCTTATCTTTTTTTTTTTCTTCCATGACTTCACACAATCTTATTGACTAAATTTCTTTCTTTGTTCTTAGTTTTCTTTTTTTTTCTTGAAGAGTACTATTCTTTTCCAATAGTTCTTTGATTGCTTCATCAGCTTCATTTAAATTGCTTGAATGGATGTCTTTAATTCTTTCTTCAATGCAGAGTGGATCATTCATCTATATTGCAAGATCTTTTCTTCTTTTCAAGGATTGAGAGAGTTGCTCTTTTTGTTTCTTGAGTTGTCCAATAGCCAATTCCAAATCTAGCTTCTCATTGTCAATAGGCTTGTCAAGTCTGAATACCTCCATTGCTTTTGATCTTTGCTCAAGCTATTAAAAATTTTCTCTGAGAACCACAAAGCTCTAATACCAATTGCTAAGTTATTGAGAGGGGAGGGGTGAATCAGTAACTTATAAAACTTAATCCTTAATTAGTAATTAATCCTTCATGTGAATTCTAATCTAATTACATGAATGAGAAACTAAAAACATTAAAACATTCATAACACTTTTGACACACAATTTGGTGACCCAAAAACCTTCCAAATAGAAAATAAAATTGGGGTGGGGATGGTGCCCACAAGCTTTAGTACTACGGTATAAAATTGGTCTATTAAGGCTTACAATGATCACTTCTAATGATATGCCCAGTTAGGAGCCATAAGGACTGCTACATCTACCTTGCAAAAGGATTTATAAACATACAATGAAGTATGCACTCAATAAAGAGATTTACACAAGACTGTTAGGTCTACCTTGTTAGAGGACTTGACTGATCCACCTGTTAGGATGAAGTAGTGGCTTATCTTTGATCTACAACTTGATTTGTTGAATGAGATTCCTCTAAGTGTACAAATCACCTTGTTGTGATAGATAAATCTATGTTGCTCATTAAACTGCTATAGCCTTTGTAATTCACTCTACTACTCTTCTTTGATTATTTCATTACATACATGCCATCTCATTTTTAGATTTAATATAATACATTGCATATATACCAATCCAATTATAAAATTACTAATTTGTTCACAATACAATTTTACACAAGAATTACAAAGTTGGCCAATGTGTAGAAACTCAAGTTCTAAAGAGTGACTTGGTGAGGTTCTGATACTCGATATCCACTGTCAATTCTTGGCATCATCATGTACTTGGTAGACATAGAAGCTTGGTCCATACTAATCACTTACAAATAGTCTTGAACTCAGTCTGCACTGGTGACTCAACGAATACTATGAAACTTGGCATATAAACTAAATCACTTGATTCACATTGAATAGATTGTTCAATGCTATTACTATGAGCTTGATATAAACTGAGTCACTTGGTTAATACTAAGTAGCTCAATTAATACTAGACTTGTCTCACATCAACTTTAGACTTGGTAAGCACCACACAACTCAATTTGCACTAGTAAACTAGGCATACACTGAGATGCTCAATTTACACTACTCATCATCACCATAGTAATAATAGCTCGGTACAAACTAAAATCTATCCAAAGGACTCTGTAGCAACTGTAGAACTTGTTAGCAACTGAAATGCTTGGTTGATACTATTAACTATACAATATGCTCAATAGATACTTACAACTTGAATAAGTGTATGTCACTAATAACAAACATGATTGGAATGTCAACACCATAGACTGATTTCTTCTTGAATTGCCCATCTCAAGCCTCCTAAGTATCTAGAAACCTTCATACTTTCTTATTCTTAATCTTGTACCTTAAACATAGTTTTTGAAACTCCTTAGTGTAAGAGGCAACATCTATATCTTTCTATTTCAAGCTTTGTCTCTTCTTGTGGACTTGAATTTCATAGTCTTCAGGAAAATAATTTTCTCTAATTTTGGTTACAATATCCTGCTAATTGGTTATTGGTTTCTTGTTTTCTTTCTCCCTCTCTTCTTGGAGAAACTTCCACCAAGATAGGGTTGGTCCCCTCATTCTTTCCTTTTCAACTTTCACTTTTTGAGCCTCTATGACTCCTTCACATTAAAAGTGATTCGCCATACCCTCTATTCATTCCATTACCAATTCTAAATCCATCTTTCTTATGAACAAGGGTATACCTTCAATTAAATTTCCACTCATTTATTTTTATGGATTTTAGGAAGGGTTCTTATTACTTTGGAGGATTTGGTTTAGGTTGTACATTTTCTTCATCTATGGCTTTTCCCCTTGTCTTCATTCTCTTCTAGCTTCTCTTTGACTTGCTCTATTGTCTATACAACTTTTTTAAGTTTTCATTTCATGGCCTCTAAGGACTCTTCTATAATCCTATTTCTCTCCCTTTTCTCTATAAAATAACTTACTAGCTCTGCATTTGTCACCATGGTACTCTCACCTATTGACTCGCCTTTCAAGTCAGACATACACTTAACCCAAATCTTTCACTAGCTCTGATACCAATTTGATGAGGAGGGATTTCTAACTTGTATTGGTCTATCAACCAAGGAACTCAAGGCTCTCCTATATCCTTCCAAGGGTCTTATCTTCACCCTACCACTAAGGTAATGCTTATCCTATTTCCCTACTTCAACAATCCACTCCCACCAATTTGTAACTCTTTGCTAACTCCAAGGTTAAGCTTCACCCCTTGTCTTTAATCCCACCATAGGATGAATCAAGACATTCATTGGGCCTCTATGGTATGTGGGACTTCCATTCTTATGCATTTAATGATTTTCAAGTTTCTTGATGAGGTTTGAGTCATTAGTTTATAGACGATCTCAAGAATCCTTGTTTAGGAGGGCTACTAGGGCTAGTAGCGATTAGTGAGTTTTAGGTCTCTAACTTCACAATATTCCAAAGGATTTGCCAAATAAACTTCAAGTTCAGATACCCTTTTTAGAGTATTCCAACATTCATCTAGTTTTAGGTCACCAACATTTCCAAACCAAAACACCCCTTTTTAAAGGGTTATAAGGGTTTCTCACAATAGTTCACTAGGGTCAATCAAAACCCCTTCAAAATGAAAACTCCAAGACTTTTCCCTTCTCCTAGTTAGCTTTCACTAGTTTCTCCTTTGATCATTTCAATCCATTTGCCATGCTTTCTATCCATTGTTTTATTGATTTTAACCTAGCAGGGTAGTCTTCTACTCACCTAGGGCTTTTCTTTAAAAAAGGAAAACCAACTCCTAAACACTCAAAAATGAAAATATACATAGTATGTGTATTTCTCTTCTTTATTCTAAAGGTCCATGTTGGTTTGACCATTGGAACTCAAGAAAGAGCCATTTTTCTTAGTGCCACTCAAATCGGGATAGTAAACTATATAGTCACAAAATGATTTTAAAACACCTACCTAAATAATACTTCAAGAACCCAAATTAATACACAAAAAACTAAATTCAATCCTATATCTATCAATATAAAATATAGATCCCAATCAATCCACTAACATTTGGATTTTGAGCGTGCAAGATGACTATGACAAGAAATTGAACTATGTTTGCTATTGTTTCCAATGTGATTCTATACAATCTCAACACTAACCCTTCACTTGGGCATGAGATAGTGTTGTATACCTTTTTGGCGCATGGTACCTCCTATATAGGCACAATAAGTAAAAAACCTCAAGTTGCTTGGGTTTTACACAATGTGACAATGTTGTCAAGTGCAACTTTTGCAAAATGCAAAGTTGCTTGAGCAACTTTTCACAACTTTGCACTTTGACCATTTATGGACCTCAAGAAACCTCATGTGAGTCTAGTAAGGTTCAAAGCTAACTTCTAACACTATTTCCCAATGCTAGATTTTTGGTCAAGGTTTGATCAACCTTTGACCCACTTAAGCAATTACAAGCAACTTGGGCATTCTAAGGATAACTCACCTACCTATGTAAAAGACTCTAATCACACCCTTGGGGCTTTATACTTAGCCCTTATTCTCTGGTGGTTGGCTAAAATCACCTAGAAACCAAAACTCTTTGGGACCTCAACTATGATCCTCGGTGCTCCTGCACTAAATTATCTTCTCTATGGTATTTTTTGTGTTGGGTCCCCACATAAATTTTGATCTTCATGGTATATGGTGTTTATCTACTTTCATATCATTACTGTTTTGTTTTCTTGATTAGCTAAAGTTTTTACTCAATTAAATAGAGTGATGGAAATTATTTAACCAATTCACACCCCTAACCTCCCCTAATTTATTCAAATTTTTACATATTTTCTACCTTAATGGGAAAGATAATACACTTTCTTGATGGTTTACTCATCAATTCAAGTAGAGATCACTAACAACTCTTTTATCTTGGAAAGATGTCACAAACTAAATGGTGATGCTTTCATCAAAATTATGATTATATTCAATTATTTGTGAGGTGAAAACCTCCAAGAAAATATGCTACAAAGTACCATCATATTTAAACTCTACAAGTGGTGGTTTAATCCTCATTCTATCCCATTTATATTTTCAACACTAGAAATAGGCACCAAGTTTGTCATTTCTTACTGTCACAATATCCATCAAGTATAAAGCAACAAAAAAAAATCCATAAGGTTATTTTAAATAAATGAGATGTGTGTCATAGCATTAATAAATGGGATGTAAATCATAGCAATATTATTTTTTAATTTGGCACAATCTACATTAGTTGATAAACTTTTCAAGTCCAACTCATTGTCACAAAGAGGCTTTGGCAAGGAAAACCTTGTGAACACTATCACAATCAAATAATTAAGTATTAAGAAAATCTTATAGTTGTTATATTTTTTAATCCCATTAAAATTACTAGTGTAATGGTAAATGAAATTGAAGGATTTGATAAAATATAAATTGACAGATCCCGTAGAACACCTACAGGCAAGAACCTATCACATAGAAATAAATACAAGAGAAGGCAATGGTTTGGCTCTATAAATATGCAAGAATATATTTATTAGACTAAAAGAATTAGTAAAAAGAATAATAGATCAATCCTTATAGAAGGAGATCATAAAACCTAGAAGGGAAACCCTAAGAGGTAAATGGTATATAATAACTAATATTTAATTATTAAATGGAAATACAAGTGCATAAAGTGAAATCCTAAGGAGTAAAGATAATTTAATCAATGTAATTAAATTAATTCTTTACTCTAACACCCCCTCCCCCCCCCCTTAATATGAGAAAAAATGTAGCTACAAACAATGCAAGGAAGCTACAATGTTGAAAGCATAAATTGGTCTTGACAACATGGTCCGATGAGGTACCCAACACAATCGAAACTCTTCAAAATGGAGAAATAAACAAAACCACATAGGAAAAACCCTACTCTAAAAAGAGATAGAAGAATGTTGAAAAATAAATAAAAGGAAGGAAGGACTCATCACTGAGACCCCCCAAGGACAACTTCCTTCACCCCAAGCATAAAATATAGTTGAAGATATAGCGGGGATGCAAAAGATTTAGTGAAGATGTCAGCAACCTTCTCTACAATAGGAATATACTCCAAGCTAAGAGAGCCATATTGAGCCAAATGCCTAATGAAATACATATGAAGCTTAATGTTCTCAGCCTGTTGATGTTGAACTAGGTTGTAGGAAATGTGTATAGCACTTTGATTGTCACACAAAGAAAGGTGGAAGTATCGGGAGGAAAATCAAACTCTGTCATCAACTATCAAAGCCATAAAACCTCCTAACTAGCTATCACAAATATCCTATACTCTACCTCTATAGATGATAATGTGTGATCATGTTGATTCTTGCAAAACCATGTGATAGGACCAGAACCAAGATAGAAAGAAAAGCTAGAAGTAGACCTTTGATAATCAACATCACTAGCCCAATCTAAGTCTATGTACCCAATAATGTGAGGATCCTCTAATGTATATTGAATGTCATAACATGTAGTAACCTAAATGTACCTCAAGGTACATTTCATATCTTTCCAATGTCTCTCATGAGGATCATGTGAGAATATAGAGACAAGTCCAACCACAAAGGAAAGATCAAGATGTGTGTGTGTGTCAGGTACAACATCAAACTACCAAAAAGCTATCTATATAAAGTGCAATCCACTATAGGAGTAGATAAAGTGGTAGGTAAAAAATCATTCAACTAAAAAGGTATGGGAGTAGGCTTTGAATTAGGCATGTTGAATATCTGAAGCATATCAAGAGCATACTTCTGTTGGAGTATGGCTATCCCATCCAAAGTCTCAATAACTTGTAAATCCAAAAAATAAAGTTGAAGTCCAAGGTCTATCATCTCAAAATGCACTCTCAAATCTTATTGAACACTTTGAATCATAGAGGGTGATCTATCTATAATAATGAGATCATCAACATATAGCACAAGTATCAATAGATCAACCCCATGATGCTTAGTGTACACTATAGGATCAGAACGATAGCATGTGAACTATGATGAAAGAAAGAAGAAATTCATCTTCTTATACCAAGCTTGAGGGGCTTATTTGAGACCATTTAAAGACCTCATAATTCTACACACCATAGAAGAGTCTTACAAAAAACCTAAGAATGCTCCATATAGATCTCCTTATGTAGATCGTCGTGCAAAAAGAAACTCTTCACATCCATCTAAAATAATGTCCATCCCTGAGAAGCTACAAGATAGAGTACAAGGAAAATAGAATTCACCTTAGTAACAAAAGAAAAAGTCTCAGAGTAATCAATACCCTCCACCTATGAAAACCCCTTTGTAATAAGGCATGCCTCATATCTATCAATAGAACCATATGTAGCATACACATGCTTTATGCATTGACACAGAACCAACTTTCTTCCTTTTAGAAGATGACAAAGATCCCAAGTGTGGTTCTTCATCAAAGAAGAGTGCTCCTCATTTATGGTCCTATCCCAATCTGTGTGTCCTGTCACCTTTGAAAAACTTTATGGATTATATAAAATGGCATGACTCAATAGTCCAATACTAGATGTTTGAGCATGAGTATGACAAGAATTCAAAGGATCCCCTACCATAGGTCCAGCTACATCAATAGTATCATCAACCCACTTAAGCACTCATGGAACACTTGGTGGAGGTGGTCAAGGTGGGTCATCATTAACATCTTCCTTAGAGGATATTTAATCTTATAGAGGAGAAGAGGAATTACTTGTTAGTAAGGGAAAATCTAGAGATGGAGGCTCCATCGAAGAATAACACTCATCAAACTGGACATCTCAATGAAACAAGACTTATCTGGAATCAAGATCAAACAACCTATATGCCTTCACATCCTCATAGTAGCCAAAAAATATGAGTTCTCAACTCTTCCTCTCCAAGGGTTTCCTCTGATAATCTAGAATAAATTCTCAATCCTCACTACCAAAAATATTGAATATAAAAACATTAGTCTTGACATGAATCCAATCCTCCATAAGAGTCAAATGTTGTAATTCCTTGTGAGGCATCTGATTTTGAATATAGTTGGTATATTTGATAGCCTCACCCCAAAACAAATAGCTCATAGCATGAGATTATAACATACAATTGGCCATCTCCCATAATATTATGTTCTTTTTCTCAATAACCCCATTTTACTAAGGAGTATGAGAAACTATGAACTGGTGTTATAAACTGTGCTCTATGAAAAAAATTGTGAAAGTTTGATTCCCATATTTCTTATCATTGTTAATGTGTATATTCCTAACAAAAAGACTACACTAATTCTCCACATATGTCTCAAAGATTTGAAATGAATCAAAGACATCAGACTTGTACTTCAAGAAGTACACCCATGAACTCATTAATGAAAGTAAGTGTATGCACCCTAAAATGGTCACCTAGACTATGGGCCCCCATTATTCAATTTATCAAATTTCCTAAATCAATGGTTTGCAATATTTTATTAAATCTATTCAAATCAATTTCTTTGATCAAATTGTAATTAATTCAATTATTTCAATATTTCCTAAGGTTTGATCATTTTATCCTAAGTCTTATTTAATTAAAATAAAACCTCTCTTTTAATTAAATAATTAATCCACATTTAATTAATTAAGAGAAAAAACCCTCTTTTACTTAAATTAAATATTTCGTATTTAATTAAAACAACTTGCTCCCTTTTAACTAAATAAAATCCCACTTGAACAAGGAAATTAAATAAATAAAAATTAAACAAATTCTTTTTTACCCTACACTTAAATGCATATATTTCTAAGTGGAATTCCATTTAATTTTACTCTTCTCTCATTGGTGGAATTTTGTCTCATACGGGTCATTCTTTCTCCACCCTTGATTAAATATTATTGCCTCTTAATCTTAATTGTCCATTCTTCTTTATAAGGGAGAGCCCTCTCCTCATTTTTGACATCCATGATTATGCTATTATTATGTTGTAGGTTTGGAGAGCAATTTTTGGAGGAGTTTGAGCATTAAAGCTTTTGTTGGAGAACTTCTATCTTCTTGTCTTCTTCTCTCATGCATTCATGGCTTCCATCATCATGATCCATCCTTGCATTTTCATATTAGCTTAGATCCATATTTTCTTTCATAGATTAATATTGCATTGTTATTTCCTTTCATAGATTAGATTTTCTTTCTTGCATTGCTTTGCATTGTCATCATTTAGGTTAATCTACATATTCATTTGCATTCATATTTTCATTTTTGAATCTCTCATTTTATGGTGTACTTGTATGGGCAGAAACTAGGTCAAACTAAGGGCCTTCATTACAAACCCTTGAACTCCATAAATAGAGAGCTATGAGCTGCCATTCGAAACCTCATTCTTGAGCAATCTTGGATATAATGACTCATAGAAGTGTGCTCACATTTTAGGCACACACATTTTTGGTGCCCACCGTGGGGCAACACACCTTTACTTGCTAGTTTTAGATATTTTTGGAGCTAACCCCCTCATGTGGATTTGTTTGGAGACAAAAAACCATAGATCTAAAAGACTTGATCATATCTCCCAAATGGCTTGGTGTTTTGGTCTAAATTTATTTTTGTAAGGTGGCGACATATCAGAGTAGCTTTAGTGAAATTTTTAAAAAAAATTGAGGTATTTTTATTTTTAATATTTTTTTCTTGATTTTTCATGAAAAATTATTTTAGGGCACAAATTAGCGAATATTTTGAAAAAGTATACATCTTTGGAAAGGTTTCTAAATTCTAAATAGGGTTGGTTCTTTGTGTTTTAATTTTAGAGATCATATTAAGGCTCAATAATTCAATTTGCAAAAATTGGTGTATTTTAACAAAATAGCTCTCTAGGGCACAAATGAAAAATCTTTTCAAAATTCTAAAATTTTTGGAAAGCTCTTTGATTTTTGATAGGGGTCTCTTATCTAAATTTAGAGTTTTGGATCAAAATTGATATCATATAGGTCCAATCTTGTTGACTAAGTCAAAAATAAATATTAAAAAAAGAGCATTTAATGAATAGCTTGCATTTAATTTTTACATGGATCAATGCATGATGTGAGCTTTCATTTGGGTTATTTTTTAGTCATTATCACTCTTAAAAATTAGATTTTTTTAGATCTAACCCTAGTTTTTTATAAGTTGGATATATATTGCATATCTTATGTTTGCTTGTTTTGCTTATTGCTTTGTTTGTTGCAAGCGAGTGTTCAAGCGTAAAAAAAAGGTACAATAGATAAAAGACACATTGCAAGGATTACCAAGTTTTTTTTTTTGATCTCTATAACATTTAGATTTGGAAGTGATGTTGAAATTTACAAGTGGGAAGATTTACTTCTGACGGGTGGGGGTGAATCAGAAGTAACAAACTTTAACCTCTAAAACTTTTAACTAAGATTATTCACATGCATCTAATACATCTAATTAACATGAAAGTAAAGACATGCATAAAAATAGATAACACAAGATTTTGGTCACCCAGAAACCCTCCAAAATGAGAAGGTAAAATTGGGGTGGGGATGAAACCCACAAATTATCACTGCAGCAATATGTAACTGGTTAAGGTTACAAAGTTTGACTACTTCCAATGGTCTACCCTGTGAAAGGCATGCCCTGTTAAAGGCTTTACACCCTATTAAAAGTGACCTATTTAAAGGATTTACAAACACTCACTTGGAATGTTACCATGTTAAAGAATTTACAATCATATTAAGGATCTACAATATGACTACTAAACACACCTATCACCATAGGATTTTCATTCTCCTAATATAATGGTTAAAAAGTATAGTAGAATGTCTTGACCTGAAAAGTTACAATCTTCAATTGTTGATCCAAGATCCTTGTTCTACTCAATTTATTCTGATCCTTCTTGATTTGATATATCTCTATTCAAAGTGCTAATGTTCTGTTCTGATCAACTTGATTCTATAGTGTTGCTCTTCCCTTTAAATCCTTCACCCCTTTGTTTCCTTCAAAACTTCGCTAGCATTCTTTTCTACACAACCTCTTACTCTTCCATTCAACTCTCACACACATAAATTATGGGGTATCAACCTCCTTTTAAAGGCTTCAAAGACTTATGGTTAGGTATGAATCTACAATCGATATTCATCCATCTTTTCCTACTCAAATCTTTGCACTTTTCATATTGGTTGCATGCTTTCTCCATTTTTTTGATTGGCTGCAAGATGATTACATAGGGAATGTAAAATATTTGATCTTATCTTTTAGATCCTTTGAGATTCATCTTGAGTGGGCTCAAAAATGGCTTACATCTGAGTTTGTGAAGTTACAAACTCATATGTTGATTTTGTGTTACTCGACACTTACTGATTACTGATGCTCAACATATATATAAGATTTTTGTCTTGCTCAGCTCCTATAGTAACTCTATCTCACTTGGCATCTATACTTTTCTTGGCACCTATAGTGTCTTGGTATTACTTGTCACTCAGCACTTGAAACTTGCTTAGCACTTGAAGTTCACTAGGCACTTGTTGAATTTCTGGCTTGGCATATACTGTAGCTTGGCATCTACATTATACTTGGTATCAACCTTAGAATTTTCTTAAGTGTGTTGACACTCAATTTTCAAAACCAATCAGAGACCAACAATCTCCCCCTTTGACATGAGTGTCAAAAACACTTAGGTAAACATTATGAATCTGATATCTATGAGTTTAATACACATCCTATTCAGCAAATGTACAAAAATTTATAGAAGACTATATACCTTAAAAATTTGTAACTCCCCATGAGTTGATGTGCCATTTCTGTATCCAAAATTTCTTATGCTGAATTTGTCTCATGTTGTTTAATTTGATACTCTTTATCTCTTCCTTGTCATTCTTTTCCTTGTTCGATCTGTTTCTACTCTGTGTCTGCTCTATGTCTGCTCCCCCTTTCACACATCTCCTTGCAGTTTTTGTATCCTCTTGGTTGTATCTCCTTATTTCTCCTCAAAATTCAAAAGATAATTATCTTCCCCTTTAGGTATCTACCCCTTTTCGGTATCTCCCCCTCTATCTACCTCACAATGTATTTCTCCCTAATTATTATATCTCCCCCTTTTTGACACTTATGTCAAAGATCCTAAGAATGAATTGAATACTTAGCCAAAAAAGATTTATTTACCTCCATGATAATCTTTAGAGGAGGATCCCAATTGTTTAATGCAATTTCTAGTACTTTAAGTTGGATGGTTGTCTCTGCTGTAAGGTGTACTAGGCCTTCTAATGTAGAAATATTAGGATCTTTCTTCAAAACATTCTCTACATAGGCCATTTCTTTATGCAACACTTCCATATGTGGGGTGATTGTAGACTAAATTTGTATTAATTTGGCCTTGGTATTAGCCTCATCTATTGTGAGTACAACTAATTCCTTTTGAGTGTGAAGCATTGTAGAAAAATGCTTCTCACTTTGAGCTGGATCCTTTGGTAGTTGTGTGCTAGATACCTTGAGGTTCTTTTCCAAGCTCAATATCCTCTGGCTTGTTTCTTCTGTGACATATGAGGAATTACACAATTTGGAGTACAATGAGAATATGTTCTCAAGGTTTGTTGTAGACACCCAAAATTTGGCAAAGACTTAAATCATGCAATTCCGATCAATCAAGTCCAAATTAAAGAGAAAATCTAAAGAAACACAAAAGACTTTCAAAATCAAAAATCACATTAGATTATTAATCACCTATCAAATCAATAAGACCTAAATCAACCTTAAAAGAGGAAGAAAATAATTCAAATTCATAAAATAAAATTCAAAAAGGGAGGAAGAAAAAGACAAAGTGTTGAAAATAAATCATTTATTAAATCAATATAATCATTTTATCCTCACAGGATTGAAAATCTCCCTTTTACCATTTAATAGAATTTGAAAAATCCTCATATTATCCTCAAAACCATGTCTATTGGACTCTTCCTCTTGGCCTCTTATGAGATATTTTGACTTTCACTTTCACCCCCAGTCAAAAGTGAAAATCCTAGTTCTTACCCCAACCCCTTCCGAAATCCTATAAATAGGAGGGAAATCTAAGAGGCAAGGGACCCAAGTTTTTATGCATCTACACTATAGGCATATTTAGACTCATGGTTTTAGCATTTTCATTGTAGCAATTTCATAGCATTGTTAGCATTATTTTGTGTCATTTAGCATCATTTTGTATCATTTAGCTTCATCCATTGTATATTTAGTTCATAGCATGATCATTTCAAGAGCATTTCTAGGAGCTGTATTTCACATATAATCTGCATTTTAGTCATAGATCTTGCACTTTTCATTGTAGATCTACATTTTTAGCACAATCCCATTCTAGAACTATCACTAAGATGATGGCCTGAGGGCTATTTTAGCTGTTGTAGTTAGGGAGAAATGAGACACTTATAGAAATTACATTATAATGATGATATCTTGGGTCTAGTATAGTTTTTCATCAATCCATTTGCTTTCTACACTAAAGTTTCATGAATATGCGTTCTTACCTTGTACAAAACGGTGCCCACCATGGGGCTAAACTAAAAGCCTCTCTATTTTCAAGTTTTTCAATCTAATCTTTCATTTCTAGTATAGATCTATGTTTCTTTGGCTATTCTTTTGTGCAGATTTGATCAAATACAGGTTCTACTATGTCCAGGAGACATTATATCAACAAGAACAACATTCCAAAGTCTTTCCTGAGCATAGAAGGGCCAGATCTGAATCTTTTGATGCTTTAGCACTCTGTTTCAATGCTTCTGAGAGATATTATAGTGCTTATGAACTCTATTTTAACACATTTAATCTTACTATAGTGCATTTGCACTATTCTATAACGCATTTTCATAGTTCAATAATGCATTTTTATAGTATTATAAGGTATTTACATTTCTTTGTAATGCATTTTCATATTTCTATAACACGTCTGCTTATTCTTGCAACACTTTTGAATTATTTTTTAATGCATTTGATTATTTCTATAAAGCATATGAAGCATCTTACTGCACATTTAATTTTCTTATAGTGCTTTTGCATGATAAAATAGTGCATATGAGGTTTTTTGTGATGCATATGAGCATTTATGTAGCGCATTTGATAAAAGTTGTAGTTTCCTGAATCCAACTTCCAGATCTAAATATCTTTTGCTTATAGGTCCCTTCTGCATTAACAAACAAGGTTTTAGATTGTAGACAGCATGTGACAGGTATGAAGACCCTCATAAATGTGCCTAGCCTTTGCTAGCTCTGAATCAGGTAGGTGGACCTCAGCTCTTGTTAATTAAAAGTGTGACATTTCTAATTTTTCAAACATAGTTTAATAAGAATGTTCAATCTTGTTGATCTGACAAAGAAGTAGGCCCTAGCTCTCAACTCCTTCAAGTTGATCAGAATGCCCGACCTTCTGTAAATATTGGTTACAATTGAACGAGGAAAAAACCCACTCATAGTCTAATTAAATGCCCCCTTGTCTTTAGTAGTATAAGGGCTAGATATTAAATATTTATGTCTATCGTGCTTAGGGAGCCAATATAGTTGAGATATGCTCTCACTCTTCTCGAGTGATCATATTCCCAAACCTGTTTGTGACTTCCATTTCTTGCTTTTCACTAGGTAGGATAATCTAGCCATAGAATGGCTACCTCCCGAGTTGCCTTAGCAGGGCCAGTGAGAGGAATTGCCCCCCAATCTTGTATTCTTAATTCAATGCAAGCCACCTATGTTTGAAACATAGCCTTCCTCTAGTTGTCCTGCAAGGGATTACACCAAACCTCCTTGGCATTGGTGGGAAGCTCTCTATCATAGGAGAGGTAAATTTGAACACGGTTGGAACACTAAGACCCACTAGTCACCAGCCTTAGATAACCTTTCTAGGAAGCCATTTTTTTATTTTCTAGTTGCGTGCAATTTTTCATTATGTTTTGATCTTACTACTATTGTGCTTGAGTGCTTTAAAACTTAATAATAAACACTAGTGCTGATCATAAACCTTCTGGAAAGAAAAACCTCAAACTAATATTGAGAAGCCAAGTTTAAGACGAAGACATTGCTGAACAATCCTTAAAATAATGCATATACTACATAAAACAATGCTTTTAAACATTCATGTAATTCTTCTAACCCCTGTTATGACACATACACCTATAAAATAGTGCATCTAAGACTTCAAACAATGCATCTAATTCAAGAAACAGTGCATATAAAAGTTAAAATAGTGCATTTGATTGCTGAAATAGTGCATCTAAGCATTCATGTGACCCATTCAAGCAAAAACATGAAATAGGGGCTATCTGCAAATGTGATACTTGCAAACAAACAATAAATTTGGATACCCTTTTCCTTGCTGGTATTTTACAAAACCTAAGAATTTTTGTGTTTGACTGATGACATCTTTTGAAACAAGCAAAACTATATCATCATCAACCCAACAGTTATCATTATCTCACTTCGCACATCAAGCCAGGAACACTCAGAGACACACATCTCTCAGAGACACACATCCATTTCTTTACCTAACTTCACAAAAGTAAACCTTATCCTATCAACATTGGCAAACACCTTGTCCAATCTAGCTTGTTGCTACAAACAAATCACAGTCAACGAAAATTTTCACTTTTGAAAAATGCATACAAACTAAAAGAATCCAACTCACCTTTCATGCCACCATGCAAAATAGATGTACCAACAAAATTGAAATGGTCACCCATATGAGTGAATGCTAGGATAGCAAGTAGAATTGTCAAACGCATAGAACCTCTAAACTTCCTCAAATCTACCACAGCAACAAATTGCGCACAGAACGAAGTTACTCCCAAGTAACCCTTATTCAATTGAAATTTAGAATTTCTAGCCACAATGGGCTCATTTCATACATGGGATGATAGAAGCATTGAATCTAAAATTGAATATTTTCAGCAAAATTCCAAACTTGTCGATATCATGGACAAGATACTGGAAAAATACAAAAAATGCTACATACTCGCATTAGCACAACAAGGTGCAAAATTGCCATCTGATTTTGATGTGACCAATCTAAAAAAAGATGAAGAAGAGTCACCTTTAGACATAGTCACACAAAAATTGCAAGACTTACAGCTAGAAATGGAAAAGATGAAAAGAGGAAACACACAACCCATAGAGTTTAGTCTCGAAAAGTGTGTCCCCTACCATTCGATAAAAACATTACCTTCACACCTTTTCCTCCAAATGTACAGACACCAAAATATGATAAATATTTTGGCATGACAGATCCACAAGATCACCTAAGACAATTCTATATGCTAAGCATGGAGTTTGTCCATGACACAACATACCTAATGTGTCTATTTCCTAGGAGCCTCAGGGGGCAAGCCATGGAATGGTTCTCCAAACTACCCTCCAATATTAAAACCTTCGATCAATTGGCCTCCATTTTTATCACCCAATATTCTTATAACATTGAAAGAGAGGTTACAATGATTGATCTATGTAACACAAAACAACCTCTAGGTGAATCATTCAAGGTCTTCCTATAATGGTGGAGGCACATGTTTGCTAAATATCATAGGGACATACCAAATAAAGAGAAGAGAGATATCTTCATCAACAGTCTCTCGAAGCCAATGAATTATTGGCTCCAACTCCAAGGGTCTAAAGATTTTTAAACCACCTTTGAAGATGCCGCTAAAGTGGAAGAAACCTTAGTAAATAATGACATAATTAAATTATTTAAAGATGGTAAAGGTTTCTCCAACAATTCCACACAAACGCACAATTTCTCTGATCGGTCCACTGACAAATACAAATCATGGTGGAGAAACAATAATAAAAACATCACAAATGATGGGGTAGTTGAAGCCAATGTCAAAACTCAAACTCAATCCCCTTTAAATCAATCGGGTCCCATTGTCCCACCTCAAAAAAATAATGCCTGCCCATTCTATCGACGTAACACAAAGACTCCCTCTATTTCTAATCAATAAATTGCTTACAATCAAGCTTCTCCCCCATGAAGATATCAATCTTTTGATATACCTAAGGAGTATACACCCATAGAGGTGTCCTATGAGAGTTCTTTACAAACACTCTTGGCTAATGACCTCATCGTGTTACTCAAGGCTAGACCATATGAACCCCAAGTCAAGCTGAAATGGTGGAACAAGAAACACATTTGTGCCTATCATTACAATTGGGGGCACTTAACAAACAATTGTTTCACCCTCAAGGGGGTCATCAAAAAATTAATAAACAATGGAACCATTGAAGTAAACAATCTTAGCAATAATGAAGACCACACAACCTTCAAGAACCCATTCATGAGTCATGAAAAGGTGGAGTCTTCCAAGGCCAATCAAAACACATCTCCACAAACCAAGGTTAATTATGTGCACCACTACAATAATACCATTGGCATGATTTCTGAATTTGATGACACTATAAATGTCATCATAATTAAAGATAAAAATAAAAAATAGTCCTCAAACACTGTCACCCGAGGTTAGGCCTCCAAAATTATCCTGCCAAGACTTGTAACAAATCTTGATTGAGTAGCTCAATGTTCCTCCATGCCCAAGGATAACCTAGTTAACCAACTAGTCAAGACTCCGGCCCACATCTCCATTTTTGAACTATTTCAAATCTCCCTAAAGCATAAAGAGATACTCACCAAAGCCTTAGTGCCAAATGACCTAGATGTGAGTAGATTCCTAAACATGGTCAGCAATTTAGTCACTCCTCACTATGTGTCTTTTTCAGCTCAAGATGACATGTCTATCATATAGCCACAAAATTCTCCTTTGCACATAGAAGTATTCATCCATAGGAATTGAGTTAAGAGAGCATTAGTCAATGGTGGGGCTAGTCTCAATATTTGCACTCTCAGTTTAGTGAAAGCCCTTGGGTACACAGAGGATGTTGTTGACCCAAGAAAAAAGATGACCATCAAGGCTTATGACAATGAAGAAAGATTCTCCAAAGGCATGGTTGTATTACCCATCGGAGTAGGGTTGGTTGTGAAAGAAACTATCTATCAGGTCTTAGACCTATAATTAACTTACAACATCCTATTGGGAAGACCATGGATTCATGACATGGAATTCATTCCCTCCACCTACCACCAGTGCCTTAAATTTCCATACATGGGTCAAGAGATAACCATACTTAGAGATCAACACTTTGTCTAGTATTGTAACTCACTTGTCCCTCATAACAAAAAAGAAGTTGATACACCAACAGATGCCAGCAGTCAATCCACAATTACAAGCACTTCACACTCCACTAACCAAATGAGTAACCAATTATAAACATCAACTAAGGGTAAAGAGAAAGTGGTTTGTTCAGGTCCTTTCGCTCCTTCACTGCCATCATCATCAAAAGTTCATAAACAACTACACTATGAAGAAATGGATAAACTAATGAAGGAATTTGATAGAAAGTGTAAGTTGCAATATAAAGGGGTAGGAAAGTACTCAGTCTCCCTATTCAACCCCCACTTTGTTTGAGGTCTCATGGAAAACCGATGTCCACCAAAATATATCATGCACATTTTATCAAAGCAAGTGGCACACCTCCAAACCTAGTGGAAGACATTAGTCAACATAACATTGACATCTCCTCCCACCTACATGGGAAAGGCTTTGATTTAATGAAAAAGATGGGATCCAGAGGAGATGGTCCTTAGGTAAATGGAAAGGAATCATAGAACCTTTGATGGCACAATTCAGGCCTAGTAAATCTAAAATAGGGGTAGGGTATGATGGACACGACAAGGAGCAAATCTCTTCTACCTTGGTGTGGGTACCCAAAAAAAAGGACAATTATACCCTAGAAACAACTAATATCATAAATGAGAATTTATCCCTCTCAAATACACTTTTTGTGGAAGAACCACCCATAAATACCTCCAATAACGAAGATGATGATGATTTATCTAAATGGGAATTTGAGCCACTATTTGAGGAATCTCTCAACAATAAAGAATGTGATGTTGTCCACATACCCACCCCTAATAGTTTGGTTATACAAAGAACAACTCATGGTTCAAGATCCACTTCACCAAGAAATAGAATACATCAGGGTGGCTTAGAAGATGATGAACACATTGAAGGGTTTCAATTTCAAACTTTATTCACTGACTTCTTTCTAGTAGAAGTCAAAGATGATTACTATGAGCCTCTCACAAGTTCTACTTTCCTTGACACTCTAGAAGAAGTCCATGTCATAGATCTGACAAATACAGTGTATGAGCCATCTAATGAATTTATGTCTTTAAACCCCGTCAAACCCTTCCCATACTATGAATTTCTTTCCCTTGTGCATCCTGAGCTGATTAACTGGGATACAGCTGAACCTCATCACCTCCCTCATTTTGACACCAACCATGAAATTTTCATCTACCTTAACGTGGTTGAACCATCTTGTCAATGAAGGATAGAAGAAGAGCATATAGTCAGATTGGGTATCAATCACCTCAGTCACACTAGAGTAGGGCAAGCATCCCACAACCTTATTGACCACCACCAAGTTGTGGCTAATCTTGATAAAATAAAATGCAAAAAAATAGAAGTGATGTATCCCAAGGTGAAAACCCAACTATGGCACCCATGGATGGGGTAATTGATACCTTACCTGAACATTCTGAGGAGTGATCTTCTATTTGGATTAAGTTGACTGAACTAGTCAACATTGGCATAGAACAAGAACCAAAGGTCACTTACTTGGCACAGTCCTTGAACCCAAAAGAAAGGAAGGCCTTTATTGAATTCTTCAAAGAAAGATAGATAAACTTCACATGGTCTTATGTGGATATGCCCGGCTTATACCCGACCCTAATCCTCCACCATCTTAACATTTCTCTAGAGGTCAAGCTAGTAAAACAAAAACTTAGGAAGATGCATCTTCATATAGCCCTATTAGTCAAGGAAGAATTGGAAAAATTAATCAGTACCAATTTCATTCGGCCCCTAGCATATCCATCATGGATCTCCAACATTGTCCCTATATCAAAGAAGAATGGTAGCATATGCATCTGTATTGACTTTTGGGATTTAAACAAAGCATGTCCTAAAGATGACTTTCTCCTCCCTAATATCGACACTATTGTCGATCTCACAGTAGGTCATTCCATGTTTTCACTCATGAATGGGTTTTCCAAGTACATTCAAATTATAATAGCACCAAAAGATCAGGAGAAAATAGCTTTTACTTGTGCATGGGGCACATTCTATTGGAATCTAATGCCCTTTGGGTTAAAGAATGCTAGGGCTACCTATCAATGGGCCATGACCACTATCTTTCATGATATGATGCATATCTTCATGGAAGATTATGTGGATGACATTCTTTCCAAATCCCATAGTTGGGAAGAACATCTTCCCATACTAGCCAAAATATTCATCCACCTAGAAGAATTCAAGGTTAGGCTCAATCCCAAGAAATGCGCTTTTGGAATCAAATTAGGAAAGCTCCTAGGATACATTATCTTGTCCAAAGGGATATAAGTTGACCCTGAGAAGGTACAAGCCATAATTAGTATGCAACCTCCAAAGAACTTGAATCACTTACACTTTCTTCAAGGTAGTCTTTAATCAGTTCGCCAGTTCATTTCTCAGTTGGCAAAAAAGTGTATACCTTTCACACACTTGCTACATAAAGACGTAAATTTTAAGTGGGATGATCAGTGTCAGAAGGCTTTTGAAACACTTAAAACCTATTTGATGAATCTACCTATGTTGGTACCTCCAATATCACAAAAACCATTACTATTGTATATTTTTGTAATGGATAAGTCAATTGGAGCCCTCTTGGCACAAGAAAATGACCAAGGAAAAGAATGAGCCATTTACTACATTAGTCACACCTTGGTCAACTATGAGCTTAATTATTCTTTCATTGAAAAGGCTTGCTTGGTCATAGTTTTTGTTTCCCAAAAACTACATCATTATCTCCTAACACACAAAGTCAAGCTCATCTCCAAAATTGATCCTCTCAAATAGCTTCTCAGCAAGACAACATTAATGGGTAGGCTAGCTAAATGGGTGATGATCCTAAGTGAGTCTTACATTGAGTATGTTGATAGAAAGGCAATAAAAGGACAGGCCATTGCCAATCAATTGGCAGACGTGCCTATAGAAAGTTCCAATCCTATCTTAGTTGATTTCCCTGATATGCACATCCTTCAAATAGAGCCAGTAACATGGAAATTTTACTTTGACAGTTCCTACACACACCATGGGTTAGGCACCAGTATTTTGTTCATCACACCACTTGGTGTTACCATCCCTAAATCTTACAAACCTCTCTTCCCTTGCACCAACAACATGGCCGAATATGAAGCTTTGGTCTTGGGTCTCAAGTTGGCTTTGGAATGGAAATTGATAGCCCTAGAAGTTTATGGAGACTTTCAGTTAATCATCAATCAAGTTACTGATACTTATCAGACAAAAGATGAAAAAATTGTTGCCTTATAAACATATAGTTGATACACTCAAGGCATTTTTTTTCACATTACTTTCGAACAAATTCCCAAAGAAAGGAACAAAGTAGTAGATGCTATGGCCACCGTGGCCTCCTTACTTCAGCTCCTAGAATAGCATGAGCGGTATGAGTTCCTAGTGGAAGAGGTGGTTCAACCCATGTTTACTCAACCCAATTCCCTTATTGTTTGCCATCTAAATGCCCCTAATTCCCTTTGGTATGGTCCCATTATTACTTACCTCCATGATAACACCATTTCATCTAACCTCTCATGTAACCAAAAATGAAATTTCATTCGCCAAGCCTCTCGTTACACCTTGGTGGCTAATACATTGTATAGGAAAGGTCTTGACGGTACTTTATTTAGGTGTCTCAAAAAAGATGATTTTAGAGTCGCTCTGTAAGAAGTCCATGCAAGGATTTGTGGGTCACACTCCAGTGGGTTCACATTACCAAAGAAGATTCTTAGAATGGGCTATTTCTAGCTAACCATGGGAAAGGATTCTATTGATTTTGTCAAAACTTGCAAAAAATGCCAGATCCATGGCAACCTTGTTTATGCACCAACCCAAGAGCTAAATTCTTTGGCCACGCCATGGCCTTTTAATCAATGGGGTTTTGACTTAATTAAAGCCATCCATCCACCCTCCTCTGGTGGGCATAAATGGATTATCACCACCACTGAATACTTCACCAAGTGGGTTGAAGCGGCGCTACTTGCCAACTCTATGAGAAAATAGATCTGTTTTATTCGCAACCATATCATTTGTCAGTTTGACATACCTCATGCCATTCTCATAGATAATGCCTCGTATTTTTAAAATCAAATAATTGATGAATTATGTGAAAATTTTCATATAATACACCATTATTCATCAATTTACTATCCCCAAGGCAATGGCCAAGCAGAAGCTACCAAAAAAACTATCATCAACATCCTCAAAAGAATCATCAATGATGCTGGTAGGGATTGGCATTTACAGTTAAACCCTGCTCTTTGGGCCTACAAGAAAAGTGTTAGGATGCCTATAGGCACAACACCCTTCTCTTTGGTTTATGGTTGTGAAGCCATTCTCCCTTTAGAGGTTGAGATACTATCCTTGAGAGTTACTCTTCAAGACATCCTATCAGATGAGGATTACAAAGTGGCCCATCTAGAATAGCTAGAGTTGTTAGAAGAACATCAGCGTACATCACATGAACATCTCAAAGTGTATTAGAATAGATTATCAAGGCATTACAATGAAAAGGTCAAACCTCGGGTCTTTCAAATTGGTGACCTAGTGCTTAAAGAAAACCCTAAGAACCAAGCAGTAAGGGAAAAGAAAGGAAAATGGGAGGCCAACTGGATTGGTCCTTACCGACTTTCAGATTGTGATGGTACAGAATTAGTAGAACCTATCAATAGCATCCATCTCAAATAGTTTTATGTCTAAAAGCTTTGGGAAAAAATCAAAAATACCAAAAAAATCAAAAAATATCAAATATACCAACAAAAAAAATAGTACAAAAGAAATGAGAATGCCATTTTTGGTGTGAAAAGTGGTGAGAGATGGCGCTTTTGGACTTCCCTAAACAACACAAGGCCTTCAATGCTAAAAAGGGGCTATAGTTGAATGGTTGATTTTTTGTCTCTAAGAAAAAATTTGGTTCTTTGGGGCTTTTCATTGCAATTAATAGAAGATAGGAATAAGAGAAAGGTGTAGCATTTACAATTGAATTATTTGGAGGTATTTGGAAGAAAAATATTTGTTTATCTAGGGTTGAGAAGCTTGTAGCCTAGACTAGAGTAGTCTATCAGACTAGTATTTGATCTAGAATTAATGTCACACATACCCAATTAAGAAACACTCGTGAGTTATAGTTTTAAGGTCTTTTGGAGTCAAATGTGGTTCATAGCAGCAAAAATAAACAGTATGGAAGCAATAGTAAAGCAAGGGAAACAAAGCTCATTATGGTAATAACAATAACAATAAAAAGAGCAAATCAAAGCCCTTTTCCTTGATTGAATGTGCATAGCAGTGGAAATAGGTAGTATGATAGCAACAACGGGGAGTACAATAAATTCAGCAAAATAGGGAGTTTGATTATTTATTGAGATACCATAGACATGAATTGTAGGAAAATTAATGCACATCTCCACCATCCACCTTGCCCAATGATCTCCAATATTTATTTTTGCCCTCAGTCAACCCATTTAGCATCATAAACTCCCTTCTTTGCCCCTTTTAGATACCTCACATGGTACTGGTTACCCCCGTATTCCACCAAATCTCACTCACATCCTTTGTTTCCCCCCACAAACCCAAAATCATCCAAGATTACCAAAAAAATTCAAATATCATCCAAAAATGTCAAAAAAAAATCAAAAATAGCTTTAAAATATTCTTAAAAATAAAAAATTGTCCAAAAATATCAAAAAAATTCAAAAATCATCCAAAATTACCAAAAAAATTCAAATATAATCCAAAAATGTCAAAAAAATTCAAAAATAGCTTTAAAATATCAAAAAAATTCAAAAATTGTCCAAAAATATCAAAAAATAAATAAGAATTGTCCAAAAAGGTCAAAAAATATCTTAAAATAGCAAAAAAGTTCACTACTACCCCAAAGCATTCAAAAAGGGGGCAATTATTGTCAACAACACCCCAAAATTCCTGTCAATTCCTCAATTAGGCTATACAACAGGACATCAACTCCCAACACACCCTGTTGCTATTAATAAGAAGTGTGGTAATGTCTTGAAACATTTTGCAGGATTTTGGAAAATTTGGTACAACACGGATAGCGCAAGAGGTGCCCCCGTTTTCCTCCTCTTGACAAGAGCAACAATTCCCCACGAATCATTAGTCTTATTTAAGTTCTAGTGGCCATGATTAGTCTAGCCTCCTTCAACAAATAGGTCAATGCTATCTTGAAAGCCCAAATATCTGTCGTACTTTTTTCATCCTCACTTAAACAAAGGCATAGAATAGGTAAGTGTAAGTGTGCGAGCTTGGACCCGTCCAGTGCATTTTTAGGCCCAAAGCACCTTTTTTAGGCCCCTCTAGCACCTTTTCCAAGGCCCATGCATCCTTTTTGGACCCCTCCAGTGCCTTTTAAGGCCCCTCTAGCACCTTTTGCAAGCCCCACGCATCCTCTTTGGACCAATCTAGCACCTTTTTAAGCCCCTCTAGTGCCTTTTTCAAGGCCCACATGCCCTTTTTGGACCCCTCCAATGCCTTTTTAGGCCAAAAGCACCTTTTTTAGGCCCCTATAGTGCCTTTTTCAAGGCCCAAGCATCCTTTTTGGAACCCTCCAGCACCTTTTTAGGCCCAAATCACCTTTTTTTAGGCCCCTAAAATGCCTTTTTAAGCCCCTCAAATGCCTTTTTTGGCCCAAACGCCTTTTTATAGGACCTTTTTCACCATTTTTCAAGACCCCCAATGTCTTTTGGATCCTCGACACACCTTTCTCGAGTTAAAATGCCTTTTCAAGGCCCTATTTCACCTACTTGAGACCCCAATGTCGTCTTTTAGGCCCCAAACACCTTTTCATAGGCCTCAAGAATGCTCGTCTTGTCATACACATAGAGAAACATCCCCCCGTTGGCCTTATTATTGTCTGTATTGGTTCTTCATAAACACACAAACATTCTTGCTTACCAATCATGGTTCTCCTCACGCTGTGGATAGTATTGTTCCCATTTTTACAAGAGTTAAACCATTCCAACATTTATCACAAAAACATTCAAATATTTACCAAACATTGCAAAAACATTTAAATATTCCACAAAAACATCCACATATTTACCAAACATCCCAAAAACATTTAAATATTCATAAAAACCACAAAAACACCCAAATATATTTCAAAAATACCAAAAATACACATGATAATGCATTACAATCAACATCAGTTGCCGCAACAACAAACACAAACTTTTTATTCTCCTATGATAGCATTAAATGCATTATACCTCAACAATGTCTAATGGATTATTTATTCTAGCCTCTTGGGGGAGGTGGCACAATAGGGTGTCCAATCAATGGTATCTCTTCTGGCCTAGCTCTAGATGAAGAAGCTCCCAGTGTCAACCCCCTATGTGTCCATACCACTTCCATTGGAATTGGAAACCTTCCACTATGTAATTGCATGTTTAACAGATGTGTAAATTCTTTATCTATAAGTTGTGTCTCTCATCGATCCTCATGTGGGAATGCCTGATAATAATTTCCCATCTAATAAGTGGCTTCTTGGTGTACCTTGGTTATATGGTACATTTCCACAAACACGTTCTCCACCAACTTACTTACCCCTTGTACAATGATCGCTTGTTGGGCTACATCCCGCTCTTGTTGCATTTGATCAGTCATCATTCACCACCGCTCCATGTCTACTTTTGCCTCGCCCAAATGTTGTTGCAATTGCCTCACCTTCCCCTCACTTAACACTAACCACTCCTGCAACTTGAACGCCAAGGAGTTCACCTTCGCAATCGCTTCCCTAAATGACTCATACTGTGACTACAATAACACTAGCTCATTCTAAGTACTCACCAAACCCACCTATGCCATCTTCATCAATTCTTGCAACCGCTAAGACCTTGATTGTTTAGCCTGCATTCCTACATTGCTTCCCTTCGCTCGTGCATGTTCCACGTGCAAATCCATCTCTAGCGATTGTAGCCATGCCCACTTTGCATCTATCATTGCCTGCAGTCATTTTGCCTCTCTTTGTGCCCCATCCTCCCGAGCCTTCTCCATCAATCCTAGCAAAAATGTGACCTCCTATTCTGTGTTCTCCACTCAAACTCTCTCTATAGACAACAGTTTTTGTAATCCTTCCATGTCTCATGATGATTGATCATTGTCTCCCACCTCTAGCTATGGCTCCCCCACATTTACAACACTCGTTCCCCCCTTTGTTGAAACTCATCCTAGCATCCTAAGGCTAATCCATTGTCACGTCCCACTCATTACTTCACCACCACTAACACCCCCCACATCCTTCACAGTTTCTCTCATAGTCTTTTCAGGAGACTTTATTTCCCAAACTTCCTCCTCTACTCTTGACATGCTCTTTGTCTTCTCAGATGGACTATCCTCCACCTACATCATTAGCATGTCATCTTCCACCCCCTACAATGCCTATTACACTATAGTCCTCAATAAAATCATCAAAGCCAACAAGGGCATTTCTTTTGCCTCCATCCCCACCTCTTCAGGTTCTGTTGGCCTTTGTCCTAGCTAGCTCATCCCACTTGAACCCAAAACTAACACTTGGAGTTCTAATTGTTCCACCCACTCCTCATAAGTTTGCCTAACATGTTTCACTCTCTACCCTTGCCTCATGCACCTTCCCTGGGTAGAATCACCCTCTTGTTGTGATTGATTTAGTGAGCCTAACATACCTTCACTTGCACGATTCCCACAACTTATCACTATCTCCAATAATCGCATTCTACTCCCCACTTCACCTTGATTCATTATCATACTATTTTCCTCCTTATAGTCATCATTCACCCAAGCCTCATTCTATACTAGTCTTCTTAATATCCACTCTCTACATCCTACCGCATTGGTACCTGGCACACTTGACCCTCAGCTTTGACATTAAGTCACCCAAATTTTTTCCCATGGAGACACTGCCCATTAGATTCTACTGCTAAATCACCGCTAACACATCCCACATCTTCCCATTCACCTAGTACAACAATTTCCTCCCTAGCAGACCTGAACTAAACAACAACACGATACTATTGCACACAACTAGAAGCAAGCCCAGTTCACACATAATGGTTTATATGCTATCATGCACTTTTAGTAGTTGATGATGTGCTTGACTAGAGGTATTGCGATGAAGTCATGATCTTTTGTTGGTTTTTCACTATTTAACTCTTGTGATCTTTGGTATTGCACATTACTGGTGTCCACTTATAAGAGCCTCCTCTTGGATGGAACGTCATGTGTACCTCAACCAATTTTGTGTGCTACCTAAGGTGAGGTCTTTTATCTAACATTTTCCTAGTTTGCATGCCTATTTTTATTATTGTATGGCTATAGCTTCTATTTCTTAGTGATTTTCATGTTTTTCTTATACATTGTTCCTCTTTGCTGGTACTTCTCGATGTGACAAAGTATTCATATCACTATAGTTGAGCTAGTGGTGGTTGTACTTAGTCACTTTTATCACATGCTCTATGATGACAATTAGTTTGCATCTTTTTGAAAAAGTGATAGTTAGTTGCACTCATCTAGTTTGCATTTTTCATCTTGGGTTCCTTGCACAATGAATGTTTTGAAATAAATTCGAGTAGAATTCACTGACATTAATCAGCAATTTCATGTTGGTTATAAACAAACCAGACAACAACTTCAACATCAACCTCAAAGCAAGCTTTTGAGCACTCAATTATCATGGACTTTGTTTCTTCATCCCATTCATGCCAGCGTTACACGTCATAAATTCACCATCAAATTGCACCACTTCATTTCCTACCTTGTGTAGCTTTTGAATTGCAAACAATTTCATCTAACCACCTTCCATTTAATCTAATCCATTGCATCATCTTTTCTTAGCTTCCTTCTCCTCCATTTTTCCATTTCATCCATTCATTTCGTGGCTTTTGAATCTCAAAGGTTGACTCTCCACCTTAGAGCCTTTAAATCTCAAACAATTTCATTTCCTTCCATTTTTCAGCTTCATTCAGACCTCATGTGTCACGTCCCTTTTTATCATGTTTCCATTTATCTTTTCATCCCCTTTCATCCCACCCCAACACTCTGACATTTCTTTCCATTTCATTTCGTTCCATATTTCAATCCATCACTTCCCACTTATCATTCCATTTCATTTCATATCATATCATTTTATTACATTTTCACTTATCATTCCATTTCATTACATTTTCACTCCATTTCACTACATTTCATATCATTTCATTCCATTACATTTTCATTTATCATTCCATTTCATTAAATTTTGTATTGTTTCATCCCATAATCCATTTCATTTTCATTTCACATTCCATTACATTTTTATTCCATTACATTTTCATTTTCATTTCATTTCATAATCCATTTCATTTTCATTTTGTTACATCCTCCATTTCATTTTCTTTTCATTTCATTACATTTTTATTTTTCATTAACTCTCATGTCCCTACTTATTATCTCATTTAATCTCATTTTCATTTGATTCCATTTCATTTTCATTTCATATTCCATTTTATTTTCATTTCATATGCCATAGCACTTTATTTCCATGTCATTTCATTTCATTCCATATTCCACTTCATCACTTATCCTTTTTTATTTCATTACACATCTCATTTCATTGCATTACATAGTCCATTGCATTTTCATTACTCATTTCATTGCATTATCACTACTCATTTCATCGCATTCTCATTACATTCCCTATTTCATTTTATTATGATTCACACATTTTTATTACATTTCATTTCATTGCCATGACATTCACATTACACTTCATTTCTCATTTCATTCCATTATATTGCATTAAAAATTATTTTCATTACCTCATGTTATATTTCATTATATCACATTCCATTTTTTCCATTTCATTCAATTTCATTACATCTCATTTCACTACTCATTTCATTGCATTACATTACCTATCATGTTATCACATCTCGTTTCATTTTATGTCATCACTTTCACATTACCACATCACATTTTTATTACATCATCAGTAACCTACCATATATTCTAAATCATGGTTCATCTACATTGATCATTCACATATATAGACACATCTGCATCCACTGCCACCATAATCATCAAATCAAACAATCACATCACAACATAAGTCCATGATATAACAAGTGCACACATCTAAAAAATCAATGAAGATCGGATATCCCATAAAGCAACATGACAATCAAATAGTCCTGCAGAAAGCTAAAATCACATGAACAACAAATAACATACATCAACATGCACATCACATGATCATATAACATGAAAGTACATATATCAAGGATCAACCAAGTACATCAACATAAATGTCCAGTGAACATCACATGAATAATCATACATAATGAAGAATGAGGTGAAATGTCCCTTTTCTAATTTTACATGATATTTCAAGCCTCAAATCAGATTTTTAAAACCAAACAACCAATATTACAAAGATCCACCAATTTCTCAAATAAACCCAAATCGGGTATGTCTAAAATAGTGCCAAAAACTTCACAAATTATTAATAAATCTGAAAATAGACATTTTTACATAAATTTCAGCAGCATAACGGCCTACCAAATGACATTTCCATATCTGTATAGCCTTTACACAACAGCTCACAAATGTAGGACAAAAACTATGCTCATCGGGCTCCCGAAATTAACACAAAAATGCCCGGAAACACCACAAAAACACTAATAATCTATCTCATAAGTTTAATTATGTCCCAATACATATATTCAGCTCTATTTTAACATCTTAAAGTCTGAAATACAGCAGCAACCCAAACTGATATGAAATACTCAACTGAAAACACCAAACTCATACCAAAAAACAACCCCGAGAATCCACAAATCTGCACTATTCAGCACAAAGGCAAACTCTGAATGAGCATGCACATGTAATGGCTTTAAACTCCTATCCTTAGCCTTCTTAGAAACTTTCAAACTCCCATTCTTGGGTCTCCTTCTCCATAGGTTTGGCAGCCTCTGAAGAACAACAAAGAAATGAGCAAAAATCAAGTTCTGGAATGAGCCCAAAATGCCTCCAAACCACTTAAAAGAGGGCATAACCCTAACTCACGTCCAAGAGGGGTTAATAAAATATAATTTAATAATAATTTTTATTTATTAGTCCATTGGTTTCCAAAGATTAGCCCCTTTTGCCGAAACTTCACCTTTTTGGAGCCTGCTTGCCTTAGCAAAGTTTATTATTTTTAATTATTTTGAAAAGGGGACATGACAAGTCCTCCCCTCCCAAATATTTCTTGACCTCAAGCAATGAAGGTTGTAATTTTCAATAATATGTGCTCCTTCCCAAGTTGCATCCTCTAGTGGTAATCCTTTCCATTTGACCAAATGCTCTATGACGCTCCTGTTTCTCAATCTTTTCTCTCTTGTATCCAAAATCTCTTTTGGTATCAAAACTAATTTCCCTTCATCATCAAAAGGTGATAATTCTGTAGATACCATAGTTTTCTGGCCTAGAACCTTCTTTAGGCAAGATACATGGAAAATATTATGTATTTTGCTATTTGGTGGGAGCTCCAATTCATAAGCTACCTCTCCTACCTTCTTAATGATCTTATAAGGCCCATAGAACCTTGGCTTGAGTTTCTCTACCCCATTCCTCTTCAAGGTGCTTTGCTTATATGGCTGCAACCTAAAAAATACCAAATCTCCCACCTCAAAAGATCTTTCAATACTTTTTCTATCAGCATATAACTTTTGTTGGTTCTGTGCATGTTGTAGATTATCCTTGAGGGACCTTATTATGTCTTGGCTTTGCTTGATGAAATCACTTGCTGTAGGTACTCTGCTATCAGAAAGTATTAGATCAACAAAGGAAAGGGCATGATAACCATAAAGAGCAAGAAAAGGAGGCATACCAATAGACATGTGATGAGATGTATTGTAACAATACTCCCCTAGGTGTAACCATTTCACCCAAGCATGTTGTTGATTTGAAACATAGTTTCTCAAATATCCCTCTATCCATTTATTAACTATCTCTGTTTGTCCATCTGTTTTAGGGTGATAGCTTGTACTGGGAGTGAGTTCAGTTCCTGCCAAATGAAAGAGCTCCTTCCAAAAAGAGCTGAGGAATCTACTGTCTCAGTCACTAATAATGTTTCTAGGCAAGCCATGTAATCTAAAAATTTTCTTAAAGAACAATTCGGCCACTTGTGATGCCTTGAAATCAGATGTGATAGGAAAGAAATGTGCATACTTAGTTAGTCTATCTACCACCACATATATGTAATCCTTACCTTGAACCTTGGGCAACCCAGTGATGAAGTCCATGGAAATACTTTCCCATTTTTGTTCAGGAATAGGAAGTGGCTGCAACAACCCTATAGGAAAATTTTGCTCACTCTTGCTTTGTTGCATACCATACATTCTTTAATGTGTTTAAGGACATCCTCCTTCATACCCTTCCATGAAAACTACTCTCGAATTTTCCTGTATGTCTTGAAGTATCCCTGATGACCAGCCAAAGGTGTGTCATGAAAGGCCCTCAATATCCTCTCCTTAGTTTTTGATCCTGGCACTAAGAAGATCCTGTTCTTGTAATAAATCAATTCATCAACAACCTTGTACCTATTATCATCCACTAACTTATCCAAAATCTTGGTGGCAAAGGAATCTTTAGCATACTCTAAAATTATGGAGACTTTCCAATCAGCAGAGATAGATGATAAGGAACATAAAGTGGGCTTTCTTGAGAGAGCATCAGCAACCACATTATTCTTTCCTTTCATGTATTCAATATCAAAATCATAAGCTTGCAATTTGCTTACCCATTTTTGTTGACAATCATTCAAATCCCTTTGGTTCAAGAAGAACCTAAGGCTATTATGGTTTGTCTTTACAATGAATCTCCCACATACCAAATATTGTCTAAACTTATGAAGTGCATGCATGATTGCCAACATTTCCTTATCATAGATGGAGTAACCTTTCTCTGATTGATTTAATTTTCTACTCTCAAATGCTATTGGATGTCCCCTTTGAGTTAGGACAGCCGCTATACCTTCTCCAGAAGCATCACATTCAACAACAAAAGGTAAAGAGAAATCTGGAATTACAAGCACAGGGCATGAACTCATTACCTCCTTAAGCTTATCAAATATTTTTTGTGCCCCTTCTGTCCAAACAAAAGCTCCTTTCTTTGCCAAATCAGTCAAGGGAGCAGCAAGCTGAGAAAATCCCTTGGAAAATCTCCTATAGTAGCTACACAACCCGAAGAAACCTCTCAACTGTGTAAGATTAGTGGGTGGAGGCCAATCCAAAATTGCTTGGATTTTTTGTTGATCAACCTGTACTCCTTTAGAACTTATAATATGTCCTAAATATAGGATCTCTATCAAACCAAACTCACATTTAGATAGCTTAGGATAGAAGGATTGCTGCTCCAAGATTCCCAAAATAGTGTCTATGTGCTTTAGATGCTCTTCCCATGTTTTACTGTAAATCAAGATATCATCAAAAAATACCAAAACAAATTTTCGAAGATGCTAGCTGAATACCTTATTCATACAAGATTGGAATGTTGCAGGTGCATTAGTGAGGCCAAATGGCATAACAAGAAATTCAAAGTGCCCAAAGTGACATCTGAAAGCAGTCTTTTCCACATCTTCACTCCTCATTTGGATTTGATGGTACCCTGATCTTAAGTCAATTTTTGAAAAGTATACAACACCATGTAACTCATCAATGAGTTCATCTATGCGTGGTATGGGATACCTATTTTTTATGGTCTTCTTGTTTAGAGCCCTGTAGTCTATACACATTCTCATTGTACCATCCTTTTTCTTGACAAGTACCACAGATGATGCAAATGGACTAGAGCTAGCCCTTATGAATCCCATGTCCAGGAGTTATTGAATAGTTTTTTCAATTTCTTCCTTATAACCTCTTGGATGGCGGTATGGGGTTGTTATAACTGGTTTGGCACCCTGTTCTAACTCTATAACATGCTCAAAACCTCTATCTAGTGGTAATCCTGGAGGCAAGTCATTGAAAACTATACTATGCTTATCAAGAATATTTTGAATTTCAAAATGGAAATTACCTTGATTCTTTGGAGAGCTTGTTGGATGGATTATGACTCCTGCTACCCATGCTACTTGTTCTCTTCGAAAAGTCCTCTCCAACCTCTTTGCAGAGACCACCTTAGGTGCTCCATTTGATAAACCTCTCAATATGTCTTATTTCCCATTGGAATGAAATTTAAACTCCATAGTTTGATGGTTCATGTAATAGCCTCCAATAGAGTGCAACCATTGAACACCCAATACAAGATCTGTCTCCCCAATACCAACCACATAGAAGTCATCACATAACTCATAATCTCCTAAGGTCATCTTGAGTTGTTTCACCACCCGTGTGTAAGGCATAGTGAATCCATCAGCTACAGTAACATTGAATCCCTCAAAATCTTCTGCTTTAAGCCCTCTTTTCATGACAAATCCCTCATCAATAAAATTGTGAGTTGCCCCACTATCAATAAGAACTGTCAACCTTTTCCCTACTAGTACCCCTCGAATTCAGAAGGGATGGTATCTTGGGACTCCTGATAATGCTGCTAAAGTGCCATCCTTGCTGATTTCTTTTTCTTTCTCTTCTTCTACCTCCTCCTTAGTATCATGAAATTCCTCATGCTCATCTGAATCAGATTCTGAAGCAACTTCAATATACTGCACTTGACCTTTCCCCAAACATTTGTGTCGTGGAACCCATGGTTCTCTTTAAGTAAAACAAAGCTTTTTCCTTCGTAATTCACTCCTAGTCTCTTCATCTACCTTCTTTTTTGCCACCTTTATCACATCTTTTGGTGGTAGTGTTGGGAAAGTCTTTTTTTGAAAATTTCCCTTATGTTGCCAAAGATTTGGGGGTTTTTGATTAGTGACTGATTTTATAGGCATGCAAGTTTCAAGTTGCAAGCTTCTTTTGATAGCTTTCTGTAAGGTTGAGGGTGAGAAAGCCTTAACCAAACCCTTAACAGAATCTTCTAAACCATCAAGAAAAAGATAAACAATCCTCTTTTCACTCATATCAGGTACCATAATAGCCACTTTTTGAAATTCTTCTATATACTCATTAACTGATTTGGTTTGCTTCAACTTTGACAATTCTTTAAAGTACTCTTCATCATCCTTGAGGTCAAATCTATCTATCACTCTTTGGCTGAAATCATCAAATGTAGTTACCTGATCGTGGCCTTGAGTAGTCATTCCATGATACCACCAATCATAGGCTGCATCTTCCAAGTGTAGATTTGCAAATTGAACAGCATCACTCTCCTTCATGGGGTTAAGTGTGAAGAAAGTCTGTAATTTTTGTAGCCATGCTCTAGCTGAAATTTTATTTGTTCCATCAAAAGTAGGTGTTGTAAACTTGCTTATTTTATTTTTGATCTCTCTTCCACTTATGTCATGCTCCCTCCTGTTCTCTTTCTTGGGCATCAAAGTCTTCATCATATCCACATATTCTCTAAAAAGAACTGAACTACGAAAGTCATCATCTAAGCCATTGTAAGTAGCTCTTAATGTAATCAAGTTACCTGTAACCTCTTCCACGGGATTAATGGTTGGATTTGGTACTGGTGGCTCATCTGCAGGCAAGAAAATAGTTTTGGTTGATTTAGATGATGTGGATCTCAGATTTTTTGGCTCCTCTAAAGTGCTCCCTTTCTCATTAATAGATGCAACTCCTTGTAGTTTTTCTGTCAATATTCGCAAAGCCTCTCTAGTTTCTGCCAAACTATCCACTATTTGCTTCTGAGTATTTTGAATTTCTTTGAAGAATTTCTTTGCCATCTCATCTGGATCAGCCATACTTTTCCCTTCCTTGGATCCTCAGCTAACACACCACAAACCTAATCTTTAGCAATATTTTACACTCAACAAAGGACCTCCACCTATTTTTTGCCATTTCCTCAGCTGCATGTGCTGCCAACTTTGTCAAATGAGTTCACAAATTTTGGTTCCCTACTACAACATTCAAAAGTGCCCTTCTATATCACAAATGTGCTATTAGATCCCATATGCATTATTATATCATGCGGATGTGCCATTATATGCGAATGTGCTACAAAATTATCTAGATGTACCCCAATACCTCTCAAATTCGTTATTTCCTTGTATATGCTACAATAATTCTTATATGCACTATTTTATTGCTACGATGCCCTATTATAGTCAAATGTGCTACAACTCTATGTGTATGTACTATGGAATTATTCGTATGCAGTGTTTGGATGATATGTGCTATTATACTCCACAAATGCGCTATAATTATATTGTACGCGCTAATCTACCTGACATCTAGGGTTTCCAAATGCACTAAAAAGCCCTATGCATGTGTTAAATCACTACCCATATGTGCTAAAATAATGTAAATGCGCTAAAAGAATCTTCAAATGCGTTGAACCCCCAAAATCACCACATCTACCCTACAAATCCATGCAAAAACTCACAAAACATAGGTAAAAATGCTAAATATCAAACAAAGAGAATCTCAATGAGTTATCGGGGCATCGTAGTCTACTGAATGCTCATATCGATGACCCCTCTCGAATCTATGCTCGTGTAACGAAACCACCATCCCCACTGACTTAGAGCTCCAAATCACCAAATGCAAAAGGAAAAAGTGAAAATGAGAAGGGTAAAAAGTATTTTTGACCTTTTTACCCCCCCCCCCCCCCCCCCCAAAGTGACATTTATATCACCTTTTCGAATTTTTCACCCCCTATTGGCACCTTTTGCTTATGAACACTGATTTAGGTATCGTATCAAGCCAATCTACCTATCTTCTCTGCCAATCTCCTACCATGTCAGAAATAAAATGGAACCTACTTAACTTTAGCATTTTCTTACTTTCTTCCAATTTTATTTCTGAGGGGGTAGTATATCTATATTAGATTGGGTCATCCAAGCCAAGGCATTAAAATTTTCTAAAACATCAAAAATGTCCTACCCCATTGTAATCAAATCATCAACATTGCAATCAATATTGAAATCAAATCATCAAATCAACAACAATCAAAACATTAAATCATCAACGATCAAACATCAAACCATCAATCGATAGAGACAATGACAATGACAAAATGTCAGAATATCATCAAACAAATGCCTAATCATCAGAATTTGACCTAAAATTAGAAAATCAAGATAGTCTATGCTTCGCATATTAGCTCAAAGAGGTGCATTTGTAGACACCCAAAAATTGGAAAAGATTTAAATCACACAATTCCAATCAATCAAGTCCAAATTAAAGAGAAAATTAGAAGAAACACAACAGACTTTCAAAATCAAAAATCACATCAGGTCATTAATCACCTATCAAATCGATAAGACCTAAATCAACCTTAAAAGAGGAAGAAAACAATTCAAATTCATAAAATAAAATTCAAAAAGGGAGGAAGAAAAAGACAAAGTGTTGAAAATAAATCATTTATTAAATCAATAAAATCATTTTATTCTCACAAGATCAAAAATCTCCCTTTTACCATTTAAAAGAATTTGAAAAATCCTCATATTATCCTCAAAACCAAGTTTGTTGGACTCTTCCTCCTGGCCTCTTATGAGATATTTTGAGTTTCACTTTAACCCCCAGTCAAAAGTGAAAATCCTAGTTCTTACCTCAACCCCTTCTGAGATCCTATACATAGGAGGGAAATCTTAGAAGCAAGGGACCCAAGTTTTTATGCATCTACACTATAGGCATATTTAGACTCATGGCTTTAGCATTTTCATTATAGCAATTTCATAGCTTTGTTAGCATCATTTTGTGTCATTTAGCATCATTTTGTATCATTTAGCTTTATTCATTGTATATTTAGTTCATAGCATGATCATTTCAAGAGCATTTCTAGGAGTTGTATTTCACATATAATCTGCATTTTAGTCATAGATCTTGCACTTTTCATTGTAGATCTGTATTTTTAGCACAATCCCATTCTAGAACTATCACTAAGATGTTGGTCTGAGGGCTATTTTAGCATTTGTAGTTAGGGAGACATGAGATGCTTGTAGAAATTACATTCTGATGATGATATCTTGGGTCTAGTAAAGTTTGTCATCAGTCCATTTTCTTTCTATGCTAAAGTTTCATAAATACACGTTCTTACCATGTACAACTACTTTCACTTTTTCAACCTTTTTAGCCAATTAAACTTGAGGCAGTGCTATTTCACCAAATATTTTCTTATTGACCTTCATCTAGAATTTTTTTTCAGACCATTCAAGTAATTTGACATTAGTGTATAGGTCTTCATTTTGTACCTGGTCCACTATGTTGGATAGTTGCTCCATGACAGGCTTTGTCTTATTAGGTATTGGCAAGCTGAATGCATCAAGAAAGATGTCTTTGTTTTCAATCAATGCTTGCCTTTGCCTATACTCATTCCTGAGTATCTCCTACTTTTTCTTCTTCTCCAGTGCCTCTTGCACTTCATTGATTTGTGCTATGTTCATTGTTTTATAGTCATAGCTTGGTATGACTATCTCCTCATCAAGTACAAGGTCTCCATAATGAATTACCCTTGCTACCTTGGTAGAGCTCGAGCCTAGTGCTAATATTCGCAATGGTACTACATTAGTACTCAGCTGCTTAGTAGGAGTCCCTATAGTAGGTAAATTGACCAATATTTGTATTGCCTCTTGTTCTTTCTCCTTAGGGGTCTTCTCCTCTTCCTTGTCTTCTTTAGTTCTTCCTTGATCAATTATAGTGATCAGAGGAGGTGAACCTTGACTCTATGTTGTAGGAGCAAAGGTATCCTTCTATCCTATTTGCTCCTTTGCTTGCTCCTCAATAGTTGAAGTCTTTGTAACTGTGGAATCAACCTTAGCAGATGTATCTTGTACTAGTTGGTCTTGTGGTTGTCCACTTGTAGCTGTTAGAATTTGTGAAGGTGGTTCTTTTGGATTCACCTTCTCCTTGGTAATCTCAGCTACTACCTTTTGTAGTTCCTCTACACTCACCAAAACTAGATTGGTACATAATTGTGCTTGTAGCATTTTCTGGTGAAGGATCTTTTTGAGATCCTTTGTAGTTAGTGGGCGCATGTTCTAACTAGAGGTGTTAGGAACATCCTTCACAATTATTATTTCTATAGATGTAAGTGTAGCATGTGGAGGACTAGGTGGTGGCAATTGTGTGTCTTGGACACTCTGTTCCTATTGCTGCTTCTCAGCTATTGCCTCATCACCTTTTTGTGTTTCCTTCTCCATTGTTACTTCTTCATTTTTTTTCTCTCCTTCTTCCTCCTCCTCATTTTCTTCTTCCTCTTTATCATTATTTCCTCCCTCAAAGGGATCTTCATGTCCTTCCTTTACTGTTTGAAGGCGATAAATCACTTTCCACATGAGAGTGGACTTCTTTACAACATCTTCAATTTTATTTTGTAGTATGCTAAAGGCTCTATATTTGGGTACAAACTTTCTCCCATGTTTCTTGCTTGCCTTGCTTATTTGACCTTTAGTGAGGTTAGGCATTACACGATCCAAAGTTGACTCCCTTATTTCTTTCTCCATTTTTTGGCAATAATACCATTTATTTTCTACAATTTTATATAGCTCCTTGGGCATGGTATTATCCAATTCAAGTGTAGCATTCTTGAATCTTGGCCATCATAGTGTGGATTAATTCTTCCACTATGTTTTGCTCCTCTCTACTTAACTTATTGAAATCAATAGTTTTCAATCCAGTCAAATTTGCATTATCCCTAATATTGTCACAAACATTTTCCAAGTTGGATTTAGTGGTATGACTTACCACTCTGAATTGTTCATTATCAAATTTTTTCCTCTCCTCATCTAACTCTGGAGGTGCCACATATTTTCTCCTCTTTTTCTTTGTTGGCCCTCCCTGTTGTGTTGCTTTTTCCTTCTCCTGTTCCTTGGCTACCTTTGTTGTAGCCCTTGTATCTGCCCTTGTGGTAGGCTTTTTTGGACTTGGCTTGGCTATTTTCTTCATGCCTTTTGGCTGTGCCATAGGCTATTTCTATGCTTTCCTCTTCTTGGGTTCTGCCTTAGGTGCTTCCTGCTCAAAACCTTCTTCTTCCTTAGCATCCTCACCCATGCCTTGGGTTAATGCTAGTGGCCCTTTCCCTTGTTCCTCTTCCTCTTCTTCTTCATCTTTTTCTTCCTTAGCCTTAGCTGCTCCTCCTCCAAATTTAGCTTTGAGCTTCTTCACTAGTTTGTCCTTTTTCTTCAGTGTAGAAGTAGTTTTTAGCTCCATATCCACTTTGGATCTCACCACATCATATGTGCCAAAATGTGGGGCAATCTTATCTACTTCCTCTACTAATAATATTGTAATTACTGCAGATGCCTCATCAATGTTTATCTCATACCCAAGAGATCTAAGTCATCTAACCCTTGGTATGGTTGCTTGAATATAGGTATAATCAATGTCAACAAGAAAACAGATGTCATTTGTGTGCTTCTCCACAAGTGATACTAGAATCCTAAGTCTTTGCTTTGTTGAATTCTTGAAATCTTCAAAATAACTAGTCATGAGTGTCTCAAAATTTGCCCCCATTTGTTCAATATATTCATTCACCTGAGCTACAATGGACCTATTTTTTTCCAGCTAACTTTTCTAAAGGATGGGAATTCATTCTGTACATAGAAAAATATACAAATCAAAATTGCACTAAATTTACATTGGGCTCCCTTAGTTCTCCTTATAGCTCCTAAGTTCTCATTGATTTGCTGCAATTGCAATTCTGCTAGGTCATAGGTATGATCCTTTTTAACATGTTTGTAGCCAACATCTATTGTAATGCATGGAACACTGTTCAGTCTACTAGATTGGTAAAACTTGTGGGAAATGACTCTAATAGAAAAATCAACAAGAGAATCTTGAATAGTATCTACGGTCATGCCTCTCTTGTTCCATTTGGCTCATGTATTCTTCTCAATAGCTTCCTTGGAGTCACTTCTTAGGGTCTTAGGCCAATCTAGGGTTCGATACCTTGTTACCCTGTGAACAATTCTTTTTGATATTTTGATTGGACCATCTTCTAACCACAAACTTCCATCATGAATCCTACTCAACACAATTCTGATCCATTCTATCTTAAAGACAGTAGGGAACTCTAGGGCACAAGTTAAACCCTTCCTTTAAACAATTTGGAACTCTTCCTTTAAGACTCCATTCTCACACAATTTTTCATATGCTGCCCTAACCTCTATATCTCCAATGGCTCCTATCTTATAGTTATAACATCTCCTAACATCTTGTACCATTACTACCTTAAGAGGAATTATGGATTGAGCTATGGCTGGGTAATTTTTGTAGGCAACATCAGGGATAGGTTGAAAATCAGGTTGCTTAACTTCATTTGACACTAGTTGAACTTCAAATGGCTCTTTCTCCTAAGGTTTCCTAGAACTAGAGGTCATTTCTTTGAACTAGGGTTTAAACATGAAGAAATTTTGAAATTGCTTAGCTCGGCACTAGTATAAATACCTTGGAATCGAAGAATCTACACTAAATCTTAGTAGAAATATGCTCAAATGCTCAAAATTCTACTAGGAAATCATTTTGCAATCTTCTTCATCTTTTCTCTTTGTTTGCAATGGTGAAATGATTCAAAATGTGAACATATACCCTAATTTCATAGCAGTTAATGCTTAGTGCATTTATAGCTATCCACTCGGCTCCTTAAGCAATTATGCTTTACTTGGCTTCCATTGTCTTTCTACTACTCGGCATATACTGGAGTTTTCCTTACTTGACTTCAACTGAAATTCCCCTTCACTTGGCATCCACTACTAATTCAGCTACAACTAATCATTCAACTTCTACTGACTTTGGCAGACAACTCAACATGTATTATGTTTTTCACTTGGCATTTGAAGGCAACTCGGCAATGCTTGTAAAAACTTGAAATTTTAACTTTGCGTCTCTATTCATGTTGATCTATTATTTTTAGTAATTATTTGTCTAGGAATTGATGTATGATAAAGCTTTTTATATCAATGTCACATACCTTATTTTTCTTAGTTGGATGAAGTGTGACCACTTGACCTTTTGGGTGAAGTGATTCTTTCATTGGATGTGTTGCTTCCATCTTTCTTCTTCCATGTCTTATTCATTTCTCCTCTAATGTGTTCTACATCTGCCTTATTCATCTTTGTTGAACTTTGAGTTGGGTGCCTTTTGACCTTGTTGGGCAATTTTTGCTAATATGACCAGTCTTCGAATAACTGAAGCATGTGTTTGGCTCAACCATCTATTGTAGTTTCCACTGAAATGTGTTCTTATGTAGTTTTTAGGGATCTGTCCATATTCCTAACAATAGTGATAGCTATGCCTAGTGTTGTAGTCCCAATTGTAGTATGTCCATGATTGTTTGACCTTGCTAGCTGATTAGGTGTCTACATAGGCTTTGATCTGCATTCAAAAGCTCTATGTCCATACTTCTTGCAACTGTGGTAGTGACCTTCAAATCTTGGTGTCCTAATAGTTCTAGTCCTGTAATCATGTGCTTGATGTCCTTGCTTGTTGCACTTGTGACAGTGGCCCATGTTCTTAGGTTTGTCATATTGATGGGCATTCTTACTCCTATGCACATTAGAGATATGTCCTTTTTTACCACAAAAATGACAAGTGGGTTTAGTGTTCTTACCTTTGTCACTTCTTTCTTCTACAGTCTTGGATGATTCTCATTTTTTAGTGCTGGTGTGTCCTAATACTAAAGTATCATTGCTAACTCTTGGTGATTTTAGTAGCTATTCAAAGTACTTGATAGCCTCATTGGGTTTTTTGAAGTTCTTTGCAATCTCCTTCTCTCTTTTTAGTTCATTTTGTAGTTGTTCATTTTGCATCTTCAATGTGGAGATCTCAATGTCCTTGACATTCAACTCATGATGTGCATTCATCATCTAACTTAAGGTGTCTAGCTGCATAGTTGAAATTCTTGCAAGTTCAATTGACTTTTCCTCCAATCTGTTGGCAAGGTTTGTTTTGTCATCTTCTAGCTTAGCCTTATCTTCAATGGCTCTTTTCTTCTATTCAGTTATTTCACAAAGCATCATGGCTTGTGATTCTTGTTCAAGCTTAAGAGTTTTGATTTCTTCTACTTGAGATCTATTATTCTTGATTAGGTTTGCTATTGCTGCATCAAACTCTTTGGAATCTCCATTTGCAAATAATTTTGAGGTGTCAATCTCCTTGTATTGTGTATAATTCTCAACTGTGGCAATCTCTCTTCTTCTCTTTAAGGATTTCCTCAATTCTTCCCTGGCTTCTTCCAAAGTATGTAGAACGAGTTGTATATTGATCACCTAGTTTTCTATGATCTTTCCAAGTTTATAGACTTCCATTTCTATATATTTTTCTCCAAGTTGTAAGGCTTCTCCTTGAGAACTTTTCTCTTATACCAATTGTTGAAATTTACAAGTGGGAAGATTTACTTCTGAGGGGGTGGGGTGTGAATCAAAAGTAACAAACTTTAACCTCTAAAACTTTTAACTGAGATTACTCACATACATATAACACATCTAATTAACATGAAATTAAAGACATGCATAAAAATAGATAACACAAGATTTTGGTCACCCAAAAACCCTCCAAAATGAGAAGGTAAAACTAGGGTGGGGATGACACCCACAAATTATCACTGTAGCAATATGTAACTAGTTAAGGTTACAAAATTTGACCACTTCCAATGGTCTACCCTATTAAAGGCTTTATACCCTGTTAAAAATGACCTATTTAAAGGATTTACAAACAGTCACTTGGAATGTTACCCTATTAAAGGATTTACAATCCTATTAAGGATCTACAATATGGCTGCTAAACCAACCTATCATCATAGGATTTTCATTCCTCTAATACAATGGTTAGAAAGTATAGTAGAATGTCTCGACCTGACAACTTATAATCTTTAATTGTTGATTCTATATCCTTGTTCCACTCAATCTGTTCTGATCCTTCCTAATTTGATATATCTCTATTCGAACTATTGATGTTCTGTTCTAATCAACTTGATTCTACAGTGCTACTCTTCCCTCTAAATCCTTACACCCCCTTGATTTCTTCAAAACTCTGCAAGCATTCTTTTCTACATGACCTCTTACTCTTCTATTCAACTCTCACACACATAAATTATAGGGTATCAACCTCCTTTTAAAGGCTTCGAAGACTTAGGGTTAGGTATGAATCTACAACTGATATTCACCCATCTTTTCCTGCTCAAATCTTTACACTTTTCCTATTGGTTGCATGTTTTCTTCATTTTTCTATTTGGTTGCATGTTGATTACATAGGGAATGTAAAAGATTTGATCTTATCTTTTAGATCCTTTGAGATTCATCTTGAGTTGGCTCAAAAATAGTTTACATCTGAGTTTGTGAAGATACAAACTCATATGATGATTCTGTATTACTAGGCACTTACTGATTACTTATGCTCGACACATATAGGATTTTTGTCTTGCTCAGCTCCTATAGTAACTCTATCTCACTCAACATCTATACTTTTCTTAGCACCTATAGTGACTTGGCATTACTTGTCACTCAGCAGTTGAAACTTGCTCGGCACTTGAAGTTCACTGGGCACCTATTGAATTTCTAGCTAGACACATACTATAGCTCAGCATCTATATTATACTCAACATCAACCTTAGAATTTTCTTAAGTGTGTTGACACTCAATTGTCAAAACCAATCTGAGACCAATAAGTAAAATGAACCCTCTCATGTGTTTGGCTTGAGTGCTTTTACATGCTTTCATAGATTCACACTTCATTTGGTGCTCTAAAATTGGATCTAGATTTACTTTCATGCATATGTGTTTCACATAGTAACTAGGTGCTATGAACACTATTTATGGAGTTATTGACGGACTGTGCTTCACTCACTTGCCTTACATGTGAATCTCTTCTCAATGATAGATCCCCTTATAGGTAGGGAAGGATATTTCTTATTATCTCACTATTTCGCTTGGGTTTGTCATCAACATCCATTAGTACTTTCTCTTTTGAGATTGGTGGTGTTTGATGTTGGTTTTTCCAAAAATTTGGTGAGTTAATTTTGAATTATTGTGTCAAAGAATCTTGTTTGTTATGTTTGGATAAGGTGAAGAGGCTAGAGGAGTATGCTATGTTCCCTTTCAGGCACATCAGAAACTTGGAACCCTTGAATCCAAACCAATTCCCCATGTTGTACAACTTTGTGAGTCTTCCTTGATTAGAGAGGGTTAATTGTAGTGGACATTCCCTTTATTTGGTCAACCATTTAGATGAAACTTCAAGCGGTAGTATCCATTTTTGATGTGGTAGTAGAAACTGCTATATAAATGTCTTTGTGGGGGAAATCCTCACAGGTGTAGTCTTTTGTTGGGTTGTCAAATCCCTTTAGTATCTCTAATTGATTAAATTCTTAGAATATGTCAAAACCCTAGTGTGGTGGGATTTGATTTCACCCATTCTAGATTGCAAAAGCTACAAAGTTAAACATTACCAAGAACCATAGTGCTACCAACTTTTCTTTTCTAGGACTATGTGCATGATTGGAAAACATTTTAAGAACATACACAGTGGTGGTTTTAGGGATTAGAATGATACTACGACACTATTCTTATTCATGTACAAGGTTGCTTTGTCCCTTGCTCATTGTTTGAAGATGTTTGCTTGAAATTCCTGTTTGCTATCTTGTGTGCCTAGTTTGTGATTCAAAATCTATCACACCTAGTTGGATATTTAAAACAAATAAAATTTAAGTCCTTGAATCAAGACTTTATGATCAAACTACTTTGCTATCCTATTATTTCAAGTCTCCCTAGGTTGATCTAGTTCAAATTAGGCTACTTACCCATTGTTAGAAGCTTGTTTGAACCTTGGGTTATTATGCTTTGACCCCTTGAATTAGTGATCTTTGATTTCACAACTGACCTTATTTGGAGTTAGTGAGTTAGAGACTGTCCTTGTTGAGAAAGATATACCTTTAGATTTCTTGATATTATGCTTGGAGAGTCTTAGTAATTTCTTGTCCATCCACTTTCATAAAAAATAAATTTTAATTATTTATAATTTGGGTAAATCATCCTCCTTGTCCATATGTGCTAGGGTATTCACCCAAAATTGTGGGCACCTCTATGCTAGTGTTCGTTTATGCCTATTGCAAAATTCTATCTTATCACATCTCTTTTGGACAAGTGAGTGCTTTTACTATCCTAGTTTGGTACCAATTTTTCTTATGGTTATCCTGTCACCTAGTACCTTTTATTTCATGCTAGTTACAAAAATATATCAAGTAGATCAAGGAAAGTGACCTCAAGTCATCTTTAAACAATTACCTTTAATTCATACTTGTCAAAGATGTAAGGGAAAAGAACATGTGTTTGTGCAATCACCTAGGAATATTCCAAAAGCTTTGTTTGACCCTAGTAGTGACCTTATTGAGTTGATTACACCCTTAGCATCACCTCACTCAAATATGGATATGGATTTTACAATGGCTCCACAAAAGAAGAATCAAAGTGGTGAATACTATCTTGACCTTTTGAGTGGTGGTTCTGCTTGTGAAAATAGACCAACCTCACTCCATATTGAGGATAGATATTTGGATGCATACTAAAGGGTTGAGAAAGGTAAGAATTATACCTATCAAGAAGAGAAATTCCAATATGATGATCAAATTAGTGAGCCTTCTAGTGCTCATGTGAATGCAACATTTATTGGTAATCGGTTTAGATAGTCAAGACCATTTACACCACTCATGACACCTTTAGGTTATGCAAGTGGTAGACTCCAAGTACTTGAGCATGAGAGAAAAGCCCTTCTAGAAGAACAAGCTAATAAGGAAGAACAATTTAGATGCCTAGAGGAAGAAAGGAAAGTTATGATTAAGATACAAAGGAAAGCTCATCAAGAAGTATGAGACCTTCTTGTGGCTCCATAACTTGACAATAAATTCAACAATGTACACATTGATGGTGGAAACAACTCTCCTCCATCCACCCCTCCTAAGACTCCATGAAGTAGAAGACACTCAAGAACACCTTCACGATCTCTTAGCCCTAGAGGAAGGAGAGCTTCAAGACATGATTATTATAGGAGACCAACATCTCCTAGAGTTTCAAGACAACCTTCACAAAAATCTCATCATGGTTCATGATATGGAGGTGGTAGCTCAAACTTTGACTATAATTCTTATGATTTCATAGCTATGCAACCATACCCACATTTTCAGCAACATATGGAAGCATATATGGACCAAAATAGAGATGCATTCTTTCAATGTTTAATCAACAAGGGTGTTAAGGTCCCTTACAACTTTGATGTGGATAAAAAGATTCAAAAGTATGATCCCTCTATGAAAGAATAAATTGACCAATTGAAGTAAATATCGGCACCCAAGATTTATTTTTCACTTGATTCATTTTTTCCTAATCCTTTTGATAAGAGCGTTGACATGAAAGATTTTCCTAGAAAAATTGAGATCCCCCAATATGAAAAATATGATGGAAATGGGGATCCGAATGATCATGTGTGTTAGTTCTATACTATGAGTTTTGAGTTTCATCATGAGGACTCATACCTTATGAGATTATTTCCAAGGAGTTTTAGGGGTTAAGCAATGGAATGGTTTACCAATATAACTCCTCCTGCTAAGATGTTCCCTGAGTTAATTAAGAGATTTGTTCAACACTTTGCATACAATCTTTCATGATCTATCTTGCTATTGGACTTATGTCACACAAAGAAAAATCAAGGAGAATCCTTTGTTACTTTCTTGCAAAGATGGAGATGGTAGTGCTCTCACTATTCTATAACTATTCCTGAGAAAGAAAAGATTGCAATCCTCATTAGTAGCATGGTTCCTAAGATGAAGTACAAAGTTAAGAAGATGGTTTTTGAGTCCTTTGATACCATGGTTGAAGCCACATTTACAATTGAGGATGTTTTGAGAGAGCAAGGTATTTTGGCAAAAAATGGAAACAACAACAACAATGGTCAAAATAACAACAACAATAACAAGGATAAAGGAAATAACACATATTGGAATAAGAACAAACAAGTGGTTAATGATGGAGTTGTGGATTCCTCTAAGCCTAAAGACCAAGTTTTTCTCCATTTAGCTAGTGCCAATCAACAAAGTAACAAGCCAAGATATCACGAAAAGCCTTAAGGAGAGAAATATAACTTTACACAATTGGATGAGCCATATGAAGAGATATTCATGAACCTCCTTGCTTGTAATCTTGTGCACCCTTATGATGCCACAAATTTTTGCATACTTGAAGTTAAACCATGGTGGTGGGATGAGAAGGCCTATTGCAAGCTTCATAATGGCATTGGACACGATATTGAAGAATGTGGGAGATTTAAGCATATTGTTCAAGATCTTATTGAGAATGGAAAACTTGAAATAGATGGATTAAATACCAATGTTGATCACATAGCATTCAAGGATCCTTTTCCCAAGTATGAGAAAGGGCAAGCTTCCCAACCTAAGAATGGCAAGGCTGTAATCAATTACACTTATACAAATGCAAAAAATGGTTTTAATATGCTTGAGGTTGTAGAAGAAAGTGTCAACATGATGGAAGATAAAGATCTCAGTGGTTATGATTTAAATTTGAGCTCTCCTATCCTTGGTAAAAAACCTATTTTGATGCTAAGGGGTGCTCACTCTAGAGAGTCATCTCAAGGTCCCCTTGTCATTAGAGGACCCAATTCAAACCAATCAAGTAAACCTAATCAATTGTTTTCCCAAAGTCTCAATGGTGTTATGTGAAGTAAAGGTCCCCTTGTCATCAAAGTACCTAGTTCAAACCAACAAAGTAAACCAAAACAAGTGCAATCCAAGTATGTTCCTTCAAAACTAGTGGTTAATCCTAGGTCAAATTATAATCTTGTTGATCAATTACAAAGAACCCCCACTCAAATTTCAATCTTTGAGCTTTTAGAGTTGTCTCCAAGACACAAAAAGGTCCTTGAGGACACTTTTCACATGGAGAATGTCCCCAAAAATTTATATGTTGATCAATTCCAAAACATGGTCAATCATATTGCTAGCCCTCATTACCTTTCCTTTTTGGGGAAGATGATAAATGTTTGAGCCATCTGCACAATCTTGCCCTTCATATTGAGGTCATCATCCATAGAAGCTATGTTAGGCACGTGTTGATAGATGGGGGTGTTGGGCTTAATATTTTTTCTTTGAGTCTTTCAAAGACTTTAGGTTATTTTGAACAAGTTATTAATACTAGAAGGAAGATTATTATCAAAGCTATTGGTTGTCCTTCCTGTTAGGGTTGGTCCTGTTGAAAAAGATATTTTATTCCAAATAGTTGATGCTAGACCCCTTGCATATAATATTTTACTTGGTAGACCATGTATTCATGATATGCAAGTAGTGTCGTCTACCTATCATCAATGTGTTAAGTTCCCTTACAATGGAAAAAGATTTGTATACCTAGGGATAATACTTTGTCTAGTAACTTGATTTCAAAAAGTACTCATGTTGCCCTCAATAGAGAAGTAGATGATTTTGATGCAACTTTAGTTGAATGTAAAGAAAAGTTCAAATCTATTGACCTTGGCATGGGGGGATATCAGCTCAACTCCCTCGCAGCATTACCAGTTTCACCTAAGTCTTATGGTAAACCTTCACAAGAGATGAAACCTTTCTCTTCAACTATAAAATTATTTGACACATTTGCATAGTCGTTAGTGCCTATTCAAGATGAGAAAGAAGATGTGGTTATTAGAGATTTGATTTATATAGAAGATAAGTATATGCACAATGAGAACTTCACTCCCTCTCCTAAAGTGTATGGAAGAGGGTATACTATTGTCAAGAAGATGGGTTATCCTAGACATGGCCCTCTTAGTAATAGATTGGATACTAGAGTTGAACCCCTTGATCATGGTCTTTTTGGACACAAGTCTTAGAAGTCAATTGGCTTAGGATATGCAAACCACAATAATGTTGCTCCTATCCTTGATAAGTTGGATAGTGAAGAAGAACAAGGGTACATACCTAATTTGGAAAATCAACAAGAGTGTGAAGATTGGGTCCCTTCTAGTAATCTCCTTTGGGGAGATTCAAATAGTCTAGTATCCCATGAGATAGTTGCAAATTTAGAACAAGAGAATGTAACTCTTGATGATATTAAGGCTTCCATGTCTAGGTGTCCTAGGCCCTCATGGTGTAAACATCCTAGTCAAGATTTAGAAACATATTCTAATGAGTATGAATGGGACTCCCTCTCGGAGCCTTCTACAATTGATATAGACATTGATGTTGTTCATACATGTAGCTCTCAACCTAAGTTAGTCAATGATTCATGTGTAGGATCAGATGATTTGAACTCACATGTTACCTTTGTAGACAATTCTTCACTTGTTAGGACAAATCCTAAGTTGGGTAGTCTAGGAAGTCACTTGACAGACTTTAACTCTTTGATCACTAGATATATCATTCATATTCATAACCTTGAACCAGTCATTGATTTACCCCTTGTTCATCCTTATTTGATTGATTGGTCCCAATGCAATCACAAACCTGAGATTTTAAAGTTTCAAAATGATTATCAGATAGCCTACTATTTGAAAACCATTGAAACCATAGTCTCTTCCACCAGTGAATTGGCTACCAACATGACAAAGCCAGACATCAAGTACCTTAGTCACAAAATTAAAAAAATAGGAGTTTTGATGGTGAAAACCACTATGTGGTAGTGTCAGAACCAAAAAAAGTAAAAAGAAAAGACATATTTGAGGGTGAAAACCTCTCTAAGGCACTTGAGGATGAAGTGCTTGATCATCTCCCTAGTTATTTTCAAGATAGATCTGCAGTGCTTATTAAACCAACACAAGCTGTCAATTTGGGTATAGATGAAGCTTTAACAAATGGACTTAAGATGGCTTTAGAATGGAGAATTATAGAGTTACACATCTATGGGGATTCACAATTAATAATCAACAAAGTCAATGATGATTATTTAACAAAAAAAATTAGAAATTTGTACCTTACAAGCAAATGGTTGATTCCTTGAGGTGCTACTTCACATTTGTCTCATTTCAGCAAATCCACAGAGTAGAAAACAAAGCAGTTGATGCTATGGCTACACTTGCTTCACTTCTTCAATTAGAGCAACATGAATCAAGATTTGAATTCCTAGTAGAAGAGCTATATCACCCTATCTATGATTCCTAAGAAAGTCAAGTTATTTGTACCCTTGTTGGTTGTGATTCATCCTTCTATGGTGTCATTTATTCATACCTTTGTGATGGCATTATACCTAAAACCTTTAACCAATATAAATGCAGAAACTTTATTCGAAACACCTCTTGCCATTCCCTTATCTCTAGAGATTTGTATAGGAGGGGTCTAGATGGAACACTTCTGAGATGCTTAGAAAAGGAAGAATTTGATCAAGTGTTAGTTGACATCCATGGGGGCATCTGTGGGGGACATTCCAATGGTCTTTTTATGGCTCGAAGTAACTTAGGGTGGGGTATTATTGGCCCATGATGTAGATTAATGTAGTATCTTTTGCAAAATCATATGAAAAGTGGCAAAAACATGGTAACCTAATATATGTTCCAAGTAGGGAACTCATTCCGTCTATCTCTCATTAGCCATTTCAACATTGGGCCTTTGATCTTGTTGGGCAGATTCATCCCAACTCATCATGTGGACACAAGTTTATTATCACTACTACTGATTACTTCACTAAATGGGTAGAAGATGTTCCACTTTCTATTGCCTCGAGCAATATAGTTTCTTTATTTATTCTTAATCATATTATCTATGGTTATGGAGTTCCTTCTGAGATTATCACTGACAATGGAGGTTGGTTTAAAAATAAGAACCTTAAACAACTTTGTAAGAAATTCAAGATAAAACAACATTTCTCCTCCATTTACTTCCCAGAAGGAAACAGTCAAGCAAAAGCATCAAATAAAACCATTCTCAAAATCTTACATAGAACAATTCATAAGAATGGTAGGGATTGGCACTTGTAGACAAATTTGACTTTGTGGGCCTATAGAATGAGTATTCATACTCCTTCTGGGGCTACTCCTTTTGCCCTTACATATGGTGCTAAAGCAATGTTACCTTTAGAGGTTGAGATTCCTTCACACAAATTTTTCCTCAAAGGTCTAGCTATAGATGAAGACTACCATGCCATGAGACTTCAAGAGTTAGAACTTCTAGATGAGAAACACCAAGCATCATTTCACCATATGACGGTCTATCAAAAGTGCATGTCAAAAGCATTCAACAAAAGGGTTCAACCTAGAGAATTCCAGGTGGAAGATCTTGTCCTACATGAAAATCCTAAGAATCAATAAAATAGAGATCAAAAGGGTAAATTTGAACCTAATTAGCTTAGACCTTACATTATTACAACAACTTTTGGATCTGGTGCCTATTTACTATCTACAACAGAGGGAGAGCAGCCCCCTGACCCTATCAATGTCTTACACCTGAAGAAGTTCTATCCATGATGCTCATTCTATCTGGGGGCATCTTTGTACATATTTATTGATCCTAAAAAATACAAAAAAAAAAATTATATATTTCAAAAATACAAAAAAAATGATATACTATCAAAATTCTAAAAATTGGAAAATGTCTTGAAAAAATGATTATCTTAGTAATAAGTGCTTTGATGTATCTCCAAAAAAATTATATATTCTATAAAAAAAAAAATTAATTAATTAATTAATCAAAAAAATCCAAGTGGTGAAAACTTAGAAATGAGCACTAATTGAGGCCTTTGCATCCCTATTTCTTAGCATGTGTCCTCGACACTTGGCCTTTCTCCATCATGCCTTTTCCTTGTTGCGTTGGTTTGGAATTAGTCTTTTCCTAGGGGGCATAACTATGTTAGCTTTGGTCTCTTGGTTGCATTAGTCTTTAGGACACCTCACAAATGGTGTTTTTCAACACCACCCCAACTGTATTTTTCAATACAACCCCTAACATTGAGTATTTTTCAACACTTGTTGGTTTGGTCTTACCCAATTTTGTCATTTGATCTTACCTACTTGCAAGCATTTGATCCTTATCCTTGGAACTCGATATCAGTTCACACAATTAAATTTTTAAATAAAAACACTTAATGCTTGACCTATGTCATGATCTTTTCTTTGTGTGTTGACTATTATTGATTTTCAGTAAGTGTCCTTGTCTGATAAGTCTCTCTGGAATGCATATCTAGAGGAATTGGGGCATGGGTCATGTTTTTATTTGTTTTCTACTTTTGGATGTGGTCTTGAAACTCTAGAGTGTCTCTTGTTGACCTCTTGAAACACTTAAGAGATTTGAGGCATCGTCCTTGACTATTTTTGCACAACCATTCTTATAGTCATCCTAACATCTATGCCTTGATGGGAGCATGGTTTTGCTACATTAAATTGGGTAAGCTAAGATCAAAGTCATCTTGACCTTTATGTATTTGATCCTTATGTTAGAATCTTTCCACATTCTAGTTTGATATAAATCACATTCATATCTTCATAGTTGTGCTTGTGACTAGTGATGATTGTGTGATTTTCTGATGTCTACTAATAATGGCCCAATGATGAAAATAATTTCTTTAACATTCTCTAATGAATGATGAACACAAGATCCTATGTTATAGTTTCTCTATTGCAAGTACACCTTTGCATTTTCATGTAGCTTGCATTATTAGACTTCATGTTAGTTTGCATTTTTAGGCTACATTATGAGTTTGAGAGGGTTTTCCCTTCATCTTTCTTGTGGACTTTGAATCAACTATGGTCATATTTTGATCTTCATTTCCTTATCTTTGTTTTAGGATCTCAATCAAAATTTCTACCTTAAACAATTGATTGATTTTGGGGCATTCTATTTCTTACAGAAACTTTTCCTTTCTTCTTTCTATTTCTTTCCATATCTTCCAAATTTCTACCTTACATTCACTTTCACCCCACTTATTTTCTTCTAATTCACCTTTGAGGCATAATATTTCATGCTTGATGATCTACCTTGGTTCTGTGATTCTTATATCTTTCATCTTACATCACGAACTTTATCTCTTGTTCAATTTGATCATATTTATCAATTTGTTGTTTCTCCTCTATCTCATTTCAATTTCAATCATGAGGGGGTAGTATTTATCAACTTTAATCCTTGATTCAGTTCTATCAATTTTATCCTCAACTTTTTTAAGTCAAAATTTATTTGTATTCTTTTTCCTGATGTGTTCCTAAATCGACCACACATCTAGGTTGTTTTATGATTCCAAATCGATCTTACACTTCAATTTCTTTCTTTGACTACATGTGTTCCCAAATCAATCACACATTAGTCAAAAAGGGGAAAATGTATGCACCCTAAAATGGTCACCTAGACTATGGGCACCCATTATTCAATTTATCAAATTTTCTGAATCAATGGTTTGCAATATTTTATTAAATCTATTCAAATCAATTTCTTTGATCAAATTATAATTAATTCAATTATTTCAATATTTCCTAAGGTTTGATCATTTTATCCTAATTCTTATTTAATTAAAAGAAAACCTCTCTTTTAATTAAATAATTAATCCACATTTAATTAATTAAGAGAAAACCCTTCTTTTAATTTAATTAAATATTTCCTATTTAATTAAAACAACTTGCTCCCTTTTAATTAAATAAAATCCCACTTGAAAAAGGAAATTAAATAAATAAAAATTAAATAAATTATTTTTCCCTCTACACTTAAATGCACATATTTGTAAGTGGGATTCCATTTAATTTTCTTCCTCTTTTCTCATTGGTGGAATTTTGTCTCATACGGATCATTCTTTCTCTACCCTTGATTAAATCTTATTGCCTCTTAATCTTAATTGTCCATTCTTTTTTATAAGGGAGAGCCCTCTCCTCATTTTTGACATCCATGATTATGCTATTGTTATGTTGCAGGTTTGGAGAGCAATTTTTGGGGGAGTTAAAGCATCAAAGATTTTTGTGGAGAACTTCTATCTTCTTGTCTTCTTCTCTTATGCATCAATGGCTTCCATCATCAAGATCCATCCTTGCATTTTCATATTACCTTAGATCCATATTTACTTTCATAGATTAATCCTGCATTGTTATTTCCTTTCATTGATTAGATTTCGTTTCTTTCATTCCTTTGCATTGTCATCATTTAAATTACTTTGCATCTTCATTTGCATTCCTATTTTGATTTTTGAATCTCTCATTTTATGGTATACTTGCATGGGCACAAACTAGGTCAAACTAAGGGCCTCCATTAAAAACCCTTGCACTCCATGAATAGAGAGCGATGAGCCACCATTTGAGACATCATTCTTGAGCAATCTTAGATATAATGACTCATAGAAGTGTGCTCACATTTTAGGCATATGGTAAGCACTTATTGAGTACCTAAAAAAGGAGCAAGAAATGACATAAGATCATTGTGTATCAACTCCAATGGTACCTTAGCATGTGTGGGTCTACCTGTCATAAATGAATCTATATGATGTTTTTCAAGTGCACAACCTCAACAAACACCATCAGTGCAAAAGATCTAAGATAGCCCAACCACTAGCTCATGCGTACTCATCTATTATAGATATTTGTAGTTGACATGACCAAAATGCTCATGCCAAAGTTTCCTCACTATATTTGTTTGAGTAAGAAGAGAAACACATATAGAATTAGAGCTAAAATTATGAATATGATGAACAAACAAGAGGTCTTTATAAATGGATAGAACTAATAGAACATCATGTAAAGAACCACCCTTCAAAGCTATAGTGGTAGAACTTGAAACTAAAAGGTGTGCAAAGTCACCAACTACAATATGTGTAGTAACACTCTGAGAAAGCAAGGTAACTAAATTAGGTGAGTGTGTCATATGGTGTGAATAATTTGAATCAATGATCCAAGTAGTAGGAGAAGATAAATCTTGCATAGAAATATCATGTCCTTTCCTTGAAGGAAGAGGTGGTGGCTTTAATGAAGCAATACTATGTTAGTACAAGCCTCCTTTAAAGCCTGGAGACATTTCCAAAACTTGGAAACTAGATGTCCATCCTTGCCACAAAAATTGTAAGGATCATTTCTAAACTTTGTAGCCTTGGAGGAAGACTCACCAAACTTAGAAGGTTTACCCTTTAGAGTGGATTTCCATGTATCTAATCTAGGAGATGGCTTGGAGGAAATCTCACTACTAGCTGAATCTATTTTTGGCTTTAGTTTCTACTTTGTCTTCCATGTAAATGTCTTAGCAAATAATCCCTAGTTCTTTGAACCTGATAGAGAGTCCACCTATGTAAGATTGGCTTTCTTTCTAGTCAACCAATAACAAAATACCTCAAATATGGGTATGGTAAATCTAGGACCCAAGCATCCATAGTGGAATGCAAGGTATATGAGAAAATCTTAAAGTTTCCTCAAAGCTTTGACAAAATTAGATAAATGAACTCCTTAGCAATCTTCACTTTCTCACAACTATGTATCAAAGATCTCTATTGTTCAAACCTCGTTAGAAATTCCTCAATGGAGGGAAAAGCATCAAGTACAAGTTGTTGGTGTTTCAAAATTACCAAGCAACAAAACACTTGATACGAGGATTCTAAAGATAAAACTTGGTCTAAGGGTTAGCAACCTCCTATATTCAACCAAGAAAACCTCAAATCTGGACCCAACTTCAACAGAATCATAGGGATTCTATACTCTTTAGGTTCTACAAAACCAAGGTGGGTGTACCTAAGGGATATATGGATATATAATTGGTTTGTGGTTCTTGATTTCAACATATGCTCATTAACATTATTTTCTATTTTACTTATATCCCCTTCCAGTAGAAAATGGTCACAATTCTTCTATACTTCACAAATAATCCTTGATAGTAATAATTAACAATTACATACAAGGGATTATAGTAAATGAGTGGTGACCAATAGTTTATCTCTTCATATGATAAAATAAAGATTGATTTGATTTATATTTGTGCTCTATGCAATGCCATGAACTCAACAATTTGCATTCTAAGTAGTGATCAGTGCCTTATCCATTGGCATAGAATAAATCACACCAACAAAACTAGATCTTTTCAATTGCCTTACAATTGAAACTATCAGCAATTAAATCTAAATTCTCTTCTTATGAATATCCTCCCACACACCTAGATAACTTAATAATTTAATGAAAGCATTTATTTAATTCTTTGAATTAAGAGCAATCAAATCTTTAGATATATGAAACATGGGACAAAATTCAGAGACATAGATATATGTCGAACTTCCCTTTGTACTTGTTTTCCTTGAAAATAATACATCACTGGCATCAAGTTCAAAATAACTCAAGGATAGACACTTAGTCCTTCCATGTTCTCATTACTCTCAAATGTGAAAAGATGAATATATCAAAAATTCACATAGAGACTACTAGACCTACTACAAAAAATATCCTAAGACTCAAAATTATACAAAATTTGGACCCTTTCTCTAGCCTTGGTATCTCATTTGTATAGCATGAGATGCAACAAGCTTCAAGATTAGAGAAGAATGATAGGTGTCCTTAAGATAGAAAGATATTACAAGAAAAAAGGTTATTGTCATAATAAGACAAAAATTTGTGCAACAAAATGTCTACATCATAAAGCTTCTTGTAGTGGGGTCATTTATGTTGTAGGCTTTGATTGTTGTTGCTCTTCCAACTGTAGGACAACTTGATTTTCATATGAGGTGTCTAGTTCTAATATCTGGAAACTTAATACAACTTGTGGATCTCCCTCCAAGTCATCATGAACTAACAAGCCAATAATTACAATTGGTTTTTCTACTTCCACATCATCAATTTGACTAATTACCTCAGTTTCTACAACTAGATGATCTTCTTTTCTTTCCTCTAGTGCATCTATTATTTGTAACTCATTTGGGTCCATACCACTTTTATTGGTTTCTTCAGCTATCAATTGATTTGATTAGGTGAGATCTGCCATCCATTTGTTAAAAAGTGAGTCATTTGGCCAATTAAAATTCAGTATCTCATGTTGTTTCTTCAAAACATCTTCTCACAATTTCTTAATTTCATCAAACTCCCTTTTGAAAGAACCAAAGAATATCTAAACTTGAACAACTTCTTTATTTGTTTTGGCAAACCATATGTTTCCCTTTTCATTAATGACTTTATTCAATCTAATGTGCATTAATTCATCCAGCTCTTTAGCCCATTTTGCTTTGTCTTTTAATTTATCCATAGCCTCAAGTGCATAAGGGAAAAGGCCAAAACTCTTACCAAGATATTTGGAAAAATAATTATTAATTCTCTTTTGTAACATAATTCTATCATTATAAAAATTTCATAAGCCACTTGTTATATCAAAAAATTTCTCTACCTGTTCACAAGAGAGACTAATAACTGAATAGCACAAAAATGTTATGTCACTATCCGTATTGTTCCACTTTTTCATAATTAGTTTTAAAGTATCATCATTACCTTTTAACTCACTCCATATATCCATTAGTTTTGACAACTTATCATAGAAAGAAGGCCACCCTATCCTTTCTACCAGATACATAATGGAGTCTCTTAATTTATATTCATATTGAACACCTAGCTCCACATGTAATGACCATATTTTATTCCTTTCTTCTTCAAGTTCATTTGTTATATATGATTGGAATCCCTATGGGGTGCTTGGTATTTCTATTAGAGGAACTATGTTGAAGGATGCAATTGGAGGATGAGTAGGATAAGTAATCATAGATTTTCTAGATTGTCATTTATACCCCACCATCTTATTTTCAAGCTCAATCATCTTTTGTACTCCTTTGTTGTAAGCATCTAGAACCTGTTTATATTTTTCTTACAATTCAATTTTTTGGCTTCTCTCCTTCTTGACAGTGGCTAATGTAAGGTTAGTTTTTTCAACATTGAATTATTTGGCCTCATCATTTGAGTATCTTCTACCCTCTTAACAATCAAATTTCCAACCAATCCAATATCATCAAATTGAAAAAACTAGCTCTGGATCTTCTTTTTAGAAACCAAATTACTAAAGTACCATGATCTTCACTAAACTTAGCACCTCTAAGTTCCCTTTTCACTTTTTCCTTAGCATTTAACTTCTTGGTGATAGTGTTAAAAACTATGGCATCTGGAATATCTTGATTTGGCAAAACTAGAACTCTAGATGATGTAATCATTCTTCTTCCTTTTTCCACAATCAAACTTTTAAATTCTTGCATAGTTTCATCCTTTATTTCATCTTATATAACTACATGCTCCTTTTTTGGATGCTTTGCCTTCTTCTTGTTATATCTTTCTTCAAATTTCTCAATATTAGTTCTCCAAGCAAATTGGTAGAAAACACTTGATTTGTAAAAATTGTCATTTGATAGAAATTCATGACTAGCTTGTTCTACTATAGGATCTAATTCCTTCCCTTTATAATCAAAAATAGTTAGTTCAAGGCTAGGTATGGGAGGTTCCTTGGGATTTCCTTCCTCCAATTTTGTAGTAATAATAAACACTCCCCCTTAGGATCCTAATTGTTCAATTTTCTCTCTAGTAAGTTGTTCCTCTCCTATATGCAAGGGAGATTGACAAGGTGTGTAATCTTCTTCTTGTGACATCTTCTTCTCTTCTGTCTTCTAATTTTTAGGCCTTGGCTCTTCAAGCCCTTCTCCCAAAGCAGCACTAGTTGATGCAACTATTTTCTTTCCTTTATTAGTTGCATGCTCTCTATTCTTGATTATGTTATAACTAGACATCCTTTGGATGACCAATTGTCTTGATCCTACTATAGGAGTAAAAGACAACTTCTTCATTACCTCCCTTGCTTTGTCAGGATAAGTATTGATAAGAAGAGCTTTCATTTCATTCATTGCATCCATGATCTCTGAGAAGGTAATCATCAATTTGTTCACTTTATTTGTTGATGCCTTCGCTTCTTTTAATGGATTATAATCCTTCTCAAAATAATTAATGAATTCTAAAACCCTAGAATAAATTGTCCACTTCTCTTTCTTGATTTCTTGTTCTTGGAGAGAAAATGCATTCCTTATTACATCCTCAAGGAAATAGAATTGATACTTGCAAGCACTAGTCCTAGCCCTCTGTTTGAATATTTCAAAAAATCCCTCATTATCATTAAATCTAGCATGCAAGACTGCCATTTTTTATATGGGTCTAAAATATTGTACAAAATAACCAACCACCCTTTGTGATTATAAATTGATGAACAATTGTGTAGGATGGGAAAATAGAGCCTCTTAACCAACCAGTCAGTTTTGTTTCTTCCAAACATCCTAGTTGCCACAACATCTCAGCTATTCCTACCTTAAGAGGTGCCTGGTAGCGAAGCACATGTGGAGTTCCTTGAAATCCATATACTCTAAATATTATTGACACTAGATATGGTATAATATCTTCTTAATTGTGGGAAACTTTCAAATTGTTGGGGTTGTCTAGAGGCCTAATGAAATCTAACAATGCCTTGGCTATCCTGGGATTATCTTTCAATAATAGGCTCCTCAACCTAGATTCAAAATATCTATCAAATCTTTCAAAACTGGCCTCCTCTACACCCCAATTCATATCTACACTCTATAATTGGATTGGTAGAGACTATCTATCATGTTCTCTTGTTAACACCATTTCTTTCTCAAAAATTGTGACCCCTTATACAAAAACATGTGCATTAACAAAGAGTAAAAACCAAAGGTCTTCTCAATTTTCCCTTTTGCAATTCCAATCAAAAGTACATGAATTTCTTCAGTTAGAAAAGATGCAAAATCAAAAATAATATCAATTTCAAAGGAAGAAATCTACACCATCATACACATGAACTTTATTGGCATAAATTATTGTTCATCTTCACCAAAAACCTTACACAAAGTGATATATATAGCTCTAGAATTGAAAAATTATTTCTTAAAAGGCTCTTTGGTTGAAGTTGTGACAAAGGTTAGGTTTCCAATTGTGGCCAAATGTCCTCTTATTACTCCTTGCCTAATTTGATCCTTGCAGGACAAATATTCTTTTTCCAATCCTTGAAAATCAATAACCTCATGGTAATTTGTTGTAGGATCCATTCCAAAGACTCCTTGAGTTTCTTTAGCAGTAATCTTCACTAAGCATTCCCCAATTATCTCCCTTACCATCCTAGCTATTGGATCATAATTTTAGGATATAACAGTGAGGAAGTCTGAATCCATGAAGACTCTGGAAACTACTAACTTGCCTAGCTAGGTCAAAATTCAAAATATTTTCATGGGAGGCAAATAACTTCCTTCCTGAAAACCATTTTTTGAATAATTGTAACCCCATTTTAGAAGTCACAGCATCCCAAATCTAATTCCCTTTGTCAAGTAAAACATATGCAATTCATAGCCTGGGGTTTATGAGAGAACTAATTTCTTTATCTGGATAACCTCATTGGTAGACTCACTTAATTTTTCTAAAAAATCATCATGATTATTTCTACTGCCATACTCAACCTTTCTACAAAAACCCTTCTTTGGAGGCATAATGAAAAATAATGGAGAAAATACCAAAATTTTTATTTATGTGTAGAGGGAGATACTTATTTGACCTTTTTGCTTCTTCTCTGAACACTAGAATGGATTGTTGTCATAGAAAAATTCTCAGCTCAACAAGGCAAAATAATGGTTTTTTTGATAGGTACCAGTCTCCAAGAATTCAAAAAATCTATTCACAGAATAATTTTTTTGACCTTTTTCACTATATTTCCTATATTAGTTCACATGAGAAGATTTTAATTCCCATAAATGAGTTGCAAAGAGAAACAGAGTGGAATCCCCCTTTGAGATTGAAAATAGGTTGTCAATTTACAAAAATCTAACGATCAAAAAATAAAACACAGCTTGACTCAAGTTCAAACTTTTGACTTGGCAGTCAACCCAATTAAAACTTCACATATGTACCTTTCTCCACCTCATTGGAAACTTGTGTATTATTCATGTATGCAACCAAACATGTGTCAAGATCTCGCTATCTCGCTATAGATAAAGGTCGAGCAGTTTCCCTTAGCAACATAATGAAAGCCTCTGGTCTATTGTGCATCTAACGATCAAAGTGGGCCACCATGCTAGGTGTCAATCTCTTACTATGTCACCAAGAGTAAAGACCTTGCAACCCTTATTGGAAACAAAGAGACATTCATAGATCAACCATTAAGTTGATGGTAGAAATAAAGCAAACATATTACAACTAAGATGGGCCCATCAAACACATGTCCTATTGTCACTATTTCACCAAAACTAAAACCTATGTGACTTTCTATGGCAACAAAGGGAGCTCCATTGATCTTGAAAGGATCTAATGGTATGGACCAAACACTTTTTCTTCATAAATTTTATCTTCATGGTGGATGAAATTCTAACAGCTGGAAACTTATATCTAACTCAAACATGCAACAACTTTCTGCGAGGGTTGGTCCATCATATTCCATGTGTCTTCATGTCACTATGCCACCAAGGATAAAGAATGAGTAACTTCCTTTGGTGACAAATCAATGACCGTTGATCGATCAACTGATCTACAATGATGATCATGTTTGAAACCTTGCCTTTTACTGGGTCCCACAGATAGATGTCATCTTGTTACTATGTCACCAAGTGTAAAGACCTTGCAACTCTCATTGGTGAAAAAGTGACAACCCTTGATCTTAAGGAAGGTAAAGGGCCCTTGTAACTTGGTTAATTTTCACACATAAAATGTACCTACATAATATTTAAAACAAAATCTTGGGTTATAATTTCAAACTAAGACTTAGGGTAAGGTAAGGTGACATAAATAAATTTGAAAGATACTCGGGAAAATTAAAAGGGGCTTTCAAATGGTTTTCAAAAATTTCCCATGTATTTCCTTAAAAGGAATACCTCATAAACCTAACTTAAGGACTTAGGGAAAAACTTATTATTGGAACAACAATACAAAATTAGGGATTATTTAGGGCAAACAAAGATTCAAAATCACACAACCCTAATTTTGAATGTAAACTAGATTTTCACTAGAATATTTTAGAAATTTTATAAGTGAAAAACTAGGCCAACACAAGTGATGTAATCTTTATCTCAATCTAAAGTGCCTTGAACTTATTGATGGTACCAAACAAGTCCTTGAAATTGACACACATCTCTCAAGGAGTATTTAACCCATTAAGATGAAACTGTAAGCTGTTAAAAACATGCAAAGAAATTAGACCCATGGTCTCATCCATCTTATTATTGTGTTTCATGACCTCAAAGAGCCTCTATAAAATTGGTTGTAATGCATCTAAACAAAACCACAAAGCTTTTGAACAAAGAAAAAATGTCATGGAGGTTGTCCATCTATGATGTTAGGTGTGTTCAGAGGAATTAGACAAGAAGAGGTCTTGATAATTTTTTTAGAAGGGTTTTTTTTTAATATATTTCTAGTATGTTGATGTAAATGATTGAAAAAAAAAAGAAAAACACCCCCCCACAATGCAAATAAATAAACCCTAGATGTCAAATATAAAGCATATACGAGAAAAAAGAAGAAAAGTTTCAGATGAGTATCATGTGTACTTTTGAAAAAAATTGATGTAAACAACAAAGAATCTAGAAAGCGCTCAATAAGAGATTTCTAGCACTTCTTTTAGATTAAAAAATAGAGTTAATTTGAGCATATTAGGCTCCCCAAAATGAAAGAACTAGATTTTCCTACAAAATAGGTAACCAAGATGTAGAAAAAAGATAGTAAAAATGACATGAGAGCATTGTGCTCAATATCAACTTTCCAAAGATATATTATTTCCCCGAAAAGGCCTTCATTTTCTCAAAATATGCTCATTTTAATAAAACCACCTTGAATCAAAAAATAACTTATAGGACCAAACATTTAGCCCCAGGGGCTTGCATATGACCTCTGGTTAGGTGCACGAGGGCTAGTGGCCCAATAGTGGTTTATGGGTGGCACATGGGTGAAGAAAGTTGGTTGAGCAACATAGGGGTAATGATAGGGAAATTTTTAGTTGCCACCAATGGAGGTGGAAAGATTGGTGGAAGTGGTTGAGAAACTACACCAAAGTAGTGATCAATAATGGCTAGTTCATTAAAACTGCAACCTATGGATTGTAAGAACCCATAATGGTTTTTTAAAAAGACATCGTGGTTTATTCAAAACTAATGTGTGTGCCAATAATTTTTTATTTTCTTTAAATTTGAATTCCCATCTCAGGAATTGTGGCAAGGGTCATATAGACCCTGGTAGAAAAAAATTCTCTCTCTAGGCAACATTGTCCAAAATCAGCATATTTTATATCAAAATAGGAGTTTTTTGGGCATTGTGAGCTCAATGGCTATGTCGATTTTTGCTCAAAGTGCACCAAAAATAATGACTCCCCTATTTGCATAAAATATACTCATAAAATACTAGATCTAATCCAACAAACCCTTGTTCCTATTTTTTTTCAATGACGAATAAGTTGTAGTAGATCTAGCTCTAATACTTGTTAGAGTAAAGTATTAATTTAATTTAATTTATTAAATTAATTGTACTCCCCTCTTAAGATTTCACTTTATGCACTTTTCATTTCTATTTAATAAATAATTATTAATTATTAAATTTCATGTACCTCTTAGGGTTTCCCTTTTAGGTTTTTGATCTCCTTTTATAAGGATTGATCTCTTGTAATTATCTCTCATCTTTTTAGTCTAATAATATAGTTCTCATATTTTTAGAGAAAACCCTTGCCTCTTCTTTTCTTTTTCTTCTCTATGATAGGTTCTTGCATGTAGGTGTTCTTCAAGTTTTGTAGATTTGTATTGCTCAAAATCCCTAACCTGTTGTTGTTGGATACAATTGTTCAATTGTGTGTTGTCTTTGATGTTACACAAATGTCATATCAGTTATCAAATAGATTCTACCGATCTTAGTTGGTAAGAAAAGAAAAAGATAGAGTCTACCGAGCTCAGATGGTTAACAAAGTGAATTACAGAGTCTATCAAGCATTTTTGGAAATTACATAGTGAAGACAATTTCTATTGAGCACACTTGGGCGCTGAAGGATTTTATGGTAGAAGACAGTTTCTACCGAGCTCACAAGGTCAATGAAGGAAAATCAATTCTTACCGAGTTCACTTGGTCTCCAAAGGATTTTGCAAAGTTTGTAGTGTTTACCAAGCTTCACTTGGTTAACACTGGAAATCATTTTTGGAGCAGTGTTTACTGAGCAAGGTTGGCCAATGAAGGATTTCATTATTTTGTGAAATAAAGTTTATTTGTTTCATGTAATGTTTATAGCCGACTAATGTATTATTTATTGGTAAATGTAACTTGTAAATGAGCAGACTTGACAATTTGTAATGTATAAATAAGAGTTAAAGTTGTGAATTCAAATGTATGAATGGATGAATGAATGAATGAGCAAATATGCAAGTGAATTAATTGTTTAAAGAGGAAGTGAGAGAAAATTTTGAAGAAGGATTAGATATCCTTGAGGAGCAGCAAAGTTGTATTCGATCAGTGAGGATCTAGTGAAGCAGAATAGAGATCTGTATCAGAAAAGTTTAGTTGCATCTCATTCAGGTCACTTATTGTTACTTTCTCATCATTGTAGTAGTAATTCCTAAATCTCTTAACAGAGTTGGTCTAACAACCATTTTGTAAATCCTCTAACAAGGTGGATAGTTCTATTGAATTGTTCTAAAGTCCTCTAGCAAGGCCACTCCTAGCAGGGTGATTAAATCCTCTAACAAGGTCACACCTAACAGTGTGTTTTGTAACCTTTAACAGGGTTCACTCCTAATAGGGCTCACTTCAAAAGAGTGAAAATTGGTAGCTAGTTACTTGGTAGTTTTTCCCATATTGGGTTTTCACATTAAATTTGGTGTCTCTTGTGTTCATGTTATTTCCTTTTGCATGCATATTAATAATTGTGAATGCTTAAAGATTAGTAATAAGTTAATTCACAATTCATCTACTGAGTTACAACATTTTTTTGTGTGGCTACCAAGTGACAACTTTAACTAGTTATTTAAGACATCTAAGAGATCTGTGGATTTGTTTTTGTGGTAATTGATTCACCCCCCCCCCCCCCCCCCCCCCCCTCTTAGTTACTCAATCTATATTTCCAACAGTTGTAGCTTGTTTAGTATTTGCAAAAAAGAAGGTTTTGACATAATAGTGTTGAGTTGTCATTATGCACAATGCTAAACGGTAATAATTCTTTTGAACTCCTCTCTTGAAAAGTCAATCTTGTGAATCATCTCCAAGGTTTTGGATGATCTCACGACCTACTAGAATTTGTTCAATTGAAGATAAAAAAATTTTGATCACGAGGAGGCCTTTGCTAGTTTGAATGATCTCGAATAAGATATAGAATCTGCTCACTACTTCAAAATAAACACACCAACAGAACTATGTGTTTGCATTTTTCTTGTTTTATATGAATGCAATCTAACAATGTAGCTGGTATGAATTTCTATTTTAACAAGGGGTTAGTAAAGAAAATAATAGGAACTTTGAAGAAAATAATGTAAAAGTAAAATCCTAATGGACATAAGCTATGGAAACAACATGTCTGCGAGTTAAGCTTTCGAAGAAATCAGTAGGTAACCAAAGAAAGCAGGAGCAACGCTTCCTTGATTCCATTGATGAAATCATCAATGGAAAATGTAGTAACCATATGATGTTTCCCTCTTCATCAAATTTCAAGGCCATGGCAAGTGCATTCATGTGAGACAAAAATTTATGCAGGCATAATTTGGTGATTTCTTCTTGAGCTAAATACGTCAACAAAATTCATAAAACCGTAGGAAACATCAGAACTAAAAGATCACACAACCAGAAATAACATAATAAAATTTTGGCTCAATCACAATTCCATGAACATACATTCACAAAACAATGACACATTTAGGCAAGGATCACTACACTCCAAATGCAAGCACCAAAAGCATATTATTATTGTAAAATAATGGGGGGCCCGATTACATATTACATTCTCATATTTATAAGAAATCATCTCCTCAATTTGTGTTGAGAGTGAGAGATATCTTCATGCAATAATATGCTTTCTAATTTAATAAAAGAAACTAATTATATACAAAATAACAATCTAACTAGTGCTTAGTAGGACTCCATCCCATTTTATATTCATTAATTGGATGTATGAGCCTTTACATGTCATGAAACAAAGAAATTATGAGAAAATAAGAAGAAGAAAGTCTTCAATCGAAGTAGAAATGTCTTGAAGTGTCAAAAATAGAAGCTAATCCTTCACTAGGCATCTGTCATAGTTAAACTGCTATCAAAATGAACTTCTGATGCATGGAAAGCTCTAATTTTGGAACTAGCAGTTAACTATCAGTGCACCTTTGGCAAAGTGCACCTTAGAAGAAAGTGCATCAGCACACCTATGCACCTCTAACTTCTTCAAAATTATTCCAACACTTTGTGACAAAAGTGTACAAGTGCACCTGGTGTAGCAGTGCACCTCAAAGGTCCAAAATTGCAAAATTTTACTGAGTATCAAAATTGAAATTCTGGTTTTTGGGTTTTTTCCCCTTTCATACTAGAGCTATGTCTGGATGCTTGCCCTTGAATTTCTCAATAATCTTAGTGATCTTTGCAACACATCTAGTAAATCCAAGGCATTATATTTCTTCTTAACCTTTTGTCGGTAATTATCCACCTTTATACATATCTCAGCAAAATCCCCAAGTTTAGTATACAACTCTAATAAGGCTTCTTCTATACTGAAGGCCTTTTAGATGTCATCATCATTAGAAACCTCATAAAAAATATTTCTAAATTTCTACACGACTACCTCAACCAATATCATTTTTTTCCGTGCATCATCTTCAAAAAATGTCAAGACATGCATCACTGTAATGTTTCTCTACTTCCAAAATCTGCTCTTGGACTTGGTCCTTGAACCGGTGGATCTCTATATGTAATGATTCCATTACCTTATTACTATCCGCTATCTTTTCTATCTAATCATCAATTAAATTGAGCTCTTCTATAGTATATACATCCATAAGCATTCTATATCTTTGGCTCTTGATTGCTTCTATCAACTGTAAATCTTTTCCGCATGCATGTACCTCATCCATAATACTGAAATCTTGTTTCATAATTGCTACCATTTTATCCACATTTTCCTACATAACATGAAGTAGCTTCAAATTTCCTTGGATGATCAAAATGCCTTTCTCCTCAAAAATTTCTTGCCATTGTTGATAGGCATTCAAAATAGATCTAATCATGCAGCCCCCTTATCTCTTCTTTTGAATGCAACATTCAAAGTCTTCTTGAGGTGTGTAGGATCCAAGGGACCAACAACTTTGGCTAAATGTACCTTTAGGATTTCATTTTGCCTTCAAAGTGTTATTAATTTGGCCCCTTCCTATTCCAAGCTTCTGAATACCTCCTTCATCCCCATTGTGACCATCAACTTGGTTGTATCTAATGTGGGCTTCCCAAGCATAACCTCTCTAATTTGGTAATCTTGTGAACCAAATCTTCTATTTCTAAATTAGGAGGTGGGATAGCCACTTGTGCAAATAAATCTTGATTTCAATCACTCTTGATGAAAGTTAATGCTCTTGCCTCTTTTGATGGGGGTTTGAGTTTCCTTAAAAGCTCAATCAACTCAATCATTTCCTCTTCATCGACATTGAATTTTTTCTTTTATTCTTATCATTTTCTTTAACAACCATCTTGGAACCTATTCCACTAAAGGCATACCTCTCAAGGATGAAGGATTCTACTCTGGTACCCCTTTTCCCTTATCACTCCTTTTGGGGTTCTCTCCCTCTGTGAAGGCTCTTCCTCTGTAGTTTTTTTATAAGTGGAGCCCACAATTCTTACCTCGGTGTCCTGGAGAGCTTGTTGAGGATATTGAACCATTTTTCCTCCCTGAAATACTTCTTCAATTAATACTTGGTGTGGCTCTTCCTTCTATTCCTTTTGGAATTGCTCTTCTTTGGTACTTGGAGCTAGAGGAGTAGTAGAGCCTTTATCCACAACTATGACTTGTAAGGGGGATGAAGGAGTCCAATCTTCCTATTGGGTTTCATTTGTTGGTGTATCCCTGATCTTATCTCCCACTAATTCAGTACCTATGCACATGAAATCAAAATCTGACATCTTAAAGATATCAGTGCCCTCTACATTTTGCTCATCAATCCATTGATACGTTTCATCCTCTAATGTGGTCATCTATAGAGGTTCTTCTGGGATTGGTGGTGGTGTAGCAGTATAACTTCTTCTCCTTTCCTATTCCATAGCTCTTGCTAGCCGAGTTCTTCTATTCAAAGGTACATTGTCCTCATCATCTTCTTCAAGAATAGATTCTGGAATGGATGGGAAAGGAACTACCCTCTTGATCACCCTTTGCCTTTTCTTGATAGGACTTTTGATCGTTCTTCCTTTCTTAGGCATGGAAGGGGATGCTTGTTCTGTCTGCTGAGGTGGAGAGACCTCTTGAACCTCAACTTTTGTCTTTGTTTGGCTGGGTGCAGCAGTTGGTGACAATTGAGGGTCATCTTGAACTTGTGATGCCCTAGTATCCTTAAACCCTTGTACATTTACTTCCTCTTGCTATGGGGGTGCTAGAATTTCACCTTCCTCTGGCTCGACTCTTTGGGGAGAATTCCTCTTTCTTTTTCCCTTTCCTTTTCTCTCTTGAGGGTGATAGTATCCAACCAGTCTGTCAAGTTGGTATACTATTTTGGGTCTTATTGGTGACTGAGGTACAAAGGTAGGGATGGTGAATTTCTTCCCTCTACCTTTGGTTGGGCAGGGTTGTGCATGGAAGATTACTATTTTAGATATCAAATCAAGTTTAAATGGTTTCTTGATCCAATCCTACATCATTTAATGGTGTGCCTCACCCTATGGTTAATGTCAGAGTTCTCTCAACCTCAGCATTCACTATGGGCCTTTCCCCAATTTTATCTGTGTTGAATAAAGGATGAAGAAGCTCCCCTGAGTCTTGTTGCAATATCTTCAAGAGAATCTTTATCTTCAAGGCCTTCTCTACCATGTAAAAAGTCATCCTAAAATAATCCCTTATTCAGATATCATAGTTGTTTGTAGCATTCATCCAATGATGCTCAATGCTTTCATCATGCTAAAATGTCTTCCCTGTTAGATATTGTACTCTTTTGATATTATCAAAACATGGCCTTGGAGAATTTTACTCTTCTAAGGGATATTGATCACATTCACATTCAAAAGATGAAATATCTTGTTTCTGAAGCACCCAAAATGGTCTTATGGTCAAAAGCCACGTCCAACAATGGTTATGTTGTTTTCTATCTCTGTCTTATGCAAACACAACCTGTCGAGCAATCTCCAAGAGGATGAGTCTATCACAAGGGTACCTTGGAAGTTTCTCTATGTTGATAGTAGTACCAACTACCCTTAAATATGTAAATGTTTTGAATTGAATGTAGTATGCTCTAAGTACCATTATCTGTGCCACTGCATCATCAAATAATATCTTTGCATTATCTCCTTCTATGAATCTGATTATAGCAAATATGAAAGTATCATTAACAATTATATACTCCTTGCTCTGCTCTAAGAGCTTCTTCTTTACCAACTGAGGGTAGACGATGTATGGCCATGCATTAGGATCTTGCATGCTACCCCTCTTGTACAACCCTAGATAGTTTTTCGCCCTTATGGCTAACAAGTACACCAAATATGATGTTATATAGAACTTCCTTTTGTTCTTTACTACCTCCAATTATTCACATAAATTTACACTCAAAGTAGAGGCCCAATTAAGTGGCATCTTTGTAGTCTTGATGGTCTCAATAAAATGTACCATAAAGATGTTCAAATGTCCTGCTACTAGCAAACCCATAACCCTACTCAAAAATATAATTGAGTATCCAATGTCTTCTTTCATATATCCTCTAGTCATGTCAACTTTACCAACCTTCTTTCCCATAGGAGTCTTCTCTATAAGGTAAGATGACTGAATGATCTCTAAGGCTTCCTTAATATGCTCTCAATACCACCTTTATGCTTGTCCATAGGTGAGCTTAATGAATTGATCTACATGTGGAAGATGGAATACCCTCTCAATGTTGTCATGTTGGAGATCAAGGAAAATTTTCCCACTAATGCTCTGCATAACTCTCTCCTTAAAGACAAAGTGTTCTACAAGTGTCGTTATAAGCTTTAAAGATTGTGTCGACATTGGGTGTGAAGTTGCATTTACCAGCCTTGATCGAATCAACAGAAAGACCATACCTGACCTCTCAGTAGGTTTGTTACAAATCTTTAGGAATTCCCCCAAATTAGAATGCCCCAAGTCTATATCTTTGATCTCTGATTAGTCATCTTGAAACCTAGACTTTGTTGGAATACATTGGAATTTGAAGATCAATGGTTTTGGTACCATTTTCTCTCCCATGGAAGCTGATGAAGATGCCATTATATCTGCACAAAGAGAAGCTTATTAGTTCAAATTTAAGAATGAAAAAAATTACAATAACACTTAGTCCCATCTTGAACAAAATCCTAAAAGTTAGATGTTTGGAAAGTACAAAAATAACCCCCATTACCCTTTAAAAGGCAAATGGCTCACCTAGCACACCTAATAGGTACACTGGATGTGCATATTGCCATAACAAAACACTAATTCTAAGGTGCACACTAGCACACCAGATTAGGTGTGCTAGTGTGCACCTTAATGTTTCAAGACCCCTCTTTTTTGAGTTTTTTAAAGTTTTATATGTATTTGGTGAATTGGTGCACATCAATGTGCCTGGGGAGGTGCACTGATGTGCACCATCCTTATCATGATTTTGTGCCTTCTTTGTTTTGAGCTTTGCATATGGGTGTGCACTAGCACACCAAGTTATGTGTGCTAATGCACACCTAGCCCTTGTTTGTTATGTATTTAAGGTTTTTTTTTTTTTGTTCTTTGATTTTTAAGGTTTTTTTATTTTTTGCAAAAGGAGAGGTGCACAGTAGCTCACCTTATTAGGTGCACTACTGTGTACCTCTTTACTAAGTGCTTTGCTTTGTCTTATGTTTTTCTAGGTCTTTGTGGAGTGAGGAAGGAGGAGCAGAAGGTGCAACTCGAAGGTGCGGTGTTTGCGCAAATGGGAGTCTTGACGAACCTCGTGTATGTGGGAGTTGTGGCGCAGGAGACTTTGGTGATAACAAATGAAAGCAAGGTGAGAATGGAAGAAGGGGGGAGACTTAAATAGACCATGAGATCTGAAGACCCCTTTGTGGTGTGCAAGTGTGCTACTGCGAATCTTCACATCACAAAATGCCTCTTTCAACTTGATTTGGTGCACGAGCACACCTAGTTAGGTGCGCTATTGTGCCTTTTAAATTTTTTTCAAGTTAGACTTATTTCCACTGATATTTTGGTTTTTTGGAAATTGGGTTTCTCTGTCAAGACCTGGGACATGAATTAAGGGCTAATGGGAGACCTCTAAATGACTGGAATCCTAAATTTAGGAGTCCAAAAACCAAAAGTAATGTAGGGGGTCCTCATTTCTATTGGGAAATGGGGCATGCATTGTGTAACCACAACAAATAGATCTAGTATTTTTTGGGTATTTTCTATGAAAATAGGGGGTCTTTATTTTTAGAGCACTTTGAGGCCAAACAGACCTCATGATTGGATTCAAAAGGCATCAAAACCCCCATTTTCATATAAAATTTATCAAATTTGGACACATTTGGAATCTAAGGGAAAATAATATTACTTCCAGATTGGGCATGTTTACTAAGCCAATGATTTTCTATTTCTCGGTATGAAAATTGAAATGTTTTGGCTTGAAAATCAAGATTTTTTTGCATGCAAATCAAGATTTTTAGCATGAAAATTAAGATTTTTGGTATGCAAATCAAGGTACTTTTGCATGAAAAATCAATACATTTTGGCAAGGACCCTGAGGCATTTGGTACCTATTTTTTGTTCGAAGTCAAATGATCCATTTTATCATCTAAGAGGCATAACTTGCTCATTTTAGCTCCATTTTTTGATCTGAAAGAAGCACTAGAAATCTCTTCTCAAGCCCTATCTATATTCTCTATTATTTTCATTAGTAATTGTCAAAGTTACATGTGTTTCTCAAATTGATGCCTTTTTTTCTCTCTTCTTGTTTATGCATTCCTACTAGTAGCTGGGGTTCAGTTTTTTGCATTGTGGGGGGTGTTATGTAATATTGTTAATGTTATTTACATCAATAAACTAGAACTTTTTTTAAAAATAATTCAATGCCTTCTAAAACAATGGTTGAGACCTCTTCTTGTCTAAAACTTTTGTTCCCTCATAACTATCACACATGGAAGACCTTGATGACATGACTTCTCTAGTCAAAAGGGTTGTGGTCTTATTTAGATGCAGTGCAACTAGTTTTGTAGAGGCCTTTTGAGGTCATGTAGCATAGGAAAAATATGGATGAGGCAATAGGGTTGATTGCTTTACAGGTATCTGACAGTCTATAGTTTCATCTTGATGGGTGTAATACCCCTCTAAATATGTGGACCAAGCTTGATGGCTTGTTTGGTATAGTGAATGAGTTCAGGGCACTTTAGATCAAGGCAAAGCTTATCTCTGTTGTACCAGATTATCTTTCTTCCATTGAGCACTCCTTGATGTAGTTCAAACAACAGAGAACTTTATTGCAGGGTTGTGGGAAAACCAAGACTGATACTAAGTGCATTTACCTAATTCTTTTTAAGCATTGTGGAAACTTTCAAATTTTTGCTTCTATCTTCTATTCCACCAAAGATTATTTGGGTAATAGATTTATCATGCCATCCTTTGAGGTTTTTTGTGATCATTTGACTTGAGAGTAAGCTAAGCTTTCTTAGTTTGATTCTATCATAGGTTCATAGACTTGAGCATTGATAGCTAGGTCATCTTCTAGGATGAAGGAGAAGACACAAAAATCACATTCTATAGAGTCTCAAATTGATTATATCCCTCATGGTTCACTAGGCCACCTCCTCCTAAAGGGGGTAAACCAAAGCCAAAAAGACAAAAGTGTGCTTAATGTAATAAGCCTAATCATGATGAGTCATATTGGTATGAGAAGAAGTTATATGGCTATGCCAAACAGGTTTCAGATTTGACCGCTCTCCTTTAGAAAAGAAACATTGATATTCCTTCTAATTCTCATAGATCATCTTCATCATCATCATTTTAGTTAGATGGTAAATATATAGGAAAGGATCATGCATGATGTGCAACATCTGCTCCACATTCTTCTAGCTAGTTATTGGATTTAAGTGCTTCACACCATATGACATCTTCTCAAGATTTGTTCTTTTCTATTGAGGCTTCTCCTACTCCACTCATTTTGGTGGGGAACAACATTGTTATGATTATATGTTGGAAAGGCTCTATTGGCATTGATGATGGTACATTTCATGATGTACTTTTTGTTCCATCTTTGTCCTCTAACCTTCTTTGTATTTATCAGATTACACACTATGGGAGAGGGAAGATAGTTGAGTTTGAACAAGATTCATTGCACATCAGAGATAGTGAGTTAGGCAGTATTGTTGCTATAGGGATTGTTTATCACTCTTTCCACCTATACTCTTTCTCTTATTTTGGTCCACCATCTCTACTATCAGATACTCACTCTCCTTCATGAGAGACTACCAAGGAGAAGTTAGGTTACTTGAGCTTATGTGTTGTTCTTGTGACTAGTGTTGTGACTTCTACACATCCACCTCAAGTTTAGATGTCATATATGGCACAAGATTACTCTTCAACATTGCCTACCATTGTAGCTCCAATCATTGAGCCACCTACTATAGTTGTTGAGGATATATCAGAGGATGCATGTCTCCTCTCAAATGATAGATTCAATGCACATGTTATCCTTCCTTTATTGGAGATTATATTTTAGGATTCTCATACATTTTCCTTTGAGCATCAACTAGGACTTCCAGCTTCACCTTACATTTAGGGGTTTTACTCTCCTTGCCCACTCCCTTTATTTCTTTCATAATAGAGCCACATTAGTCTATTCATTGACACAAGAGTTCTACAAATCTGGGGGGCTATGAAGTCTCAAGCTTCTATGATAGGGGGTTTTATTGTACTTATGGTCTTGAGAGAGTCTCAATATATTTCTTTTGAACATCATTTTTCTATCTCTTTTTGGAGTAGGGTTTTTTCCACTAGGTTTTCTCTATTTCTCCATTTTATAGATATTTGGTTGTGATTGGGTACTTCATCAAGTCTTGTTGTTGTGACCCAATTTTTCTTTCAACATTGCATTATAGTTTCCTTGATTTTTATGCATTGTTTGTAGTTGCATTGTTACTAATCTTAAGGGGCGTGTTAGAGTAAAGCATTAATTTAATTCAATTTATTAAATTACCTTTACTCCCTTCTTAAGATTTTACTTTGTGCACTTTGCATTTCCTTTTAATAATTAATTAGAAAATATCATTTACCTCTTAGGGTTTCCCTTTTAGGTTTTCAATCTCCTTCTATAAGGATTGATCTTTTGTAATTATCTCTCATCTTTTGAATTTGATAATATAGTTCTCATATTTTTAGAATAAAACACTTGCCTCTTCTATTCTTTTTCTTCTCTGTGACACATTCTTGCATGCAAGCATTCTTCACGTTTTGTGGATTTGTATTGTTTGAATCCTTCAATAATGTGAAGGATTGAGTAATAAAAATCCACAAATCCCATAGAACATTTGCATGCAAGAACCTATCACAAAGATGCAAAGATAAGAGAAGGCAAGGGTTTGGCTCTATAAATATGCAAAAAAATATTTATCGGACTAAAAGAATGAGTAAAAAGTATAAGAGATCAATCCTTATAGAAGGAGATCGTGAAACCTAAAAGGAACACCCTAAGAGGTAAATAGAATTTAATAATAAATATTTAATTATAAAATGGCAATACAAGTGAATAGAGTGAAATCTTAAGAAGGGAGTAAAGATAATTTAATCGATGTAATTAAATTAATTCTTTACCCTAACAGTAATTATAATACATTATCTTCTAGATGTGATCCCAAGTGGGAACAACACTAGCAACCCAAGCAAGTGATAAGATTGTCATCATACAAGTCCACCACCCCACCATATGAAAACCAAGGAACCATTAATGAGTGAACATAATAAAAAACTAATATATATTGTAACCATATTTGCAAAGTTTTCCATGAGACCCAAATGAGTTAATGTGGTATTATATTAATCACTATCATCATAACCATTAAAGAATATAGTGTTAGTCCCAATCAGTACTCTAAGAACTAGTTACTTTCACTACTACTACACTAATTATCAATCACTTGATAGCTAAAAGGGATATGAATGTAGTGAGGTAAAACAAATTAAAATCATACACAAAAAAATTCATCAAGTTGACATAGACATTTTGTATGTGAAAACCCTTGATGTGAGGATTGAAATGACGATTGATTTAATATACCCACTAGCATTTTACTCAAGATAAAAGGTCATCTAGTTAATAGCTACAACATGTTCCTTATGAGAACTTATTATTTAGGATTATCATTAGCTTGTTAAGACTACCTAGTTTTAGGATTTAGCACTCCTTTTGAGAGGCACCTCATTAGAGGATTTAAAAAATGCTTACTACTAAAGCATGCTCAGTTAAGAGCTTTAAAAATGATTGTAGTTGTTAGAAAGAAATCAAAATATGATCTAAGATGAATAAAACTCTCTTTCCTAGAAGATCTCTATTGTCTACCTTGTGAGATGTCATGATCTCCTTATCACTTAAAGTCACCTGGTAATATCCTATTATATCACTTCAATTTTTGCTTCTCTATTCACACCGATCTGCAGTGCATGCTATTGCTTCTGATCATATATAATGTTGTCTTTATATTCTTCTTAAAGGCTCCTTCCTTTCATTCTAGTTCTCCTTCTCTCTAGCTTAGTTTAGCACTCTTCCTCTTTTCTTCCCTCTCTCTTCTCTCTTCCTCATACAATTCCTTGTTTCTCTATCTCTGCATCATTTTGTTTTTGCTAGCCACGCACTGTAAATGTGTGAAGTCTCTTCTTAGCTATGGGTGTCAAAACCCTAGACCATTATCCTATTCAAAGCTAGTGAATTTTCAAAATTTGAATTCAAATTGCTGATTAGTTCATGAGAAACCTATGACACCTATGATGTAGGGTCTAGACTAGTGGTACAATCCATATACTCTAGGTTTTGTCCTAATTCGGTTGTCATCTTTGTGCTCTACCATTCTTGTCAGTGTAAAAGGAAATTTTGAATTTACACCATAAATGTTATGTCATATTATAGTGATGACTCCTCATGTTGATTATGTTAGCTTCTCCCTTGTCTTATCCTCTTGTGCAGATCGGTAAAGATGTCTACCACTACTTGAGGTAGTATATCTCTTCGACCAATTACCAATCAATGACAACACACTTATACCAACAATTCTTCAATTTACCAAAGTGATCGATTGGATCAATGACCTCCCCCTCCGGCATTGATGGAAAAATATATACTTTTTTTGTACTAGATGTTGGTAGAATATTTATTAGTGCATGGATTTATCCTTAGACATCTTCCTACTCCTTGTTGCTCCTTCCATTATTTCACTCCTCCTATAGTGTATCTTCATCTTGCATTTGTTTCCCAATAGCTTTAGGTTAACTCACATGCATGTTTGTATTCCTTATTCACCTCTTTGGTTTTTAGCTCCCCTTTTTAACTATTTACTTATTTACTCTTTATCTCATCCCTATGTCTTCATCGTCATCTTATATCTCCCTCTTCTCCATCATTTTTTTCCTCCCCTTTCTTCTTTATCTCAACCATTCTTTTCAAGTATAATCTCATTTTTATCTATGTATCTTTATTATCTCTATGTATCATTATTTCATCTCCCCCTTTTTGTCATCAATGAAAAAGGGTATTATTTTCGTCATTTTCCAACATTATTTGCTAGGTTGTTGGTAGTTTGCAGTGTCATGGTTAAACTAGTGAGTGTTGGGAGGCTATGTTCCATTCCTTCAATGGTGTCTTTATCACTTATGGATAGTAACATGTCTTCCTCTCAAATGTAGCCTTGAATGATTCCTATGAGAAAAAATAAAAAAATATTGTAACTCAAAGAGTGTGGAGTTCCTCTTGTGTTGTTATGTTGTGATCTAGTTGATCTGGTGAATCTTTAATTAGATCTGATTGGTGTATGCACTCGATGAACTAGTTGACCTATTGAAGGATGTTTGGGTTTCTTGCACTCTCTCATGTGTAAGTTTTAGGGTGGAATTGAGTTTGATCATAAGATTTTGTGAATTGGTTATTCTACTACAATCTTTCTTTCTTCTTCAAGTTGTTGTGAGTGATGTTCAATTAGTTGCTTTTCCTTTTCCTTTTCCTTTCATTTTCTATGTGTTCTTGTTGTTTCACTGATGTTTACATGTTTTAGGCATTGTTTTAGTTGATTAATAAGATTATTGTTAGTTTCATATTGCACATCACTAACTATTCATGTGATAAACTTATTTTCTTTCATTAGGGCATGTGCATGTTCCTTTCACAAACTTGTTTTCTTTACTATTGTGAGTTTCTTTAACAGGTGATTGTTATGCTAAAGTTCATCACTATTCAATTCCTTCATGCTTCCAACATACTTATCTAGTTTAGTTTAGATTGTCTCAAGCTTTTCTACTTCATGAGTGTGCCTTTCATATAGTTCTCCTTCATCTCTCAAGCTTGAAGATGATGAAGATGAGGATGGTGATGTTATCCTCTTCATCCTTTCCTCTTTCAATTCATCTAACTCGGTACTTCCTAGTTGAAACTTTCTCTTGGCCTATGTGGACTTTATGAAGCTTATGGTCTCCTTAAGTGATGAGTTGGTGACTAGTTGGTTATCTTCCTTCTATGTTTCCCTTCTCTCATGAATCTTTCTTGGCAGTGTCCCTTGTTGGATTTTTCTACCCAATGTCTCCTTCCTCTGTAGCTTTTTCTATTGAGACCTCCATGCATGGAGTCTTTGTCAAATTTCTTAGCTGATTGTTGCCTTCTTCCCTTTTGTCTTCTTGTTGGATTGTAAATTATTTTTCTATTTTTGTTGCTACTTGCATTGCATCTATTTTGGGATAATTGGTTGATCTTGTTGTTGCTTGAGTTTTGTGAGGTTTTATCAATCTTGGTGGCATGAAAGTTGTTGTAACCATTGTTCCCCTAGTTGTATATTTTTCTTTCCTTGGTGAAGATAGAGGATTCAAGGTGAGTAGTTATTCATATAGTTCCTCAACATATCCCTCATATTATACTAATTTGATGGTGCTAATGAATTTGGTCCTCTTCACTTTCCCTTTACCATTTGAATCAGCTCCTATTAAAGCTTTCATTTTCCTTGAATGAGTTAGAGCATACATGAGCTCTATTTGATTTTCTATTTCTATCCAATCCCTTATTTCTTTTTTGAACAACACTCTTTCTCTACCATTTCTTATTAGTGCAACATTCTCTTGAGTCAAAAACTTTGAGACATATGCTTCTACATATGTTTTCCTTTATGTTTGTGTGTTGTATGGTTTAACCTTTGATAGTGTTGATGGGCTAAAGGAATGACATAAGTCTATGGCTTTTTTATGGTTTTTATGTGATAATTTTGTTAGAATGGAGTTTTCATTGCACCAAAAGACCAATCTATTAATGTTTGATACAACCACTCAATTTATAGTACATAGGAGGTGGTTAAGCCCTTGTTACATATACCAAGGGGAGCATTGAACAAATTTTCAACAATCATCCCCTCAACGTTACTCAAGAGTCTAAGGATTAAAACCTGTGACCAAGCTTTGATACCAATTATTAGAATATATAGAATATTTGCCAATATAACTAGTGGGGGGGCAGTGAATCAATTATCCAACTAGGGAAACCCTTGATTAGAGGGAAAACCTCAGTGGGGATGATACCCACAAGATGATGTACTAATATAAATATTCCTTGTTAGAGGATAGACCTTGTTAGGAGTCAATAAAAACATTCAATATATATCAGTCCTTGTTAGGAAACTTTGAATCCCTGTTAAGAGATTCCAAACCTATTAGGAGTTGTAGAAGGCAGGTGGACCCGCTGTCCAAATAGCTTCATGGGCAAGACCAATGAACCCAATCCCTAAATGATCTTTGTATTATTCCTTGCACAATAATAGAAATGAATAATACTACTCCTTCCTCTTTCTTTGTCCTATCACCTGGACTTTTGCTTCTTCTGACCTTGTAACCAAATCACAAGCCTTGCTTCCAATAATCCCTTGGATCACTTACTTGCATTCACCAAATGCTTTACTCCTTTTTGTACTTCCTTGATTGTTTCATGTAGAACATACTTGATACACTTTACAAACAAGGAAAATATCTTTCCTTTATACCATATCTTCAAAAATAATTCCTTGAGTCGGCCTTAAGGCTTTCCCAATTAATTATAACAAGATAATTAATCAATTCATATTTATAATAGCACTGTTGGCTCGCAATCCATACAACTTCTCACATGAACGATAGTAGGGCTTGTGCACTCACTGACATCACCATTAGACTATTCTCTATCACTGACTAACTACACATCACCAGATTATATCTCTGCTAGAAGATATAATAGGATCATCAGAAACTACTTTCCATATGTTCTATTTCTATACTACTCTTTATAAATCACTTATATCTTCAGTACATCTACAACTTACTTAAAGTGCATTGAACCTTGACATCAAGACATAATGTAGAACATTTCCCTGATTGTGCATCACCAACCAATCAAAACCTTGTCCATACAATTATAATCTCTATCTTTTACTCTGCCAATCTTCACAGAATTACTGCTATTGTTGACATAAATGACAAACACAATCATGAATGCAACATGTCAATACTTTCCAATGCTTAGGATACTCCCCCAATGGAACACCATCAACATTCATGATAACAATCTCCCCTTGTGGCATTGATGACAACATAGATGAAAAACATCTAAGTCCCAAGAATACCAAATAGTACTCTATTGGTGTTGTTGTTATTCTCATCTTCTCAAATCCTCTTCATCAATCAAATATGAAATCCTCTAGAACAATTTTTTTGTTTTGTATCTTCATATTGTATATCTCCCCTATAGAGATATTCATGAATCTTTTTAAATCTTCCTATTTAGTTATCTCTCCCCCATTTACCTAAAGGATGTACACATCTCCTCATTCATACTTAGGAGATGTTTTCCATGCATTTTCTCCCCCATTGACATAAATGAAAAAGGCCTCGTTATTTCAATTCAATGTTCCAAATCTTCAACCAGCTCAAGTATCCAAGACATTATTCAAGACCAACTACCAAGAGCCTTAATGACTCTGTCCATCAAAAATACTCCCCCATATAGGAAGCATCAACATTCAATCTAGTCAAACCATAGTGTTCTATACCACTGGATTGATGCAGTCTCTACATCATTTACTCAAAAGTAGGTAGGAGCATAACCCCCAAGCATACCTCTCAAGTACTCAAATGTATTTTTAGTTAAATGCTTTGTAAAGATATCTACAATTTGTTCTTTAGTACTAACATACTCCAATCTGATCTCCTTTTTTGCTACCTTCTCTCTCAAAAAATAATAATTAATAAATATATGCTTAGTCTTAGAATGCAATACAAGATTCTTAGACATACTTATTTTACTTGTTTTATCATAGTATATGACAACATGTTTTGAGAATTCTATCCCAGTATTCTTCAACATCTGCTTCATCCATATGACTTGATTACAATTATTTGCTATTGCTACATACTCTTCTTTAGTTTTACTCTAAGAAATACAATCTTTTCTTTCTTAGCCAAGAAACCAATCTTCCTCCAAGAAATAATGTTCCACCACTAGTGCTCTTTCTATCATCGATATTGCCTACCAAATACACATCAATACAACCACATAAAGTGAAATCATTTGATCTATAATACCATATCCCATAATCAGATGTTTCTTTAAAATGTCTAAATATCCTCTGTACTGTTGCATAATGACACTCCTTAGGATCATCTTGAATTCTAGCTACAATCCCAACTACATTTGTTATGTCTAGTCTAGTGTGAGTCATTTATTGCAAACATCCAATCATGGATCTATACTTCTTCTCAATTGTAGGTGTTTCATCTTTGCTAGATAACTTGTGAATAGTTATCATTGGTATAGCAACAAGCTTACAACTTCCCAAGCCAAATCTTTTCCACAAGTCTTTTAAATACTTAGCTTGCAAAATGAAAATATCATCACTATTTTTGCACAATCTGAAAACTTAGAAAGAATTTCATTTCTCCTATCATACTCATTTAAAAATCATTCTTCATTTCTTTAGAAAACTTATCACTTGCTTCATCATTACTTTAAAATATTGTGTCATCAACACAATTATTATTATCAGCAAACCTTTCTCAATTGCTTTCAAATACAAGTTACTAAATGTCATACCTTTAGCAAATCCAAGTTTTGCCAAATATTTGTCCAACCTTGCATACTAGGTTCTAGGTGCTTGGTTTAGACCATATAACGCTTTCTTTAGTCTGCATACTATGTATTTTTCTTCTATCAGAGGGAATCCTTCATGTTGTTCAATGTATACCACTTCTTCAAGTTCTTTATTGAAGGTTGATTTAACATCCATCTAATATAATTTAAACTTTTTATTCACTGCATAAGCCAAGAACATTCTTACTACTTCCATTCTAGCTTAGGGGCATATGTCTCCTCATAATCTATTCCTTCTTGCTGTGAATATCCTTTGCACACAAGTCTAGCTTTGTTTCTCACAACTTCGCCTTGCTCATTCATCTTGTTCTTGAATACCCATTTAGTTTCAATGATATTCTTGTCCTTAGGTCTAGGAACTAATTCCCATGTATTATTCTTCACAATCTGATCTAATTCTTCCATCATTGCTTGAATCCAATGATTGTCTTTACATGCTTCATCTGCACTTTTAGGTTCAACTTGAGAAATCAGACTTATTTCCTCATTAACTTTATTTCTTGTCATCACTCCTCTATCTTTACTTCCAATTATCTTCTCTAGTGGGTGATTCTTTGTCGAGTTTCTATTAGAGGTAGGAGTTGCTATCTCAACTCTTATCTCTTCTCTTGGTTCTAATCTTTTTTCTCCTCTTTGCTCAACAATCTACACATCATTCTGCATATCATTGTTAGTCTCAATAAAAACTTCAACATTCTTCCTAATAATTCTAGTATTATCTTATTCTTCATTAAAAATTATAATCTATCATCTTTTCCTTAATTCCAAACCTTTCATCAATTTTTACATTTGCACATTCAACTATTATATTGGTTTTATGATTAAAACATTTGTATGCTTTGTTTTTCAATGAATAACCAAGAAACATACCTTCACCACTTCTTGGATCAAACTTACCAATATCATCATCTCTCTTAATGTAACACTTGCTTCCAAAAAATTTAAAATAATTAACTAATGGTGAATGACCAAACCATAATTCATAAGGTGTCTTGTTCATATGTTTTATGATCTGTACTCTATTCATAGTGTACACTATTATATTGATTGCTTATCTCTAAAATGTCTTGGATACATCATTCTCACATATCATTTCTATTGTTACCTTAGATACTGACATGTTTCTTCTTTTTGCTATTCCATTATGCTCAGGAGTCTTAGGTGAAGACAATTGTCTCTTAATTCAATTATCTTCAAGAACCATGTTAAACTCTCTAGAGGTAAATTCTTCTCTTGTATCTGATCTCAAACATTTTATCTTAACACTAGATTCATTATCACTCTATTTTTAAATATCTTAAACTTCTAAAATGCTTCAAATTTCTCTTTAAGAAATTCTACCCACATCATTCTAATGAAATCATCAACAAAAATCATAAAATACCTTTCTCCATAGAATCCTATTGTCCTAGTAGGGCCACTCAAATCTATGTGAACAATCTCCAACTTCTTTGTAGTTGTAAACCTCTTAGGGAAATATACATTCTTCTACTTAGCCATGATACACTCTTTGCAAACAACATTATTAGGCTTAATTATCTTTGGCAAATCTCTAACTGCAATGTGCTACTAACCTTCACAACGTTATCAAAGTTTATATGACAAAGCCTCCTATTCCATAGCCAGCTATGATCGACTTTAGCAACCAAACATGTCATCTCAATGGGATTTCAACTGAAATACATTACATCTAGATCTTGTACTTGTTTCAATCAACTTTCCATCTTTGTCTTTGATAATGCAAGTCTTCTTAGTGAATTGTAACTGATAAGCTTTGTCCACTAACTATCCAACACTCAACAAGTTATGCTTTAAATCATCAACAAAATAAATATCATTAGTGTTAGTTTTACCATCAAGAGTAATAGATCATATCCTTGTACTATGATAGGCTACATTGTTACCAACTCTAACAATACCTCCATCATGATTCCTAAATTTGACAAACTTATTTATATCACCAGCCATATGATGTGAACATCCATTGTTTATTATTCAATCAAAATTCTTTTCAACTTGAGAAACTAGAGCCTTGTCTTCTTTAATTTCTATCTCAAAATCATCTTCCTTTATGGCTACAAATCCTAGCTCATCATCACTTTTACTCTAAACTCTTTCTTCATATTCCTCATCCTCATTACCATATAGACAATTTCTAGGTCTTTTAGGCTTAAACTTTCCCTTGTACTTTATCTCTCTTTTAAGACATTTAGATGCATAATGACCAAATTCACTACAAGTCCAACATTTAAAGATATTATTACCATTTTGTTCTCTTCTTAAAAGAAGGGCAACTCCTTTTTCAATCTTCCTATCTTCATCAAATCAAGTTCTGTTGTTGCTAGTGAAATCTCCATGAGTTCTTGCACTTCTAGACAAACATGGTCGAACACTTAGGGTACTAAAAGTTGTCTCAATTCTTGTCAATTCTCTAGATTGTCTCATACATGCTTATGTTGATTCCAATATTCCAAGAAAATGTTTCCCTAGAAAACTTCTCAGTACAGTGTATTAGAAGTTCTATCATCTCTGCTACTTGCTTGAATGACAGTGTCAAAGTTTTTAAGATCTTCCACACAACCTCATCTTCTTCCTTAGTTCCACCATATGATTTGATTCCTACAACAATCTTAGATATACCTCCAACATAGCTTCTTATAGATTCATCTTCCATCAATTTAGCATCTTGAAATGAACATATCCAACTCTAAAATCTTATTCTTTTTGTATGCTTATCATCTTCAAAAGTAGATTCTAAAGTTTTCCATATCTCATTAGAAGTTAATATAGACTTTACCTGACTATATTCATTTTCTGGAAGATTTTATAGTAAGGCTTCTTTGGCTCTTATGTTACACATGAATAGATCTCTCTCTACTTCACTGTATTGTTCAAGCTTTTCTTCTTCCACAATTTCCTTGTTGTTTTTCATCAAAAGCTAATAAACTGGACCCATACACAACAAATGAGTCTTCATCTTATCCATCCAACTATCATAGTTGACCCCATCAAACATAGGACTACCCTTTCTGAAAAAGACTCTCCATTGATCTCTCAAAGATGTTAAGCTTTTTGTTCAAGGATTTGATGCTTTGATACCAATTGTTGGAGTGGAGTTGTAATTGCACCAAAAGATCGGTTTGACAATGCCTAATACAAACACTCAACTTATAGTACATAGGAGGTAGTTAAGTCCTTGTTACAAATCCTAAGGGGAGCATTGAATAAATTTCCAACAATTTCATGTATAAGTTGAAAGACTTTTTACTACAATATTTTGTATAAACCTATAATTTCCTTGCTTTTCTATACGTTTCATGACACTATATGATATCCTAAATATACTAATATGATTAGAACTTATATAGAAGAATGAGATTATATATGTATGATTTATACATGTGCATATTTTTTTCCTTTCTTACTTTTAATGGGTAGGTTCCTACAGCAATGCATTGTGAGCAAGGATTCACATACATATTAAATTTCTACCATGAATTAATGGAGTAAATTTGTGATGTGAATTATTGTATGTGTACTAATCTATTGTAGGAATAAGTCAAAGGATGGAGTGCATATGAAGGCATTAATAGTACAATTTTGTGGTTACCTAATATTTATGAGTTGCTGAAGATCGAGTTAGCCTAACTTCCAACTGGTGTGTAATTCTAGAATCCATAATGTCATATGTTTAAGACTCATTTTGTTGAGATGTCTATTGTGATGTAATAATTCACTACCATTGCTAAGTTATCATTGTTGAAGCTAGATATTAGAAAGTTATTTTTTGTAATTGCTTTAAATAAGTTGTTGAATCAGACCCTAAATATAGTTTAGTGGAGTTTGTAATTGTAATAGCATTTTTTTTCAGATATAAACTATCATTTCTAGTTTGTACTATTCTATAAGTTGATATCAATACAAGTTTTATTGTTGTGCTTTAGTATTTGAATTTTATATCTATAGTTATTCATTTATCTGGGGGAGCGACTTTGTGAGTGAACCTAGTTGGTAGAATTTGTTTTTCTTGTGATAGGATTAAGTAAGATCTTTGTTGTTCCTATAGCCATTGGTAATAGAACCAATAGTTATTCTTTCTGCAAAGACAAATAGTGTAGAGCCCTATTTGTATTTCATTTTTGTCATTTAGTTGAAGGATTCTTACAGTGTTTCTATTCTTAATTCCATAGGATAGAAAATGATAGTTAAAGAGGTTTAAAGCATGTACTTTGTGGACATCATTACAGTTTCCCTTCCTAGTCGATCAAGTAAATGGGTCTAATGGATAGTTTTGGATGCTATGTTGGATGTACAATCTATATGCACAAACCTTAGTTTCTAGTTCAATCATTTTACCAAGAAAGTACATCACTGAGAATTCCATTGAGTTGCACTACTCCAACTTTCTATTTCTTGATAATGACTTATGCCAACTCCTTTGGAATGACCTTATTCACCATACTAGTTGTTTTGTAGAAGATTCTCATGTTTAAACAGTACCACATTTATAACAATATTTTTTATCTTTTTCACTCTTCAATGCATACATGTATCTTATCGTGTTATAATTCTCATTGTAAATAATGTCATTGAGTATATCCTCAATGAAGATTGAAGGAGTGGGATCGCCATGTCCTAGTATAGGTTTTGTTGCTCTTGATGATGATGTACCGATGGATGAGATTGATCTTATTTGTAGTGGTGTGGGTTTCTTCTTGGCTACTACTTGAGCCTTCTTCTTTTTGCTTTCATCTTCCTTACTTGATTCTAGTTCTAGTGAGGTAGTCTCTTCTAAGTCAGTATTTATTTCATTTGCTTTCCTGACTCTTATGACTTGTGCCCTTGGTACCAATTTTCTTCATTTTGCTTATTTTATTTCTTGGCTTCCTTCTTATTTTCTTCCTTATCCTTTTCCATTATTATTGTTTATCTTCTTCTCATTGAGTTGGTACCACAAATAGGTAGCTTGTTGTCTATAGACATTGACAATATTATTTCAATAGTAGTCCTTGCCTCTTCCTCCATTATCTCATATTGAAATATAGTGATTCAGTGGGTTCCTTAATAGTCTAAATCATACATGTATCTAGCCATGCTAGAAAATTTATATCATTTTTGCATTCTTATACTAGGTAAAGGGTATCCTTTACCTTTTTCTCATTATGTCATTCAAACTATGAAAATGTCTTTTGAATAAATTATCCTTGTTATCTCCTAACATCTTGTATGATTTGCATACTTGTTCATAGATAGGATTATCCTTTAACCAACTAAGAATGCCTTGTCAAGGACATTGGTGTGCAAAGTAGAAAAATATACAAACAAGGAGATCTCCAAACTTGAATGGGTGTACCTTGGAGTTCTCTTTAATCTTTGTCAAGCTCAACATCAATTGCTCATACAACCACTCACCTAGGTCAAGTGGGGCACCTTTGTGAATGAATTGATATGTTGTGTGTAACACTCCATAGGGTACATTGTTGGACTTGGTTGAGAAGTAAAGTTTGTATGCAATTTCCATTGTGGAAAATTTCATTTTAGGGTCAAGAATTTCATCAATGGCCAGTGCTCGCCTTACCTTCTTTTCTCTGGTCATTTTTGCAACTTATTCAAGTATGATTTTCCTCTTGCTCTATTGAGTCTTGTTACCCTAATGATGACTCACTTAGCAATTTCATAGGGTTTATTAAGCCACGTGAATTTTCCATGCATTCTACTTAGTACCAGTCTTACCCAATCCTCGTAAATGGAATTAGGGATCTCTATTACGTGTTTCAATGTTGTATTTAATTGATGTATCCATTATTTCTTTAGAACATCATCTTATAAAAATATAGTGAATGATTCATATAGCTTGTCTATACCCAGTTCCAAAATGTTCTCTTTTAGGCATGTGCTTATGTCTTCTACAACTAAGACATCTATAGGTAGTGAGGATAATGCCACTACCTAGTTCCTTGTGTCTCCCTTCAGTGGGCTAGCCACATACTATGGTCTTGAAAATTCTTTGTTGATAACAAGCTCATTTTTGGTGTACCATATGCCATGATGCTCTTAGCCTTTTTGAGAAAATTTTCTTTTCTTGATATGGCCTCATGCACTTGCAAGTTTAGAATTTTTTTTGGTGGTAGAAATGGCACGCAATTGCTCAGTTGGGTTTTTCTCTAATTTTCTTATCTGAAGAGTTTAGAGTTAACAATTGATTAATCAAATTCTTCTTTAGCCTATTGATGTCTTTCGATGCACTATCGTTAGGTTCATGTTAGTGATCAATAGTAAACAAGATTATTACCTGCCTATCTTTTTGCATTAAATGTGGGTGATTCATGTGGCAATGGTCAAATTCTCAACATTCTCTTTCCTCGATATAGGCTTCTTATTCTTGATTCATGCTCTATTCTACTAATTTTGAATAGGGGATCAATGTTTGATGTATGCTTTTCCATGCAATCCCTTTTTAGCTTGAGTCAACTTAGTTCACTATAGAGGTCTTGCCAACACCTTATGAGTTCTCTACCTCTTCAGACTTGACTCCTTTTTTCTTGTCTTCTTTTCATACCCATATCTTGTTGAATTCCTTTCTAACTTAATCCTTGTTCACTACCTTTCTATTTCCTTTTTGGTCCAAGTTGTAAAATTGGGTTGCTTTCATTGATTTGCTAGCTCTAGCAAGATACCCTATTTTGTTACAATAAGAATAAATCATGCTTATTCCTTTCCATGGTCCTGAGTGGTTCCTTTGACTGATTCCTATTTGGAAATGTTTAATTATATTTCTTATATTATCATAGGTTGAGCATACAGGCATGTTGAGCATGTTCTTCTAACCATAATTGGAAGTTCTCTAAGACTGTTGAGTTTCCTATTGTCTAGATCTGCAAACCTCAGCCATGTGTCCATACTTGTTACAATAGTAACAATACCCATCAAAAAAATTCTCATGAGTATGAGACCCACATTCTTGAGAGAAGTGATCATACTAGTAACATGTGTTATATTACCTATAGAAGGTATATTATACATTGGATGTAGCCTTTTTATGCTAGCATACTTTTGAGCTATGATCAACTTTACCAAAATAATGACAGGTTGGTTTCTTAGGTTTATTACCTTTAGACGATGTTTCCCCTTGTCCTTGTTTGATCTAGATCTTGTTTTCAATTCTTTTTTTTGAGTTGAGTCTCATTGTCTCCTTCATAAGTAAGACTAGTTCTGTCCTTGGTCCTTCTTTGAGCTTTGAGTTGCTCATCTATCTTCTCTTAGTTGTCATTAAACCTTCTCAACTTCTCATTTCTTTAATTTGTGCTTCTCAATTCCTTGGTTAGCTTATGAATCTCCTCGTCCTTTTTTTTGGTATGTTCATCGTATGATTTATTTTCTTCTGTGACTTTTCCTAATGCTTGCTTGACTTTCTCCAGTGCTTGTGCATCATCATCTTTCTCCTTTTGTGCTTGTCCCAATTTATTTGATGCTTCTTCTAGCTCAATTTTTAGCCTTGACATTAATTTACTTAGCTACCTATTGTCCATTATGAGATCAAAGATGGTTTCTTCATATCCATCTAAGTCACTCTATTCTTCCATTTTCTCTATAATCTTGTGACTTTCACTAAGCTTCTTTACTAGGTTCTTTCTTTTTACTATTGAATCCTTCACCTTATCTTTCAAATCTTCTATAGTGTCAAGATCTCCTTTGTATAATTTATTGTACTTCATGGCTACTATATGGCCTTACGTCTGTAGACACCTAAATTTGATTACACTACTTTGGTAATCTAATTTAGCCATCTCTAAAGGCATCATTAATTAAATTCTTATTTAATTAATCCTTTGTCATCCCCTAGTTGATTAATTTAATTAATCATCTATAGTCCTAATTGATAAATCAAATAATCTATTATTTATCAATTAAATCCTTTTCTCCTATCTAATTCCAAAAATCCCCATTTATTAAATAAATCTATTTGATAAATGAAATCCTCAAATTCAAAAAAACCCTAACCTATCTCTAATCCTCCATTTAGCCTAATCCACCCCATCCACCCATACTAACCAAGCTTAGCCACTAACTCACCCACCCTCATTAATGCCATCCACTTGCACATCTCTAACATCCCTAATCTAATCCTAAACCCAAGCCTAATCCACCCCCTAATGTTGTCACATTCCTTAAACAAGTTTAAGACTTTCCTAATCCAAACCAAAGTCTCCCCTCAAAAAAACCCAACCACTAAGTCATGAGTGCTCTTACAAAACATAAAGACTCTTACAAGCCCACTCATGACTCTTACACCCATCTTCCACACTCTTCCCTCTTCCACACTCATTCCTCTTACATCCCTCTTACATACTCAACCCCACTCATCATGCCCTTAACCAACCCTTAACCCTACCCTCTCACACTCATCCTCCTTGTGACAAGTGTCACCTTCCCATTGGTGCTAAACAAGCACAATCCATGTGCTCCCCTTTGAGTGCATCTTAGCCCTCCTTAAAGCCTTCATCCATCCTTGCATCTAAGCCCTCCATCCCTCTACCCCTTAGCCTATAAATTGAATCCCATCCCAAGCCATTTCATCAACAATCTTTGAGCTAAAGTTACCATGCTATTTTGAGAACCAAAGCCATCAACCATACCCTTATAATGCCAAATTGAGAGCTCACAAAGCTACCAATTTGCCATTACCCATCTCCATTGAAGCAACTTTTGAGCATCTTGAGCATACATCCACAGCAAAAGGACACATCTACAGAATCAAAAAAGCATGGAGTGTTTTCTCTCGTGAGGTTTGCACTTCTTATTTTCTTTCTTAGTCTAAGCATATATGTGAATTTAGTTTTTGGTTTGTGAATGTTTACTTTATTTGTTAATGTTCTTTGCATACTGATTCTGGTTCTACATTTTGGCACGCCCGGTGGGACCCCACTATGGGTCATTTAATCATCTATTTTCATCTATATGTCATTTTTCTAACCATCTAATGTTTGCTGTTGTTTGAGTGTGTTGTGAGGGTGTTTTGCTTGTTTTTGCAGGTTAAAGAACGCACTTAGGAAGAAGAAATACCATCTTAAAAAATTTTAAAAATTCGCATTTTTTAGCTTTTTTTGGCGCGGTTTTGGCGTCTACAACCTGTTCTGTCTGCGAAAATCGACTTCTGCGAAAATCCGCATCTGCGTAAATCAACATCTGCGAAAATCCGCTTCTGCGAAAATCGACGTCTGCGAAAATCTGCGTCTGCGAAAATCGACATCTCTGCTTGTCACCTGGGTTCTGTGCTGCAAATCTATTTTGTCCTCTTCATATTTTGGCGCCTCTATAGTTCAGCATCTTCGTATTTTGGCAGACTGTGTTCTCTGCTTGCTTATGTTCCATTTCTGCTTTACTATTTCTGCACTTTGTAGCTTTAAAAAAAAAAAAAAAAGAGTATAAATCAAAATTTTACTTTTAGTGGTTCCGTAGGATTTAGACCGTTTTAAGCATTTTTACACGTAGAAAAAACAACAAAAAAAGTTTAAAAAAATTTTCCCATAGTTAAGCTCTCATTTTTGAAGATTTTGGCTAACTAACTAAATTGCTTTTTTTTGTCTCATTGCAGGTTGGAGCACATATGGAACCACTAACCATGCTTCTTGCAGGTTTTCATGTTGCTAAAAAAATGAACTTGAATGTTTAACCATTTGTCTTTGAATGCATGTTGCTAAAAAAAAAAATGAACTTGAATGGTTAAACACATTTTTCATTGAATGAATGTTGCTCAAAAACACACTTTTGAATGTCATGGATTAAAATCAACTTTCTTTGGAATGCATGCTTAAAAAAAAAAAAATCAATCTTGAATGCCAAGGATCAATTAACCATTACAAATCTCTTTTTCACATGCAATCTAGGTAAAGTTGGATTTTTGGACATTTAAGAAACTTTGTTAAGTTAAAATACAAATTTACAAAAATCAATTTGAGTAGTTCTTTGGACTCACCTCTTTTCTAATCACCCATCAAATATTAACCATTGGTTGCAATCTCAGCGCCATTTATGGGGATGGGTCTACTTGAAAAAGGTGTTAAATGTTCCACAATCTAACTCACTCACTTGGTCTTTGAACGTTTGCTTTAACTTTATCAAAATTCTTAAATGGTCAAAACTCTAGATTAAATCGATCACACTTCAAGTTTGGGCACTAAAATTGAACAACAACTGACGTGGAGAGCCTCCGGGCGCGCGCTTGAAATCGAATCTCACACACTTTTGTTTTGGGCTTAAAACAAACTCACACTCAATCTTGAATGCCTTAAAGAAAATTAATCGATACTTGACGTGGAGGGCCTCCGGGCGCGCGAGTTTGCTTTTGTTGACCCTAACTCTTCTTATTGTGTGCATTCTTCGATCGATTTACTTTTGTTGGCGCTTCAAGTTGGAATTGAACATTGTCTCTTAAACATGAGTGCTTGCAAAGTCTAGATTAGCACACATAAGAGTCAGTTGGTAAAAGAACAAGCGTGTTTTTTAGCCCAAGGTCATCCGAGTCTTCTCTCCCCTTGTCGTCTTTCGAGGCCATCTTGGGTGCATAAGATTAGGATCCAAAACCTTGTTTCTTTTTTAGGAGGCCTGCTTGGGGATTTCATCACCCCTTGGACGACCTCAACTCCAGCGTTCCGACGGAGTATAAGAATCGGGAGGTGAATCGAAAGACACCTCTCTTGGGATCAAGATTTTGTCATTCGGGCTAAGCCTCAAGGAACTTTATACCCTTGAGAAGTGAAAGAGGAGAAGTGGGTTACCACTCCTCTCGGCTGTGTGACATCCTTTTGGTCTCATCTACGGATTTGGGCCTCACGTACCTTGCGTATATCGAGGACTCCCTAGCTAAACCAATTGTCTGCCTTGCAGAAAACCATCTAGGATGTTAATGTGTTTGGAGTGACTGATCGAAACATTTGTAGAACATACACACTCCTTGGTGCAAGTACCACATTCTGAGAACCACAAACTTCTATCTGGGTGTTCCTATCTATTGCTTGTTTTTATTTTACTTGTTGAATGAATGTTTGCCAAACTTGGTCAATCCTAGCTTAGGGCACACTTAGCGTAGTCACTGCCTATTTTGGAAGTTGAACAAGTTGAAGCAAAACAACTGAGATTTTTCCCAAAGCCAAGCAGATTCAAGAATTTATGTCGGAACAACCCAAACCCAAACAGAAGTTTCACAAGGTCAAACTCAAGCCATCTCTAGCATACCAAGAACTTTCAGCCAAGAGAAAAGCAATAACACCAAGCCCACGAATTTCCAAACTCCACAAAGCAGAGGAAAAAGCTACTGACGAAGCACTTCAAGAGGCCTGGTTAGAGTGCACCATCAAATTTAGCCAACATCCAGGAGTTAATCCTGCTTATGCCTTACCAACTAGGCATGATTTCTATGATTAGACACCCTTGTTTCTCCACATCTTCTTGGATAAGCTTCACTCTAGAGTCATCTTTTTAGAAAAGCCAGCCATCTTAGCTTATCCCCTTAAGCATTATTAGCTCATCCATCTCATTTAGAATCATACCATCTAGCTAGTAATCAAAAATCTACACATCTAAACTTTCAAAATTGTTGTCATCTTGCTAAAAGTTTGCCATTCCTAAAATCTTCCAAATCCACCAATCTCACCAAGGTTATCCCTTTGACATAGCTTTGTCTAGGGTAATCTAGCTTTGTCACTTGTTATCCCTCATCACCTTGAGCTAAAGGTTGGGATTCACAAGTGGTCAATCTCGTGTTCTTCCTAAAGGATCATCAGTCTATCCTTAAGTTGACACAATCACCACCAAGCTTCCACATAGGAAAGCAGACCTTTTGTACTTTGACAACATATCTTTGAAGTTAGAATCCCCAACCCAATCCTCCTTAGGTTTTGTCATATAGCTTTGCCTCAATCTAGGAAATCATTTGCATAGAAAAGCCTTCCCCCTTTTGCATCCATCAGCATTATTGCATCTCATCCCTAGGAGCATTTTTTCATGCCACCCGTCACTCGCTTAGCCAAGAAGAAAGAAACAATGGAGCCCTATCATTTAGATCGAACAACCTCACCCCCCTTGAGCACTCAGCCATCCTACAGCCCAGAGCCAGCTATGCCATCACCTACTGACATTGAAGCTTTCATGAACCAACCAGGAAATGCAATATTGGTAAACGCCATTATAGACAAAAACAAAGAGACAATCATGGCTAATTTTCGAAGGGACAATGTAGGAACCTTTGACTTTGGAAGACCCCCTCCATTATCAGATCCATCTCACCCATTGTTTGGGCAGCTACCACCACCCATAGGCTCTTATGATCCAAATTATCCTCAATATATTCCAAAAGAAGAGCCTCCAGCCAATCCATATGACCCAACAGACCCAAACATACCATCATCCACCCAAGTTGAAATCTCCATGCCGCAAGCCAACCCAGCCACCACCACTCCATCCTTGGTTCATACCTCTCCACTCCAAACCCCCTTTACCCAAAACATCTCACCGTTCACCCCCTTCACTATTGCTACTGCTCCCACACTTAGCCTTCCAAATCCACCCATCTCCCAAATCAGTGCTAGCATCTTTGGCCAACCTCAACAATATACAACAGGGATGCCACCCATGGGGCCAAGTAATCAACCTTTTATCGCCCCCAGCTTGTTCACCACAGCCCAAAGCACAATCCCATCATTTCCATTAGGTCTTGGGAGCTCAATACCACCAGCCACAAATCCACAAGCTACTACCTTCACTCCACAAAGCTATCAAATCCCACAAGCTACTGCCAATCTTCTACCAAGCTCCCAAGTGACCCCAGCTCCCGCCACCACTATACCAAGCTTCCAAATCCAGCCACCAAGCTATCAAACCCCATCAATTCCATTCCCAAGCTTTCAATTCCCACCACCAACTAATCCATTACCTCCAATTACCAACTACTTTTCAATGCCACTTCTAGGAGGTAATCCACCACCCCATCCAACCACCAATTATTTGCAGATGCCATCCCAAATGGGGGCACAACCCACATACATTGGTCAAACCCCACAAGCCCTCTGATCCTTTCCCCAAGCCTCACAACCACCTTATACCTTACCTCCACAAAGCAATCCATTTATCCCACAGCCAGCTTATGTTCCTCAATCCCAACCTCAAATCCCATATCAACAACAAGCCTCGCAGCACATGCAACAATATGCGCCACCTCCCCCTCAACAACCCGTCATCCACCATGCAGCTGCCCAAACAATGTACAATCCCTATCAGCAAATCCCTCACAGCCATCCATATTCAGTGGCCCCATCCAGCACATACCTACCTCAAGGCACTCCTACATTGGGGGCACCCCAACCATCACCTATCAATTCAGAGTGGGAGCAAATGAAGACAGCTCTGAAAGCCATCCAAGAAGGGAATGATCCAAAGACATTCAAGTTTGAGAATGTGTGTCCTTACCCATTTGACAGAGCCATTACCACGACACCAATTCCCAAACACTTTGAGGTACCTAAATTTGACAAGTTCAGAGGAAAAGGAGACCCTGTCACACATATCAAAGAATTTTACATGCATTGCCAGGACGTGGCATACAATGATGTCTTCCTCTTGCGCCTTTTTCCCAAAAGCTTGGCTGGACCAGCTCTTGAATGGTTTTGTAGAAACCCCTATGGCACAATTAAAAACTTTGCTGAATTATCTGAGGCATTTGTAGCCCAATATGCCCATCTTGTTGAAACAGAGCTATCAATAGTTGATCTTGTCCACACCAAGCAAAAAGGTGGAGAAAGCCTTGCCGAATACCTGCAAAGATGGCAAACCCTTACCACCCGCATATCCTGCACCTTGCCAGAACGCCATGTGGTGAAAATGCTTATTGATAATGCACATCCCAGCTTGGCTCACCACATGACCATGAACTGTTTGCAAACCTATAAGGATATCAAAGAGAAAGGAATGATCCTTGAGCAAGGACTCATCAAAGATGGTGTGGTAAATATTTACAAAGAGGCCAACCAAAATCAATCACATTCCAATGACAAGTCTAGGTATTGGAACAAAAACAAGCATGTTGCAACAGATGGGGTTACTGACACCAGACATGTGAATATCATTGGTCCTTCTCGAAACCAGTCTAACCCACCATATCAAACAAACAACCAACAAGCTACCAATTACCAACAACGAAATAACCAAAGCTATCAAAACCACATTACAAGACCCAACTTTCAAGGGTCTAACAATCAAGCTAATGCCATCAATGTAGCTGCAGGGCAAAAGCCCAGATTCCAACCTGCACCTAGAAACTATACACCCCTTGGTGAGCCATTGGATGTTATTTTTGAGAAATTGGCTAAGGAAAACCTTATCAAATTTCCTCCTACCCAGCAAATTGATCCAAGCCAATCCAAAGCTGCATGGTACAAGGACAATGAGTATTGCAAGTTCCATAGGGTAAATGGTCACACCACCCTCAGATGCATGAAACTGAAAGACTATGTGCAAGACCTCATTGATCAGAAGGAAATCACTGTTGGTGCCCAAAACTCTCCCAATGCAGGCTTACAAATTTATCAAAATGCTTTTCCTCCACACAACAACCAAAATCTTGGAAAAGCACCTATCCAAAACAACACCAACAACCGCCAGCCAAACCAACAACATGGGAAGAACAATGACCACACTTCATCCTATATAGACTATGGTAGCCTTATAGGTTGTATATCTGAGAAAGAGCCTTCAGTCAATGTTATCAATATCCGAGGACCAGACAATGAGTGTGCGGTCACCACTCGAAGAGCGTGATTTAACATCGCAGGCCCACCAATTTCATCAACACCATCAGCTCCATCAAAAAGCCGGTACAATATCTTGGAACACCTTGGGAACATGCCAGCCCAAATATCCATTTTAGACCTTCTCCGCACTAGTCCTGTGTACAAAGACATCCTTGACAGTGCTCTCATAGAATCCCGTGTCCCTTCTGATATCAATGCTACTGATTTTCGTAATCTTGTTGGAAACCTTTCATCCTCATGTGCCCTATCTTTCAAACCCACCGACATACCCGCGGTTGAGCCAGATCACACCCTTCCACTTCACATAGCCATCATGGTATCCAATTTTGCCGTGAAAAGAGTAATGATAGATAATGGATCAGCCTTGAACATTTGCACCCTAAAATTCATAAAACAAGCTGGGTATACTGAGGCAGATATGATCAGTGAGGTTATCACCATCAAAGCTTATGACAACTTGGAAAGGACCACAGAAGGGACTATTTTGCTACCAATCAAGGTTGGGCCAGTCATTCAAGAGACAGTTTGCCATGTTGTTGATCTAAACCTACCATTTAACATCCTCCTCGGTCGCCCATGGATTCATGCTATGAAGGCCGTTCCATCCACCTACCATCAGTGCATCAAATTTCCGCATCAAGGCACTGAGGTAACCATCCATGCCGATCCAGAACCCTTTTCTTACTGCAATGCAGTTGAAGCTTCATATACAAACCATTGCCCTGGAATAGACATCGGCACAGCCATCGCCAGCTCATCCCACACTTGTAATGACGCAGAAACCATCCTTGCCTCTACCCTATCTACTGTAAAGATCAACAACAAAGGATGTGGAGAATATAGTCTATCAGATGCATTTGCTGTAGGAGCAATCCCACTTGATCCACATACCCATGGACGGCCAACATATCACAAAGCTAAGGAGATTCCACCTCCTCGATACAAACAGTTTGGCCCAACCACCTTTGTGTCCTCAAAAACCCCTCTTCATGAGGAGCTCACTCCAGATATCAACAATTGGCTACATAAGGATGCACCTCCAAGAAATCAAGCACGCCTTGATCACTTCAGCCAAAAGTATCCCCAACAACATAAGCTCGTCACTGAAAAATGGAACTATCAAGGAGGTGGACTAGGACTAGAAGAAAGGGGCATGCAATGTCCCATCGAAGCACATGATTGGGAAATAAAGTCAGGTCTTGGCTTTGGCATACCCACAACTGGGGGCACCAACGAGAATGGTCACGCTTTTTCGAACATCCACCGTGACCTTGTTGAAATCAAAGACATTCCTGAGGAAGTTGAAAAGAGAGCCTACGACGATATCCCAGACCAAATCTTCCTAGGAGACTCTGTTCTCCAAGAACTATCCATCCATCTCATTGACCTACCACTTGCTCATCCACAACTCATAGATTGGGACCAACCAAGTGTCATACATATTGATGAGTTCGCATCAAAGGAAGCGCTTCTAAGATTCATGGGAGCTGAAACTCCTCATAAGAAGACAAAGCCAGATTCTGCCTACATCTACAAGCTAGATCCCAAGGGGTATTTTGGAGAAAATCCCCAACCTAGTTTTGATACACCCAAAACTGGAACTAAGGTAAATCTGGGACTAGCTAAGGCAGCGAAGAGAACCCCTCAGCAAGAAAATCCAGAGCCACAAGCAGAACATGAGGATTTAGTATTGCCTCCTCAAGATAATCGACCAGAGGTGTCTTCTATTCTAATAGAGGATACTAGAGAAGTCAACATTGGTTCTTCAGAGATCCCTAGAATTGTTCACATTGCTGCATCCCTATCACAAGACCAAGCTGACCTCCTCTTTGAGGTTTTACGAGAGAACATTGGCCGATTTGCATGGTCATATCAGGACATGCCAGGACTCGATCCAAAGCTTGTAGTTCATCATCTTGCAGTCGATCCAAAGATCAAGCCCGTCAGACAAAAGCTTAGGAAAATGCACCCCAAGGTGGCATTACTAGTCAAAGCAGAACTAGAAAGAATGTTAGCTGCTAAGGTTATCCGACCTATCGACTACTCAGAATGGATCTCCAACATGGTCCCTATCACTAAGCCTTCCGGTGACATCAGAATCTGTACTGATTTTAGAGATCTTAACAAAGCTTGTCCAAAGGATGATTTTCCCTTGCCCAACATAGATATGATTGTAGATCTTACAGCTGGACATGAAATCTTGTCCCTTATGGATGGATTTTCTGGGTATAATCAGATCAAGATTGCAGAAGAGGACCAGCATAAGACAGCATTCACTACCCCTTGGGGAACCTTTTGCTACACCATGATGCCTTTTGGCCTAAAGAATGCTGGGGCTACCTATCAAAGAGCTATGACAGCCATTTTCCATGATCTTATCCATAGCATTTTGGAGGATTATGTGGACAATATCCTAGTCAAATCTCACACCTTCATGGATCATCTTGCTGACCTGGAGAAAGTCTTTGATAGGTTGGCCCAATATCATCTCATGCTAAATCCTAAGAAGTGTGTCTTTGGGGTCACATCTGGCAAGCTTCTAGGCTTCATAGTTTCTAAACGAGGTATAGAGATCGACCCCAAAAAGGTCAAGGCTATCTTAAACATGCCTCCTCCCCAGACACTGCGACAGCTTCGCTCTCTTCAGGGAAAACTTCAATCTGTCCGGCGCTTCATCTCCCAACTTGCAGATAAGTGTACACCGTTTTCACACTTGCTAAAGAAGAATGAGAACTTCAAGTGGGATCTTTTATGTCAGCGCAGCTTCGATCAGCTCAAGCAGTATCTCACCAATCCCCCTATCTTGGTTCCACCAGTTCCTGGTCGTCCCTTGATCTTGTATATATCAGCAACACCTACTGCTCTAGGGGCACTTCTAGCACAACATGATGATTATAGCAGAGAGAGAGCCATCTACTATATCAATAGAACCCTAGTTGGTTATGAAATCAATTACACTCCTATGGAAAAAGCTTGTTTGGCAGTTGTTTTCTCAACTCAAAAGCTTCGCCACTACATGCTAAGTCATACCATCCAACTAGTCTCCAAGATTGACCCTCTCAAGTATATGCTCTCCAGAACAGCACTTGCAGGCCGTTTGGCCAAATGGGTTATGCTACTAAGTGAGTTTGACATCCAGTATGTGGACAGAAAGGCAATCAAAGGGCAAGCTATAGCAGATCACCTAGCTGATGCACCTCTAGTAGATGCATATCCTTTGCTCACAGAATTTCCAGATGAGCATATTTTCCTAATTGAAGAACAGCCCCCATGGAAGCTTTATTTTGATGGCTCATACACCTCTCATGGATCAGGGGTAGGAATATTATTAGTTACACCTCAAGGAGATTACATTCCAAAAGCATTCAAGCTACAATTCCCTAGCACCAACAATATAGCAGAATATGAAGCTCTTGTAGCAGGATTAAAGATAGTTGCAGAATGGAATATCACCGAGTTACAAGTCTTTGGTGATTCCCAAATCATCATCAAACAAGTCTTAAATGAATATCAAACCAAAGATGAAAAGCTATTACCCTACAAAGAGCTAGTTGATCAGCTGACCCAGCATTTTACAAAGCTTCAGTTTACACAAGTGCCTCGAATGCAGAACAAGGCAGCAGATGCCATGGCCACTATCGGCTCGCTCTTGGAAATTCCCCAAGAAGCTACACAGTATGAGTTTTTAGTTGAGCAGCTCCTCACACCTGCCTATACGAATGAGGATTCAAACCGTGTTTGTATCTTGGTTGGTCCCCAATCCCCTTGGTACCATGAAATTCACGCTTACCTTAACGATGGTATCATATCCCCTCACCTCACACGTACCCAACACCAGAACCTCATCCGAAAATCATCCCGCTATGTTATCATAGCCAATACCCTATATCGTCGGGGTTATCACGATACTCTCTCTCGATGTTTAGATGAAAACGAGGCCGCGATGGCATTAAAAGAAGTACATTCCGGACTTTGCGGTGCCCACACGAGTGGTATTGTCCTAGCATGACAAATCCTTAGAGTAGGCTACTATTGGCCTACCATTGAAGAAGACTCTTGTGACTTTGTCAGAAAGTGTCTCCCATGTCAGCAGCATGCAAATCTTGTGCACGCTCCAGCACAGGATCTACAGCCTATTGCACCACCTTGGCCTTTCGCTTGTTGGGGCCTTGATCTAGTTGGAACTATCACCCCTCTCTCATTTGATGGACATAAATAGATAATAACAGCTACAGACTATTTCACTAAGTGGGTGGAAGTAGTCCCCCTAGTCTCAGCTACAGGAGTTCAAGTCTCCAAGTTCATCTTGTACCACATTGTTTGCCGCTTCGGCATCCCATCCACCATCTTCACTGACCATGGAGGTAATTTTGAAAATCTCAAGATGGAAGAATTATGCACTTCCCTCCGCATCCATCACCGCTTTTCTAGCCCATATTTCCCACAAGGTAACAGCCAGGCAGAGGCAACTAATAAAACCCTCCTCAAAATCCTAAAGAAAGTTGTCAATGATTCCGGCCGTGATTGGCACCTTCAAATAAATCCGGCTCTATGGGCCTATCGAACTTCCTTCCGTACATCCACAGGCACAACTCCATACTCCCTAGTCTATGGTGCCGAAGCGGTATTACCTATAGAAGTTGAACTTCCCTCACTACGCATATCTTTACGAGGGCAAATCTCAGATGAAGAATACAGAGTAGCTCGACTCACCCAGCTAGATCTCTTAGACGAGAAGAGACAACAAGCCTATGACCATCTCACAGTCTATCAAACTCGTCTCAAAAGGAATTTCAACAAGAAGGTGCTCCCACGACACTTTCAGCTAGGTGACATGGTCCTCAAAGAAAATATGAAAGTCCAAGCAGATCGAGAAAAGAAAGGCAAGTTTGAACCTACATGGCTTGGTCCCTATGTGGTTACTGCCTCCTTTGGCTTCGGAGCCTATCAATTATCTACACCAGAAGGAGAACTCTTGAATGATCCCACTAACATCATTCACCTCAAGAAGTTCTATGCTTGAAGATCCTTGGTATACCCAGCTTTTGAAAAAATACAAAAAAAAAAAAAAAAAAATAGTAAAGAGAAATAAGCGTCCAATGGTGAAAACTTGGCAATTCAAGCGCCTTGGATAGGTACCTTGGTAAAAACCTGGTAATTCAGGCGCCTTGTGTGCTAAAGACTAATCCATTATCTATCACCATCCTATCCCTCATCCATCCACCCACCATCCCATAAAACACCTACTTGTTCCCTTGGTGTTCCAATCAAATATCCAAAATCTGATGGAGCTTGTCAATACCTCCTGTACAGCTTGTAAATCTTGTACCAAAGCTTGTATTATACCTTGTAAATCTTGTACCATACCTTGTATATATCCAAATCTTGTCCAAAGCTTGTACCATATTCTAGCTTGTAAATAATCTTGTACCCTAGCCCGTATCCTATCACATGCACACACAGAATCCCATTTTCCTTAAAGCTTTTCACAAACCATCTACCTGTCCACCTATCAACTATTATAGACATCCCATCCTTCACAAAAATTTCCATCTCACAAAAAACCAAAACATGAACAAACTTGTACATTTGTAACATATCTTGGTCTGTCAGCTTATACATCCTCTTTAGCTTAGTATCATTGTATCTATCCGGCTTTCATGTTAGTTCATCCTTGGTCAACATCTTGCACACATTGCACACCTTGGTTAGATATTCCAATGCATCCTTTAGCTAGATCTCCCATCACCAAAGTGTTATCCTTCTTAGTTCAGCTTGCCAAACACATCACTCATCCAGATCCATCAGCTTAGGTGCTCTCTGATAGATTTTTGCAGGATATAGCTTTCCTCATGTCTGATCTTGGTCCGTTAGTACCTCGTCTTACCCATCTCGTTGGCAAATAGTTCTCTTTTGGATTTTCACTTTCTTTTGATTTGGGATCTTCCCTTTTGGGTCTTGAAATATCTTTTCCAAGCAATCTCCTTGTTCCCTCCTCAAGGTTGCCATGATCTTCCATATCATGGTATGCTGCGAATGGGGCAATTAGAGTGTAAGGTCTTGATCAGGTCTTTTGCTTGTTTTCTTTTTCTGCTTGTGGGTTACCTAGTGTCATTTCCACGCTGCCTCCTCTGGGATTCATGTGTGATACTGGGGCAATCCTTGTGTGTTTGTTTTGAGTCAGTTCGTCAGTCCTCTGGACGGTTGGTGAAAAGGCCTTGATGTTCTTGGTAACCTTGGCAATTAACCAACAGTCCTATAGCAAATCTAGTGCTCAACTACATGGTGGTACTTCTCTTCGAAGTATCCCCCCGCTCAAAAAGCTTCTATGGATTCCTTTTAGAGCACTCCGCTCCTCCATCCCCCCCCCCCCCAATCCTGGAAAGTCTTAAAGCTTGCTTTACTTTTGTGCCTCTGATTTCCCTTTATCATTCTCCCGTAGTGAGAGTTTGAGCTAATTCAGCCCCTTCTCTTTGCCAACCTGTGTCTTAGCTCATCTCAATTTCTTGTACTTTTCAAGAAGTCGTCGAGCCTCATTTCTCTCCTCGCCGCCTTCTTGAGGGGGCATCATCTAAGTCTAGTCTCTCCTCTTCTTATCCGAGACTGGGGCAACATTGTTGCTAAAACATCTTCCTCATGTTGTCTTCATTCAAACTTCTTTGAAATAGTGTTGTCTCGACACTATGTCAAAGAGGGGCAAAATGTAGACACCTAAATTTGATTACACTACTTTGGTAATCTAATTTAGCCATCTCTAAAGGCATCATTAATTAAATTCTTATTTAATTAATCCTTTGTCATCCCCTAGTTGATTAATTTAATTAATCATCTATAGTCCTAATTGATAAATCAAATAATCTATTATTTATCAATTAAATCCTTTTCTCCTATCTAATTCCAAAAATCCCCATTTATTAAATAAATCTATTTGATAAATGAAATCCTCAAATTCAAAAAAACCCTAACCTATCTCTAATCCTCCATTTAGCCTAATCCACCCCATCCACCCATACTAACCAAGCTTAGCCACTAACTCACCCACACTCATTAATTCCATCCACTTGCACATCTCTAACATCCCTAATCTAATCCTAAACCCAAGCCTAATCCACCCCCTAATGTTGTCACATTCCTTAAACAAGTTTAAGACTTTCCTAATCCAAACCAAAGTCTCCCCTCAAAAAAACCCAACCACTAAGTCATGAGTGCTCTTACAAAACATAAAGACTCTTACAAGCCCACTCATGACTCTTACACCCATCTTCCACACTCTTCCCTCTTCCACACTCATTCCTCTTACATCCCTCTTACATACTCAACCCCACTCATCATGCCCTTAACCAACCCTTAACCCTACCCTCTCACACTCATCCTCCTTGTGACAAGTGTCACCTTCCCATTGGTGCTAAACAAGCACAATCCATGTGCTCCCCTTTGAGTGCATCTTAGCCCTCCTTAAAGCCTTCATCCATCCTTGCCTCTAAGCCCTCCATCCCTCTACCCCTTAGCCTATAAATTGAATCCCATCCCAAGCCATTTCATCAACAATCTTTGAGCTAAAGTTACCATGCTATTTTGAGAACCAAAGCCATCAACCATACCCTTATAATGCCAAATTGAGAGCTCACAAAGCTACCAATTTGCCATTACCCATCTCCATTGAAGCAACTTTTGAGCATCTTGAGCATACATCCATAGCAAAAGGACACATCTACAGAATCAAAAAAGCATGGAGTGTTTTCTCTCGTGAGGTTTGCACTTCTTATTTTCTTTCTTAGTCTAAGCATATATGTGAATTTAGTTTTTGGTTTGTGAATGTTTACTTTATTTGTTAATGTTCTTTGCATACTGATTCTGGTTCTACAACGTCAAGTTATGAGGCTTTCTATTATAAGGGTCTAGGCTCTGATACCAATTTTTGGTCCCAATAGATATTGAAAGGGGAGGGGTGAATCAATACCATCTCTAAAATTGGTTACTCTTACTACTGCTCCAAATCCACTAACTAACAATTGCTTGATAACTAAAAGGGATATGAAAGTGAAGTAAAACTAAATAAACTTTTACACAAAAGCATTCATTGAGTTAACACAAATATTATGTACATGGAAACCCTTGATGTGAGGATGAAAACCACGACAGGTATAATATACCCACTAGCCTTTTACTTAAGATAAAAGGTTGCTCAGTCAAGAGCTACAACATGTTCCTTCTAAGAACTCATTCTATTAAGAATGTTAGTAACCTATTCAAATTATCATTAGCATGTTAAGACTACTTGGTTATAGGATTTAGCACTCCTTTGACAAACACCTCGTTAGAGATTTAACAAATGCTTACTACTGAAGCATGCTCAGTTAAGAGCTTACAAAATGATTACAATTGTTAGAAAGTAATAAAAATGTGCTCTAAGATGTATACCGCTATCTTTCCTATAAGATCTTCATTGTCTACCTTGTGAGATGTTGTAATATCCTTGTCACTTGAAGTTACTTGATGGTATCCTACCATATCACTTCAACTTTTTCTTTTCTACTCACACTTGTCTACAATGCATACTACTTCTTCTAATCATATATAACTTTGTGTCTTTATCTTCTTCTTAATGGCTCTTGCCTTTCATTCTAGCCCTCCTTCTCATTGTCTTAGTGTAGCACTCTTCCTCTTTTCTTCTCTTTCTTCTCTCTTCCTCATACACTAGTTCCCTATTTATCTATCTCTACATCCTTTTTTACTTTTGCTAGCCATACATCCTGAATGTGTGAAGTCTCTTCTTATCTATAAGTGTCAAAACCCTAGTTCAATGTCTACTCAAAGCTAGTGAATTCAAATTGTCAAGTGGTTCATGAGAAACCTATTACACCTATGATGTAGAGTCTAGACTAGTGGTGCAATCCATCTACTCTAGGTCTTATCTTAATTCAATCATCCTCTCTATGCTCTGTCATTCTTGTCAGAGTAAAAGGAAAATTTGAATTTATGCCATAATTGTCCTAGCATGTCATAGTGATGACTCCTCATGATGAATATGTTGGCTTCTCCCTTGTCTTATCATCTTGTGCAAATTGAGGAAGACTTCTACTAGTGCGTGAGGTAGTATATCTCTTCAATTAGTTGTCAATAAATAACAACATGCTTATACCAACAATACTTCAATTTACCAAAGTGACCAATTGCATCAATATCTAGGTTCCTACAAATACAATTTAATCATTCACTTACCTAACACATTGAACTCCATCCTATCATATCCATTAGAGCACTAAAAGGATCAAAGCAATATGATCATACATTTTTTTTATTGTCTTGTCTATTATTTACATTCCAATTCTCTGAGAGGATTTTTTGCACCTTTTTAGATAAGCACTTGAAAATTATTCAACATTACAAGGACCCAATTCTCAATTCTATCACAAGCACAAGATCAAAAATCTTATTCTATTGCCTATACATGTATGTCAACTCAAATCCATCTAGCCCCAAAAAGAAGTTTATATATGTCAATAGCTATATCTCCCAAGAACTAACCCAAAGTGTTGAAACTTTTGAGAACATTAAAAATTGGTTTGGAGTCACCATCCAAAATGAGAATCATAATACCAATAGAAAGGACAAACTTAACTTCCCATATAAAGTTCATGAACTCTTCTTGATTATTAGTGCCCATGCTAGTACTTCCTGCACAACTTCTCAATGAAGCTCCAATATGGGATCTTATTGCCTCCCTACTAGTAGCTTAGAGTGGTTTACCTTAGGATACCTTATAAAAAATGATATTAAGTACTAGCCAAATGATGGGGAGATCCATCTAGTTTTGAGCTTGCCCATCTTTGTAGAATTGACAAATTCGGGAAGGAATTCAAGAGATTCTAATTATTCACAATTACATCATAAAGTGTAGTAGCCAGGTGCAATGGATGTCCAATCATAAATATATATCCTATCTAATAAAAGGTTAGAGAAAATTAGGAACACATTATTTGAGAAGTTTTCTTCCTCCTTAAAGATACACATTTTCTTTCTTTCCATAGGCTCCAATGAAGGTAGAGAATACTTTTTCTCAAAGTTCCCTAATAAGTCAATCCTAAACTATGCCAACCCAATCATAGATGCAGGGAAGCATTTTACTCATGGACTAACTTATTTAGAGCTTCTACATGACATGTATCCAAATTTTTTGAGCAACAGGGTAATGTAGAAGAACGTGTATGATTTATTCCTCTTGTTTACATGAAACACATCTATTGGAAAATTGGAAATCTTGCTCAATGAAATTATTTTATGTTTGTATTTTCTCAATGTTAGGATTAACCATAGAAAAAAGATATTAATTACATGCAAATATAACTAATATAAGATAATAATAAATTTCACAAAAGAGAAAACAAGACAAATATCTAACATGATTCACCCAATCCCTGGGGTATGTCCACTAATAGCAAGTCCATTATTATTATTATTCAATTATTACAATTTGCAACCTCTTACAGCTCAATACCACTGCACAAAGCTATAATCTCATCAAGCATTATGAAATCCATAACCCTAAGCCATTTTATACAAGCTTTTTGTCACTTACAAAATTAGGGCTAGAATAAGTCATCCAATAGAAAAATAATAGTCGACACCTTTTACAATAGTAAATTCATTTTTGGCTTCAGGGGGTGTTGCCCCTAAAAAACCTGATGGGGGCATTGCTCCCTCGACCTCACCCTATACTATAATAAGGAGCACACTTAGGGCTCTTCCCTAGGCCCCCGCAAAGGGCACTACCCCTGGACCCCATCTTTGGGGTGCTGCCCCCAAATCCCTATAGTAATAATCTAGGAGATACCATGCTGAATAAAGTGAGAGAAATTAACGTATGAGTCTAATTAGGCTCCATGTCACATTAATCTCCCACTTGGAGACTAATTAGACTCCATACCAATAACCTACCACTTGGATACAAATCATAGTATTGCTAAACCTATAGCTCCCACTAGAATATCAAACCACCCTGGACTCTATTGTTCTTTTATTTGTTTAGTCTAGAAGACCAACTCAAGCTGAGGAGGAGTTCAACTTCTCCCTTGTCACTATCTTCATAAACATATCTATTAGATTATCATCTATATGTATCTTCTCCAACTTTAACTAACCATCATCCAAAATTGACCGAATAAAATGGCACCACAATTGTATGTGCTTTGTCTTTGAATGTAGAGAAAAATTCTTGGCAAGATGAATGGTAATCTAGCTATTTGTAAACACATAATTGTCCATCTATGGATTCCCCAACTCTTCTATGAAGAATTGAAACCATATCACCTCCTTGGCTTCCTCTTTAGCATCAACATACTCTACCTCTATAGTGGATAAAGCATTAACCTTTTGCAACCAAGAAATCCAACTCATTGATGTCCCACCAATAGTAAATACATAACATGTAGTACTACATCTAGTATCAATATCCCTTTCCAAATATGAGTCAACATATCCCTGTAAATTAGTAGTAGAGCCCATAAAATATAAACACTTACTAGATGTTCCTCTCAAATACCTGAGAGTCCATTTAATTGCATTCCAACACTCAATTCTAGGATGACTCATATACGTGCTAACAATTCCCATTGCATGTGAAATATATGGCCTAGTACATAACATGACATATCTTAAGATCCCTACAACTTAAGCATAAGTTACCTTGGACATCTTAGCCTCCTCTTTTGGTGGCTTTCAGTGCATCTCATTAGACAATTTGAAATGAATAGGTAAAAGTGTGCTAACAACTTTAGCATTCTCCATAGAGAAACGTTGCAACACCTTCTCAATATAATCAACCTGAGATAATGTTAATTTTTTTTTCTTCCTATCTCTAAAAAATTTCATGCCAATTTTTTTTTTTTTTTTAACCCCCAAATCCTTCATAGCAAATGAATGTGCTAATTATTCTTTTAACCCCTTATTGTGATCCACGTTAGACCCAGCTACAAGTATATCATCAACATATAAACATAAAACAATGTAGTTGTCATCATCTAACCTCTTAAAATAAACAAAATAGTTAGAATGACATCAATTATAACCATGCTCACTCATAAAATTGTCAAATTTAAGATACCATTACCAAGGTGCTTGCTTCAAACCATATAAACTTTTCTTCAATCTGCACACTAATTTCTTCTTACTTTTGACCTCAAATACTTATAGATGTACTGTATATGTCTCTTCATCCAAATTACCATGAGGAAAGGTTGTTTTAACATCAAGTTGCTCCAAATGCAAATTTTTAGTAGCTATAATACTTAGAATAGTATGAATAGAAGTCAATTTAACAAGAGAAAATATCTCATCAAAATCAATGCTCTTTTTCTGTCAAATCATTTTACAATTAACCTTGCTTTAAATATTTTCTTACCTCCATCCTCTACTTTCAACCTGTAAATCCATTTATTTTGTAAATCGTTTTACTTCTAGGCAACTTGCAGCAATCCCAAGTCTAATTTTTCAACAAGTATTCCATTTCTTCTATCATTGCAGACTCCCACTAAATCTTTCTATCCACCCACACAACTTCATCATAACATTTAGTTTCACCAACATCTGTTAATAAAATAGAATATAAAGAGGGAGAAATTTTTTCTAGAGGTCTACTTAGCCTTGTTGACCATCTAACATTCACTGGGGTGTGTGGTGTTTGTTGTTCTCGTTGTTGCAAAGCATGAGGGGTTGTTGGAAAACCATCCTTTTGAGTATTATCCAACACTATATAATCATTTTCTTTATTCTCGTGTTGTTGCAATAAATCTTTGTACACCACTTTCTTATTGGATATGACATCCATGCTTCTTTAAAATTTTCAAATCCCAAAGCCTATAACCAAATTCATCATTGCCATATCCAAAAAATACACATTTATTTAACTTAGCTTTTAGCTTGGTTCTATTTTTGTAATCTATATATGTGAATGTTTCACAACTAAATGTTTTGAGAAAAGAGTATCTCACATTCTTACCAATCCATGCTTCCTTTGGAATACCATAGCCTAAAGGAGTAGAGGGACATCTATTGATCAAATATACAATAGTATTGACAACCTCAACCCACATATTTAAGAAACAATAATATTCTTGTGGAGTCCTTGGAACAATTTTCTTTCTACAAATACCAATAGAGGAACAATAATCTTCAAATTCTTTGCTACAATACTCACCACCATTATTAGATCTGAGACATTTTAGCTTTTTACTAATCTCATTCTCAACCAAGCATTTCTATTTCTTAAAAGTTTTAAATACATCAGATTTCTATCCAAGAAAATAAACCCATATTTTTCTACTTGCAACATCAAAAAATGTAACATAATAATGAGAGCCACTAGGGGAAGATACTTCAGTTGGTCCTCATATATCTGTATGCACAAGCCTAATTTCTCATTTTTCTTTTCCTTCATAGTCTTTACAAAATTAACTCTCTTTTGTTTTCCATAAACACAACTTTCACATATTGATACATTTCAAACCTGGTAAAACTTTCTTTGAATGAAGTAAATTCATACCTTTCTCACTCATTCACCCAAATCTATTATGGCATAGTGCTATATCAAAATCTACATCTATCACATTCATTTTTCTTATAAACAATTAAAGTAGAAAGAAAAACCTTCCAATTTTTATCATTAAAAGTAACTATGCAACCCTCATCACCTAGTTGCCTTATTGAAATTTAATTTCCTACTTAGCCTTAGAATATGTCTTACCTCTTACTACAGCAAATGATTCCCATTCTGCAACTTAATCTTATTTTTTCCCTTTCCAATAAACTAACAAGATTCATTATCCCTCAAATAAACTAGCCCAAAATCCTCTTGGATATAATCAAGAAAATAACCTCTATGGGGAGTAGCATGAAATGAAGCCCCTTAGTCTAAAACCCATGAATCATAAACACTTTCTAAAGAAAGAAGCAAAGCATCCTCTTTGGATTTATTACTTATCACATTTTTCTCATTGCTCCCTTCTTATTTTTCTCCTTCATTATTCTTTCGAGTCCAACAATCTTTCTTCTTATGCCCTACATTTTCACAATTTCAACAATCTCTTGGTCCTCTAGATTGAGACCTCTTTCCCTTTGATTTTCCTCTTGATTTCCCACAATTTCCTAAATTCTTTCCTCTTTCAGTTGTTCTGCCTCCACTTTGTGTATTCAAAACACTTTCTAATGTAGTTCCACCTAAGTTTTTCTTGTAACGCCCTGCCGGGGAACCCTGAAGAAATTAACCTATAATGTCACTAAGTTTGCTAAACATTTTTTTTTCAAAGATTAAAACAACAAGAGATAACATAGTAGAAGCAATACAATAATAGTTACATCTCTCAAGGGTTCCATGATGTTGAATCACATACATAAGTTTTAAAAAGATTAAATATGATATGTAAACAAAGTCCATGTCATAGAATAACCATGTGTACAAAAACACACCTAGAAGAATATGCAAGTACATACGATGACACATGGCATAATCAAAATGCATAATCATCCTCTGTACAAGTCACAGGGTATGAAATGCTAAAATAATATACATCATGTTAAGATATAATATCTCATAGGATCCCAAACAATCAAAGTACAATAAATCAGAATATGACCATAAAACATAATCACAAGATTAGAAGAAAAGAATAATTGCACAAGTACATCCAATAATAACATCCATCTGTTGGATCTCAATGTTATAAGAAACACTACCACCCAACCTCGTATAACCTAAATGGCCCACTCTCACCATGCTGATGAGAGAATCTCAAGTCCTAAATAGATAACAATCCAAAATTGTAACAAGAATCTAGGTCAAAGATTCTTGATAGCAATCTATCTCAAAGATAACAAGTACACAAATAACATCTAATCCTAGAGGAAACAAAGACATGTAGGAAACCTAATATGCATGTGGGAAAGTGTCATCACATGAGTCAACTCTAAGATTACCTTGGTAGTTTCTATGGACTCTCGCCCCTTGGTGACTCTATGCAACATCATTATCCTTTATTACAGACAAGGCAAGGTCACAACCAAACATCCTCTCTACTCCCATCCTATACTGTACTAGAACTTGAGGCATGGGCAAGGTAAAACACTGACTCTTGTTAATTCATTTTAACCCATTTAATGAAATGTTATCACTTATTAATACAATTTACAATGGGTTACCCAGGTAGCCTCTTTAGGGCTCCGACCTCTATTGCAAGCCACTTCCTAGCATATAGATAGATAACCTACCCTAAGCTCATTGAAGTACATCTCATAAAATCACAATATTCACCTCAATCCTATACAAGCAACTGAAAAGCGCCAATAGATAATTCACAATATTCACCTCAGTCCAATACAAGCAACTGGAAAACACCAATAGATAAATCACAATATTTACCTCATAGGTTACACCAAGAAAATTACAATACATGAGCTTATAAAAAAGAACTCAATCTCATCACACGAATACATGGATATAGCTCATTGGTTGGGAATAAAATAATCGTGACAAAATAACATCACATAAGAGCATCACAAAAACAACCATTTACCAAGCCTCTGGTAAACATATCTATTTGGTCAAACTACTAGGTTTCCCCCAAAACCACCAAAAAATAAAACATGACATCTCAACATGCATTTGAAACAAGTGTAGTTATTTAGTCTTTTTTTTTATAAATATTATCATAAAAATTGATTTGCATCAAATTCAAGTTTATATTTCATAATCATATCTCAATTGGATAAAGGTTATCAATCATGCAATATCATCAAATTATTAATTTAAATAATATTAAATCATGAATGATTTAATTAATAATATAAATATATATTATTAGATTAAATTTTAATATCAATTTCATTTCTAAAATATTAATTTGACTTCTATTTAAGTCTCATATTAATATTTACATTTCCTTTAATTCATAATGCAACTCGAGATAACTCAAACTTGAAATTATAATTATAATTAAACTCTTTACAATTTCTCTCATAATATTTAATATCTATAACTAGATGATTATAAAATTAACTCAACTATAACTCTTCTTAAAATATAGCTACATCACAAATATATATTTATTAACTTATAACTCCACTTGCACTAATAAATATATAACAAGTTATAACCCACTCAATGTTTTTAAAAAAAGAACTAATATTAAAAACCCACTTATAAGAAAATAGGTCGTATTTATTTATTTAATTTTTCAAACAAATAAATGATTTTTTTTAGTTAATATTTTTTTAATTTCTAAAATTAATAATTAATCATAATTTTTTTAAATAAATAAATCTAAATTTTTTATTATATCTTTATAAATAAAAATAAATATTCAATTAGTATTTTTGCATGCCTTTGATCTCTCAAATCATGCAACCATAATATACTTAGTTTTCTATATTTATTATATTTGTTTTCACATGCATGCATAAGTTTAACTACAACATACTTTTCTCTCAATTAATCTTTTGTTTTTTCAATAAATTTTGCAATTAAATTATTTTAGATATAAGAAAAACATTTATCTTTATTTAGAAAATTCATGATAATCACACGACAAATTTAAAGTTCAAACCCCAACTATTCAATTTATTATTTTCTTTCAATTTTTTATAATTGAATTAGAAAGGGTTTTAAAAGAATAGAGTCATAATAATTGTCTAATTTTTTCTACAATTTTTCTCATTCACATTTTCTTGATTAATAAGATTTCCTTTTAAAAAATCTGCAACATAATTCTTTATCCAAAGATTGATAGAATAAATTAATAAGCATTATGCAAGCGCCCAGGAAGACATGAAGTAGACAAATCTTTCAATAAAATTCTACAATGAGTTTTCAAACCCTAACTTAAAATAACAGCTAAAATTTGAAACAACCTGTGAATGCATGCAAATTTAAACCCTCTGAAACTTTCAACAATTTTTTTGCTCCAATTCCAAATTTTGCTCCCAAAAACCTATCTGTAGAGAAATGAGCTATAATCTCCTAATAAAGAATTTATCAACCTAGGGTTTCAGTGTTTACAAATGTGCAAAAGTCTTTCCTTTTATTATTTTAATTAATTTAATTCTATGTGCATACTTTTTTACATTTTAATTATAAAAAAGTTCATTTAAATTATTCTCACTTGTATTTATTAAATAATAAGACATAATTAGAAAGTATATTTACTAATTTAACTAATAATAATATATAGAGTTCATTTTAAAAATAAAACTTCTAAATTAATTATTATTAAATAAAATAAATATAATTACACCAAATTCAAACTTTTAACTAAATCTCTAAATTTATTTCCTTTATTTAATTAAATTTTCAACTAATAAAATATAATTAAAATTAGATTTTTCTTTATAATTTTTTTGTTAAATTAAATCACTTAATAATATCTTTATTTTATCTAATTATACTTGAAAATTAGAACATACCCTCAAACTCAATAAGATAAAACTCGACTAAAAAAACAAAGTACGAATCAAACTCAAAGGTTAAAAATCTCAAATTCATATAACTTTGACAAATTTGAAAAAGTAAATAAATCATATACTTGTCCTATATTTTAGGATGATTAGCTTTAGTTTAGGATTTGGACTTGAGAACTATCTCCCCTCTTTTACCATTGACATAACTCATCATGGCAATTCAAGGAAGTTGATGCTTGATACCTGCAATCTACATAGATGAACATGTACATATACATATATATCTAAACTAAACAGATAATGGCGAGGAGTGGTACATCATGTAGATCCCAACTAGCAAGTGACTACAACTCCCTCCTTCAACCACATTAGAAATGTCAAACATCAAGTAAAACATATGTGTACACTATACACATGCAAGTATGTGGTAAGTAACCATTGAAAATCGTATATAAATCATCCAACTATCATCATGAAATAACTGAAATCACTATATGAAACATACAAAGCATCATCATTGGAAGAATAAACATGAACACATGAAATAACTGAGTATCAATTAGTTCATCAAATAAATTACTAAGTATGAAATAAAATCAATCAAATCAAGTAACCTAGTACCACTAAATCATAACACAACCATAAAAACTGGCCTAAAAGAATTCGACAATAAAACATGAAAGGTAAACTAGGGGTAGGCACTACATTTCCTACAAGTTACCTCGCTCATAATAACACCAATCACATTATCAAATTTTAGGGTATTATATCTAGAAACAAAATTACTCACATCCATTACCAAGCCATTCTAGCTTTCAGGCAAAGAACACAAAATCAAGAGAGCCCTAATTTCTTCATCAAAATTGATATTTATAGAAGATAACTGACTAGTAATCATATTAAACTCATTTAAATGATCAACAACATATCCACCTTATATCATCTTCATATTAAATAAATGTTTCATGAGAAATACCTTGCTTGAAGTGGGGGGCTTTTCATAGATTTTGTTAGGGTTTGCATCAACTCTTCTGTCATCTTAGCTTTCGTAATATTAAATGCCACCGATTGCGCTAGACATAAATAAATACTCAAAAGCATCTTTTGATCCTAGATTTTCTAGTCCTCATCTATCATAGTGGTTGCTTTTTTAGATTGTCCTTATAATGGCCACCATAAATCTTTATGATAAAGATAGTCCTCCATTTGCATCTTCTATAACTGAAAGTTCTACCCATTAAACTTCTCAACCTTCAACTTACCCTTATCTGCCATAGCTCCCACTCAATTACAACACTCTCACTCAACTGTGAGACCTTCTCTAGAGGATAGCTAAAAAAATAAACTATGATAGCTCGCTCTTGTTGTCTTGCATTTTGTTACCACAAATTGTAGGTAACAATACGAAACTTTTTCAAACTTAGTTTCGCATTTCTCTGAGTTTATTTCATTATTTAATTGGTTAGTATTGATCAACCAATCAATATCAATTGATATAATGAATCATTTTATTGAAGGCCTTCGTCAAGTCTTTTTCATTTTGCTTTCTGTCGAGCCTTTGCTTGATTTTTGAAGCCTTCACAGTCTGTTCTTTACTTTTGAGTTTGCATTTGCTTATTTTTAGTCCTTTGATTTTGCTCATGTCATGCCTGTTGTTTTCCCCTTCGATTCAGTGAATTTTCATCTTTCTTATAGATGTTTTTTTTTTGCTTTCATTGGAAAATAATTTCTTCCTTTTTTTCCGTTGTTATGCTTTTAAATAAATTGCTTGGCTATTTTTCCTGTATGGATGGAAATGAGGAATTTTTCCCCGAATGATCGACAATGATTCAATTGTGTGCGTTCTCTTTGGAGATAAGCCAAATTGCCTGATCCATCACTTTGTAATCGTTCTTCTTTCTGATTTATTTTTTTGACATTTTTTAGCGGCCAAAGCCTTAGGGTTATATTTGTTTCGGTCATTATATAGGGCTTCCGATTTTTTTGTTTCTTTCCCTCCATTAATTTAGGGCTTCATGCTTTTGGTATTTGTTCAGCCATAGATTAATGGTTTTATAGCAGAAGATCGGATCCTCCTTTGCTTCATTGTGAGAAATAAAATTATCTCAGACAAATTTATCATTGCTTTGTTTCTTTCATTATCTGAGATAAAATTAATCATTCGTTATTTGTACCTTCGGTGTTGAGATTTCATTATCTTTCCTTGTCTGTACCATCATTACCATCGTTTTTGAGATTTTATTATTTTGAATTGTTTGTCCCATCATTTTTGAAATTTCATCATCATTCGTGAACTGTATCATCGGTTCAAGAAGAATTATGTTTTCCACTTTCATTATTTGTACCGGAATTGTGTGTATTACACATCTTTCGATTAGGGTTTTATGGATTTATGAATGAATGCATTGTTTTGCATTATTATTTTGTTCACAAGTAGAATGATACGGTTGAGAGTTTTTCTGAAAAGTCTCGTGTTATTAGGTTCTCCAATGTTTGTAGGCTGAAGTTTATTTCATGGTTGGCATATTTTAATATTAGATTTTTTTTAAATTTAGTATTTATATAGTTGTAATTAATTAGGTTTGTATTTTATTTTATTTTCATTCTTGATTACTCATGATTTGTTTCTTCTGTACTTTCAGGGGCCACGAGAAGAATCTACTCATCACTGAAAGCGAAGTGAACATGTTGGCAGACAGAAAGCAAAAGCCATAACAAGACTACAGGTGTTGCTCAGCATCATCATCAATTTAGCTATTAGACATTTTATCCATCTCCTTTAAAAATCCACTGAACTATTTATTATATATAAAATATAGATTAATGAATTTGACAGAAGGAATCATAATCATAATTTTTGTCAAGAATGTGTCAGCATAGTTTGTAGATTTATTAGCTCTGATGTCAGCATAGTTTGTAGATTTATTAGCTCTGATTTCAGATATTGTAACTACCTAATGAATTAGATAATGAATCTAATTGGTTATTGAAACCACTGCAAAAGAAGTTTTCTGACGTAGCATCTTTTGAAATCTTCAACTAATAAATTTATAATTGAAGGGAAAACTAGAAATAGTACCGACAGCTTGTTTTAAATTTTTTGTTGACTAGATTCGTGGAAATTTGAGAAATATTGTGCACTTCAGATCTCTAGTTTCTTTTTAAGTAAATTTTGTTTTCTATTTTTATCCATGGCTAGATGGTGAGAGCTACGCAATGCCAATATCTACATGACCGTGATATTTGCTAATAGGAGCTGACTGAAGATTATACATTGTATTTAAAGGATGTTTATGCTTCATCTCATTTTAAGTTTTTCAATTTAGGTTCATAATGTGGACTATCATTATATTATCATCATAGCTAATATGATGTCTTGCCAGGTACCAAGGGGACTGTTACTTGTTTTGCGTCATATTTGATTTGCACATCAATTTTCAACTCTAGTATGTCAATAGTCGAGGATATCAATGTGAGAAATTATCTCTTTTATCTCTTAAACTTGAGAAATTCTCTCTTTTATCTCTGTTAGGGATGCTCTGGGAGTTGATGATAGAACATTTGTCTCCTTTAGCACTATTGTTTATGAAGCTATGGTTACAGACTGGATGCAAAATCTGGAGGTTGGCATTCTTGCTCTCATAGAGGATGGAGTCAAGCTGATTGGCCAGGCTTAACTGGCACACTCGAAGCTTTGACTGCTTCGAGTGGCCGGTATGGGGCCCCGTAAGGATTCTGCTTTCATTATATTTTTCGTTAGAGTTATTGGTCACATCTTTAACTCCCCCTACCACAGTTACTACCATGGTTAGTTTGACTCTGTAACTCTCTACCGCCACAGTTGCTATTACATTTAAAATTTGAATGTCTCCTGCCCAACCCTTTGCCCGCCTATTTTTGGCATCAATAGATCAGAAAGATTTTAGAAAGAGTTTTGTTTTTTTTATTGTTACCTTTTTAATCGCTGCATTCACCAATTTAGTTTACTGTCTTCTCATGCCCATCTTCTCACCATTGTTTGATTTAAAATTTGAATAATCTTGACGCATTTCAACATCTTAGTGCATCCAGGTCCCGTTCTATAGGCTGTTCAGTCAGCAATGCAAGTCGTCTCTCCATCAGTACTCCTCAAACAAAAGTAGTTCTACTAAAGATGCTTCTTCTTTTTTCGTTAAATCTTTCTATACCAGGTCTCAAAAGTGCCAGGAAATGGAAGGGTTTTAACGTTTCTAGAATGTATAATTTATTTGGAATAAGATGTCAAGATGTGTGAACTAATCTATTTGATTTTCTCTAATTCCAATAGCCACAAATCTTGTCCATGCATTCTATGAATTTTTTTACAGAAGCTTAGGTGGAGATGAGCAATTTTTTTAAGGTAGATTCTTGGTAAGATTATCAGTCGAGTGGGAAATCCATCCCACTGTTATAAAAGAGCAGGATTTCAAGTATAATGTTTTATGCTGACTCAGATGCTTTGATGATTTTGAATCAGTTTGTATATGGCCTTTTAGCGGTTATATCGTAAGATTAAATTTTTTTAATGAAATGTCAGGTTCTTGTCCAGTCGAACAGAATATCTACATACAACTTTTATTGTCCCAAACTCTCTTGTTTCTTGTTTGTATATCAATTTTTTCTTCAATATGTCAGGATCAAAATGCATTTATTTTCTTTTCTTTTATTATGCTGCTATGCAATGACTAAAATTATTTTATTTTCTCTTTAGTTCATTTTAGTATATTTAATTAATATGGTTTTATTCTTATATAAATTGAGAGTTTTGTTATATATCTATACTAGAATATGATGTGTTGTATAATAAAAATAAGATTTTAATAATAAATTTTTAATTTATTCAATGCAAAATATATAATATTTGAATATAATCTTATGGTTGTATTAGAAATTGTGTATTTAATAGTTATTTTTATTGATTTGCTACTTACATTTGTTGATTGAATATTTATATCTTTTAGAAAATTGTACTAATAATTATGACTTTAAAATTGTTATTGTTTTAAAGACTACTCATAACAAATGTACCCCCAATTGCAAAAAAGTAACCAGTGATATGAGGCCACATCAACTACACATCTTTTTTATATTATCATCCACCTCATCTTTTTTGGTTTGGGTGTTGTTTTGGACGCCTTGGTAAAAAGCATGTTGATGCATCATCAAATTTGATGATGTAATCTCAAAATCTTAATTACAAATAAAAAACTTACCATGTAAGATCTTGTAAAAGGGAGTGATGAAATTTTCAAAACCTGAAAATGGGGTACTCCATTATTGGACCTTCTCCCCTAAATGTCAATTAAAATTATTGAGGGGAATTGTCACTATTTGATCCATCAATAGAACATATTCTTATTATTTCCTAAATATGAAACATCAATATATATTTTTCAAATTACTAGTCATAATTTATCCTAACACGTGTCATTAATAAATTGAAATCTATACAACTATTAGTCTCATACAAGAATTTCCAAATCTTTAATAATAGAGTAATTTCATGATTTAGTCAATATTTGTAACAAATTCACTCAATTAAGGATAAATTTTCATTAACCTATTTGAAGTAACCTTTCTCATAGCACATAAACCTACTTATTAGACTAGCACATCTATCATAGTTTACCATTTAATGTATTTCCAATGTTATCTTAACAAGTGAATTCCTTTTATATAGAAAAGAAATTTCTATAATTTCAAAACCTTTACTAGGAAATCATGTTGTCATTTATTAAATCTATAGTTATTAAAATCTAATTTGATTAGTCCACTAGTCATATATTCTAATTCATTATTATTTATCGCTAACTGATTCATTTATTGTGTCACTAAAGACGATCACCTAATTTACTTTTTAATACTAGGCTTCTTGTTATGTATGTACATTAATTTAAGCTTATAATAATTCTGAATGAACTTGAGTACACCTAATATGGAATGTAATCTCAATGGGATAGTTTTGAGATGACTAAGAGAAGCAAAAGCGACAAGAGAATGAGAGCTTTTGAGTTTGTAAAGGTTGATGACGAGGAAGATGCAAATAATGGGAAGCATGGTGTTTGGTCATTGGGTGTTGTTATTTATTTTATGGCTTTTGTTGTTCATTGGTAGAGTTTCTATGTTGGTGAAGGTCTTTTTTTGGGCTGAGGTTGAAAAGTTGGTGGTTGTGCTATATTTCCTTTTTAGCTTCTTTAGTGCCCATCTATGGCTTTTTTCTTTTTTTTTTCCTCTATTCTCTTTAGGTTTTCAAAGCCTTCTCTTCCTCTATGGTTGATTTGCATGGTTGGGGCCTTTTTTATGGTGTGTGTTAGTGGGTTTTTTTTTTTTTTGGTATCATTTAGTGGGGGTTTCTATTTAATATTGTGACTCTTTATCTTACTCCTTATGTAGGTAGGAATATTAATTCCCATCCTCTTGGTGACCCTTCTCTTTTTCTTGTTGTGAAAGGTTTATGTGGATGTTGCTTTCTTCAATGTGGGCATATAGTTTTTAGGTGTCATTCATCTTGGGTATCCTACTCTATCTCTATTGGTTCTTAGCTTTGTGGTTTTTTTTTCTCTTTGGTTCCTTTATGGTGTGTTTTTCTTTTTCTTTCTTATGGGGTTTATCTTTGTTTCCTCTTTGTGGGACTTTTTGTTGGTGGATTTGTTATTTGATGGGTTACATCATTGATGTTATCTTTCAAAATCTACCATTATTCTATTTTTGGTAAGGGATTGTTTTGTTTAGGTTACACTTGTCCTTTCTTAGGCTTGGTGTTCTCTTTGGTGGATATTATTAGACAAGTTTCTCTTATTCTTGTTTGTGGTTGAGTTCTTCCTAGCGAGACTCCTATTAAGGTGAGGTCTACCTCTTTGGAGGTGGAGTCTCTTTGTGTCTTTGATGTTGGATTGGTTCATCTTGATCTTGTTCTCTTCTTTCATATATGTCCCATTTGAAAGAACAAGGCATCATGCACATGATTGAGAAGGGGGTGAATCAATTGTCTCCGCAACCTCAAAATGTTAACCAAATCATAACAATGAACCTCATATATTAAAGTTAAACATGAAAGAAATAATTTAAAATAACACATAGCACCAATATTTTTTTACGTGAAAACCTTGTTGGGGAAAAATCCATGGTGGGGATAAAAGCCACATGATAATATACTTTGTTAAGTGCTTTATCCAGTTACGACTATTATAAGGGTACTGTGTGCATGGGTTCAAGAACTTTTCCTAGAACTCAATCCTCAAATATAAATAAGGGAAACAACCATAAGAAATATAATGAAGGCTACAACCTTGAATGGACTATAGTCCACCACAAATCATGAACTGGATATTAACATATTTGTCATGCCAATATAGTTCCAATGAAGTGTACATGATTTTCATTAGATGAATGCTTTAATGGTAGATTCTAACCATACATCTTCACAAAATATCTCTCTCTCTCTCTCTCTCTCTCTCTCTCTCTCTCTCTCTCTCTCTCTCTCTCACTCACACACACACACACACACACACACACACACACACACACACACACACACACACACAGTTATCATATCTTTGTGATAAAAAATCATTACACCTTTTATACATTTCATTAACCTTGTAAATATAACCAATGTTGACTTATCCTTAATACCTCAATTCTAAATATCATATACAATTAAAATGACACTATGATTCAAAACATGTTATCCATGACATAGTTAGGACCCAAATCATCATACTCAAACAAACTTCAACATCATAAATTACTCTTTTATCCATCACAACATGCTACACCATCATGTTCGCCAAGAGCAATGAGAACACCACCAAGCCACAATAAAATTATCAAATCCAATCACACCAATAAATTTTATGCATCAACATAAATAGGATAGGATCTAGAAACATTAACAAACAACATGGAATCTCACAATAAAACCAAAAAACTATTACTCAAAATTTATCATTATCTATGTTGTGTTCCCGAGAAGCACAATCAATAACCTTTGTCACTAAAGAAAATTAGATTTCACCATTCAAATTATGAATTAATCAAGACTAGGACAAAAATATATGTCCCATTAAGATCACCAAGTTAACAACCAAAAGCATTTCATAGTCCATGTACACGAATTTAAAAATCATAACACTATCTCTTCCAAAAAATCCAAAATACGAGTCCCTTGACAGTCACCTATAACTCTGTCAAACTAGTTTTCTAGCCTCTTTAAATTGGCATATGTCAACCAAAAACATCCTTGAAACACTTTGCACAATCATGAGAGATGATCTTCAATTCAATAGGCATACTAAACCAAGCTTCTCACTGAACATACCTAGAACAATGACAAAAGGAAAGAAATATATTGACATCAATGACAAGACATCTCCCAAATATGTGATAAAAATCTCTGAAGCATGCATAATTTACACAATATTCCAACACTATTAAGGTGGAGGCTTGTTCTATGGAGGAAAATTATAGATTTTGGAAATAGGCTAATTTTGGCTTTATTTGGTCTTCTCTAAGTTGTGGTTGCTTGACTATGGGGTTGAATTAAGTATTCATTTCACTTCAGGTGGTCTATTCAATTATTGGTCTTATGGAGGCATAATACTCTCCTATTTAAGTGGAGATGAGTATAGAAAGAGTGTTGTGGATGGGTTGATTGTATGAGTCTATTGGTGTCTACTTTAGTTTTGGGAGCTAATTAAAAACCCATATTGAAGAGGTTAGGATATCCTTCAAAGGCCTCATAGTTATCTTCTTTGTTTGGGAGGGTCTTTTTCCCTATAGATTATTATATGCTTTATTTGAATGATAGAAGAAATTAAAATCGTGAGATCCTTGTTAAAACATATTATTTAGGTTAAGAGATCATGTAAAGACCCTATTATATGGCTTTATTTCTCTATCTTATATCTAGTAAAAATGAAGGTTATGAGAGTCTTGTTAAAACCATATCTCAAGTTAATGGAGCCTAGGGAAAATATTGTTTTTTATGTTTCTAGGACGTTGATTCTTAGTTGTTTGTTAGTTCTTAATTTATAGTGTTTTGTCCTTGTAATAGGTTCTTTAGTGGAGTTCCAAATCCCTCTCAAAATCTATTTGTAAAGGGATTGAGGTCCCTTTAAACCTATTTTCTCCAAATAAAATAATGGAATACCACCTTGATGCATTAAACAACTACAAGATGAGATCTTTCTCATTTATATAAAGGATAAGAACAAAAGAGTATATTCTTTAATACTAACTTGTCAATAATGATTAAGCCCCAAAAATGTCCTTTATAGAATTTAAGATATGAACTCAAAATTTATTAGTCCTACTATATCCTTGTAAATTTGTAGTATTTAATCTTAGAGAGTCTCAGTCAACTCTAGGTGTTTAACACTTTAAAGTGTAGAATAGATATTATTGTGTGATTTAAGCAGTCAATCTTACCCTTAGTAATTTATCTATTTTCCTTTTAGTCCTAATTTTTCTTTGTGGACCTACTTATCCTATCATTTTCTATTTTCTTTTTTTTTGTTGCTATGGATAACAACCCAATTTGAGGAGCTCTTAAAAACATATAACCAAAGAATTGGAAGGAATTAATGTAGATTAATGAATTGTGAGACATATTAGAAATGAGAAATATGATTGTTTATTTCATGGCTATGTGAAGGGTTATAATGGGTCATTATTGACCTAATCCCTTAATTCTTTGCAAAGGGAATTTGTTACAATAAAAACCATCAAATTGATTGTAAAAACTAAACTCATAGAGGAGGTAACCAACCACAAATGTGAAGGATTGAATATAAAGAGAAGAAGTTCAAGAGACTGCAAGGATTTTATCAAGAAATTATATAAAAGGGAGAATGATTGAAGGTGATCCAAAGTGGCCATGTTAGGTCTCTTCTACCTACCCTTTTTACTATGACTAGTTATAATGTGATGAAATATTTCACCCTTAAAGGGTATCACAATATTATGGATGGCTACAATCTCCTCATTCTCAATGACATTCATTCGGGAGAAAATATAGACCTTCATTTCTTTCTTGCTCACTAAGCACAAACATTACCAAAGGGGTCACTCCCCATCTTCATCAAGTTAATATATTCTCCATGTATCTATTTGAGCTTGAACACTCCTTTAGTAGTTGTTATTTTATATCCTACCCTAGTAATACTTCTATTGACCAAGTTGATAAACCTCACAACTTGGTGTAGATATAGATTATAGAAAGTAACCACTTACCTCCTAAGACAATTAAATATACTCCAAAAAATATAATAAAGCTAAAACCAATCTTCTTATGAATGATGTCCCATAAATTAAGGATCTCAAAGGTGACATAGAGAAACATAAAATCCTTTTTGGTAAGCCAAACCCCTCTAAAGAAAGGAAATGTTGGCACTAGTTTGTCATTAATGTCAATGGATATAAAAGAAAGATGTTACAAAACTATATTGTAGATCTTTTCTATAGTTTGTGAAAAAAAAATTATCAACAATTGAAGAGTAAATGACTTAGAAAGGGAAAGTAAAATATTAGAATAATATTAAGATATGAATTAGGCATGTATTAAAAGCACTCTTATTTTTTAGTGGTGAATTGAGGTTTTTTTTATTGGGGCTTCATCATTTTCTTGAACAAATGCATTGGTACTAAAACTATCATATATGTTAAAGCACACAAATGAGCAATGGGGGAAAACTGAGCTATAGGTTGTGAGTAGAGTAGTTGATTTGATATCTTGTTTGAAACAACATTTTGATTGTATCATCATGGTGATAAAAGTAAATCAATGTTCAACAAGAAGATTTAATATAACAATTTAGTTTTGGATGTTAATTTAATATTAATTATTAGAGTCATTTTTATACCTAAGTTTGGCATTTGATGAACTTCATGCATGTAGCTATGAATTATAATTCTTATCATAGTAGAACTCAGTAGTGTTCCTCATTAAATTGAATCTAGACCAACTAATGGACCAAGATGCATGGAATGGGTATCTTCAAAGTATACCAAAGAATCAAGAGCTTCTTCATAGTGGCTTATGCTATGGTTCTCATAGGACTTTTGGTCCTTAAGTCATTTTTTTCTTTTTGAAAATTTTGATCTTGTTGCTTTATGCAAAATTTAGATGAGGTTTAGTAGATTAGGGTATAAGTTAGCAAGTTATAGTTGTACAATGTTTTATTGTCAGTTTGGCATATAGATTAGAGTTTTCATTCTATCAATATTGTGGTTTATTTTTATTATGGTTATAATATTTGTAGTACTAGCCTAGGCATGAAGGTTAGTGGAAATTTTATTGTTAATCGTATTAAGACTATGATATAGATTTTGGATAGTTTAGATCAAAGGGATGAGCATCATAAGACTTGCTTTTTAAATTATCTTTTGGATATATTTCTAGCAGGGTAGTTTTTCTACTTGCAGTTATTTGAGGTTAGACTTGTTTGGTGTCTATGATCGGTTATATTATTTTTGGAAGTATCTTTGTGAGGGAGCAAGGCCCTTTCCTTTCATAATAAAAAGAAAAATTTGATGAGTTACAAATCTCAATTTAGTATGAAGAATATCATAATGAAGTTATTTATTTTAATGTGGAATTGATGATGTGAATAACATGGATGATGTTTGTATTCCTTAGTGATTGGTTGGTTGATCATTCTAATGATGTTTACATCAAGATCCTTGAAAGCATTCTTAGTTTCCTAGGAAAAATACATACACATGAGAGGTGGGTTATACTACAACTCAGTGGTGAGTATACTATTAAATTTATAGTGTTTAAATCATTGGTCAAGTTCATCTTATGTGAATTAAAAATGTAGTTATGTTCACAACAAAAACCTTCAAACAAAGGCACACTCATTTGAAGATGTTTCCAATTTTGAACATGCCACAATTTTTTTTAAATAGTACAATATCCCATGTTTGTTCTTACTAGTGTAGGATGACTCAAATATCATTTTTTATATTCTTTTGAATATTATATACAATTTTTAGAATTTTGGAGAGGGGGAATATTAAACATGTCTCATTATTAACCTCATACCTTTGTTTGTTATTTCCACATGAATACCATATCTTCTTACTAGGATATGAATTTGTAACTCTGTATAAGGTACCAACATTGGATATGTTTCACTTTCATCCTTAAGAACAACAACATTTTAAAAAAGTTGTATAGGAGTAGAAATCAATTTAGATGCATTTTTTTGGTTCAATATTATAACTAGTGGAAAATCTCTAACCATTGAATTTTTCTTATCTTTTGTGTTGTTTCATATATATTCACAATTTTTAATATATAATTGTATTTTCACCAAATTATTAAATTTTATACATGGTATGGCAATCCTCGGTCTATTCAAATTGAATAACCAAGTCTACAAATGGATAGATAATTAAATCTTGTCAAATATTACTATATATATCACAATGTAAAAGATAAATACTTCAAGAAATAGCCTCACATTAATCATTCTTTATTGATAATAGGTATATCCATCATTAAGAATAACAAATCAATCAAAAAATTAAATAAACAATTTTATCACCCAACTTATATGTTTTTAATCCTAGTTCATAACATTAAAACAACTTATTTATGATTTCAGAATAATTGTTTATCTTACAAACTATTTAAAATCTATTTTTTAGGTTTCTTTACAAATAAATTATATGTAAAATAACATAAGGGTTCAACTTTGCAATTTTGAATCAAATTCATTGCTATATGTTTAATGAGTATTGGTTCACAAGAAACTCTCTTTCATGAGAACAAATTGTACTCATTGCATCTAGATGGTGCTCATAAATGTGGAGTATTGAACTTTTCAAGATATTTGTCATCCCAATACCTCCAACTCAAATATATTTAACTATAAAATTTCATCTCTCATAAAACATTTTCATATTTTATTTCAAATAAATCTTTTAAAATATATAATGAAAAATTTTTTAGTATAAGGATCTACAAATAAACATTCTAAAATATTTTAGATTTTTCATACATAAAATATTCATAGTCATGACCAAAAAGACAAAGGAATTAATTATTTTCCAATCTTATAACAAAGCCGTGTACTTTCAACAATTATAAATTTTCAAAATGTAATTTACTGTATATCTTTACAAATCTAAGATAGTCAACTCTACATATTTATATTTCTAAAATAAAGATTTACAGTTTAAAAGCTCACCCGCAGCCATCAACTGGTCAATGGTCATAGACTCATACGGTCTTCTCTTTGGCTCTTATGCCATTTTTCCTATGAAAAGAGTGATTTTCTAAGACAGTAAAAATATCAACTTCCAAATGACACACAATAATTCAAGAAGAAATCAGATTGGTGTTTGGTAACAGCAAAGCGCATCTCGCACTACCTAGTTTGGACCAATTAACAATCCCGCCAAGGACCATTATTTGGCCAATGCCCTTACTATCTTCTCACACTCTTCTCCTCTTTAATCTCACCGCCATTTTTTCTATGAAAAACATTAAAATCCTTCCACTTTCGCGACTTGGTATAGAAAGATTTAACCTAGAGGTCAATCGGAGTTGTCAGTCAAGAGTTATGGTCATTTTAGTGCCCAAAAAGTGGACATTTTTTATGCAACAACACGAATTTTAAAAATGATGTTATATTTTCATTTTGACATTCACTTTTTCAAAAATATAACATTTTACTCACTTTTTGTTATGTTTTTAAATTACTTTATTTTTTAAATTATAACTTAAAGTGACTCTAGTGCACTTTATGTTATAATTTTAAGCTGAGTTGCTTTTTAATTTTTCACTTAAAGTGACTATAGAACTATATAGTTACTTTTTAAATTTTAAATTTTTAAATAAAATACTTATATAAATGTCACTTCAATATAATGTTTATGTATTATATTGATTAATATGATGCATAAATGTTATTTTTGACCCATATTAATGACATTTTTATAAATATAAGTGAAATACATAACTTAAATGCCTCAAAATGGACTTTTTATGTGCAAATGCATGTAAAAATCTATGAAAAGTGGAAACTTTTCTCATGTTATTGCATATAAAAACTCACTTTGAGGATACTTTTCATGCTATTACATCAAAAGATTGTAAAAGTGGACCTTTTTGATGCAACAATATAAAAAGTTGAGTTTTTGTGCTTATGCATCAAAAAGATGAGACATATTTTAAAACATGCAATAGACTCCAAAAGGTTTGATTTTACATGCATACATGTTTTAAAATATGCAATGGTCATGAAAATATCCTATTTTGAGAAGAAAATGTGTTCTTGCTACCCAAGAATCTGATTTTGACCATAACTTAAGATTTTCTTCATGGATTTGAACGAAATCTTTTACATTCAAGGCGTTTTTGCTTGATGATCATTTTGCTTCTATCAAAAATGAGTTTAATGTGTTGAAAACCATTTTTGAGAGTTCATATCTAAGGCACATTTTTGTAAAAAAACTCCAAATTCCTTCAGTTTTGCTCATAACTTGAGTTTTACTCAATGGATTTGCATGGGATTGGTTCCATTTGAAAAGTTTTTGCATGGCAATGAGTTTCCTTGCTTCTAAAATGGATTCATTTGCTTCAAAAATATTTTTGAAACTTTTATGATGAATCACGTTTTTGCTTAAAATGTTAAGAATATTGGGGTTTTAATTCACTTTTATGTGTTTTAAAGCAACTTTTTTGCATTTGGATCCATGTATATACATTTGGAGAAGTCATTTTTGCATTCACAAGTAAAAAATGACTAAAAAACATGCATTTTTTGGCCACGTTTTTGCAAAAATGGCTTAAATTTTTGCATTAAAAAGTCATGTTTTTGTTCAAAAAACTCAAAAAAAAGTATTTTCAGCCCATACCTTTGATCAAGAGGGATTGTTTTTGAGTTTTAAATCCATGATATTGTCTTTGGAGACCATTTATTTGACACTTTCATGTCAAATTTGACCATTGAATGTCCATTACATGCAAGTGTGGAAAAGGTCAAAAGGTTGTTTGAAAATCCATATTTAAGGGAGAATTGGTTTTAAATCTATTAAACTTGCTATTTTGGCTCCTTCTCCTTCATTTTTGGCACTTAATCTTCATGTAAGTGGACTCTTTCATGCTATTTAATTTGTGCTCATCTTGCTATTTCCATGCATATTTTAGCTTGAAATTGCCCATTTGTCCATATATATGCCATGAAAAGTGCATTTTGCCTTTAAAAAGAATGAAAACTCTCATTTTCACACTTTTGAAATTTTTTCAAACTCCAAATTTGAATTTTCATATTGAAGTGGCTTCCTTGTTGACATGTTTGAGTCTTTTGCCAAAGGCATGTGTTTATTTTGTGTTTTGCTTGTTTGCATTTCAATTTTTTTTCCATTTGGAAGAAATTGCAAGTTCTTTTCCAAGAACTTGAGCACGTTTCACTTCACCCCACTTTCCATTTTGATGTCACAACACTTCATCTCTCACTCAATGAAATGTGATTACATATTTTTCATCCCATTTTCCATTCGCATATGCATGTAATCCCATTTTTCACTTTTATTTTCACCCATCTCACCTTTCATTTCCATTCACACGACACGATTACATGAAATGTCTTAGATGTAATTGCATCTAAAAGGTCTGATTTTATCTAAAAGTCACTTTTTGAAAAGTCAAAAAGATGTCATTTTCGCCTCTTCATATGCATTTGCATCTCCATGAGCAAATACATGTTGTCACATCTTTCCATGCTTTCCATCTTAGCCTTCATCTGCATATACATGTAAAGTGTATCTTTCACTCACACTTGCATCTCATTTCACCCTCCACTTTCTGTTACATGTTGCATTTACATATAATCCATCTTGAAAGCCCAAGTCACTTTTTAAAAATCAACAATTTTCATTTACACGCATTGCCATGCACCAAGCACTTTACTTCAAAAAAAAAGAGTTAAAGATGTTGATGGAAAGTTGTTCCGAGTGTACATCTAAACATTGTCAAGAAGGTTTTCAAAGTATCAAAGACTCCAGTTTGTGTTGATCTACAAAGGAGAATTCACAACAACTTGAGCAAGAAAAGATGGATGACATCAAGTTTTCACATGATAATGGACAATTCATCAAAGAGAGCTAGAGGTTATCAAAAGACACAACACCATGGTTATCAAAGTGAATTCAGCAGTACAAAGTACAAGAACTTCCGATCCTATGATCATCCAGGATTGCATCATCAAGTACAAGGTCCTTTAGGATTGTTTCTTTCTCTTCTATCTTCTTCTTCTTCTTTCATGTTTGTAGTTGGAGAGGATGCATTGCATGAAAAAGTGTAATTACATGTGATGCGAGTTGCATGTAACCTTTTATTTTCTGTAGTTAGACTAGGTCAAAGTTGGTTGAGTTGCTCTCACTTTTTCATCCACTTTTTTCTCAACTTCTTTGCTTATATAAAGGAGTGCCCTCTTATTGTAAAATTATCATTATCTTTATACAAGAAAACTTTGAAAAAATTGTGCTAGCATAACTTTGTTTGCATAGCACTATTTTGAGAGAAAGTGAATACAAAAGAGCATTTGAGACTTAACTTTGATTAGGTGAGATTGTGATTTGAATGAATTGTAAGCTTTGTCTATGATTCATCCAAGTTGTCTTTGATTCATATTGTCTTGTGTTATTGGTAATTGTTCTGGTGAATTGAATTGAAAAGAGTTAAGAAACAATTGAAGCCAGAGCTTTGAGCAGGAGAAATTATGAAAGTGTATAGCTAGAAGCCTTGTCTGTAGTTTACATTTTCTTCTTAATTCGCAAAATAGCTAAGTATTCTTACTTTTAGGAGTCTTTGTGCCCTAATTGTACAACTTTTCATATAGAAGTAGGACTGGACTTAGAGCCAAATCGGTATATTTTTAGCTAGCTTTTGAGTTAGTGAAGGTTTATCGATATCACTGTTTCTAGCTCTTGATAGAAGTGTAGTTAGAGATTCACCCTACCCATTACTCGCTCCATGAGTAAGTAGATTATTTATTGAAAGATAAGAAAAAAGGATATTGGTAACACCATTTTATAAAATCTCTCGACTTCTTGCTTACCTTGAGTTTATCTAAGGAACAGTGAGAAGGGAGAGCTTTCCCTTTAAGGTAGGAGAGACTTTATCTCACATGTTGTGGCTGGTCATCCTATTTTGCAACTAAATTTTTACACAAAATTGTAGGTTGCAAAATATCCACCCAACAGCTCTAATACCACTTTTTAGGATTAACCACAAATACAAATAATTTTTACATGCAAATATAACCAATATCAAAAAATAATAAATCTCACAGAAGAGAACACAAGACATAAAGATTTAACATGGTTCATTGAATCCCTAGGCTACATCCACCAACACCAAGTCCAATATTATTATTATCTTGTGATTATAATCTACAACCCCTCATAGCCCAATGTTGTCGCAATAAGCTACAATCTCATCATGCATTATGAAATCCCTAACTCTAAGACATTTTATACAAGCTTTTTGTCGCTTATAAAATTAGGGCCAGAATAAGTCATCTAATAGAAAAACAACAATTAATGCCTTTAACAATAGTAAATTAATTCTTGGCTTTGGGGGTGCTATCCTCGAAAACCCCCATGGGGGCATTGCCCCTCAACCCCAGCCTATATTTCAATAGGGAGCACACCTAGGTCTCTACTCTAGGACTCTAGAAGGGGCACTACCCCTTGACCTTGTAGTAATAATCTGGGGGGAAATCTTACTGAATAAAGTGAAAGAAATTAACCTCTGAGTCTAATTAGCCTCCATATCACAACACTCAGTTGCATTATAATCCATCGAAAATGTTCTTTTTTGGGATAAATTAATAATTTCATACTTGTTCCAAAGAATACTATCATTCTCCTCCTTTAATAATAGAGTAAGCTAATTTGATAGAGAAATTTCCTTTAGGTTTTTTGGTTCAGGAAAAGATGTATTCCTTAGAAGATAAGGGGAACTTATTTTGGAATCTTTATTGTAGAATAGAGTCCTTCTATGATAGGTAAAATTGGTTTTGGTAAAGCTCATTAGAAATCTCTCAATGGGGGGAAAACACCAAATACAAGTGATGTAAGCTTTACCTCAATCTGAAGTGCTCTAAACTCACTAATGGTACCAAATAAGTCCTTGAACTTGGCTCACATCTCTAGAGGAGTATTTAACCCGTCATGATGAAATTGTAAGTTGTTTAAAACATGCAAAAAAATCAAACCCATGGTCTTATCCATCTCATTCCTATGTCGCATGACCTCAAAAGGCCTTTATAAAATTGTTTGTATTGCATCTAAATAAGACCACAAACCCTTTGAATGGAGAAGTTGTTTCATGAAGGTTGGCCATGTGTGATAGTTATGTGGGTTTAGAGGAACTAGACAAGAAGAGGTCTCAACCATTTTTTTAGAAGGGTTTTGTTTTGAAATATTTTTGGTTTATTGATATAAATCATAGAAACAAGAAATAAAAACACCCCTACAGTGGAAATAATTGGACCCAGATGTTAGACATGAAGTGTACACAAGGAAAGAGTAAAAAAGATTTTTTGAGTATCATGTGTACCTTTAAAAAATTCTGATGTAAACAACAAAGAATCTGGAAGGTACTCAAGAAGAGATTTTTGGTGCTTCTAGGTAAAAAATCAAAAGTAATTTGAGAAAATTAGGCCCCCCAAAATGCAAGAAGTATCAACTAGCTTTGACTACAAAAATACATACCAAGATGTAGAAAAAAGCCAGTTAATGTGCCATGAGAGCATTGAGCTCAAAATTAGCTCTCTGACAGTATCTTGTTTGCCCAAAAAGGCCTTTATTTTCTCAACATATGCCTAGTTTATTAAAACCACCTCCTTGAGGAAAAAAAACTTATAGGACCAAAAATTTAGCCCACTGGGCTTGCATATGGCTTCTAGTTGATCGCAAGTGGGCTAGTGGCCCGCCGGTGGTCCCAAGGGAAGAGATCATGTGATTGTCGATCATTGCTAGTAGAGATGGTCGGAGCAGTGAAAGTGATAGGGAAACTAAGATGGAGCAACAATCAATGGTGGCCAATTTAGTTAAACTGCAACCTATGGATTGTAAGAATCCACAATGGTTTTTTAACACCTCATGGTTTATTTGAAATTGTTGTGTTTGCCAATAACTTTTTTTATCTGAATTCTCCCTTTAGGAATCATGTTAGTGGCTGTACAGGCCCTAGTAGATTTTTTCTCTCTTAAGACTATGTTATCCAAAATCAATGTATTTTATGTCAAAATAAGGGTTTTTAGGCACTATGAGCTCAATGGTGCAGTCAATTTTACCTCTAAGTACACCAAAAAACAATGACACCTCTATTTGCATAACTAATACCCAAAAACTACTAGATCTTATCCAACAAACCCTTGCTCTTTCTTTCTTCAACAACAAACAAGTTGTAGCAGATTTGACTCTAATACCATGGAGGATTTTAGTAAAACAAATCCACAGATCTCGTAGAACACCTACATGCAAGAACCTATCACAGAGAAGTAAAGACAATATAAGGCAAGGGTTTGGCTATGTAATATGCAAGAATATATTTATCATACTACGAGAATGAGTAATAAGTAGAAAAGATCAATCGTTACATAAGGATATCGTAAAACCTAAAAGGGAAACCCTAAAGGGTAAATGACATTTAATAATTACTATTTATTTATAAAATATAAATTCAAGTGCATAAAATGAAATCTTAAAAATGGAGTAAAGATAAATTAATCTACGTAATTGAATTAATTCTTTACTCTAGTAGTAATGATAACACATTATCTTCTAGATGTGACCCTAAGTGGGAACCACACTAGCAAGTGAAGCAAGTGATAAGAGTGTCATCATACAAGTCCACTACACCCTATGAAAGCCAAGGAACCATCAATGAATCAACATAATAAAAAACTAATATATATGTGTAACTACATTTTTAAAGTTGTCCACAAGACCCAAAAGAGTTGATGTGGTGCCACATATTCAAACACTATCATCATAACCATTAAAGCATCTTGGTTCCCACCAATACAATTTAATTGTTCACTTACCTAACATATTGAACTCCATCCTATCATACCCATTAGAGCACTAAAAGGATCCAAGCAATACGATCATACATTTTTGTTCATTGTCTTGTCTATTGTTTACATTCCAATTCTCTGAGAGGATTTTTTGCACTTTTTGAGATAAGCACTTGAAAATTCTCTAACATTGCAAGGACCCAGATCCTAATTCTATCACAAGAACAAGATCAAAAACCTTATTTTATTGCCTATACATGTATGTCATTTGTATATATCAATAGATATGTCTCCCAAGGACTAACCCAACATTTTGAAACCTTTGACAACATGAACAATTGGTTTGGAGTACCTTCCAAAATGAGAATCCTAATACCAATAGAGAGGACAAACTTAACTTCCCATATAAAAGTCATGCACTCTTCTTGGTTATTAGTGCATGTGCTAGTACTTCCTACACAACTTCTCATTGAGGCCTCGATATGGGATCTTAAGGCCTCCCCACTAGTAGCCTAGATTGGTTTACCTTAGGATACCCTATAAAAATTGATCTCAAGTATTAGCCAAACGATGGGGAGACCCGTCTAGTTTTGAGCTTGAATGTCTTAATAGAATTGACAAATTGGAGAAGGAATTTAAGAGATTCAAATTATTCATAATTAGGTCATCAAATGCGAAAGCCAAGTGGGATGGATGCCCAATCACAAATAGATGTCCTACCTGAATGATATGCAACTTATCTTTTGTTGATTACAGATCTATGTTCTGCTTTACTGGATCCTTACTGATCGAATACAACTTTGCAGCTCCTCCAGGATATCTAATCCTTCATCAGAATTCACTCATTACTCACTTATTCCTTCCTCATCCATATACTCACACTTTCACACTCACTTACACACACTCATCCATTATTCCACAACTTGAACATCTATATATATCTTTCAGATTATCAAATTGGCTCAAATATAAGTTAATACAACTAAGAAACATTAGTCAGTTACATTTATTCCACGAAACAATTGAGCTTAATATCAAATAAAATCCTTCGCTGGTCGACCCAACTCGGTAACCATTGCTCTAGAATGGTTTTCTAGTGTTAACCAAGTGAAGCTCGATAAACACTACAAACCATGCAAAAGTCCTTTGGAGACAGAGTGAACTCGGTTAGCACTAACCTTCCTTTGCTAACCTTGTGAGCTTGGTAGAAGCTAACTTTCTGCCATATTTTCTTTGATGACCGAGTGATCTCAGTAGACACTAACCTTCTGCCACATTTTTTTTTGATGACCAAGTGAGCTCGGTAGACACTAACCTTCTACCACATTTCCTTTGATGACCGAGTGAGCTCAGTAGACACTAACCTTCCTTTGCTGACCTTGTGAGCTCGGTAGACTCTGTCTAATGACTGATATGACATTTGTGTAACATCAAAGACAACACTCAATTAACAATTGTATCTAACAATCTCCCTCTTTGGAATTGATGGCAACACAACATGTCATAGCAGAATGAAATTTGAAAACAAGTCTAACAAGTTTTTTTTTCTTATGTTAGAACAACTTTCTTTTAGCAAACTCTCCCTCTTTCAGTAATCTCCCTCTATGAAGGAATTACATAGAAAACTCTTCCTCTCAAACAAATTTTAGAAAGATATGACACTAAAATTCTCCCTCTTTGACAACACATGACAAAGACAACACAACTCAAATGAATTTTAATGTACCTTTAGTACTGATTCATATGCAATGTTTCCTGATTATGCTGCATCAACTGATAGATCTTCAACTTGGTATGGGTTGATGCATCACTAAAACTTCATTTTAGTGAACTTTGGATAGGGGAGTGACCCCTAACTTACCTCTTAGATACAAGAATGCATCCTTAGGTAATGGCTTTGTGAATATGTCAGCAATTTGTTCCTTTGTATGGACATATTCCAATCTAATCTCCTTATCTTGCACTAATTCTCTAACAAAATGATATTTTATTGCAATGTGCTTGGTTTTGGAATGCATTACTGGATTCTTAAATATGTTGATTGCACTTGTATTATCACAGAACATAACAACTAGTTCTTTGATTTCCACCTTCATGCCTTTCAACAACTATTTAAACCAAACAATATTAGAACAGTTTACTGCTGCAGTAACATACTCTGCCTCTGCTGTAGATTGGGATGTACAATTCTTCTTTTTGCTTGTCCAAGAAACTAACCTCTTTCCAAGAAAGAATGCTCCTCCACTTGTACTTTTTATGTCATCAAGGTTTCCTGCCCAATCAACATCAGTAAACACTTTCAAATCCAAATTACCTCCAAATTTGTACCATAAACCATAATCTTCAGTTCCTTTCAAATATCTTATTATTCTTTTGATTGCCATGATGTGATTTTCTCTTGGTTTTGCTGAAAATCTTGCTACAATACCAACTGCAAGGGCAATATCTGGCCTAGTATGAACTACATACTACAACTTTCCAATCATAGATCTATACAAGGTTTGATCTACTTCTTTTGATTCATCTTCCTTGGTGAGTTTTAATCCAGTATACATAGGAGTCCCAACTAGTTTACAATCTTCCATACCAAACTTTTTCAATATCTCCTTGATGTATTTTGATTGAGTGATGTAGATACCATTTTTATTTTGCTAAATTTGAAGACCAACAAAGAATTTGATCTCACCAAACATAGACATTTCAAATTCCTTTTTCATTTGCTCTAAAAATTCTTTGCAAAGATCATCATTCCCTGTGAAAACAATATCATCTACAAATATTTCTGCCAAGACAATCTTATCAGCTGGTCCTTCCTTTATATACAAGCTACTGTTATCATTAGTTCTTTGAAAACCAATCTGAATAAGATAGTTATGTAATCTTTCATACCATGCTCTAGGGGCTTGTTTCAGACCATATAGTGCCTTGTGTAATTTGCAGACCATGTTTCTTTTATCTGGATTAACAAAACCTTCAGGTTGTTCAATGTAAACCTCTTCATCCAGTATACCATTGAGGAATGCTAACTTGACATCCATCTAATAAACTTTGAATCTTTTGTGAGCAGCATATGCAAGTAAGGTTCTGACTCCTTCCAATCATGCAACAGGAGCAAAAGTTTCTCCATAGTCTATTCCTTCTTCTTGAGCATATCCTTTGCATACTAGTCTAGCTTTGTTTCTTGATACCTTACCATCTTCAGTCAACTTGTTTCTGAATATCCACTTAGTTCCAATCACATTTTTGTCTTTAGGCCTGGGTACAAGAGTCCATGTCTTGTGTTTATTTATCTGCTCTATCTCTTCATTCATAGCCTCAATCCAACTATCATTTCCTAATGCATCTTTGATATTTCTAGGTTCAAAATTAGCAAGTAAACAAGTACCAACTTATTTCTTGTCATGGTTCCTTCAGATTTGTCTCCAATGATCTGATCTACTGAATGATGTCTCCTAACATATTTTTCTAATACAGGTTCTTTGCTTTTTGAATGAATTTCATTGTTATCCTTTTGCATTTCAACTTCAGGTTCTAGCTGTTCTGGCTCGGTAGATATTGGCTCGGGTCCTTCAAACTTGGTAGACACTTGCTTGGTAGTTGTAGCTCGGTTTGAACCTCCTGTAACTTGATTACTGATGACTTGGGAGTAGAAGATTCCTAATTGATTGGTACTGTATAAGGTTTAATGAAAATAAACCTTCTATAATCTTCTAGTTCCCTTTTGCTTTCTTCTTCAGTCCTTTATGTAAACTCATCAACTTTCACATGTGCACTTTCTATGATTTTGTTAGTGGACAAGTTCAAACATCTATATGCTTTACTTTTGCAAGAATATCCCAAAAATATTCCTTCATCACTTTTCACATCAAATTTTCCTTTTCTAGATTCTTTGAAAATGTAACATTTACTTCCAAATACTTTTAGATAACTTACATTAGATTTATAGCCATACCATAACTCATAGGGAGTTTTGAATGAGTCCCTTTTTAGCTATACTCGGTTCAGGGTATGAATTGCAATGCTGATAGCTTCTTTCCAGTATTTGATAGCAATGCCTTTTTCAATCATTAGGGTTCTTGCACAATCCATGATAGATCTATTCCTTCTTTTAGCTATTCCATTTTGCTCAGGAGTTTCAAGGGTTGATACTTGTCTTTGGATTCCTCTTTCAATGCACAAGTTATTGAACTCATGTGAAATGAATTCTCCACCTCTGTCTGACCTCAAGAATTTTAATCTTTTCCCTATTTCCTTTTCTACTCTGGCCAAATACCATTTGAATTTCTCAAATGCTTCTAATTTGTTCCTTAAATACATGACAATCATCATTCTTGAGTAATCATCAACAAAAAGAATGAAGAACTTTTCTCCAGTATAGCTTTGAATTCCAATGGGTCCACATAAATCAGTATGCACAATTTCTAATATATCTTCAGACTGATAGTTTTTACTTTTAAAATTAGTCTTTCCCATTTTACCAATCTGACAATTCTTGCATAGACTGACCTCAGGTTTCTTTATGTTAGGAATGCCTCTTACTTTCTTGAATTTGCTTATCTTCACCAAATTATCAAAATTGACATGACACAACCTTTTATGCCATAACCAACTTTCTTCAACTTGAGCAATAAAACATGAACATTCACCAAGTTCAAGATAAAATAAGTTACCTTTTGTTTGAGTGCCTGATCCAATCAGTTTTCCTTTGCCATCCAGCAGTCTTGCTTTTCCATGCATGAATTCTACTTTGAATCCATTATTGAGTAGCTGTGCCACACTCAACAAATTATGCTTTAGTCCTTTTACGCAATAGGCATTATCACATATAAGTTCTTTGGTTAGAGAGATTCTTCCTCTTCCTTTTATACAACGAGGTTCATTGTTACCAAATCTTACATTGCCACCATCATAGTCTTCAAAATATTCAAACTTGGTTTTATCACCAGTCATGTGATGAGAACAACCACTATCTATGATCCATGTATGATTTTTTCTCATATGAGAAATTAGTGCCATCTCCTCATCATTATCAGATTCATCTTTTACAACAATGTAGACAATTTCATCTTCTTCTTCATTATCAGAATTATTGAAATCTTTTGCCATAAAACATATTTTCTTACCTTTATCCTTGAATGATTTGAAGTCTTTCTTGCCATTATACTTGTAATCTTTCTTCTCATCTTTGGTCTACTTGTTTGGGCACCTCGCAGCAATATGACCAACTTCTTCACATGAAAAACAAATTAGAGAAACTTTACGTTTATATTTTCCTCTACCTCTAGAATATTTCCTTGCTAGTAGAGCTTCAATCACCTCAAGATCACTTTCTGAACTTTGGTTTGATTCATCTTCACTTTCTGACTGAGATTCCTTTTTCTTTTTGCTTTTCTCCTTAAGTGAAAGCTTGGCTTCAAATGCTGATTCAATGTTTTTGGAAGCTGGAACATAGTTGTCATAGTTGTCTAGTTCAAATGCAGTCAATCTTCCAACTATGGCTTCTAGATTTATCTTATGATTTGCTTCACATCTTCTTTCTTGAATTGCAGAGACTCTAATTGCATAGATTGGTAGTAATGTTCTGAGAACTTTACTTATAACTGTCTCTTCACTGATATCTCCTCCAGATGTTTTGATTGCACTAACACATGCTTTAACTCTTTCAACATATTTGGCAATGTTTTCATCCTCTCTCATTTTCATTTGGTCAAATTGTCCTCTCAAACTTTCTGCTTTGGCTCTTCTCACATTATCATCTCCTCCATAGATTTCTTTCAGCTTGTTCCACATTTCAAAGGCAGTTTTGCAATCCTTGATGTCATCAAATTCTTCGTAACTCAGAGCAGATGCTATATCTATCATCATAATGTTGTGGGTCTTCTTTTCAGCAATATCATTGACATATAGTGTACCAACAAGTTCTGCATATTTTTCATTAAGGTACTTTAGTCCTGTATCTCCAATGGATGCTAGGTGAAGTCTCATCAGTCCTTGCCATGCTGAGAAGTTGTTCCTATTAAGTCTTGGAATTTTCCTTTTGTAAGACATCCTAATCTTTAGCTTAGCTCTTTGAAATCTTTTCCTAAAAGCACCAAAAGCTCTGATACCAATTGTTGGAAATATAGATGAAGTAACTGAGAGGGGAGGGCTGAATCAGTTACCACAAAAACAATTCCAAAAATCCCTTAGATGTCTATAATGCTTACTTACTGCTGATACTTGGTAAATAGTGCAAGAATACTGTAACTCGGTAAGTTAACTAGCTACTGATCATCTAGCATTCAAAGTTATTAATATGCATGCAAAGGTTAACTAAATGAACACAAGAGACACCAGATTTAACGTGGAAACCCAATATGGAAAAAACCACCAAGTAACTAGTCAACAATTTTCACTCTTCTAAAGTGAGCCCTGTTAGGAGCCAACCCTGTTAAAGGTTACAATACACACTGTTAGGTGTGACCTTATTAGAGGATTTAATCACCCTATTAGGAGTGGCCTGGTTAGAGGTCTTTAGAATAATTCAGCTGAATTGTCACCTCGTTAGAGGATTTACAAAATGGCTATTAAACCAACTCTGTAAAGAGATTCTAGATTCATTGTTACAATGATTAGAAAGCAACAATGAAATGACCTGAAGGATATGCAACTTATCTTTTGCTGATTACAGATCTATGTTCTGCTTTACTGGATCCTTACTAATCGAATACAACTTTGCAGCTCCTCCAAGATATCTAATCCTCCATCAAAATTCGATCATTACTCGCTTATTCCTTCCTCATCCATATACTCACACTTTCACACTCACTTACACACACTCATCCATTATTCCACAACTTGAACATCTATATATATCTTTTAGATTATCAAGTCGGCTCAAATATAAGTTACAACAACTGAAAAACATCAGTCGGCTACATTTGTTCCATGAAACAATTGAGCTTAATATCAAATAAAATCCTTCGCTGGCTGACCCAACTTGGTAACCATTGCTCCAGAATGGTTTTCTAGTGTTAACCAAGTGAAGCTCGGTAAACACCGCAAACCCTGCAAAAGTCCTTTGGAGACCGAGTGAACTCGGTTAGCCCTGACCTTCCTTTGCTGACCTTGTGAGCTCAGTAGAAGCTAACTTTCTACCATATTTCCTTTGATGATCGAGTGATCTCGGTAGACACTAACCTTCTACCACATTTCCTTTGATGACCGAGTGAGCTCGGTAGACACTAACCTTCTGCCACATTTCCTTTGATGACCGAGTGAGCTCGGTAGACACTAACCTTCCTTTGTTGACCTTGTGAGCTCGGTAGACTCTATCTGATGACTAATATGACATTTGTGTAACATCAAAGACAACACTCAATTAACAATTGTATCCAACAGGATCACCATTTGAAAAATTGACTAATTAATAAATGCTAACACATATATTCAATGGGTAAATTACTTTTCCAAGAAACCCCACCTTCTTGAGGACTCTAAAGAGAAAGACCTATTTGACTCCATCGTAAGTGTTGGATAAATCAAGTTTAAGTATAATTCTAGGGAGAACACTTTTATTCATTAATTCTAAGATTTCATGAGTAGTAATATTTTCATCTAGGATGTTCCATGTCAAGAAAATTCCTTTATGGCTCATATTAATAAGGGTATTCAATATAGTCTTGATTTTACTTAGTGGAACCTTCTCTTTCATGGCATATTTCATAAACCAATAGGTCAAAATTTAGATAGCTGGATATATTAGGGGTCTTCAAAATCAAAGCAATAAAATAATTGCTAAGCTTCTTTGGAATTTCAATATTGTAGATTGAAAATTTAGTATCCATAATGATATTATACCCCACAATATACCAAAATTCATGAAGGAAGGTTGGGGGGGAAATTTGGCCTTGGGGTTTCAAAGGAATCCATTAAAAAGTAATAATTTCAACCTCATCATTAGTGCTTTTGTATAAAATTTGGGGGTTTTCCTTTAGAGAAAGAGTTGTAGATGAGCATATAAACAACTAATCCTTCAAGTGACGGTCTGAAGTTATGCCATTCTCCACATAGGCATGAAAAACAATTATAATCCATGGTGCCTAACTATTAGGATTTAGTCATCATCAACCTTGTAAATTCTCAAATCAAAGTGCATTATGTCTGGATGAAAATCCAAAGTATTATGCAACAAGATTGAAAATTATAATTGAATTATAATTAGATGTGAGAGCTAAAGTACCATATGATTGGCCAAAAATCCTATACATCATTCTCATACTAAAAATGTTGGTGTTCAACACCACTCTGTGAAAGAGATGGTTAAGAGGGGACATATCTTGATTGTAAAAGTCAACACAATGGATAATTTTGTAAATTCCTTAACAAGGCTAGTGACCAAGGATAAGTTTTATTGGTGCAAGAAATCCATAGACCTTGGCAATTGTACCTTATATGTATTTTGTAACACTATGCGATAATTTATAATGTACAATGTTGAGTGAAAGAATATTATGATTTAGGAGCCATAAACCTTCTAAATCATCATTATTATTTTTTTCCTAATGTATTTTGTTATTTACCAACTATTTAACAATGGTGGTGAAAGAGATTGTGTAAAGGCAAAGTTACTTTAATAATTTGTCCTCTAAGAAAAGGAAAAAAATGACTACATGTTCCCTCTTGGAATCCCCTATTCTAAGGTGCTTGGAAACTTGGTAGGGGTTGTGAGTGCATGCATGATAACTAGGACAACCATTATTTATAAGTATAATAACAAGCATTTGTAAAAAATGCTTCTAAATTGGTCAATGGATGCTAAAATTAGTTGAATGTCATATGAAAGTTTAAGAAGCATCAGCAAGAGACTATTTTTGGATGCATGCATGAGGTTTTTCTAGGTGGTTTCTTGCATTTTATTTTGTGATTTCATAGTTGTATTAGTCCATAAATTTTTATAAAGTAGTTCCTTGAGATAGAGTTATCCATTTAGTCTTCTTTAGTTTCTAGAGTAACATAGTGTTATTGGGTTCTACAAAGGTTAGAGAAATGTACAACTTTTGTATTCTTTATTATATTTGTATTATAATTTTCTCTCTTTGTATGATAGAGTCTTTTCCCCCACATAGTACTCCATGCAAATATGGAATTTTATGTGCAATGGTTTTCTATTTCTTGTTTTGAACTTCCAAAATCACTTTTTTGAAGGTTAATCTTTATTTAAGATTTGCATTAATATTTAGTTTAAGTTCGTATTGCAAGCTTTCTTCACCTTTATTTACAACACCAAATGTGCATCATCCATGATTATTCGGGAATTTTCATCCTTTAGCAATTAAAATGTATTTCTCTTCCTATGTATGAGAGTAGGTTTGTAGAGAATCAAATTATTGGTCACATTCTTTTAGCCATTAGACCAAAGACTTCCAAAAGATTATTTTCTTTTTTAAGTTTTTTTTGTTTTGTTTTATTTTTTTTCCATTTACCCTTAAAAGATTTTCTTTTAGAATTTGTCACCTTAGATTCATCTTCATTAGTTATTTATATTTGGGTGTTGGCCAATTCAATGTTTATCTCTTTCTTACCTAAGAAGATATCACCAAAGGCAAACTTATTTCATCCTCGAGATTTTTCTTTATGAGGTTAAATTTTTGGGACACCATATACATAGAAGTACTCTAAAGAGAGTAGCTTACAAATTATGAAAAAAGTTCTCTGAGTTTGGGTGGATAGACCACATGGTTTTATAATATAGATCAATGATCCCCTTTTATGTTTATCAACCCAAATTATAATTATATCATTATTGTCCAAAAGTGTCCAGGGAAATACATGGAGGGTGGAGTTGTTATTAATGTTCCAATTTGATGAGACTAAAAAATAATTTAATTTTATCTGTATGAGATAAACAACTTTATTGTGGTTAGGTTGACCAAAAAAATCAATGTCCATTAGCTCCATCATGTCGATGAGATATGCCAGATCAACCATGTTGTTTGTCTAATCCACTAGACCACCTAACTTTTGAAAAGGAAAGGGGGGTGTACTAAAGTCACTAACTATCATCTATTAGAATTCCTTATATGTCTATATTTATTAAGGGATACCCTCTTGAAAAACCATATGGGAACTACATGAGTTAGGGGCATGAATATTTACAAAACACCAAGAACCTTGCAAGTAAGAGAATTTAACATCTAAACTATTTGTAGAAAGGGGGAAAAGGAAGATATTTTTAGCATCTTACATACTAACAACACCACTCGAGGCACCATTAGCACCACCAAATAGATAAATCACACCTTTCTAAACATTGTTAGCAATATATTGAAAACCATATTTTGTCATTTTTTTTCCTTGTCATAATAATATATCATCTTATTCTCAAAGACAATTTTTTTAAGAACATATTGCTTTTGAGACCTATAACATTTCAAGAGAGAAATCTCATTTATGGATTTTAGAGGACTCCAAGGCCTTTTGTGTTCTATTTGTAATCTACCTAGCAGCTTCCTTCTAACATGCATGCTTTGTTGGGAGGGGTAACCAACCTTTTCTTCCACCTCACATCAATCCTATTTTTTCTAGTTTTCTTCTTTTGAGTTATCTATCCTTTTCTATCTAATGAACCTTTCAAGCTAGCACGAGGGGATTTAACAGAACCACATAGTGAACTAATTTTCAAAAATGTAAAGCTAATGATTACCTTAGGTGAGAGTACCTTTTCCACATGGGTGTATTTAGGCCTATAGATAGGGGTTGTAGTGACGGAAGAAGAAAATTATCCATCCTCTAGAGATTGGTGAGAGGGTTCAACATTAATTGCCAAGGTAAGCTCTTGTTAGGGATTGATAATCTTAGTCATAGTTTCTTTCTTTCTGTTATTTAAAAATCCCTCCATAAAAGGGTAGTCAATACCCACATTATGGGACATTCAATATTTGATTTGCCCTCCTTCATAATGTAAACTAGATATTTCAAATTTAAAGGATATATATTCGGGAGCTTTCTAATCAAAGATAGGTTATGTTCCAAATTGGAACAATTCTTACGTGGAGCATTAATAATTTGATACAAGATTGTTTGGGTTGACTATCCTAACTTAGGCTAGATGCATATAAAATTAGGAAGGGTTTGACTAATATCAACATTCACATAAATCAAGCAAACATTAACCAAGACTTATCTTTGATCACCTTGTTAGAAGAGACATAGTGCACAAATCAGTTTCCAATCCACTTAAATATTTCTTCATCCCAAAACTCCAGTGGGAAGCTAAATAGTGGAACCAAACAAGGGTCATCTTGTTCACATCTCATATGTAATTAGATCATGTCTTCTATCAACAAAGCAATAAATGATGCTTATTATAAGACCATGGACCTTAAATGGTCTTACAATGAGATATTCTAAAATAAATTTGAAGATAAAGTGACCACACTAGATAACACTAATAGTAGTTTACATCATTTATGGGGGTCAATCAATACACATAATTCTACTGGTTCAAACAACCTTATTAATTGTCCTTACTAGTTATTTTACAAGCAAAACTATTATGAAAGCAATACAGTAGAACCATAAAAGCTCATATAGAGAAGCATACATCAATTACACAAACATTTTTACATAGAAATCCCTAGTGTGAGGGTGAAAACCATGATGGAAGTAATATATCCACTAGCCTTTCCTTGCAAGTAAAAGGGGCCCTATTAAAGACTTACATCTATTCCTTTTGAGAACTCATCCTATTAAGAATGAACTAATCTATTAGGATTATGAAAGTTTGTTAAGGCTACCTCCTTAGAGGATTTTGATCCCTTTCTAGGAGATACCTTGTTAGAGGATTTCAAAGACTTACTATAAGTCTGCCCTGTCAAAGGCGTACAATAGTTGCAATGGTAAGAATGAAAAGTAAAGATTAGATCTAAATATGTGGCACAAATTGCCTTATAGATCGATCCATTGTGATCCTCTATGAAGACTCTCAAATATTCTTCCATTGTTCTATCTTAACTCAATGAATGCACTCTACTCACTTCCTCTTTCACATGCTTAAGCATCAGTTTGTTGTTACACACTGTTCTAGTTTGTCTCCATAGATCCCTCTTCAACACAACAACAACAACTTCAAAATTGAATTTTGAGTGATCTTAAATCCACTCGTCTAATCCTTGGTCAAAACTCCAATCCCACTCAGATCATCCAATTCAAAATTTGAAATGCATAATGAGCATAGTCACAAAATACTCATGACTACCTATACATATGTGTCTATTCACGTAAGCCTACTTGTTCACCTATAAGTCCACATCTATACTTGTGTCCTTGCTTCCTTTTGTCACTTCTCTTTATGTGCATGTCATGTCTCTATCATACCTCTCATAGTTTGGTCACATCAGTGGTGACTGAACTGTAACCATCTAATTTCTATGCCTCTTAACCTGTGATAGGCTCGTTTGCCTCTTCTCCTTTGTTGTGACCAGTGTGCTAGTCAATTGGTGGTTGCACTCACTTGCAACACTTCAGTCTTCTTGTTAACTAGTTGCCGATCAATGACACCACTTTAATGCTCACTCAATGTTTGAGTTCACTCCATCACCGTTTGTTGATCAATCATGCTAGTACGATTAGTTTAGTCCAACAATTTAAGTTTTCATCTAGTCGTAATTCATTAATGAACCATGTCAATAATCATGTGGAAGGATAAGAGTTTTCCCACAATAGTTGTGTGCATGAAGGAAATGATGTGGTCACCAACTGAGTTAGGCAACTTGATTGACAAACTAAATATTTCTCAAAGATTAGAACCTTCACATGAAGACAAGATGACCTAAAATGAAGTATCATGCGGTGTATGGGGCAAAGGGATACTTATCCCTTGTATCGTAGGCACCATACAAAACATGAAATCAAACCATTAAAAGAGTGGGAAAGTTGCAATATGCTCAAATTTTGTTTTACAATTTCCACCATGATGTTATAAAGGTACAATATCAATAAAAAAGAATATATCTCTTATCTTGAGGATTAAAAATACCTCCTATTTGAAAAATTGACCTAAGTGACAAACACTAGACCATAAAATATTGGACAATATTATATATAAGTTTTTACTGTAATGCTACAAAAGTAAAGAGCAACTAAAAGAATTATGCCAATTATATAGAAATCTACAAACATGCATCTTCTCGAAAATTACATTAAATTCTAGTAATTTGTACAAAATAATACAACCAATTAATATCTATTAACATATATAATGATATATATATTTTTTAATATAAATGATTTCTAATTCAACACCATTAATTTAAAAAAAAAAAAGATATTATTTCATTTAAAAAAAAATGTTTGATGTTCATTGATTAGGTCATCATTGACAACTAATAAAACCCTCTAGATAGTAAAATCCTCGAGGAAAGAATATTCAAAACTACTAAACCATGACTAAGGCCCTCCCATGTAAAATCCCTCGAACAAGCTCTTAGACAAGACAGGTTTAAGTAGGGTTTATCAGAGCCGTCCTGTAAATTGTATCCAATCAGTAGACTCTGACGTAGTTTTTAGTTTGGGATTGCTGGGGCAAGTTTCTTCTGAAAATGCAGGTTACTGGGAACAGAGCTCTCCAGAGGGCTATTAGGAGCCCATTTTTATTTTCAATACAGACTACTGTAATTTCAAAATCAACACAAGATTACGAACAGTTGAATGCCGTTAGGAGTTTAAACGCATTGGTCCAAGGAAACAACACGCCAGGTTCATATTTTCGTGCAATATTATCCAGTTTTAGGTTTCATGTTAGAATTAAAAAAAAAATAGTGACACGATTGACATTCGTTACTTAATTGGCTTTGTGAGATTGGTTTTATTAAACTTAATTACTAATAATGTCAGATTCAGATCTCAGACATGCAGTATATTGAGCCCATTTGAGCATACATCCGATTTTTCCCTATTCCGCGCTGTTTCCTGGGTTCTAGTACCCGTCTCAGTTCAGTTTTTCCCGATGCTATGGATTCCTGTATCATTACTATTCTATTTGTTGCTCCACTAATAAATTTGCGGAGCCACTCATAAATAGCACTAATAAAATACCATACATATCTTGATATGTAATTCACAGGATTAATGACAATACTCTTGATGTCTTCTACTTTTATTTAGAATTATATGAAGAACTGGGCTTGTATTGATATTAATTAACTAGGTATTAATTTATTTTTTCTTTTAGTTTTGGGAAGATTGTGAATTAGAGACATCGAATTCATGACAATAGACCTTGATGGATTTTGTTTGCTTGATTTTTGACTTACCCAGCAAAAATAGTTTTTAGAAAGAATATTTTGTAGTTATATGATACAGCACCTTGTACTGCCCTTACAAGTTTTGAAGTCAACTCGCTAACTGTACATCTATTCTTGGACTTGGAAGCATTATGATGTGCATTATAGTCCATTTTGGTTTCATTTGCTATGTTTTTTCAAACTGCATTTTTGCGTTCAAACTGATCTGCATTAGATGTGCTTATTTCATTATAGCATTTGTGTTATCTGCTGGTTTTTATTTCTTATAAATATTGCCTTTGTCTTTACATGAATGTCAAGTAGATTTTTTTCTTTTTAATTTTTGCTCAGTGTGATCATTCATTTCTGCTACCATAATAATTTATTAATAGAAACTATCAAGTAAAATATTAATAAATGTTAAAGGTTCTTTTTGGTCCTAGTATAATCCTATTTAAATTTTGTTTTTGTATTTACAGGCATGCGTTTATATTTTCCTTTATCAAATAATGCTTACATTTGCCTGGATATGTTGTATTTTTTACATCTCAGGCATCATTCTTAGATTCAGTGTTTTTGACAGGTAATATTTACCAATCCGGTCAGAATTTTCTGAGCAGGAGAATGCAACGGTTTCTGTCCATAGAAGTTGAGGAACCAAAGCTAAAGCCTACAGGTTAACACTTTCTGCTTGATTATCTGTCTATTAATTTCTTTTAGTTCTCATTATATCAAAACAAATAATATACTTAAAGAGTATTATCATTGTTGGTTCCAAATTATTAGATTACTAAGAGGGGTGAATCAGTAATTAACAAATCAACAACTTTTTCACCTTTCAAACAGACTAACCGGTAATCAAACTTAAAGCAATAAATTAAACACGCAACACATAAAATCCTCCATACATTTGACACAAACAATCTGGCTATGTGGAAAACCAACTTGGATCAAAACTGCAACGAGGATTAGAACCCACAAATGGTTTGCAGTCTTCTGAAGTACGCCCTGTTAGGAGTTTAACCACTTTAGGGGTTACAAATACACAATTAAGTGCAATCCTGTTAGGGAATTTACCTCTAGCCCAATTAAGAGCTTTACCCTTTTAGGGTAGCCTTGTTGGAGGTTTTCAAATATTAATTAAAGTGCCACCTTGTTAGAGGATTTACAACGAGGACCTGTTAGGCTCCACGGGTTAATTGAATTTCACCTGTTGTAAGTGTTATGGAATGAAAAAAACAATGATTAGTGAAATAACACTTCCTTTGCTTGTTTAGATCCACTTCAACTCTCTTTCTCTTCTTTCTTCATGTCTCTCTGCTCTGGCTGGACTGCTCTTTCCACTTCTTCACACACCATTGGAACATGACCAACAACAACAAAACCTATCCTTCTTTCACCTATTATCTTGGTTTTTGCCTCTTCCGTCAACCTGACGAAACCCTAAACGTATTACCATTGGAAAATTCAAATATTCCGCTCAGATCCAAGCACCATAAGACGTTAACTTATTTCATAAGTCACCTTTCATGACCACACCAGCACTTCATAGTATTATGTGCCAGGAGTCAAACATGTTTTGACCTGTCATGAGCTTCCTCTAGAATCTTCTCCACAATACTTGATCTCGATCATGACTTGACAAAACTCTAAATGTATTACCATTGGGAAATTCAAATATCCGCTCAGATACAACCACTATAAGATGTTAAGTTATTTCATAAGTCACCTTTCATATGTGCACCACTAACATAGTATTTTGTGCTAGAAGTCAAACACGTTTTGACCTTGGTGTTTTTACACTACCAAGCAACAAAATACTTGATACCAGGATAATGAAGATCAAAATAACGTAAGCATTAGCTACTTCCTATGCTCAGCCAGATGGTCTTCAGATTTGGGCCCAACTTCAACAAAATCATAAAGATTTTCTACTCTTTTGGCTCTGCAAAACCAAGGCAAGTGCACCTGAGGGATAAAAGGATTCAAAGCTTGATACTATCTTCACATTTCATTCATTTGATAACATTCTATTACAAAATTCATCCCCTACAGCAGATTGGTTATAATTCTTCTCAAATTTACAAGTAATTCTGGGTAACAACAGCTAACTAAAACACAAAGATTAAATGCAAATAAGTATTGACCAGCTATGATACTCTTCATACATTTAAAGTAAAATTGATGTTGATTTTAAGATTTTGCTTGATGCTTGTCCATGATTTCTTCATATGCAAATTGAACTTATTGATCAGTGCCTCAGCCATTGGAATTTAGAGTCTACCCAACCTTTTGACCTCATTGATTGCATTACAATCAGTATCATCAGCAAACCTCCCTAAAACTCATTCTTATGCATATCCTTATTACTGCTTTGAAATAACCCTGACAGGTTATTGCTTCTTAAACACCAAAAATAACTCTTTATTCTTCAGCTCTGATACCACTGTAATATCCCCGACAGGATGATTGACTCTTTCAGCACTAAATTTCTTAAACTTCAGAGGTTTGACATTTCGTCAAACAATTAGCAATCGAGCTCTGATACCACTGTAATGACCCTAGCTATAAAGGTCATTAAAAACCAATACTGAACTGTGGCAATTCGTCAAATAGTTGGCAAACAGGCTCTGATACCTCTGAGATAACCCCGACAAGATATTTGCCTCTTAAACACCAAAATACTAATATGACACTGGAGACTTACTTTTACTAAATAATTGAGTCTGTGCTATTCCGATTTTGAAGGCAAAACACATAGAATGGGCAAGCTAAGTATTTTCTTCATTTATTAATAACTATGAGATACTGATGTTACAATAACAAAAACATATAATAGATATGAAAAGCCAAGAGTTTGCTCGAATCTTCGAACCTTGTTTTGCTACCAATTATCATGGCATATTTGATCTTCAGAAGATGGGCAAGGTCGGAATAAATATCAAGTCCCTGAATATATGCTTGAGTTGTCCGGTTGGGCTGCTGTCACTGTTTTAACCCACACAGAACCATCTCATGTTTAGCGGATGAGCAAAACAGATGGTAATCACAGTTATTTCCAACTGTTTGATAAAACACCTTATCGACACTTGTGACAAATCGCGCTTGCGACCTCCATCAAGACTATTGCTGCCGTCTCCCTTATCCGTATGTACTATCGGTCTGAGATTGCCGCGTGTTGGGAGCTGATGGTCGGGATTGAGCCTCAGGTATTCGACTACCAATTTTCTCGAGTTTTGTGCAGATCTTCTGGTTACTAAATTTCCGTCTTTGCTCTCACCTTTGACCTTCTGCAAGGAACCAATACATACACTATGCGATGCAATATGACCACCCGATATAGTGCGCCTTTTCTCCAATGTGGATGCCGGACTAGCTGATTCCCAATCAGTTTGGCTCTGTTCAAGCAACACGACCTGCTAATCCTCCAATGTGTGCTTATTCCAATATATAACGGCACCCGATTAATTCTTTTTCGCCTTCTGCTTGACCTTGAGAAATGTCTGCCACCTCTGTTTGCACTAACACTGCGTCATATATTCTGACCGGGGTCTACTCTTTGTTTCCGCTACTCCTTGCGACGCATCTTCAATCAACTCCTCGCATTGCGTCTTTAATAATCAATGTGGATCGACCATGGTATATGTATACTTCCAGTGCGGCAGTCTCCGTCAAGTGATGACTGGAGTTTGTCTTCAATACAAATACCCACAAACTCTCCTATCCTGCGATGCCCTACTGCTCTTCAAAGGATAACAAAATTATTATGGAAAACAAGTTCTTACCTGCTTGGTAGAGTAGATTGCTGTTTATGATTTCCTTAAACCCTCCGACTGATCAATGAGTTACAAGTCTTCAATTCTGCAATGCTTGTGTAGGCGGCAATTAATTCCGCACTCGCTGATCCTTCCACAACTAGTGATGCAATAACCAACAAAATTGGTCTTAGACCCAAATTAATGCCCTGATGAAATGACTGAATGTCACCTCCAATCTGCAATAATTCGGATGATATTTCACACCCTCAAAATTGCGTACCGATTGAGAGTTATCGTTCTCAATGGCCAACTGTGACAATTATAGAAACCCTAGGTTTCCACAATGCACCCGTGACTGAATCACAATCTGAAAACAAAGAGAGAGATAATCAACTGCTTTCTTCGAATGGAGCCCCGGGGTGCCTATTTATTCTTTTCTCTCCACCTTCTCCAGAGACTTCTAGAACAATTTTGATCTTATCTCATAAGTGACTTTATTAAATATTTTCCAAGTCACTTTATTAAATACAAGGTTATCTTTTAATATTTATTTATTTAATTAAAATAATTAATTAGTCGTCCTTGGACAACCATTAATTAAATTAATTAAATCGAACTGTCACCTAAAAATTGGGGACATGACAGTCCGCCCTTCCTGAAATTGCTTGTCCCCAAGCAATGGCTGAACCATGAACCAATCAGTCTGCCTGGATCCCAAATGTAAACCTGTGTATCATCCCAATCCGCATCATACTCCCGTGGAGAAATCATCAATACCAGTATCTGAGAAACTGTACTCAACATCCAAACAACTGACACTTCTGATGAAATCATCTGAAAACCAATTGTAGATGTCAGTAGAAGAAACCATGCTGCGGAACTCAAGCCAACTGAAACATCAACTCTACCAAAACTCAAACCCCCGTCAGAATGACACTTGCACCCAACTGCTCTGTAGATGTGACAACAGCTATAGGTACCTGAATTACTGCCATCAAATTCAATCTCTGAAAAACTGCTCCGGGTGTGTCGATGCTGCAGGCTGAGTAACTTGCTACTACCAATTTTATTTTCAAAAGATGGTGCCAATCTATCCCCTAATGGATGGTAAGAAACTGGAGCCAATCTACATCTGCGTGAAATAAAATCTTCTATCTCTGTGTCAAAAGAGAAATGATGAGCGTACCCTACCGTATAATGCCGGTAAGAACCTCCAAATTCTGCTGCTAGCTCATCATCACTGAACTGGTAATCAACATATGGCTCCATTTTCTGACTCCGAGTGACTGTAGGTCGGATAGGTCCTTGTGCACTCTGCTCAACAAACCCCTTCTCGAGATCCTTGTGAGGTAGCATAGTAGAAAGGACCCCTATAATCTTCTCAACCAATCTGCAAATAACACTAGTATCATGGATGAAAACACCTTCTGTCACTTCATGCGAGTCCAAATGAACACATGCACTGTCCAGCAAATACTCCATAAACGATTCAGTGCAGTAAAAATTATATGAGGAAACATTTACATACTCCCCTTTACACCACATCGGGTCCTCCTGTAAGGATGGCGTACTCAACTGTACCACACTATCAACTATCTGAGTAGAATCAATCTGGAGACTTGACTCAACTGGTATCCCAAATTCATTAGAACCAGCTACTACCAAATCTTGAATATATGTGTCGGCCTTAACAATATGCTCCTTAGTAGTAACTGCGGAAGTGTACTTACCATCATCCACCTCAGTAGTCAAATGAACTGGGTCTGGGGCTGGTTTTGACCGCAAATGCTCCAACTCCACGGTCACCTCCTTCAACTGAAACTGCGACTTTTGTAGATCCTGCCGTGTGTCCTCTAAAGCCTCAGTAGTCGCTGTGAGATCTTGGGAAAGCTCACTCACCTCCTCTTCACGATCCAAGAGTGCCTCATATGCTGTACTCCCCCACTCAACCAAGTGATCACGGTCGGCTACCAATCGTAAATAATCTTGCTTCAAAATCCGAACAGCTTCACGCAAGGCATGAACCTCTGCCAAAGAAAAGTAACCACCGCTGGACTCATCTGTCATAGAAGAACCCCAACCAGTAACAGCCAACAACTGACGAGCAGTATCAAAATGCTCACAAGCGATAGCAATGTCTCGCTCACTAACTTTCAACTGGCTAACCACATGATGGCTCTGGCTAGACTGTCTTCTATAAACTCCTTCTGACACATTGTCTAAAGGAGTATCTTCAGAGATACTGGTCTCTGGATTATTACCATCCATATTTTGCGAATCAACTCCAAAACTCATATCAACATCCAAAGTGTCAAAATCTGTAGTTCTGCTGTCAAGCTCTTCTGTACCTAAAGAAACTGTCAAGGAAGCTGAATCTTCAAAATTGTTCACTTCATTCTCCCGGATGTCATCAAGGTCAAAACGATCCTGGGACTCATCTATACATGCTTCCAAATATGAAAAACCTTCAACACCTTTCAGCAAGGATGGTCGACTGGAAATATGAACCAAACCCAACAACGGTGCATAAAAACTAATACCAACATCGGATGTTCTGCTGGCACAAGGGAAGATAACACCGTATATTCTGCTAATCAAATCCATGATAGCACTCAAACAAACATTGCTACTATTAAATGTTCTCCAGTCAATTGAATCCCAAACGCTGCTGAAACATGCTTGAGTCCATATTCGTAAACAAGGAACAGCTGGTAACTCAAGCAAACTCCTTACCTGAGTAATGTGACCAATACCAACTAACTTCACATACCTGTCTGCCATTGTCCTTGTATCCTGGATGTGAATGCAAGATGAACTCGTAACATTATCAGCTATCATATATGATCCCTCTTCTGTCAAAAACTGAGTGCATGATGATCTCAGCTCCATGTCGTGCTCTTGCCCTTGTTTCTCCCAGTCCTGTAATGCCAAAGTTGCTCGAGTGTCCTCAAGCTCGCAAGAAAGCTTGACAACTTCCTCCTCCTTCCTCCTCAAGGCATCTGAATAGTCTTTGGTAAGGCTTAGAAGATGGTCACGATCTGATAGAAGATGTAAATAACTCAACTTCGTTGTTCCCATTCCTTCACCAATTGCATGTAAGTCAAAGCAAGAAGAATTTGCCTGAACTCCCTTATGTCTTTCTTGTAACTGAATCATCTGGATGTGCCCTTCTAACATCTCCCGCATCCTGTCATGATGAGATAAAGAAGCCACAATACTATCTTTGCTTACCTTCAGCTGGCTGGACAAATCTTGTGAAGTACTGCCATTCTCATCCTCATGTGATGAAGCATCTAACTGAGCCTGGTACTCTTTGTCAGCAAAATCATAAATGTTCGATGTCTGCTCATTTTCACCAAGTATCTCATCATCATGCACAATGACATCTTCATCATCATCTGAACTCACTTCACTGTAATCATTGCCTGTCGGAACCAAACTACCTTTAGTATCTGAGACATCACCCTTGGGAAACTCGTATTCAACTGTCTCAACTTGAGTGTCAAGTTGATAGTTACTATCCATCAGCGTAATATCCTTCACCGCTTCTTCCTGAGGCTGAACTGAAAACTTTGACTGGTTGCACACTTGTTTCTCGAACTCCTCATTAAGGTTCCTAGTAGCATCTCTCATTGTATCTGTCAACGCTTTGTGAGAAGGTTTGACAAAACGAAATCCAGTTGATTTATTCACCTTAGCTGGGACGGACAGCCTGTCAAGCATACGGTGGTGTTTAACCAACAGTTCAGACATGTTACGTTTGATTTTTCTGAGCTCATCCTGAATGCCTGAATAGTCCTCCTTTCCACAATTCCGACTCTGAATACTGTGTCTATTACTTGTCCGAGATTGTGTCCTTGGAGACTTTGTGCTGTACCTGTACATCTTGGTTGAAGTAGAGTGCTGATCACTCATGTAATTCGGTTCTCACCCCACAGGATGGCAAGAAAACCGCTCTGATACCATTGAAATAACCCTGACAGGTTATTGCTTCTTAAACACCAAAAATAACTCTTTATTCTTCAGCTCTGATACCACTGTAATATCCCCGACAGGATGATTGACTCTTTCAGCACTAAATTTCTTAAACTTCAGAGGTTTGACATTTCGTCAAACAATTAGCAATCGAGCTCTGATACCACTGTAATGACCCTAGCTATAAAGGTCATTAAAAACCAATACTGAACTGTGGCAATTCGTCAAATAGTTGGCAAACAGGCTCTGATACCTCTGAGATAACCCCGACAAGATATTTGCCTCTTAAACACCAAAATACTAATATGACACTGGAGACTTACTTTTACTAAATAATTGAGTCACTTTATTAAATACAAGGTTATCTTTTAATATTTATTTATTTAATTAAAATAATTAATTAGTCGTCCTTAGACAACCATTAATTAAATTAATTAAATCGAACTGTCACCTAAAAATTGGGGACATGACATGCTTGGAAATCCTATCATATCATTGAAGCATTCACTCAATTCATTGAATCAAAAGCAATAGTGAATTGACATACAACCTATCCTAGTTGCATTAAATTGAACAAGCTTTGCCCGTGCAATCTCAAAATAAGTAGTCAATAACAATGGAGACAAGATTCAGAGAAAATAGATATGGTGACAGTTCATCTTTGTATTAATTCTCTTTGAAAGTTATGTAACATTGGAATAATACTCAAAACAAGTCAAGACAAGACACCATAATCCTGGAAAATTAATGTATTCTTAGATTCGCAGAGAAAATACATCAAGGAAACTGGACTGAAATAAAACTAGCAAAACAAAAAATTATACAATAGTTCGGACCTCGTCTCTAGCCTTGGAATCTCACTTATATAATGTGAGATGCAACAAGCTTCAGGCCTAGAGAGTATTGATAGTTGTAGACAGAAAGATATTTACAAGGTTATTGTCACAAAAGACAAAATTGTGCAATAGAATGTTTTTCATCATAAATATTCTTTTGTGGGACCACTTCTGCTGCACTTCTTTGTTGCTGAGGAATTCATGATTGGCTTTGTTGTTGTTGTCCTTCCTCGGAACATGTGACCATTGGACTTGCATGTGATGGGCCCTATTCTGACACTTGAAAGCTGAGCTGAACCCAGGTTTCTCCATCCATATCATCTTGTATTAGACAAATTGATAGTCACATTTGATTGTCCTATTGCCAAGTCATTAGTTTGCACATCTGTATTTGTTTCTGTAGCTGGTTCTGTATCTTTGTCTTCTTCTGTTTTAATCGATGTGTTAGTTACTTGCAAATCATCTCGCTCTATTTCATCATCATCAGTTTCACCTAGTTCCAATTGTTTTGCATGTACAAAGTCTGCCATCCACTTGTCAAAAAGTGTCATCTGGCTAGTTAAAACTCAAAATATCATGCTGTTTCTTCATCACATAATCTCCCAATTTATTTATTTCAATAAAATCTTCTCTTAAAGAATCATAAAATATTTGCACTTTTACAACTTCTTTTGTTGTATTGCCCACCATGCATTTCCCTTCTCATTTATGACTCTATTCATCCTAAGACATAATAGGTCATCCAATTCCCGGGCCCACTCTTCTTCAATTTTTTAATTTATCCTTTTTATCCAAGGCATGGGGGAAGAGTCCAAAGTTTTTACTCTTATACTTTGCAAGATAGTTTATGATCCTCCTCTGTAATGCAATTCTTTTATCATCAAACTTTGAGAGATCATTAGTCAAGTCATAAGTCTTTTCTATATGCTCCCAAGATAGAGTGATAACTGCAAAACATAGAAGAGTAACATCTTTATCCTTGTTATTCCATTTATTAACAATTGGTTTCAAGGCCTCCTCATTTTCTTTCATCTCACTCCATATGTCTAATACCTTTGCCAATTGTTCATAGAAAGTAGGCCAACCAATTTTATCAACCAAATACATGATTGCTTTCCTCAACCTATCCTCATATTGGATATCTAGCTCTACATGCAATGCCCACAATTTTCTCTTTTCCTCTTCAAAATCCTCTGCTATATAATACTGAGATCTCTGTGGTGTCTCTGGAATTTCAATTAGAGGAGTGGATTTAAAGGGCTCCACTAGTGGACAAGGATAAGTAATTCTTGGCTTGCTAGACTGTCCTTGGTGCCCCATCAACTTATTCTCAAGTTCTATCCTCTTCTGCACTTCTTTATTACAAGCAGCCATAAGTTTTTCATATTTTTCTTGCAACTCTAATCTATCCCTTTTCTCTCTCAAGGCTGTGGCTAGGGTGAGGTTGGCTGTTCCAACATTTAGCTCTGTGGCTTCTTCATTTGGAGAATTCTCTACCCTTTTACAATTAAATTTCCCATCAAATTAGTATCATCAGGCTGAGAGGAGCTAGCTCTGGATCCTTTTCTCATAGGCTAGATAACTAATGCAACATGATCTTCACTGAATTTGGCACCTCTCAACTCCGTTTTAACCTTTTCATCTGCATTTAATTTCTTGGTAACAGAATTAAAAACCATTGCATCAACAATGTCCCAATTTGGCAGAAGCAAGACCTCGGATGATTTTATCTTTTTTCTTCCTTCTTCAGGGGTCAAGCTCTTAAACTCTTGCATCATCTTATCTTTTATTTGGTCTTGTATGGAAGCCTTTTCCATCTCAGGATGCTCTACCTTTTTCTTATTGCATCTTTCTTCAAATAATTCAATATTGGTTCTCCATGCAAATTGATAAAAGGCTCTTGATTTAATAAAGCTGTCATCAGAAATAAATTCATGACTAGCTTGTTCTACAACAGGGTCCAACTCCCTTCCTCTGTAATCAGCAACAATTAACTCAAGGCTTGGCATGGGAGGTTCTTGAGGATTCCCTTCCAGTTGTGAAGCAGTAATGAAGACTCCCCCTTGGATCCTAGTTGCTTCATTTGCTCCTTAGTGAGCTGTTCATCTCCTATATGCAATGGGGATTGGGTGGGTGAGTACTCCTCTGTTTGAGGCACTTGCTTCTCTTCTGTCTTTTGCCTCTTGGGCATTGGCTCATCAGGCCTCTCCTCCATAAGAGCACTAGTTGATCCAACTATCTATTTACTTTTGTCAATTGCGGACCTTTTATTTTGAATGATATTGTAGCCAAGTCTCCTTTGAATAATTAGCTGCCCTCATCCTACTGCAGGGGTAAAAGATAACCTTTTCATGACCTCTCTAGCTTTATCAGGATAAGAATTAATAAAGAATATTTTCTTTTCAACCTCCATGATCTCTAGAAAAGTGATCATCAATTTATTTATTTTAATTTGCCTCTGTCTTGGCATCCTTCAGAGGCTTGTAATCTTTATCAAAACGATTAATGAATTTTAGCACCCTGGAGTAAACTCTCCACTTCTCCTTCTTAATCTCTCTTACTCTTGGAGACAGAATTCATTTCTAATTATATCTTCAAGGAAATAGGGCTGATGTTTTTGGCACCGGTCTTGGCCCTCTATCTAAAAATATCAAAGAATCCTTCACTATCATTGAAACGGTCATGGGAGACAGCCATTTTATATTGATCTCAAAATTTATACAAAAACAGCCAACCACCCTTGGTGATAATGAACTGATGGGCAACAGTACAAGATGGGAAAATTGATCCTCTAGACTGACCAGTTAGTTGTGCTTCCTCTAGCCCACCTATCTACCATAACATTTCAGCTATTCCCACCTTCAGAGGTACTTGGTAAGGAAGTACATGGGGATTCCCTTGGGATCCATACACTCTAAAAATTGTAGACACAGGGTATGGTATGATATCTGCCCAATTATGGGACACCTTCAAACTAGCAGGGTTATCCGTAGGCCTGATGAAATCCAACAGTGCCTTGGGTATTTTGGGATTGTCCCTTAATAAAAGGCTTCTCAAACTAGATGTAAAGTATCTATCAAATCTCACAAAGCTGGCCTCTTCTGCATCCTAGGTCATATTTGCACTCCATAATTGGATTGGCAGAGCTTCTCCCTCATACTCTCTATTCAATTCCATTTCTTTTTCAAAGAAATTAACACCTTTATACAAGAACATATGCATCAATAAAGAGTAGTGGCTAAATGTCTTTTCAATTTTACCCTTTGCAATCCCAATTAAACCTATGTCAATTTTCTCTACTAGATAAGATGCAAAATCAAAAATAATATCCACTCCATAAGAAGAGATTTGTATCATTATGAACATGAACTTTATTGGCATAAACTCTTGTTCATCTTCACCAAAAACCCTACATAAAGTCATGCAAATGTCTATGGTCCTAATAGTGAAAAATTGCTTCTTGAAAGGCTGTTTAGTTGATGCCGTGACAAAGGTCAAATTTCCAGTTGTAGCCAAATGTCCTCTCAATGCACCTTGTTTGATTTGATCCTTTCGAGACAAATATTCTTTCTCTAATCCCTGAAAATCAATGACTTCATGATACTCTGTGGTTGGCTCCATTCTAAAAACCTCTTGAACCTCTTCTGCAGTGATTTTTATCAAACACTCCCCATCTATTCTCCTCTCCATCCTGGCTATTGAGTCATAATTTAGGGCCACAAATGTGAGAAGGTCCGAATCCATGAAAACCCTAGGGACTTCTAACTTACCCAAATCAAAATTTCAAATATTCCCATAGGGAGCAAACAATTTCCTCCTTGAGAACCATTTCTTAAACAATTGGAGCCCTGTTTTAGAGGTTATGGCATCCTTAGTCCAATTCCCCTTATCATACAATCAGTCTGCAATCCGGAGCCTAGGGTTTACAGGAACTATCTTTTTAATTTGGGCTGATTCATTCATAGATTCACTCAATTGTTCAAGGAAATCATCATGGACATTCCTACTAGCATATTCTACTTTCCTTAAGAAACCCTTCTTTGGAGGCATATTTGATAATAATTAAGCGAAAACATAATTCCTTGAATTCTATTTTGATTGAGGTACTTACTTGGCTTTCTGGTTTCTTTCTTTGAATTCTGCAGTGAATCATTGATATAGAAAGTTCTTCACAATTTAACCAAGCAGGGAAAATAGCTCTTCAACAAGTTCCAGCTCTCAAAAAATCAGAAATAAACTTGCATGAAGAAAATCTCGACTGTCTACACTATATTCCTGGTTTTATTTCGCATGAGGAGCTTTAACTCTCATTAAATGGATCGCAGAAAAATAGAGTGGCACCACCTTTCAAATTTGAAAACAGGTTGTCGATTTTTGAAAAATTTGACAATTTAGGAATAAAACCGTTAATGATTGGGCTTCACCCCTCCAAGTTGGCAGTCAATCCAATTGAATCCTTCCACAGAAGCCTCTCCTTTCACTATTGGCGACTCACATTGGACCCACTTACACTTCCGGACACGTGTCATGTTCTCACTATGTCACCAAGGGTAAAAGTCAAGCAACTCCCGTTGGCAACATAGCGACCATCGTTGATGATACTTGCGTTGGACGGTAGATCTCATATGATAATTTTGTTATAAATAGAGTGGGCCTGCGGTATTTTCTCTTGGTCATTATGTCACCAAGGATAAAGTTCATGCAACTTCCCATGGTGACAAGGCGACCACCGTCGATCTTGAGAAGATTTGATGGTGTAGATCAATAGTTCATTTCTTTCAATGTGAATCCCTCGTGGCATCTAACATCCTGGCAACCTGACATTTTGATGAGCTGTTAATGACATGGAAAGTTATGACACCGTCTTCAAGGGTTGGTCCCGCCACATATCCACGTGGCGAGCGGTCGCTATGTCGCCAAGGATAAAAACCTTGCAATTTCCCATGGCAACAAAGCGACCGTTGTCGATTGTGAGATGATTTGACGGTGCGGACTTCATGCTTAAAACCTTGTTCCTTTATTGATTGGGTCTCGCAGGCGAATATTGCTTGGTCGCTATGCCGCTAGGAATAAAAAGCACGTGATTTCTTATGGCAACATAGTGACAACCCTTGATCTTAAGGAAGATCAATGGTTATCGTTATTTAATTGATTTTTCAAATAGAAACATAAAATGAGGAAAATTAAATTTGAAAGTTTAGGTTAAGGTTATTTTTGGAGACGTGGGATAATGTTTAGATAATGGAACAAATTTTTTAGAAAGGTACCTGGGAAGTAATAAAAGGGGTATTTTAAAAGATTTTTTCCCACGCACTCCTTTGAAAGGGCATGCTGTGCAAGCATATACCAAAGGCTTTCTAGGGCAACACTAAATGAAACAAAAATTAGGTTATTCTAGGGTTAACAAAATTAAAAACACCAAACCCTAATTTTCTCAAAAAGAACTTGGAACGCTCACTCAGAGATATATATTAAGATAAACTTGAAGTGAAAATGAGACCAACATACCTGTCATGGGCTTCCTCTAGAATCTTTTCCACAGTACTTAGATCTCTATCATTGTGATATCTGGTATCACCTCTACATGTATATCCACGTCATACAATCACAAATGACTCATTACAAGTCATTGCAATCGTGACACCTTTCACTGATTTAGTTTAACCAATTGTTACTTAATAACTCATTGTTAACCTGTTTGTCACATCTTCACCGATCATCTATCCTTAACTTGAAATTGTCTCACCTGTCATCTTTCCATTCCTGAAAACACTTTACCTGTAACGATAATGAGTTGCTATCGTAACTAAATCACTTTACTGATTGGTGAATATCCTCCTGTTGTCAATCCACTCAATTCATCATGGATTTGATAAACCAATCAAATCGCCTATTGATTGTCACTGATTGCTCAGTAGTTGCACCTTTTATTTAACTGAAACTCTCATACTTCTTTTACACTCCTTGCATCCACTCAATTATACTTGGCAACATATTAAGAACACTAGGTTGATAGTTGACATCAATGCAAACACAATAATCGATCATCATGTACTCACATCATCACCTGTTCTATCAATGATCACCTGTTCTATCAATTCCATCAATTTTGCCAACAGTCTCCCCCTTTGGCATCAATGGCAACATAGAGCATGTATGTGATTTCTACTTATGTCTCCACCTTATTATGATTCTCTTTCTATTTTGATTCACCCTCTTTCATTGTACTTTCTTGGACAACACCATTCGTACAAGTTGGTTCATTTCCTTTCATTTCACTTGTATTGTATTTTCATATTCTCATTCTTTACTCAGTCTCTCCAATGTTCTATACTCACTCTCGTTTCAGACATGCTTCTCTTTTTCCCTCATGCTTCTCAAGCCCTCCCCCTTTGATAATAATGCTAAAGGGATAAGTGTACTCCCCTTAACTTTTGCGCTTCAACCTATTATTGTTCTGCTTGTTCTTGTTCTCCGATTCCGTTTTGCTACTTCTTCTACTTGTTGATCAATACTCCCCCTTTGACAACAATGCGAAATGTGTGAGTGTACACCACTTAACTTTTCCGCTCAAATCTATTATTGTTCGGCTTGTTCTTGTTCTTCGACTCCATTCCACTACTACTTATTGGTCAACTTTGTCCTATTTCATCAATGCACACCTTCATTTTTTAACTACTCCCCCTAAGGAGTAGCGTCCACACATCAATTCAAATATGTATAATGTTCAATTATCGCACTTGAATTGATGCAACCTGCATCTTTTTCTTAGTTCAACTTAGGTGAGGGAATTACTCTTAACCTGCCTCTCAGGTACTCAAACATATCCTTGGGTAGTGGCTTTTTAAGTTTTTTGTGAATGTTTGCTACCCGTTCTTTGGTTTGCACATATTCTAGCCTCACTTCCTTTGCTTGAACCTGCTCTCTAAGATAGTGATTCTTGATAGCTACATGCTTAGATTTAGAATGTATCATTGGATTCTTATAATGTTAATTGCCCTTGAGTTATCATAGTAGATAACCACCTATTCATCAACCTTTTCCTGTATTCCTTTCAGAATTTTCTTTATCCAGATTACTTGTGTACAATTTATTGCAACAACAACATATTTTGGTTCAGCTGTAGACTGAGATTCACAATTTTGTTTCTTACTTGTCCATGAAACAAGTCTTTCTCATAAGAAGAATGCACTACCACTTGTGCTCTTCCTGTCATCCACATTGCCTTCTCAATCGACATCAGTGAATGCATTTAATGTGAAATCCCCTTTACGTCGATACCACAATCTATATTCTTTAGTTCCTTTGAGATATTTGAAGATTCTCTTGACTGCAATCATATGTGATCCCTTTGGCTTAGAGGAAATTTTTGGTACAAATCCAACTACCTATGTGTAACAACCTGTTTTCCTCGGATCTTAATTAACAACTAACATACTCATAGAAAATCAATTATTACTTCATTTCATAGGAAGACAGTTATATCAGTCATGTTCATGTGAATGAGATTTACCGTTAAAATCAGTTAGACAAAATTTCTTAACTAAGAACTTAAAATACCGTTAATGAATTTACCATAGAAATTAAAATCCACATACCGTGAAATTTGAATGGAGAAATCATTGTAGGGATGTTTCTGCAATCACCCAGATTAGTCCACAAATACTACTATAACAATATCATATAACGACTTCCATTCAATACCACTTTATCAAAATTAAATGTTGATTTCCATTAAATACCACTATATAAAATTAGGGCAACACATACCACTGTATCAATTAGGGCATCACATACCACTGTATCAATTAGGGCATTGATTACCATTGGATCATTTAAGGCATCATATACCATTGTATCAATTAGGGCTTCAGATACTATTGAATCAATTAGGGCTCCCGATACCACTGAATCAATTAGGGTTTTAGATACCACTTTATCATTTCTTTCCTTCCAATTGCTTAACTGTGGCAATAACTCAAGATTAGAAGTTATGCTCATATTTGATATTCATATAAATGAAAAACAATCCATAAATCTATTTCCTTCCAATTGCTTAACTGTGGCAATAACTCAAGATTAGAAGCTATGCTCATATTCGATATTCATATAAATGAAAAGCAATTCATAAATCTATCTCTCACATTTAGGTGTAAAATAACTTAGTGATAAAATAATTGAATTAATCTTACCTTCTTGCATATACATCATAAAAGTAACAATACCTGTTTCCGACAACAATTGAATGTATAACTTATCTTTGTCTGTTGCACGTTCGACAACTTGGGGAGAGGTGAAACATTGTTAGGGGCTTTACCACCCAACCTTAGACCTTAACTTATTCCCCACACAGTCTTCAACGAGAAAGGCCCTCCCTACCCATAATTGGACTTGGATCATTTGTCATCTACTGAGCATCCTTGTATCCAACCACACCAGAAGACTCGACATCAAGACTTACATTTAACAGGATCATGCATGAGCTATTAAATGATATTATTCTAGATTTAATGTATCATATTTGACTTTTATTTTCTAAGTCATTGTAGATTCCATCTCACCTCTTTACCCTTTCCATGGCTATACAACCGGTGAATCCTAGGTGTTTGGATCTCAGAGTAGTCGGCTTTGTCTATTGATTTCCAACAAATTCATAAACAACATATATGTTCTAGCTTATCACAATTTATGATTTGAAAATGATATTCTTAAGGATTGCAGAATTTATTGTTTAAATAATTAACTTAATCATATCTGATTTCTCTTCTGCGTTCTTGTAGATTCATTCCACCTCTTCACCATTTCATGACTTCTTTGCTGGTGAATTCCTCAGTGTCTGTAAGATTATGAGCATTTGGTTATAATTTACACCTCTTAACCAATTTTGTGACATCTTGCCGGTGAGTTCCTCGGTGTTATAAGTATTCTGAATATGTTTGGAAATTATGATAGTATGCGCATTGATGTTGATTCACACAATAAATCAAGTTTTCTACAGCTACCATTTGAATTCATAAATGATATAAATCACAAGGATACTCGATGAAGATCTTCAATGATCTCTATGCAATGTAGGGAATCAACAAGTATTATAAATTGATCTTAGTCTACAATGCATAGCCGGCTATGGATGGATACTCAAATCAGAATAGAAAGGAGTTATGATCTTAAAGCATATGTGTTTTATTCTCAGTCCTATCATTATATACCGACTGTAATCAGACATTATACTCTGCGAAAATCAAACTACGAATTTCAAATACTTCTATGGTATTTCATTCAACCTTGGAATGAGTAGCCCACTACAGTCGGAGATGATAAAATAAGACATGTAACCTGTGATTAAGATGTGGCTCTTTTCTTGGCCGGAACTCTTGAGGGCTACTAGCTCACCCACTAAATTGATACTGGTTCCTAGACTTAAGTCGACGATAGTATCTAGGAAAATAAGGAAGTCGGGGATGAGAAAAACTAGAAAAGATGTTTGGCTGAGAACGTTTAAGCTTGGCTTAATATAAAACGTAAAAGAAAGGAGCGGAAGGAAGGAAGAAGGGAATGATCCGCCTAAATCGATTCATAGCTTCTTTAAAGGTTAGCCTAGACTCCTCGGCTTCCATTAGTTTCAAGATGACCATTCAAATACAAACATATATTCGATTTAACATGCCAAATGTTAATCGATTAAAAGAAAGAATATTAAAATGGAAAGAATAGAGTTCGAAGATTATAATTTGAATATTATTATAATTCAAATGTTATTATATTTGAATATTATTATAATTCAAATGTTATTATATATGAATATTATTATAATTTTATATTATATATGTACATGTAAATATCTGGTTTGTTGTATACCACATATTGTATCTTACTGATCATAGATTTGTATAGTGTCTCATCCGTTGCCTTTGTCTCATCTTCCTTGTATTACCTGCATCCTATAATCATAAGAGTACCAATTGCTTTTGAATCTTCCAAACCATTGTTTTTAATATTTCCTTGATATGCTTGTATATACCATACTTTTAGTTGGTAAATCTACAAACCTACGAAGATTTGATCCCACCGATCATAGACTTTTCAAATTCCTTCTTCATTTCTTCTGAGAATGCAATACTCATCACATCATTGCCTCCAAAGATAATATCATCAACAAAGATTTTTGCAATCAATGACTTGTCTTAATTGTCTACCTTTAGGTAGGGCACCTGGGCACCAGAGTCCATTTTTGGTTCTTTTGTATCTGTTCCAATTCTTCCTTCATGGCCTTTACCCACTCTTCTTCCTTTAAGGCATCTTTTACTATTTTTGGTTCAAATTGAGCTAACAAACGTGTACTTTCCCTTTTATTTTCTTCTAGTTAAGACAACCATTTTTATCACCTATTATCTAATCTGGGGAATGATCATGATTGATATATCTTAGTAACATTGGTTATGCTCTTAGAGCTTCCTCAACTGCTTGAACTGGTGTTCTACCATTGGTTGTGCTTTCTCATTTTGTTCAATAGGCTGCATGTAGACAAATCCTTTATAGTCTTCTAGTTCTTTGTTACCAGACTCATCACTCTATCCAGAGTACTCATCAATCTTCACATTAGCACTTTCTATCATCTTATTTGTTCTTTTGTTAAAGCACTTGTAGGCTTTTCTCTTAGTGGAATAACCTAGGAATATTTCTTCATCTCCTCTTGAATCCAACTTTCCTAAGTAGTCATCTCTTTTGATGCAACTTCTACTTCCAAATACTTTGAAATAACTCACACAGGATGATGTCTCATACCATAATTCATAGGGTGTTTTGTTCATACTTTTCTTTAGTTATACCTGGTTCAATGTATAGACTGCACTGCTTACTGCTTCTCTCCAAAAGGTTTGTGCTACACTTTTTTGCAACATCAAAGTTCTTGCATAGTTAGTGATTGATTTGTTTCTTTGTTCGACAATTCCATTTTGTTGTGGTGTCTTGGGGGTTGACATTTGTCTTCTAATTCCACGTTTCTCACCGTATGCAATGAACTCATGTGAAGTGAACTCACCTCCTCTATATGATCTCAAGCATTTTAGCTTCCTACCAGTTTCCCTTTTAACTCTGACTTTAAAGATCTTGAACATGGAGAATGCATCTAATTTGCACTTCAAAAGGATAATCCACGAAATTATGGAGTAATCATCAACAAATAGCATGAAATACCTGTCTCCATGATAACTTTGAATTCCTTTGGGACCACATAAATCTGTATGAACAATGTCCAGTATACCTTCAGAAGTGTAACTTTTATTGATAAAGCTAGACTTGGTTAACTTTCCAAGTTGATACTCTTTGCACATAGCATAATCGGTTTTTCTAGATTAGACAGTCCTCTTGCTATTTTCATCTTGCTTAGACCAAATTATCAAAGTTGACATGACATAACCTTTTATGCCACAACCAACAATGTTCAACCTTAGCAATCAGACAACTATTGATAGTAGAATTCAATTGGAATAAGTTACCTCTTGTCTGTTCACCAATACAAATCACATCTCTTGATTTTTCAACGATTTTGTACTTCCCTTTCTTGAACTCTAGTTTGTAACCTTTATTGTTTAGTTGAGCCACACTTAACAAGTTGTACTTTAGTCCTTCAACAAAATAAACATCTTCACATTGTGTTTTACCATTTAGAACAATTGTACCTTTACCTTCCACAACACATGGACTGTTCTTACCAAACTTTACTACACCTTCATCACATTGCGATGCGAACAACCACCATTGATTATCCACTCACCATTACTATTTATTCTGGGAGTCAAAGCCTTTTCATCATTTTTTGCAAGGTCTCCCTTGACTGCGACAAACACAATGTCTTCTTCATCTTTTCCATCAGACTCATCATCGGCAACACCTTCTGCAATATAGCATGTCTTCTTGTTTTCTTTGTACTTCTTCTCTTTATCCTTCTTCCCCTTTTCAGGTTAATTGACAAAGAGATCTCCAATCTTTTTGCAATTGAAGCACTTCAAAGGTAGGATACCTTTCCTTTTCCTCTAGTCAACCTTTTTGCAAGCAACACCTCTAGTTCTTCCTGTTCTCTTTCCATATCTAAAACGGAATCTAAATCATAAGAAAATGATGCATAACTAGTAATTTCTTTTTTCTTTCTTGTAGGAGCAAGAGTCATAACTGCATTTAAAGTAGCTTCTATCTTAGGCATACTAGTATCAAAGTTACTGAAGCTCAAAAGCTGTCAGCTTTCTTTTCAGTGAATCGAATGTAACTGCACTAGTGCCTAAAGATCTAACCTCTTGAATAGAAGGGACTCTAATAGTATACTTGGGTGTCAGAGTTCTTAGAATTCTGCTTACGGCATCATCTTCAAGAATAATTCCACCAGCACCTCTGATAGCAACAACTACCTTCTTGATCCTTTGACTCTAGTGTTCAATGTTTTTGTCTCCATCATCTTCATTTCATCATATTTGCCTTTCAGGCTGTCCACCTTTGCTTTCATAACATTTCCATTTCATAGACTGACTTTAGTGTCTCCCACATGTCATAAGCCGTATCTAGGTCTTTGACATCAACATATTCTGCATCTGAAAGTGTACTTTCGATGGCATCCATTGCAGCTGTATGTTCTTGTTGTATCCTCAACTAGTTTGCATTGAGAGTTCCTGCAGAAGTGACATTTCGTGTGACTAACATGATTCCTGTATTGGTTTCCCATACGCCTGAGGTATAACTTCATCCTTCCACACCATGGTGGACAGTTTGCTCTTGAGAATTTAGGTGCCTCTTCTTCACCATCTCTGATCTTTACCTGAAGCTGTTAAGGTTTCACTTAACTGAGGATCAAAAAACTAATACCAATTGTTGGTCTTAAGTTATTAGATTACTGAAGAGTTGGGGGGGGGGGTGTGAATCAGTAATCAACAAATCAAATAACTTTTTCACCTTTTAAACAAACTAACAGGTAATCAAACTTAAAGCATTAAATGAAACATGCAACACATGAAATCATCCACACATTTGACACAAATATTTTGGTTATGCAGAAACCCAACTTGGATCAAAACCGTGGTGGAGATTAGTACCCACAAATGATTTGCACTCTTCTGTGTTAGATTTTAGCCCAGAAATCAAGATAAACAACAATAAGAAATAGTCTCAAGAAACACACAAAATTACCCTCGGAAAACCCTTACAAAATGAAGGGAAAAACCCAGCCACACAACAAAAGATCATTCTATTGATAATAAAATATTCAAGTGTACAATGCCTCTCGCTTGATGTAATATATATAACATAAGGAGAGACTCTTTGCATTCCAACCGAAGGTCCCTTCAATTTCCAAAACACAACTCTTTATTTTCAAATACAACTCTTCATATTTCCATGCCTTAATGCATGTTGTATGACAAATGTCTTTATATTTAATATTACAATTTATCATAATGTCCTTTTCAGCTGAAGGTGACTATAATAGTATTAACACCCAGAGATAAAGATATCTATCACAGCTACAATCTCCAACACTCCCTCTTAGTTAGAGAGAGATCTTTAGCTAAACAGTCACACAAGGCTGCACCCAAAATATGAGCGATAAAATCGAATCGCATAGATTCTATAAAATTCATGGAATCAGTTAACATAAAAACATCACAAGAAACACAACCAACTTTCATCACAGATTCTCTCAATGTGATGTTGTCATGGAATCTCTCAAGAAAACAATTTACTCATTGTTAATAATCATGAAATCACTCAACATGATAGATGGAAATATTTATTCATAACTAATAATTATGAAGTTACTCAACATGAAAAACCTGTAAAAATCACATTCAACTTTTATCACAGACTCATTCAACGTGATACTGTCATTGAATCTCTCAACAAGACAAACCTGCAAAAATCATAATCACCTTTCATCAGGGGCTCACTCAATGTGATGCTGTCATGGAATCTCTCAGCATGACAAGTAAGGTTTACAACAAACATTTTATTAGGGACTCTCTCAACATGATACAATCATAGACTCTCTCAACATGACTTCCAACTCCCATAACGGAATTTTTCAATGTAATGACATCATAGACTCTCTCTATATGATGTTCACTATGAATTTCTCATAAGTGAGAGTTATCAGGTTGTCCTTACAACTTTATAATTTCTCATAAATAAGAACTCATAATCAGCAAGAAAAGAAATCACAGCTGAAAACTCTTTTCCAACAAGAGTCTCAAAACCACAAACATTAGTAGCATGTGTAATAAAGGCAGGGATACTATAAATACTCCTTCTTAATCAAGTATTATTTTGATAACAACAATAAGCAAGAGTATGCAACCCCCCTCTGAGGCTGAGCATCTCCCTCTGGATATGCTTTTTCTGAATTTTCTCTATCTTAAATTCAGTCCCATGACTTTAAGGAATTTCTCCATCCCTTTGCATGCACTCTCTTATCACACCATTGCTTCTCGATTTATCCTAGAAGCAAAAATAGTTCACAAATCAAGCTATACATCAATGCTAAAAGCAAATGATAACAAATCAATATTCAAGAATATGAAAAACCTACCTCATGGTTGTCTTTTCAGATTTTTATCTCCTTAAAAATCCTGGCAAGATAATATGCCATTGCCCAATATTTCAACCTTACATCGCTCTTTGTTTAGCCAGCAAGCAAATACTAAGTCCAAACCAAGAGGCTTCATTGAAGGATTGATACATTCAGATCTTGGCAACACTATATTTCATAGAGTAGCCCTTCCTTGTCTCAATCTGAATACATATATTTATGCCCAGAGTACTACAATAACCTGGTTTCCTCAACTGAATGACACTCAAGAATATTATTAATGTGCACCCTGTGTTTCTTCTCTAAAGCCTGTGCTATAATAGAAATACGCTTGGGAGGTAAACACCGAAGTCTGAAAAAATATGATGGCCTTTATGAGCAGCTCTGCCCTTTCCCCCTTAGACCTCCCGATTTGTCCACTGACTTGTGATGAAGGTATCAAACTTTGTATTTTCGAGAGTAAGGAACAAAAATAGTTGACGTCTTCTGTGGAGCAAACTGAACAAAACAATCAAAGTGTCTAAAACACACACTGCAACAATATTTAAAATGATTCGCACAAAGCAATCACTCAGATTGTAGAACTTGGAACGTTAAGAACTGAGCTCGTCTGCAATAAATGGAAGCGTAGCTTCATCACATGATCCCAAAAAATACTCCAGACCTAACAAGATCTGTTATCTTTGTTGTATTTCAGTGTTCCAAATAGGCAATTGCCAAAATGATCATGCGAAGGAATAAATGACAAAACAGTTACAAAAATGTGAACTTGGGAACCAACCATCATAAAGGCGAGTCTTTGATAATTAAAAATTGTACATACTAACAATACGTCTTCCACCACATAAAAAACAACACACAATAAAAAGTAGAGACATTGCCCGACTTCCATCAACTGTTGAGAATGAATAAAGCATGGCCATTACAAATTAAATAAAAACGCTAGCATAGACGTTAGTGATGAATACAAAAGTGCCATAATAGCAGCATTAAAGCTGGAATACGGTAATAAGGAGAAGCTGTTCCACAAATAAAGATTATAGAAACATGAATAAAACCATCTCTTGACAGAATAAAAAAAAATTCCATTATCAGCAGGTGACATTCGCACAACATGAATTTGCAAATTGAAATGCGGGGGAAAAAGAAATATAAGGAATTCTGCAGCTCACAATACAATGAGAATGTTTTGATATGTCATGCAGACTAACATGACTACCATTAATCTGCCGCCTGTATACAGTGCAGCCAAAAAAAAAATATCGACACCTTCCAGAAAATTAATATGAAGATGAACTTTAAGGACAGATGGTCAATACGAAAAGACAAGAAGACATTACAAAAGTCTGGTTTTATCTCTGCACTCTCATGCACTGAACTGCATCAAGGGTCACAGAGAATGATGTAGACACATCTCATATGCTCTCTTTGCAGACTTGAAAATATCTTCCTCAGAAACATGACATAAACTAAGAAAATCAAGAAACTCTCCTTTAATTGCTATTATCCAACCTGGTTCTGATTCCATGTTAGATTTTAGCCCAGAAATTAAGGTAAACAGCAATAAGAAATAGTCACAAGAAACATACAAAATTATCCTAAGAAAACCCTTCCAAAATGAAGGGAAAAACCTAGCCACACAACAAAAGATTATTTTAGTGATAATAAAATATTCAAGTTCACAATGCCTTTTGCTTCATGTGATATATATAACATAAGGAGAGATTCTTCACATTCCAACCAAAGGTCTCTTCAATTTCCAAAACATAACTCTTTATTTTCAAATACAACTCTTCGTATTTGCATGCACTAACTCATGTTGTATAATACATGTCTTATATATAATATTACAATTTATCATAATGTCCTTTTCAGCTGAAGGTGACTATAACAGTATCAACGCCCAAAGATAATGATCTCTATCGCAACTACAATCTCCAACATTCTGAAGTACGCCCTGTTAGGAACCTAACTCTATTAGAAGTTACAAAGTCACGGTTAAGTGCCACCCTGTTACAGGATTTACCTCTAGCCCGGTTAAGAGCTTTTCCTAATTAGGGGTACCCTTGTTAAAGGACTTTATACACTAATGAAAGTGCCACCTTGTTAGAGGATTTACTATGAGGATCTGTTAGGATCCACCGGGTTAAGGGATTTCACCTGTTGTAACTGTTGAGGAACAACATAAATAATGATTTGTAAAATAGCACTTCCTCTGCCTATTTAGATCCGCTTCAACTCTCTTTCTCTTCTCTCTTTACTTCTCTCCTCTGTGGCTGGACCACTCTTTCCGTTTCTTCACACACCACTGGAACACAATCAACAACAATAAAACCTGGCCTTTCACCTGTTATAGTGGTTTTTGCCGCTTCCATCGACTTGACAAAAACCCTAAACGTATTACCATTGGGAATTCAAATATCTCACTTAGATCTAACTGCAATAAGATGTTAATTTATTTCATAAATCATCTTTCACGACCGTACCACTAATTCATAGTATTTTGTGCTAAAAGTCAAACACATTTTGGCCTATCATGAGCTTCCCCTAGAATTTTCTCCATAATATTTAATCTCGATCACTGTGATATCTGACATCACCTCCACATGTATATCCACGTCATACAATTACAAGTGACTCATTACAAGTCATTGCAATTGTGACACCTTTTATTGATTGCAGTTTAACTGATTGTTATTCAAAACCTCATTCTTTATTAACCTATCTGTCATAGCTTCACCGATCACCTATCCTTAACCTGGAACCGTCTCACGTGTCATCTTTCCATCTTGGAAACACTTTACTTGTAATGTTAATGAGTTTAATTTGTAACTAAATCAGCTTCATTGACTAGTGAATATCCTCTTGTGATCAATCAACTCAATTCATCATGGATTTGATAAACCAATCAAATCACGTATTGATTGTCACTAACTATTCATGAGTTGCACTTGTTACTTGACCGATCCTCTCATACTTCTCTACACCAATTGCATCCACTCAATTATGCTTGGCAACATACTAAGAATGCTAGGTCAATTGTTGACATCAATGACAACACAATAACGGATCATCATCTAATCAAATCATCACTTGTTCTTCACATCATCACATCATCACTTGTTCTATCAATTCCATTAGTTATGTCAATAATCATGACTAGACAGTTGAGGCTTAACTTAGTCTTAGCTCTGGATGCTTCTAGTTTAAATGAATGGAGTGTGAAGAGTATAAGTCGATTCCTTTCTAGGTCACTGTAATAAAAAATCACATTGTTAGAGAAAGCTTTAGAAAATTGTGCAATTTCTTTCTAAATTTTGTTATGGAAAGTATAGTTTTTGGTGCATATATACTTTTGTATAGAAATTAAAAAACCAAACATGATCCTACATTACAAAATATCCGCCTGCCTAAGAATATTAAATTTATTAAATGGGACATTGCAAATGGTATCAGAGCAGCAGTCCTACCTACCCGTGGGTCTAAATCCAGTTAATGTAGGGGAGAGAAAATATGAGAGGCAGCATTATAAGAGGGTAGCTACTAAATTATCGAGAATGAGATGGCTGATCAAGAGGAAGAATGAGAGAACAATTGAAAGGCATTTGTGCTAAGGCATTTACAAACAATACAATCGCTCCTTCAAATGCTTTAGAATATGAACAATACAATTAGTTTCCTGAGGCATTGCACAAGGCAATGAACAAGAAGGTAGTAATTCAAATTATTCAAGATCTGAAAATGTAATGTCTCCAATTTTTAAGGTGACAAGTTAATCAAATTAATTTTTATTAAGTTGTCAAAAATAAGTGAAATATTCAAATGATGACTTACTAGTAATTTGCTTAACTAAACAATGGAATGTCCCCAATTTTTAAGGTGACAAGTTAATCAAATTGATTTTTATTAAGTTGTCAAAAATAAATGAAATATTCAAAAGATGACTTACTATTAATTTGCTTAACTAAATAATAAAAAAATAACACAGCATTTAAAATGTCACTCTGTTAAATAAAGTTCTCCAAATATGATCTATAATAAAGTCGGCCAGGTCAGCCTAATATCCTAGATGCTTCTTGGATTCTTAGGAGTTTGGATGGTGGAAGTAAGACATGCTTTGGGTTTGATAGACATTTTATACTTTTGGAGACAAAAAACCTTCAGTAGCCCTGCAAAAAGGCTGGATGAAAACCTAGCCCTTTCTAAGAGGTGGATTCACGATATTGTCTACATCTAGGCAAAAACTTGATGTTATATTCATATATAAATATTGATGATTTGCCATGAGCCATTATTAATGGGGTTGGATAGCTTAACTTTTAACTTTATTATTAATGGCAAGTTCTCATATTTCTGATTCTTTCAATATTGGCGATAATTGTTATCAAGTCACGGTATTGATGAGTAATGCCTATTGAAACTTTGGTAGTTGCGAGACAGATTAATCTTACTTGTGATTGATCCTACAGTGTTCTTTTTTGCATTTTTGAGTTCTGGTTATTGACCAGTTTTGTTCAAGTCTCTATATCCATCTCCTACCATGTTTGGTTCATGCATCAACAGTGTAGTGGCGTGTTTTATTCTTGTATCAAGCACTTGTTCTTACTTGGCATTGATGACATGGCACCATCTTGCCTCCTTGTGCCGTCATTGGCATATCATGTGTTGCTTCTATTACATATTTATTTCTGCTGTTGAAGTTCAATGGTCTCCTTATTACATCAACTGTTCATTTACTATTGCTTATGATCTTTTTATGGACACATCGATTCACATTTGATGATGTCAGGTGTTTCCTGTAATGCACATCGGTAAACACCCATTGGTTTACTTCACGCGACTATAGGGTGTCACATCTTTTCATTTTAGTGCGTGTGATGAGTTGGATGATACTGCAAATATATTCACCAGCGTATTATTGTTTGTTTGTATTGCAGAAATTCATTTATTAAGAAAGCTCATAAATAATGCTTACTGATTGACTGAGATAATTGTTGTGAGGTTCTCACACCATCGCCCCAAAACTTTGGGGACCCCCTTTTTTTAATCACCTTGGCAAATTTTTGGATTGTCCAACAATTTTGATTTGATTTTTTTGAGATTTTTAAGCTTGGGACACCTTCAGGTCAGTGGGGAGAGGTTTAGCTTATTTTCACCCAATTCCAACTTGATTTTCTGAATGACCAATTTCATCCTTAGGTTGGACAAAATTTTCAAATACAACATTTGGTAGGATAAAATTGTAAAATTTGTACTTAAACGATTTCTTTTAAAAATTTGGATATAGTCGTGTAAATTTGGATAATTTTCAAAAAATAAAATTTTGTTAGATTTGAACTTTTTTGGAAAATCTTGAAATATTTTCAGTGAGAAAATTAATTTTTGTTATGATGAAAGCAAATTGCAAAATTGATTTGACTTTACAGAAATAATTTTATTTGTGTTAAAAATTTAAATTGCTTGGCAAAGTCAATTTGAATTGAATTGCAAAAAATTGGCTTTAATGGATTAAAATTGCCTTGAAAATTTTTAAACCTTTAATGAAATTGGTAATTTAATATTGAAAAATGGCTTTTGGCTAGCCAAAATCCGATTTTAATGACATTAATTGCTAAATCATCATTGAATGGAAATATTTAGTGTCTCCAAGGCATTATTTAATTCTTTTTGCAATTTTGGTCTAATTGGCAATTTAAAAAAGTAAATTTCATCATGGCAAAGTTAATTTCGTGCTAAGCATTTAATTGGGGGCCAGTTTTGTGTGCTAATTAATATTTTTCTTGCTCCCAAGGTCCCAGTTGGCCAGCTAAGGAGAGTATAGGAATTGGGTATAAGAGGAAACTCTTTCCCCTTTTCTCCTCATGCCTCACTCCTCTTTGTTGGTGCTTAGGCGATTTTTGCCTAAGGGCAGATTTCTTCTTTCTTGGACAATTTTTGCAAGGGCAGATTGGTATTTTCCTTGGATGGTTTTTTTGCAAGAGCAGATCTGCACTCTTCTTGCTTGGCAAATTCTGTGGGAGGCAAATTTTGTGGAAGATAAAATTCTGATTTTCAAGAGGGGTTGTGATTTTCTCCTAGAGCTAGGGCCTCAAGATTTGCAAGGGGTTTGAAATTCTCGAAGTCTGATCCTAACTTCCAAAAAGAAAATCCGGCTATTGGTAAAAGTAATTTCAAATCATTTAGAGTTGAAAAGTTGAAAGGGGTCCTTAAGCTGATTTCCTTCTTTCGTTCTTGTCTAGATATTGTCTCCCTTGGTTCTTTTTGCATTCATTGTCCACCACTTTACCATCCCATAATAGGGTGATGAGATGGAGGATGGTAGTGCAAGCAAGAATCCTAAGGGAACAAATGCTAAGAAAGACAAAGAGGATATGATGCCCAAAACAACTGTCTTTTCGAAAATGAGGCGAATAACAAATCTGGCTATTGGTAGAGGTGACTTTTAATCATTTAGAATTGAAAGGAGTCCTTAAGTTGACTCCCTTCTTTCGTTCTTGTCTAGATATTGTCTCCCTTGATTCTTCTTGCATTCATTGTCCACCACTTTACCATATTGTAATAGGGCGACAAGATGGAGGATGGTAGTGCAAGCAAGAATCTTAAGGGAACAAACACTAAGAAAGACAAAGAGGATATGATGCCCAAAACAACTTTCTTCTCGAAAATGAAGCGAATAACCGATACCAATGCTGGTACAGTAAACATGATACAGGTAAAAGCCAGACTAAAGGAAGGACAATCCCCTTTGGCAAAGAAGATATACAAAAGGCGGTTGCACATCACAGCTCAAGTGTTGATGCTTCCATTACAACCATGATGAGCGACATCGGAGCAACACTAGATTTTGAAGATATCAGAGAAGAGGACATCAATGAAGCAAAGCTTCGATCGAGATTGGATGCGTTAGGAAAGGTTACTATCAAGAAGAAACATTTGAACACCCTTTCCTCCCTCAATGCCTTTATCGGATTTGCAAAAGAGTATGAGAAGGATCATGAGAAGACACTACAAGCAGCAAGCAACGTGATGAAATCGGCTGAGCTCAAGAGAAAGCACACACCTTGTCCTCCTATGGAAGAAGTCAACAAAAGGCTAGCTAGGTTCATTGCCTTAGCTTAAAGAATGAAAGAAAAAGGGAGAGTTATATTAGAAGATCATTTGATGTAAGCCCAAGTGGCAATTTCTCTTTCTTCTAGGATAGGACAAGTGTCTAATTCTGATTGGCCACCATTTTGGTGCCTTCTCATTCGTTGCCACTTTTCCACTTTTTTCATTGGTCCATTGACGAGGTGGTGTCTTCTTATTGGCCGATGGGGTAGCAACCCTAATTAAGGTTTCTAGGATCCAATTTGGATCATTGATTTTGCTTTTGATCTCAACCGTCGGTTGTAATTTTGGCCTCTATATAAGGCCATTTTGCTCTCATTTGTGAGAGAGTTATATTGGAGGATTGTTGCCAAGATACTATCAAAATTGTTCTCTATTCATTGTTGCGACTTGCATGGTGGATATACATGATCATTTTGGTGTATTGCATGATTCTTCTCATCTCTCAAATTAAAGTAGGATTTCGTTTCATGTTGTTAGAGAAGTAGATGGCTAATTGTATGTTGATGTTAGTGAATGTTTGATAGGGATCTACAACTAGGCCACTAGCATCTTAGCCGTTGGTTAGGGAGCCTTGTGTGGTAAACTAGTTTATCTTTTCTTTTAAATCATTACATCTATGGAGGTGGAGCCGCTGGTAAGCTTTCATTAGATTCGATCTCCGTCCATTTGCTAACCTTTCCATTCATAGGAGTAGGAGTAAAATAGTGAGTAGTTGAAGGAGTAGGAGTAGAATAGCAAGTAGTTGGGTAGTCGAATTTTCACTCTAAGAAAGTTAGGAAGGTAGAAGTCATTAGAACCATTATTGCCTCCTCCTTGCGCAATCAACATTATCTGGCACTACATCCTCCACCATCACCATCACCATCAACATCACCTGGCACTCATACAAAATCATCACCATCTCACCAAAAACCCAAGTCATCCTTGAATGAATAGTGTAAGGCCGCTTACGTGATTTCTAGCAAATCACATCGATAAAACTAAGCGAGTATCCACAAGAGTAGGAACATTGGAGTTATCCTCATATCCCATGAGCAATAACTTTTCAAGAGAGGAATTGTATGTTTGATACTTCGTATCGGATATTCAATTACTAATCTGTTATGTAGTGATAACAAAACTTGCATCAACAATAATATTCTAAGATGCTGTTCAGATTTGGGTTTAGAGTAGGGTTGGAGATTTAGATTCAGAATTCGTTCAATTTTTTTGGGGGTGGGTTCAGGGTCATTTTGGGTTCGTTAGTACAAAAACATAGCATGTGTTGTTTTGAAATATATATATGTGTGTGTGTGTGTGAGAGAGAGAGAGAGAGAGAGAGAGAGAGAGAGAGATTATATGCAACAACGAATATAAGTCCATACACCACTATGCTAATAGTCAAGCAACATAGCAAACTACAACAACATATCTATGTTTCAGTTCGATAGGATATTAATTGCATCAGTTGGCCATACATACAACATGATATACTTTGCTTGGTCATGCACATGGAACATATTTTCAGATCAAGGTGACAGTTTGAGAATGAAAGGAATTGTCAGAAGATAAGTGTAGTTATCTGAATTTTTATTTTGTATTTGTTAAGAGAATTTCTAACCAAGCTAGATCAAAAGTTAAGATTCAAATTTTAAGCCCTAGATTCAAAGATATCATAGCTTTTTTGAAAAAAATTAGCTATAATCATCAATTCGTATGTCCAATATAAGAAAGTTTTCTTTATCGTTCACAAATGCACAAATGACACATAAAACATCCCTTTTGGCCTTTTTAGTGGTCACTTTTAGGGTCAGAGAGTCAAATAGACCAAATTAGGCAAAAAAACACTTTAAAAAAGTAAAAAAAATGTTCGGAGACCAAATTTGGGCATTGACTAGCAAATTCATTCAAATTTGCTCCAAATTTTTCCTGGGTTCCTCTAACAGAATTCACAGCAAATTTGTAGCTCTGTAGATGAATTTGACGAGGACCAGACTTTGTACATAATCGAACCAGACTTTGAGGTTGAAGTTGAACACTCTACTTATTGTGTCAATGATTCATTTACTATTGCTTATGATCATTTTATGGATGTCTATTCACATTTGATGATAGCCTTCTGGTTTTCCTGTAATGCACATCGGTTAACACTCATTAGTTTACTTCATGTGACTATAGGATGTCATGTATTTTGGTTTTAGCATGTGTGATGAGTTGGATGATACTGCAAATTCACCAGCGTATCATTTTTTTTTGGGTGGTAGAAGCTTCAATATAATGTTTTGTCTGCTGTGAGCAGCTTGAGCTGAGTGCTTGTGCGTGTATCGGAAGCTACCTGATTGCTTGTTTGCTGTGAGCAGCTTGAGTATAGTCTCATATTGTTTGCATTGCAGAGATACATTTTTTATATTGCAGAGATAGATTTTGTAATTCTAGGTATTCTTAGAGACTGAGAGTAACTTGAAGAAAGCTCATAAATAATGCTTACTGATTGACTGAGATATTGTTCAATCATAAGCAAGTGGTTTTGTAATTTATTCATGGATCTCAATTAAGGAGCTATTTTTGGATGTGGCTGGGTTTTTTTCCCTCGAGTAGGAGGGTTTTCCCATGATAAATAACCAAGTCATCTGTTCTTATGCTTTTATGTGTTTCAGTTTATTGCAATAATACTTTTCTGGTTCAAAAAGATCAACAGTGTCAAGGGTTAAGCAACAATGTAATAAAGATAATAATTGGGTACTCCCAGCTCCAAAGTGTGAATATTGATCGTAGCAGACGAGCAGAAATTCATTGAAAAAATCTTTTACTGCCATGAAGTCTGACATCGGACATGATTGTATTTTAGTGATTTGATTAATATTGGTGATTATTATTGTGAAATTGTGGTTGTGATGCATATTGCAGATAATATTAGAGTCGGCATGCCAGGGGGCTTCATAGAAGTTTTAAATATATTAAAGGGAAATATTTAAGTAAATAACCTGCAACAAGAGTGATTGTCACGACATCTTGCAAGCTCTGCAACAATAAAAAATCTCATAAAGAAGCTCAATACTGGGCACATGAAGACCATCATATGTTGTGATTGAGCATTGTGGGGCTTCCGGCGCTATCTTGGCAAGTTGAGGCCTTGCACTTGAGCTTAACAATCTTGTTGGAGCCGCCTGGTGTATTTGGCTTGAGTATTTCTTGCATACAGGTTCACTGGTAATAGCAAAGCTTCCTCTCCAAGCTCATCATTGTCAATCCCCAGGTACAGGTTTAACATAGTAGTCTATTCTTTGATGTTAGTGAGCTGAAGCTGCCTTTTGAGATTGAAAACTGCATATTCTTGTTATATATGAGTGTTGATAATTAATACCACCCACTCCCAACAATGGTATTAATAAATCAATTGTAACTGAATGAGCTTAATACATGTTTTGTTCAATATTTGTTTACTGGAGCTTAAGGTCAGACTGTCTTGATTTCATTCAACACAAATTCTGAGGTCATATGTTTTTGGATAGCATGTTATGAATGCTTATGATATCTGTATGCTTCTATTTGGTTCTGCGTTGAGTTTCATTTAAGCAACTACTAATAAAACTCAATAAACAAGTGAAGTCAATCACGTAGCTATTGTGATGTGAAATTTTTAAGGTGAATTAATTTAAATTTATTTTTACAAAGTCTTCAAAAGATGACAACTTAATGTGGTATTCACTACTGGTCTTGCTCTCAAGCCTTGTTGTTGCTCATAGTTCACTCTTGATCAATGCAATGAAAACTTTATAGTGACTTGGATTGAGATTAGGATTCCTTGTCATATGATCTTTGAGGGTTTTAGGGTGAAGGTGAGGTCAATAAACGTTTTAGGGTAAAGGCTAATGGCCCACTTCTCCAAAAAAATATCCTTCAAAAAACTAAACAATTTTTTTGATCTTTCTGGAGTGACGGATTTGCTCAAGTTTCAGAAATGTCCAAGGGGCATGAGTTAGTCTCGTTAGGGTCTCAGGGCATCCAGACATCCTCTCAGCAATTCCATCAGTGTTGATTCTTCATAAGCATACCAACTTCCATAGGAAACATCCTCAGGGAGTCTCCGCCTTGCTAGTTGTAGGGGAGTGGGACTGAGTATGGTGAATGTTTCCTTGGAGTTACTTGAGTCTTGTGGACATGCCCATCTTCAAAGATGACTATATCTTACAAAGCTAAATAGATTTCCTTAAATTATATCAGGCTAACATAAAAAAATATCATCGTGAATGCTATTACATTGTTTTTTTATGTCTGCATTTATCTGCTGCATTGGAGTTGAAGAACTCTAGATGTCATGCATTTGAGCCCTTAGTGTCAACATTGACAGCTGACTTTCCTGGTTGTCCATGCCAATACTATTTTTTAAAGTATTTATTCTTTAAGTAAATTAAATTTTGCTTAGAGTGGATGCTAAAAATTTCTTCTACAGAATCCTATCTCTCAGTTATATTTGACCATTCTAACTTTTTGAATGTTGTTAGTTGTATAGAAGCTGTACAGGAGTTGCACCAAAAAATTATTGAATCTCTGGATTCTAAAAACTTACCTCCAAATACCTTGCGGGATTCATTTCTGGAAAATTGTAAGAACACTGAAGATGTGAAGCTGGCATTTGAGGTCCTCGAGAAGCTTAGGATATTTGTAATATACAAATCCCAGTGAAGTTTTCAAATTGTTGCTATCTTTTTTCCAATTTATTTGTTATGGAAGATTATGCAACCATGCAAGTAAAATTGGATTAGAATCCAACTCGCACTAGTGTGTAACTAGTTCATGAAACTTGTTTGGGGTGCAGAAAACAGCAGGCTTAAGTCAGCACACAAACTGGCCAGCAAAGCTTACTAGAGCAGTTGCTTCTGCATGTGTTCATGGAAAAGCTCCAGAAATTGGTATTGAATGGATGGGCCTGTAATTCTGTTGCTGGAAGTGAATGGGCCTTATATTTCTTTTTTCTGATTGTCTTAATCGTTTGTAACCATTTGGTGCTTAAATGAAAGGGTTAGTTTTCAAATAAAAATAAGTTGAGAAAAGTACCTTAAGATCAGATAACAATTTCTGCAGGATTAAGGACTCTTTGGAGACACAATGTCTATGGACTCACACCAGATATTGGTGCTGCCCATCATCTTCTGGTAGCAGAAGTTTCTCACTAAGGATTATTTAGTTGAATTTCTAGGATTTATTTATTTATTAGTTCTCTATAATTTGGTATCTTATGAAAGTGAGGTCGCATTTCTGCAGCATTATTCAAGACAAGAAAAGAATATTGCTCTCATGGACGAAATCCTAAAGACCATGAAAAAGAATTTCTTGAAACCACATCCCAAAACTGCAGATATTGTTCTCAGGTTTGTCTTTCAAGTTTTATTGACTTATACATTGTTTATATTTTATGTTTTTATCTATCTCAGACTCAAAGATATTTAGTGCATTAAGCAGTTCTTTGGTCACTATAAAGTTATTAACAGTTCTGATCATTGGTTTGAGTGCAAGCTGTTAATATGGTTAACCAATGGGACGACTCTTCAAATTTGTGCTTCGATCAAAACTATTGCCACTACTGTACTTTTGTTTGTATCCCATAATCTTTTCATCCTTGTCAAATTGGGATTTATTAAATTAGCAGGAGTCGGCTTATAGATCATAATCACCAACTCAAGTTATTTGTTAGAATGCTAGCTATTGATAAGCTTGATAACCGATGAAATGTCTATTTATGCAAGGGCTCAATTTCCTGCAATCATACATCTTGTTCAATCAAGGTCTAATTTCTGTTGTGCTTTTCTGTCTGCTCCGCATTCTTTTTGATGAAAACCCTTTTGTAACATGAAGAACCTTAAAAAGAAGTGAACTGTCTTGTCAAAATTAGAAGTGTAATTCTGATATCTGTTAGGGATTGTTAGGACTGTCAATTCTTATATTAGGCTAGGTGTTCACTATTTACATAATCCATGGGAAGACACTTTTATGAACCTCCAGTATCGTAAGATTTTTTATAACTAACTTGAAACAAATGCAAACAAGCTATGCCCATTACGGAAACAAGGCAAAATCATTTCCCTCATTAACCTTTAAATGAAAATATCACAGAATCAAATCTGCCAGGAATTCAGCAGCATTCCAACAGGCAACATGTAAACATTGCTTAGAAAATAACAAGACTGAGAGGAAGAAATGGAAACAAGTACACTAGGACAATTGATGCAATTGTATCTTGTCAACAGGAAATCGTTTCAGGAAAGGGTCACCATCCAAAGCACACAAATATAACATTTTACTCAACAGCACCAATGTTTATAATACATTCATAGGATACTGTTTTGAGCTTTAATGAGATGAACACTCTTTATTCATTTGGGGGACAATCAGGAGCTTGGCCTTGTAAAGTCCCTTCAATACATTCTTTATACCTTTCCTTCAAAATATAGACTGAAGGAGGTCTATTAAACTCCAAAAAACAATTCCATGGGCCCAAAAAAGGTCCAAAAATATTATGCTATTGATTCTAATGACTTTGATATGTGGAGCCGTTGTGGAGCCGAAAATAATTCTAACACAACTAATCAATCACCATTGACTTTAATTTGCAAACTCCCAGCACGCTCCCAAAAGCATTAGTTACAAACCCTACCCTCTAATTATAGAAGATGCTTTTACAAGGTTACTATGTAACCCCATATTCAGTGTCTCATTACAAATAATATATATTTAGGACTCTAGAGAATAATAAAACTATTACATATATCCTTAACTTCACATGGTCATCTCTGTAAAGTTTCTTCAAATTCTGTGAGATCAGACTGAGTTAATATCTGCCGTTATGCTTACTGAAAATAATCTTTTGTGATTCAGACTTGTAAGAAGGAATGTCAATAATATAAATATTATTCTGAGATGTTTTTATTTCTGCAAGTAATCGAATAGGGCCGAATTGTTTAAAGGAGCAGACTATATTTCTTTGTGTGTCCCTTAGCTACAATTACACCTTATATATATATGACAACCAAAGGGCATGTCCCTTGAAGGGACATAACCCTATCTAGGTCGGCCCTTAATAGTACTCTCATAATCGGTGCTCAAGGGAGAATATGATTTGTAAAAACATTAACTTAGTTAAGTTTTATCCTTAATAACCACTATCCCTAAAGAGATGCCGATAATTCCTAAGAAGATATATATATATTTAATGCTAGATAAGATTTGTGTGATCTATACAATCAGATCAGCATGATAATCGAAGTTATAGTTTTAACACTCCCTCTTAACTTGATAATCATACTGAGAGCAGCATCAATTAAGATGAATAAGCATAGATTGATACCCTATATCTATCTGAATCTTCTAAGCATTTGGTATCATAGAACAAATGATACTAAGTCATATTATCATCTTGTGATATGACTTATCACTTATACTAGTGATGACGGTATTGCATGGAATGCAACACACAGGATAAAATCCGAAGAATGATTAAATTCGTCATTTATCCAAGTTGTGACTCATAGGTACTGGCAATCCTATATCACAACATGATCCCGAGTTAAAGATCTACCAAAACACAGAATAAACTCCTAAGAATAATAAAATTCTTCCTTTATCCAAATTGTGACTTGTAGGCATAAATATGTCTACATCACAATGTGATCTTGAACTCATCTAGATCTGAGAGTAGATCTCTACTGTTCAGCACATTATCTAAGAGATCGTCATCTCTCATAATGTCTTTTATACAAGTGTTCATCATCTCAGAGATCATCACCTCTTAGATAATGAATACAAATGGTGGAGCCCATAACAGTCAATAGCCTGACAATAAAACTTATTTTAATAATAATTTAAAGAATACAAATGTATTACAATTCAACCATACCAAGTCTTTTCCTGAAGTGATCTATCTTTATTCAAGAGAGAGGTTTGGTAAGAATATCTGCTATCTAATTTGCAGTGCAAATGTATTCTAATTTTACAGTATTCCTATCTCTCATATCTCTTACATAATGATAAGGAATTTCAATATGCTTGGACCTATCATGAAAAATTGAATTCATAGAAAGCTTAATGGAACTTTGATTATCACAATGAATAATCTTAGGGTTCATGACTTGACCAAATAGTCCCACAAGTAACTTTCTAAGCCAAATTGCTTCCCGAGAGGCCATTGCTACTGCAATGTATTCAACTTCTATGCAAATTTGTGCTACTAATGACTGCTTTCTACATATCCATGATATCATCGCTGAGCCTAAACTGAAACAACATCCTGAAGTGCTTTTCCTGGCAGTAACACTTCCAACCCACTCTAAGTCTGTCTACCCATGTAGGTCCAATTCAACTTTCTTATACTTGAGCCCAAGGTTAAGAGTGCCTTGTAAGTATCTCATGATGTGTTTGACTGCAACTAGGGGAATCTCCTTTGGCTCACACATAAACTGACTTGAGGCATTAACAACATAGCAAATATCAGGTCTTGTATTTACCAAGTACATAAGGGACCCAATCATCTGTCTGTAAAGAGTAGAATCTATGGAAGGTGATTTTGCTAGTGCTTCCTTAAGTTTATGTAGATTAGTCTCCATTGGAGAAGACGTAGGCCTACAGTTCCACATTCCAAATCTCTTCAAGATATCTAATGTACACTTTCCTTGATTAAGTATGATGTTGTCAGAATTCTGCCATACTTCTAGTTCTAGGAAGTAATCAAGGAGTCCTAAATCCTTCATCTCAAATTTTCTGATTAGATCTTTCTTGCATTGATTTATGAGATGATTATCACCTGTTATTAGTAAATCATCAGCATACAGTATCAAAATTACCATATCATCTTTATCCCTTTTATAATATAGATTTGGATGAGCTTCATTTTTGGAGAATCCGAAGCCAGTGAGATACTTATCAATTCTTTCATACCATGCCCTTGGAGCCTGTTTAAGCCCATAGAGAGCTTTCTTGAGCTTGCAAACAAAATTTTTAGGGTTACGAGTTTCAAATCCTTCAAGTTGCTCCAAATATACCTCTTCTGTAATCTTTCCATTCAGAAATGCTATTTTTACATCCATTTGATATCTGATGTACTTTCCATCTCTTCGATGCTGCAATAGCTAGGATTGCTCTTATAGAGGTGTATGTGGCAACATGAGCAAAGGTTTCTTCATAATCAATCCCCTCTTTCTAAGAGAATCCCGTGGCTACGAATCTGGTTTTATATTTTTCAATGCTATTTTTAGCAGCATGCTTGATTTTAAATATCCACTTAGAAGAAACAACGAATTTTCCTTCAGGTCTTGGAACAATTTCCCAAACATCATTCTTCATAATGGATTAGTATTCTTCCCTCATGGCATCCTTCCAAGCTGTATGATTACTAGCATCTAAAACATTGGTTGGTTCTAATTTAGACAAATCACTCATGTTTGCTGCATAACTAGAAAATCTTTTGGGTCTTTTCCTTTCTTTGAAGGTTCCAGATAGTGCAGCGAAGTTTTGTGCTTCCTCTACTGTCTTAATGGCCCAAAGTGGTCGTTTCTTTGAATTTCGAGTTTCCTCAAGACTGAGATTTTGAATTTCATTTTCGATTCTTCAATGTTCTTCCTCTAAAACTTAGATTCAGTATTTTCTTCAGAACTAGGTAAGGGAGGAGGATCTCCAAAACTTAGGGCTCTTTTGAATGCTAAATCTTCTTCAAATATTACATCTCTACTAAGTTCAATATTTTTTGACCAGGTATGAAAATTCTATATGCATTAGATGTTTCACTATACCCAACAAAAAATACCTTTCCTCCTGGAGGGTTCTAACATAGTTTTCTTTTCTTTTGGAACATGTATATATATTGGGCAACCAAAAATCCTAAGACGACTTATATTAGGTTTAACCTTAGGAAAGACTTCTTCAGGAATTTTATCTCTAAGGTAGTAGTGAGGACTTCCGTTTTGAATATAGACAATAGTACAAGAGGCTTTTGCCCAATGATAATATTCTAGATTTTGATCAAATATCATAGCTCTTGCAACTTCTATAATTGTTCTATTCTTCGTTTCTGCTACCCCATTTTGTTGTGGGTTATAAGGAACGGTATACTCCCTCTTAATACTTGCTTCTTTACAAAACTCTTTAAACAAATCTGAGATATATTCCCCTCCATTATCAGTCCTAAGAGTTTTAATTTTGTGTCCTGATAAGTTTTCAGTTAATGTTTTGAATTCTTTAAATGTCTTAAGGATTTCTTTTGATTCTTTACATTTTAAGAAGTAAATCCAAGTTTTTCTAGAGAAGTCATCTATAAAAGTTATATAGTACCAGAATCCTCCAAGAGAAGTAACAGACATAGGTCCACATAAATATGAGTGGATTAATTCCAAAACATTGTTAGTTTTCCTTGTGCAATCATGAAATGGACTTTTGTTGTTCTTACCCAGAGCGTATTCCTTTGCATATGCTTGAGTGATTTTTAATCAACTTAGGTAAACCAGTTACCATCTTCTCCATAGTTGATAAGGTTTTGAAATTTAGATGTCCTAACCTTCTATGTCATATTTCGTTTATATCAACAGCTTCATGAATTAAGGCTTGAATAGTTTGACAAGGTTTTGAATTTAATTCATACAAGTATCCCTTTCTTTGACCAATCAACTTAGATTTCTTAAATGAAAAGTTCTTAGGCCAGGTCATTACTTTACGGTCCATGAATGCAACATTATGTCCATCTTCAAGTGTTGTAACCGAGATTAGATTCCTTTTTATTCTTGGTATATAGAGTACTCCTTTGAGATGTAGAGAACTACCCGACTTTAGTCTCAAGGTGCAATTCCCAATTCCTTTGACTGAATGAGTGGAATTATCACTGATGGTAACTTTGCCATCAACTTCTTCAGATATAGAGTCTAGTGCTTCTTTGTATCTTGTAATGTGTCGAGATGATCCACTATCAATTACCCATGCTTTGCTTGGTACTTAATTTGATAGTGCAGAATACAATACACGATTCTCAGGATTGTAGTTATCTTCTTTCCTAGAAATGTTTTTACAGTTTACTTGCTGCTTTGTATTCTTAGGGCAATTAGATCTATAGAGTCCAAACTTTTTCGCATTTGAAGCATTTTATTTTGGATAGATCTTTCATAGGTTTGTTATTTCTTTGATTACCCTTTTTCTTCTTGATGTGTTTCTTCTTACCTTCATAGGAATTTGTATTGAGAACATGAAGTTCTTCATCTTCAATTTTCAATCTTCCTCCTTTCTTAAGTTTCCTATATTCTTCTTGCAGGCAATCTCCTTTAAGTCTATTAAAGTTTGGAAGATTGTCTCTAGCACTTACTCCTTGTGAGAAAGTTTCCCATGAATTAGGTAACCCACCTATAGCCATAAGTGTTAGTTTCCTGTCTTCAATTATGGTTCCTATACTTGCAAGTTTGTCTCTTAGACTAGCCACCCTTAGAAAGTAGGAGTTCATAGATTCTCCCTTCTTTATCTGTATATTATTTAGTTGCCTTTTTAGTGCAAGTGTTCTAGTCGCATTGTTAACCTCATATGCATTTAATAATGCATTCATCATATGAAATGTTGTTTGATGTTTCATTAGCATAGGTACTATTTCATTTTTCATTCCATCTAATATGATCTGCATGGCTTTCCTATTTCCTTTACTCCAGATAGTTTTATGAGGTTCAACAGCAGGTTGCTTGGATGCTGAATCAACAAACTGTTTCACACCATTGTCTTCAAGAATCATCATAATTCTGAATTTCCAAGCAACGAAGTGTTCTTTCCCTCAAACCTATCCTCGGGTCTGATTGTGCTTGCCCTTGAAGATAGAAAGATGTTGCTAGATATATTAAGTTTGATTGTCAATTTGCAGAGCCGAGGTTCAACTACTAGAGCTTTGATACCATGTAAAGTTTCTTCAAATTCTGTGAGATCAGACTGAGTTAATACCTTCTGTTATGCTTGCTGAAAATAATCTTTTGTGATTCAGACTTGTAAGAAGTAATGTCAATAATATAAATATTATCCTTAGATGTTTTTATTTCTGCAAGTAATCGAATAGAGCAGAATTGTTTAAAGGAGCAGACTATATTTCTTTGTGTGTCCTTTATCTACAATTATACCTGATATATATATGATAACCAAAGGGCATGTGCCACGAAGGGACATGATCTTATCTAGGTTGGCCCTTAATGGTACTCGCATAATCGGCACTCAAGGGAGAATATGATTTGTAAAAACATTAACTAACTTAGTTAAGTTTTATCCTTAATAACCACTATCCCTAAAGAGACACTGATAATGCCTACGAAGGAAGATATATATGTTTAATGCTAGATAAGATCTGTGTGATCTGTACAATCAGATCAGCATGATAATCAAAGTTACAGTGTCAACAATCTCTGCTGCCCATTCCATGACTTTTGCAGATACATTAATTATATGTCAATAAGAATTAAATTGCGTAAACACTTAGCATATGCAAGGTGATTAGCACAAAAGTGGGGCTTCAACAAAGGTAACTGACCAACAAGGGCATAAGCATTTTGCACAGACTTCTATTCTCACGAGTATATCATGGCACAATGCGACATCAACCAAGTAATCTTTATATTGATTGCAATGCTTTTATCCTCTATCATGCCTAAGCATAAAGGGTAGGAAATGAAAGCCAAGAACACACTTGAATTTCACATGAAAACCACTGTATCATGCCTCAACCTGAACATGTGCACTGACGTCCGTCTCCTCGAGAATAGGATTGAATGTCTGCTAAATACTCAACTTTATAGCTGGAAAAACAATGGCAATCGTTTGCTAACTCATCCAACTTCAAAAATATGTATAAACACATCATATATATATGTATGTATGTATGTATACCACCTAATATTCATTATCCTGCACAAAGTCTGTCTCCATCAATGAACACCTAAAGACCTTTGTACTGTAGCCCTATGACACATATGCCTCCCTAGGATTTCCACCTCTTGGACAATGTCTAGCCTAAACCAACCAAAATATAAAAAAGTCCACTGACAATACTCACACAAAGAATGTGGCTCATATCCTCTATGCCACTAAGTATCAAAGAATTGTAGTGTCCTCAATCAAGGACAGTAGGAAAACCATGCAATGTTTTGTATTGTATAAATGTATACAATTTTCTTGTGATTTTTTTGAATAATAGAAAGCCAGAAATAGGAGCTCAAATCAACTACTAATTGTGTAAGCTGTAGCATAATATATTGAATTCCATCTAGCTCAGCAATTAATGGTATTAAGGATTTGTGATGCCCCCTTCCTAATTTTTCCTAGAATTTGCCTAAAGTCACATTTGCAGTAAATTAGGGTTAGGGTTACATCTTAACAAATATTTTTTTTTTCAACTATATGATCATGGATTTTTAGAACTTATTGAATTTAACAAGGATCTTTTTTTCTTGGCAGCATATGCAATGACAACCGGAACTGGGGTTTGATGATAAAGCATGCTAGAAAGTTTCTCGAGGATGGGGTGAAGCTTCATCCTGGTGCTTATGACAAGTTGATTTCTCATGCAGCTAGAGCTGGTAATTGACTTGGACAATGACCCCTTTTTGATTTTGGGTTAAATGTCTCAAGGTGTTATCTTGTTCTTATTTTATTTTTTCTTGAAACACATATCTCTAGCATAAATATTATCTCTATGGATTTGTAGAAAATAAAAGACTGCCTATATTAGAATTCCAGTTTTCTTTATTTTTTGGACTAACTGGTATTGGCTAACATAAAATAGATTTCTACATATGGATAGTGAATGCATGGGTGACATGTAGATGTGTTTGAGTGCAAAGTTTCTGTAGTTTACTGACAGTTTTATCATGTGATCCCCTTGGTATTTGTTTGATGTGGTAAACTATCTTCTTTAAATGGGTTATTCTTTGAATTAGGCTTAGTTAAATTATTTACAAATTCATAGTAAAGGGAACCTGTCAGAAAATGAAGTTGGTAGTGCTTCTCTAGCACATGAATCTCTGTCAGGCCTCCTGACCTTAAGTATATAATTCACTATCAGTAATATTCAGAGAAGCTTTGGCATATTTCTGAGAAAGAATAATTGATATGTACATAGTATGATAGCACATCATTTGATCCTTTACTGAAAGTGTAACCAATTATTATGCCTTAATGATATCCCATTAAATTATTTGCAGAGAATTTGAGTATACGCTGTGTGTTAGAATCTTAAATATACACAAGGGGTTTCATCTCAAAGATGATCTAAAACACAGGGCATCGAGATGGTGGCAGAAGGATACCGTAATAAAATCTGGCTTGTAAATTACTTAGTTGTGGAATGTACATGCAACGGAAAGCACTGTTTAAGTATCACACAATCTAAGAGAAGCAATTGCAACTAATGTTCGCCAATTCAAAGTAGCTGAATAAGTATAGTACATGTGAGCTCAAATGACTGAAACTGAAAGGAAATTTTATATACATGTGCATGTTTGTGGCATTAACGTTTGAGTGTAGTTGCATATGTACAAAGCCAAGATGGGTGGTTTTAATCAAGGATGATCGAAGGCTGTTCAGGATCTTGAATAGTTGATAGTTTGCCTTCCTCTCAGTGTTGGTTTGTGTTCCAAATGCATACGATGTTAGCTGGTTTTCTGATGTGGCACATACCATGTGCATGTGGTTTTGAATGATGCAGAAATGTCTTTGAGGGATTCTAATTGAGTAGAGCCTCGACTGGGACGGTGATGTTAGTTGTGTCAATTTGCCGACATGATGCCACACAAGTTTTATGTCATGTGGTTTGACAGTATCATCATGCAGATAAGTTACATGTTGCAGGGGAAACTAGTGTGACCTAAGAGTGAGATAACCATGCCTTTCTTAGATAAGTCAATAGGTGCTGAGTATATTCTCTTGGCCAATTTACTAGATCCTTTAGTTGTACTTATTACTGCAAATGCTTGATCCTGTTGATAGGTGACTGAATCAATTTTCTTAGTTGTTAAACATCTATTTGAATGGTAAGCTTTCCCATTGCTGCTAAATTTTTGATTATTTGTATAATTTTTTTTATTCAATGCTTAGAGGAAGACACATTCTTCATACATCTGGGTGGTGCCATTTTACCAAGGGGCACCACTTTTCCATACTAAACATATTATGGTATGATAATTATATAATATAATATAATGTCTCAAATAATACTTCACTTGAGACATCGTTGTGAATCATATATGTAAGCCTCCTGAAGCTAACTTCAACACTCCGTTTTAGCTAGGGAGGTTTCCATATTAGGTTAAGTTATAATGAATGTATCATTATGATTCACCTTAAACATCACAATGAATTTTAGATATCTCCATATGGCATGTCCTCAGATATTACCTCATCCACCATTATGGATTTAGAAAGTTACCATCATGGCATGTCCTCTGATACCACCTCATGCAATATCCACCATAATGGATTTTAAGATATCTACCATTAGGGCATGTCCACGGATCGGATACTACCTCATGTATTATCCACCAAAATGGATTTTAGATATCTACCACATGAAATGTCCTCATATCATTCCATGTGATATACAACATTGTGTATTTAAAAAGTTACCATTATGCCATGTCCTTAAATACCATCTCATGCAATTGTTGAGATTATGTGTGTTGCACACATTGCATAATATTGTTATATTGTTAGCCGATAGGCTATTATAGGTGGGCATTTCAGCCAAACTTGTCCATTCATTCAAACCGGAAACCGGATCCCATTAGTTGTATTCATAGCTACTCAATGAACAATTAATGTTAATGTAAATCCTGTATCAATCTTCAACACTGACTATATTTATTTGATCTCTAGATCTTTTAATATCTCATATTGACTTCTTTTAGACACATATTTCGTCCTATGCATATCTTTTGCGCTCAGTAGAAAACATTAATTGCCTACGTATACTCAAAATATTAAAAACAAAAAAAAGACACTCTACTCGGATGTCAAAAAGTTAATTCACCCAATTGCCTTCAATACAGGGGAAGGAGTAGAAAGAACAAAACTAGTGCACAGCTTTTCTTTTCTCTTAAAATAATCTAAACTTCTGTGGAGCCACTAAACTCAAAACCCTCGGTTTTACGACCATAGAACCCTTCTCCATTCAGAAGCAGGTTGGTCATATGGCGCTGCGAAAGAAAGCTCCAAATGCGATTATGATATCAGCATAGCATATCATTCCGTTCGTTATCCATACAACCAAGGTATTTTCTCACCCCATTTTTCTCTGCAAATCTGCACACCAGCAGGTCAATGAATACCCACGATCTCACGATTGTTTGTTTGATACCCACCAGTTTCAACAAACAGGTTTTTATTAGTTGGAGTGCACGCAGTCTAATCTCATTCTGGAACCCTTAAATCGTTAATTCAATATGCAATTTCAGTTCACAAATTGTGTTCTTTGATCAGGATTAGAATCTCTGTTCCAGGATTAATATGGAATATTATGAAATGTAATGATTGTAGCTGTGCATTATAAATCAGAACATTAGTATCATTGACGATTCTTATGATTTTGAATTAGACGTGTTGTGGAAATCCTGCATATAAGATTGGGGGATTGTGAGTTATTCTGATAAAGTTTCTTCTTTATCTCTTATTGAAGTCCAACATCTTTCAAGAGATAAGGAAGTGATATTTCAATAGAATGTCCCAAAGATGTGCCACCTATGAAATGCACATCATAAATACCAACTCATCAAGGGCCCATTTGGCAATAGGAATACAAGCGGAATAGGCATATGTAAGTTCTTAAAATTTTGAATTCTTCGTTTGGATGCACCAAATCAGAATTGGAATACGAAATAAAATAGGAATACATATTTCAATTGTGGCCCAAAAATGAGGTTTTGCAATTCCACCCAAATAGGTGGAATTGGAATAGGTATTCCTGTTCCAGTTTTATTTATTTTAGAAAACATAAATTTTTGGGTCTGCGAATTCCCCATCAAATTCTAGCTGAACCAAACAAAGAATAGGAATATCTACCCCCATTTTCTATACCAAAATAAGTATTCCAGAATAGCTATTCCTATTCCGCAGCCAAATGGGCCAAATGTAATATCAAGGGCGATACACAATAATTGGTTGAGATGAAGTTGCAAAGTCGTGTCGTCTGATATAATGCTCTATCTGCCTATATTCTAACTGTGGAACAATACACATGGTATAGGAGTTGTTAGGATCCATCTCGAGGAATGCCAAGGAAATTCCAACTATAGTAGCAGAGCAAAATTTCAATCTTTAGGAGCAGTTTGGTCATCATCTTTTAGTGTTATTATTTGTGTTTCATCTGAAGGAGAAGAGGCTCTTCAAATGCATTTTGTTTATATATATATAGTAGGGATATATTTGATTGGGTTTTTCTTCTACAAATAGGAGGTTTTCAATGATAATTTGTTGTGTAAACTGGACTTGTGCATCTTTTTCATATTTCTTATATCTTTTTTAAAATCAATTTTAATTATAGTTCCTCTTTGTCATTTTGAAGGTCAGCCAAATCCCAACTTTTATTCTTCTTAATTTTTTCTTTCATTGCTTCACACTGAAAAAACACATCCTCATTAAACTACATTTTCTATTAGAGATCATAGATGTGATCCAATGTTGATTTGGACTATTTTGCATAATTATCATTTAAAAAATGTATTCCCTTATTTCATGAATATTGCAAATCTAACATTTAATTAATAGATGATAACCATTCTAATAACTTATTGCATAATTTTTGTTACAAACATGTACACCTTGATTTAGTTCTTTCATATTGGTGAGAAGACTACCAACACAAGCTTTCAAAGGAAATGCATTTTCCTATATTCCTTTTGATCAACAACCCTAGATATTGATCTACATAATGCTTGAAATGAAGTTGCATACTATTTTCATAACTATAAACCTATATTTGCAAGTTAGCTATGATTTCCTATGAGATTTGCACATTCACAAGATCCATTTATATTCTTGAATTCTAAATACTTTTTATCAAATATAATTTACAAACCAATGGTGGGAAAAATTGTCATCCATGTAACTGTAATTTCTATTGCTTCCATGTTAAGACGGCAACGAAAATTATCACAAGGAAAATATTAGAGAGATTTATCAACTTGTTGAGAGACGATGATCCATTTTTATGTATTTATAAACTTTGATGTATGGAAGTAGTGTTGAGAAGGGTAGCGTGATAGTTACTCCACATATCTATAGGTTAGATCACTTTAGCTGTTCACCACAAATAAAGGAAAACATTCATAAAAAAATTGCATACAAAATAATTAGGGAAAAGCATTTCAAAATCACGTGTTGTGTATAAATAACAATAAATTTAAATTTAAAATAAATATATTATAAAAGCATTCAAATATGGTTTCATAAAATAAATTTACCCTATTGCATACATGTCATTATTAAGAAAGAACAAAAATCTAATAAATTCAAAATAATAGAATATAATTAGAAAAAGTCACTTCGCAAATAGTAAATATCTTTAATTTTCAAAAGGGCAAAGGAAATATTTTATTAGAATATGAGGGATTTTAGATGTATCAATGAAACATGTATCTCTATACATTTCTATGAAAAAATTGAAGTCATGTTAGTTTGTGTTTCACTTTGGCAATTGAGTCTCAAGATCCAAAGATAGCGGAATGATGCAGATGGGTCGCTATCAATTTGCATAAATTTTAGATCTCATCAACATCAATGCTTAGATCTGTTGACACCTTTGGTTTATTGTTATACCTTCACATAAATTCCAAATTAGATGAGTGTCTTGCATATATCAATGTACAAGTGCAATAGTAGAGAGAAAATCTCTATTCAAAGAGTAACAGAAAAATGAGTGCATATTACATTCCTGATTAAAATTATTGATAATGTTATATGGATTTGTGCTAGTTAGAGAAAGTATTTAAATATATATCTTGAAAATCAAGGTTCAAGATCCAATAATAATTTATTTTGAATATAATAAATAGCTCCATTTTTCACCCATGGTCAAATCATGTTATTATATTAATTTCATAGTACATGTGTAACAAATATCATGGCAAAGGATGGTTTCGTGTCTCAAATTTCTACTTCCAACTATATGTATAGATCATTGAACCTAATTATCACTAAATAAGTCATATGTGTTTTTACTATTGAAGTAATTATTTTAAGAAAATTAGATATATAAATTTATTGTTGTGCTAAATACAAAAATGAACAACAATATTGTGTAACTAGGACTATAAAATAAGTGGGACCCACAAAGAATATAAGAGACATTGTGCAGTCCAAGTACCTTGATATTGCACTTCATGAATAATTCTACAAATCTGAAATCATAATTTAGAACATTGAATCCCTCCCAACTATAAACTTGGTTGCTAAATTTTAACTACTATTATAAAAATCCAACCTAAGGAAAAGCTTGTAGTCTAAGCATCTCCATTTAATTCCCAAGGATGCCACAAGTCAATCTTACAAAAAGAAAAATATACATTTGGTGAATTTAAATGTTTATGAGTGGATTTATTTAAGTCTAGTGATGATCTTTAGCAACAACTTAGTTCTTTATGATATATCTTTAGCGAATTAAAAAATTGGTGATTGAATTTAAATGTTTATGATTGCATTTAGTTCAATCCAATGAGGATCTTTACCAACAATGTAATTCTTTATGATATTTTTTTTAGTGAATTAAAAAATTGGTGATTGAGTCTAGAAATGATGTTTCTACTACCTTGCAATGTTTGCTCTTTACACTACATTTTTTAATAGGTTATTACTCTTTTGGTTTGAGATTGATATTATTCTCATCTTATTGCACGAAGTGTGTGTGTGTGTGTGAGTGTGAGTGTGAGTGTGAGTGTGTGTGTGTGATTTCTTGGGCTATTGATGTTCGAATTTAGATGTGCAAGAAAGTCCATGGGATTAATTCAGAGAACTAAAACCAAACTTACGTGAAACAGTGAGCCACGGTTACATCTATTGAGAGACAAAACCTCATTTGTAACAGTGTTTTATTCGTAAATGTAAGTAAGTAGGAGTCATGTTTGGGCTGCATTACAATATAAGATCAAATATGACCCATACTATAAGGGTGTTCTAATAGATGTTGAATCTTTACAAAATATCTCAGATACAAGTATAGACATTTTAGGCATGCTTCATACTATTGATGTTGACAATGGAATGACAAAGTTTTAATTTTACAACTATATCAAGAGTTAAAGTCACTAGGCAACCTTCGTATAGAGCCACCATTATCCTTTGACCGATATTCAAGAACGAAAAATAATCCATAAACTATTATTAGAAAAAAGGAAGAGTCTCAATTGCAACAACTCTCACTATAGAGAGAAGAACAAACTATCATGCGTTCCCTTAATATATATGACTCAGTGTGTTACTTCATTGAATTTTTAATTGGCTGCAGTTATGCATTCCAATATCATCTTTCGCTAATGTATAAAGTTGTGTTATAGGTATGGAGGTATGGTGAAAAGATGCGTCTTGTGGCGATGCAGTGCAATTTACTAATTTATGCATATTTTCATATATCCAATGTCAACTATTAGTGTTGGAATTTTTAGAGTTCACAACATGAAACTCTTTAAAGTGCATCCATCCTAAATGTTAAGATTATCTCCATAAAAATATCATATCTATCCAATTGAATTAGTAAAGGGCAAAACCACTACTCTGGAAATACAATTGTGGTTATAGAATATTTTTTGGTAAGACTCAAATATGAAATTTGCGTGCCTTTGTCTCGAGCAATACCTATGCAATCAAGTAATCAATACAGAGGTGAATCTGAAACAGCTGTGCCTCCAGCCATGTTTGCAACTATGGGTAGCATGTTTTGTCTACACAATTTGGATTATAACTCTGTTAATTACTAAGTCACAAGGTTCGAGTTCGAGTTCGTGTTCGACAACAATAAAATTCGGATGAAGTTCGACAAGGGTAAAAAGTTTGGAAAAAAATTCGACATAAAATTGTTCTTATATAAATTTGATTTTTTATATATAATAATAAATTGATTAAATTATAAAAATAACTTAACATAGATGAATTGAAATAAAATAAATAATTTAATTATTTATAAAAATAAAATAATCTTACTTCAAATTTGAAACTTTATGTATATATTTTAGTTTTACAATTGATACGTTAAAATTACAGAAAATAGATCAATGTAAACATTACAACAAATTTAAAATCATTATAATGTAAACAAAATTAAAGTTTTAATTATTTATTTAATTAATCTATAAATTAGCAAAGTGTTATTTATAGTATATGAAATAATAATTCCCCTAAACGTATGCTAAGTAATAAATATATCTTAAATATGTACATTAAATAATGTGTTTTAATTTATTATTTAGTATTGCATATACATTTGTAGGACTTAAAAATACTTTGGGGACTTGTATTATTGACTCTCATTTTGACCGCTCACCATGTTGGAAAAGGATTCGCGTTGCAAGGAATCTAGATGCCTAGTAGACAATCTCTTTGTGCGGATTTTCTTTTGCAGGGATTTTCTTTTGACGGTTGGCATGTCTTGCATCGCTACGACTTGTTCATTTCCGTCGATTCCAACATTGGCATTGCTTGCATTGATAATATTTCTTCATTTTCGGGACTTCCATTAATTCCGCCCAAGAATGTTTTTCAAAGAATCAAATGTATCATCTAAAATAGCCCTAACCCTATTTTGTACGAATTTTGGGGCGAATTAGAACGAATGCTATAGATTCTTTTAGAATTCGCCGAATTTCGAACTTCATACAAGAAATGCGGCGAACCTTGTGACACAGGTTAATTATAACCCGATGAACATTTTTTGGTAAGACTAAAATATAAAATTTGTGTGCCTTTGTCTTGTGCAATACCTATGCAATCAAGTAATCAATACAGAGGTGAATTTGAAACAGTTGTGCCTCCAGCCATGTTTGCAACTATGGGTAACATGTTTTATCTACACAACTTGAATTATAACTATGTAACTTGATGAAACTTGGCGATCTTTAATGACACACAACTAAGCAAGAACTTAGATTAAAGAACCTAGTTGATGGACTAAAATGGACATTAAACTAATATGTGCAAACTTTATGCAATGTCTATGCAGGGACCACCATTCATCCAAATTGTTAATTGATAAAAAATGAAGGAAAAGAATTGTATTCTAATTTATTTTGATTTTTAAATTATTAAAAAAATCTTCTAGACATGCAAATTTTGACCAAGCAATAAAAAATCCACGATAACAACTCAAGGTCTCAGAAACTCCTAACTTCTCTCCCTCCCTCTCTCTCTCTCTCTATCACACACACAGACACACACACACTCCTAAGATCTCTCTCTTACTAACTCCTAACCTCTCTCTCTCTCTCTCTCTCTCTCTCTCTCTCTCTCTCATACACACACACACACACACACACACACTCACACACGCACGCACACACATGCGCGCACGCACACACACAAAATACTCTTTCGACTTAAAATTGATTATAAAGTAACCCATGGAATTAATGGATAATTTCAAAACATTGCGATTTTTATCGTAGATCTTTATTTTCATCTTCTTATATTAATTAGTTTCCAAAATGAGTTTAACCATCTTGGATTTAATAATTATGTATGTCAAATTAAAAATGTTTAACTTTTTTGTTGTTGCTTATATTCCTTTCATGTTGTATTAAATATGTGACAAAAATATGCTAGGCAACCATCTTATATAGACTTCCACCTTTTGTCACTATCGGCGTACCCCTTGCTCCTTCGGGTGCAAGTGCTAGTATTATTTTATCTTATTATGTGATATTGCACCTAGGAGCACCTAGATGGGTGTGCAACATATAAAGGTTCCAATGGGATATACTTGATGAATTGTATTGTAACATTGTGATATATTTGATGTAATTATTTAATATTGGAGAAATAATTAATGTCCAATATTAAATGTGGGGTCAATGGGTTAGGTAGCACATGGTTTTAGCCACATGGTTTACGTAATACCACTTGTTGGATTTGTGAGATTTGCTACTATATAAGCAGCCACTAGGGTAGTTGTAGAGATAAGATAAGAAGGGAAAAAGACAAAAAGAAAAGTCGAGCAAGACAAGGCTTGATAAATTAGCCAATGGAGCATTTGTGAAGGTTAGAAGCATGGCATGGAATGTGTGGATTCGTGCTTGTTCACATGGATTGCTTGGTTGTGGCTATGACTTTGAAGGCTTCCATGGTTGTATTGCAATGGTGCATTGCTAAATAATACATAGTGATGGATGCTTTTAGAGGTTGGGTTTTTCCCTCAATGAGGGTTCCTCAGGGTTTATCTTGTGTCACATTTTGTGAGTATGTTGTTTATTCTCTTGCATGTGGATTTTTATTACATATTTATTTTAGATCTATTATGAGTTATGTGGAAATAGTTATATTCTTTGTTGCAAGTTTCCTTACTAGTCATACAGAGCTATGGCTTTGTTATTATAACCCTAGAGTGCATCTATGGGAATACATGAAAGGATAAAACAAAGGGCAAGATATATGAGTTGTTTATTGCAGATTTGAAGTTTTTTAATTTACTGTTATGATGGAATGTTGGCAGATTTTGGGCATGTGAAATTGTTGGTCAAATGGATTTTTTGGATGTTTCATTTAAATGTGGGTTTTAGGGGGGAGCTTCCAAAAATGACCTCTTGAGCAAAAACAGTCCTCACCATTGGATTTGGGTTGACCTTTCCATAAATTTTGATATATCCTAGTTTGGTCATCTTGGTAGAAAAATGCAAAGGTTTTATAGTTTCAGCCCATGACGGCTATCAAATTTAATTTTGTCAGAATTTTCGTCACAAAAAATAAATAAAAAAAATCACAGTGAAAATGGTAAAAAGACTATTTTGGTAAAACAACCATAACTTTTACTCAGGATGTAAAGTTTTGGACTTCTTACAATCATTGGAAAGCTAATTCAGAACACTACAATTTGTGTAAGTTTGATTTTATGATTTTAACATTCTGTCAAGTTTTAAGAGCCCTAAAGTTAGATATTATTTATTTTGAGCACAAATTAGGGCATAACTTGGGCATACAAAGTTGGATTTTGGACTTCGAGTAGTCAACGAAAAACCCTTGGAGAGCTCTATACATTGGTTCAAATTTGGTACAAGTTCGACATGATTTATTTGGTAATATATTGATCTAAATGGTTTATGATATATATTGGTCATAGTAACATTGTGAATTTATGACATTGTATTTTTGAAGATTTGGATTTGATGTCATTGTATCCTTAGTTCATGTTTCATATTGGTCTCATGATATGGTTATCAGTTTTTGGTTTGAATATGCATGATGACTTATTGGGTCTACAAGTTGTGTAGTGTTGTAAGTGGTCTATACTTACAAGTTGCATTTATGTCTTGGTTATGAGTTGTCTTTGCCAATTGATCTTTCATTATTGATGCATATTCAAATTGATGGCTTGAATTTGGGTTGTCTATGCTCTTAATCACATGATTTGTTGATCTGTTTTCATGTAGGAGTGGATGAGATGTTACCACGTACAGTCATGGTGGAGGATTGTGGTTGACTATTTTATGCTAATAGGTTAGACTGAGAGTTAGTTTTTCGGTTCATCGATGTGATCATGGTGCGATGGATTTTGGCATGACATGATTGGATATATAGGTACATCCTTGATGTTCATTGGTTTGGATTCCTGATTTAGTTATGGTGGTATATCTTCTTGATTGAAGATCATGGTTAATTGGTTTCTTTTGAGGAGCTCATGATGTGAACTTTGAGTTCTTTGATGGTTTGATGCGTTGGTTGATTTTCATAGTTAGAGGATGGTTTTTCATCATGATGTCATGTATAGCTTGGATATACAGTTAGTGGGAGCTTGTGATTGTGATGAGGTGGTAGTGCAAGATTAGTTCTTGGTTTGGTTTGTATCTTCTTAGTTTGGAGATCTTGGTTTCATTTGGTATTGACACTATGGTTGTGTGTGTGTAGATTTGAAAGATCTTCATGTCAGAGATGGATTCTATGATGCCATGGGTGACTTGGTACCACTGTTGAGTGAGAGTTGTTGACATTGATATACTTATTGAGTGTTTGCAGATGTTGGAGGTTTGTCTTAGATCATGTTGCTATAGAAGCATCTTTGACATTTGCATGGTGCGTGGAGACGGTTGCATCACGAGAACTCACAAGGTTCTTGATAAAGGTGTGGTTTATGGTTTCATTTGACATGTCCTTGGTATTATGATGGTTTCATTATTATGTCATAGTATAGTCTTCATATGCGTCTAGAGTTTTTTGACATGTTATAAAATGTTCATATGGAGCATGTTGTCTCTTTGGTTGAGATGGTTTAGATCAAGCTGTCATGTTTATGTTCTCGAGGGCATGGTTGGAATTGTGACATTGATCTTAGTTTAGTTTCTTGGTATTGAGTACATTGATTATTTGATGGATATTTCATGATATTGCTATGTTGCATTTGGAGTTGGCATAGATTGATTAGTTATAGGTGCTCATGGATACTTAGAAATGGTGGTGTGCTGATTTGTCTTGAATTAGAGAAGTATTTGTTAGAATGGTTGATGGCTTTAACAGGAAGTCTGAGGGGCATTCATCTAATATAGACTTGAGAGGAGATTATTTTTAGACAAGTCTTGGTTGGAGACTTGGATATCTTGATGAGCATTCCCATTCCCCACTTTTGGTCTAGTCGGCAGTTTACTACTTGAGAGGTATAGGCCATTATTTCTCTCAAGTACATTATTTTTATGCTTGTTTTTCATGAATATGGATCTTGAGCTATGGTACATGAGTTATTTCTGGTGGGTTCATTTGAAAGATGGTTTGACATTGGTTATCTCCTTGTGCATATTTTGTTATGTTGGTTGAGTTTGGGAGATGGTTTGACATTGAACATATTCCTTGGATTAGGAGTGGTTATTCCTTGGTTTAAAAATAGTTTATGAGTTTGATTTTCTCGCAAGAGGCTTACATCCATGATTAGTTATATGATATAATTTTGGTGTTGTGACTTTTTGTTGGGGTTTTATGGAGGAGATCATACTTGCATAGTTTATATCTAGAGGTGTGTGTAGAAGGACATGATACAGGTTATGATTTACATGGTTTCTCTTTCATCTTGGTTATCTTCCCAGATGTTTGGTTTCACTTTCATTGAATTTGAGATGGGTTGGAGATTGTGATCATTAGTTTGTGTTCATGTATGTCATGTGAGAGATGACTGTTGGAAATACAAGAGGAGTAACTGAGAGGAGAGGAGTTGATCAGTTACTACAAAAATAAATCCCAGATCCCTTAGATGTTAGTACAAAACATAAACTCTATTGAAACTGCTGTCACTCAATTAACACACAGGCACTCGGTTAACACTAATAATATGTTGTAACTCGGCAAGCACTGAAATAACAACTGTTGCTTAGCAAATATTGAATATGCAGATCTCAAGATTTTACGTGTGATTAACCTTAGTTAACTTAGTTGCATACACATAAAAGAAATATTATGAACACAAGTGGCACCAAGATTTAACGTAGAAATCCAATTTGGCAAAAACCACCAATTGCAACTAGTTACTGTTTTTCACTCTTTTGAAGTGAGATTTGTTAGGAGCTAACTCTGTTAAAGTTTACAAAACACAATGTTAGGTGTGACCCTGTTAGAGGATCTAATCACCCTGTCAGGAGTGGTTTTGTTAGAGTTAGAAAATTAACAAAAAGCTGTTAACTTAACTTTGTTAAGAGATTTGATACACTGCTACAATGGTTAGAGAGTAACAATGATATGACCTGATTGTTGTTGCAACTGTATTTGCTGATTTTAGATCTCAATTCTGGCTCGAATACTTGATCCTTCCTGATCAACTTAATCTTTGCCGCCCAACAAGGATATTCTGCTTATCCTTCCAATTCTCTTCCTCCAAGCATCTTCTTATCTTCCACACATTCTCACACATTCAATCCTCAACTTGACCTTATATCATGTGCATTGTCAAGTTGGCTTGAATACAACTTAAAATAATTAATATTCATCTCCTCAGTCGGCTAGAACCAACAAACAAATTCATAAAACTCAATATGCCAAAACAAAAAAATCCTTCATTAGCTGACCCAGCTCAGTGGACGCTAACTCTAAAATGATTTTCTTGTGTTAACCCAGTGAACTCGGTTAACACTGCAGCTTCGTCAACTTTGGTAATGGAGTGAGCTTGGTTAACACTTGTTCTATGCCAACTTTCTTTTGTTAACCGAGTGAGCTCGGTTAACATTGAACTTCTGCAAACTTCTCTTTGGTGGCCTAGTGAACTCGGTAGACACTGTCTTCTGAACTTGGTAAACACTAGAATGCTCAACAGACACATGAAATTGTCTTCATTGCCTAAGTGAGCTCAGTAGACACTGACTGGTAAAGATATGACATTTTGTGTAACATCAAAGACAATATACAATTGGTCAGTTGTTTTCAACAATGACATGGTTATTTCTTTATCTCTTTCCTTTTGTTGGTTGTGGAGAACTTGAGAAAGCATTGTAGACTTGTTTTAAGAGTTGTTTTTGTAGGATATTGGTTTTGTGTTGTGGATGTCCTTGAGACTACATGGATTCACTTCTTCGAGATGTTGTGATTGGATTGGTTACAGATTTGACATTTTCTTTTGTAGTGGGAGCTTCTTGGTATATATGTGGCAAGTATTTCTCTTGAGGCTTGTGATTGCTACATCCCAATTTTTGACCTAATATAAATATAGCCGTTGAGGTTCACATGAAGTCAGTTGACAGTTAATTTGGTTATAATCTAGTGAAATGGTAAGATGGTTAGTCATTATAATTTCAAGTGAAGATAACAAGCTAGTTGATCATTTATCACGAATTCATGGAACTGAGAAGATGGTTAACCAATATGATTATTTATGATTAAATAATTTATTATGATAATATAATTTAATTACAGAAAATTTTCTTGCAGGAAATGCGTCAAAGGGGTGGAAGCATTGTTAGAAAAGAATTAGGCAAGAGCATCATTATCACTGGGCAAATGGGTTGAGGACCTAGCGATTGAAACATGATACATCTGTGGGACCCGCATGAGCTATTAAATAAATAATTTAATTAAAAATAATCTAGTTAAAATATAAAACGTACCTCAAAGGATTTTTAATGATCTTTCACCATATATATATATGTACATATAGATATAAAAATAAAACGACACCATTATATTATAATAATATAATAAAATGATGTCACCACGTTAACGTATTTACATATACGTATGTAAATATAAATTATAACAATAATCAAACCATAATCTTTCCAACTTCTCTTCCAACCTTTTTATTTTATTTTTCCTCTCTTTTCCCAATTGATTTAATACTTGGAAATTCGAATGGGCAAATAATCTTTTTGTAACCAGTGGGAACCAAGGATGTTTGCTCTCCATTTAAGGAAGCCATGAGAGGAGTCGGACTTATTATTAATATCGTACGTTTTACACATTTCTGAAGTCCTTCCGCTGTTTTATTTCCTATTTCTTTAATACACGACTTCATCTCAGTTTTCAGTAATTTACTCCTGCCAATACCTTGCATTTATCGATGAGTAACTTTGATCAATCAGAGTGACGTCTTCCCTTTGTTGTGTAAGTAATCCGGCTAAGAATTAGAGATTGTATGCTCTGAAGGTGACATCTCAAGTAACTGGAGGAAACCGATTAGTTTTCAAGATCTTCAAAGCATTACCGAATTCTTAACAGGTCTTAAGTTATCATTCCAATATGTTTATTTTCTATAGCAGCCGGCTAGGCACAAGAATCTCTTATCTTTTGTTTAAGATCATGTTTTTAATCTTACTATATAATCCCTCTGATTTATAATGAACTTTCTTCTTACTTTCATTGTATCCAGTTGAATAGTATCTCTTGTGGGAGAGTTTTTCCAAATGCAATAGAACCTAAAAATAAAAAAGAATAACATCGAATTTCATAGCAGCAATTCTCAACATTTATCATGATGATATCTAGTTTGTAATTTATAAATTTACCTTTAAATTTAACTTTGTTCATGGCAAGTGAAAGCCAAGTAACCATGGTATGGATCCATAAATTATTATGCCACTGGATATTAGAATCAAATTCTGGAATCCTTAAAGAACATAATTATGTAATCACAGGTTGTGAAATGTTGGATGCATGTAATCTTCTTGTATAATTGATAGAATCGGTTGTTCTGAGAATTTCGAACACCTGGGACTTACCCGACTGTGTAACCAAGGAAATGGGTGATGAGGTGAGAGAAAGGAATTTGCAATAACATGAAATAGTATCAATTATGACATAACAATGTTTATCATTTTTAATATGAATTATTTAATAGCTCATGCATGATCCTGTTATTGTAATCTTCTGTTGTCAAGTCGAGGGGTGTGGTTAAACACCAGGATGCTTAGTGGATGACAAGATGGACACTGTCGGTTCCGGGTAGGGAGGGCCTTTTTCGTTAGAAATTGTGTGGGGATAAAGCTGTGGTTCAATGTTGGGTGGTAAAGCCCCTGACAATGTTTCATCTCTCCGAAAGTTGTCAGACGTACAACAGACAAAGATAAGTTATACATTCAATTGTTTGTTGGAAAACAGGTATTATCACTTTTATGATGTATATGCAAGAAGGTAAGATTTATTGAGTTATTTTATCGTTATAGTTATTTTACACTTAGATGCAAGAGATAGATTTATGGATTGTCTTTCATTTATATGAATAATAAGTACGTGCATATCATCTAATCTTATGTTATTGTCATAGTTAAGCAATCAGAAGGAAAGGAATGATATAGTGGTATCTGAAACTCTAATTGATTTCGTGGTATCCGAAGCCCTAATTGATACAGTGGTATTAGATGCCTTAAATGATCCAATGGTAATTGAAGCCCTAAGCGATACATTGGTGTTTGAAACCCTAAATGATCCAATGGTAATCGATGTCCTAATTGATACAGTGGTTTGCGATGCCCTAATTTTATATAGAGGTATTTAATAGTTATTTGATATTATTATAGTGGTGTTTGTGGATTAATCTGGGTGGTTGCAGAAGCATACCTACAATGATTTCTGATTTCAAATTCCCTAGTATGTAGATTTAAATTTCTGTAGTAAATTCATTGATGGTGTTTTAAGTTCTTAGTTAAGAAATTTTGTTTAACTATTTTTAATGGTAAATCTCTTTCACATAAACATGATTGTTATAACTGTCTTCCTATGAAGTTGAAGTAATAACTGTATTTGAGTATGTTAGTTATTAATTAAGACTTGGGAAAACAGGTTGTTATAGTGATTGCAGGTTACAGATTGGATATGTTGATGATGTGAGATTCACTTGATAGACGTTTGGAGGTATGGATAGTTGGATGGGTTTGACACTTGCTGTGGGTGCTATTTCAGCTATGGATATTTGGACAACTACGGATAAATGCGATTACCTTTGGATCAAGTGTTTGTGCTTGACATTTCAATTGATACAAGATTTAATTATCTTCTAATGCGACAGGTTGGGTGGCTTTCTCTTTGGATGGCCTCTATGTATGTCCGGTGGCAGTGGCATAATAAGAAGTGGGATCATTCATGTTTGAGAAGTTGAATACTTTGATTTTTTTGTGGGTAATAGGATTGAGTACTTGGTGTAGTTTGATCCATGATGGTGGATGTGCTAGGAGGGATTGTTCCCTTGTTCATTTATGTGGCTATGGATTAACCCTATGCAATACATATGACAAGTGGGAGATTGTTGAGATTATGCATGTTGCACACATTGCATAATATTGCTATATTGTGTTATTTTATTTTATTATGTAATGTTGCACTTAGGAGCACCTAGATGGTCGTACAACATGTAAAGATTTCCATAGAATATATTTGATGAGTTGTATTGTAACATTGTGATAATATTATATTGGGGAAAGAATTAAATGTCCAATATTAAATGTGGGGTCAATGGGTTAGTTAGCACATGGTTTTAGCACATGGTTTATGTAATACCACTTGGTGATTTTGTGGGACTTGCTTCTATATAAGCAGCCACTAGGGTAGTTGTAAAGACAAGACAAGTAGGGCAAAAGACAAAGAAAAGTCGATCAAGACAAGTGTTGATAGGCTAGCCAATGGAGCAGTTGTGAAGGTGGATTCATGCTTGTTCACATGGATTATCTGGTTGTGGCTATGATTTTGAAGGCTTCCATGGGTTGTATTGCAATAGTGTTTTGTTGAAAAATGCATAGTGATGGATGTTGGGTTTTTCCCTCAATCAGGATTTCCTAGAGTGTATCTTGTGTCACATTTTGTGGGTATGTTGTCTATTTTCTTGCATATGGATTTTAATTACATATTTGTTTGAGATCTATTATGGGTTATGTGGAAACAATTATATTCTTTGTTGCAAATTTTCTCACAGCAATATCCACCATAGTGGATTTTAAGATTCTACATATGTAACTTAACGAGATAACAACTGATGGAGCCCTGCTTTTGTAAATCAGGGTCTCCATTTAAATACCACTCTAATCACCCTTTTCTACTGCTGATCTTGTTTTTTAAAATTATTAATCCATTGCCCGTAGATCTAAACTTTCATATTGAGTAAATCTTAGACCTACTCAAGATTATAATCACATATTGTGGTTTGACCATTATATACCTTATCATGACTAGATTTGTGTTGATACATCCTATTTCCAGAATCCAAGTTCTTCATAGATATTCTACTATTGCACAGGGTTTTATATTGCTGATAACATACTCTATTGGATATTATTGATCCTGAGCATTATCCCGAGCCTGCATAGGAGGAGTGTAGAGATCTCCAGTTGCATGAACTGTAGTCATCTAAAAGCAAACATGACACAGCAGATATGGAAATTTGGAGCAAGTGGGGTTTGGAGATTTAAGTCACATACCTGGGCTTGCTGTTTCCATTCAATGTTTATTCAGTAATCATTATGAGTAATTCAGCTATCATTATGAGTAATTCAGCTACAGGCATTCAATCTGAAGGTGTTGGTTATAATAGTGAGAAAGTCATGCAATGTAACTTGAAGTTTATATCAGATTGACGATGGGGAAAGCACGATGGTAAATCACACTGCATACTATACCTTTGTTTACACAAAAACTGGGAGTCGATGCTAAGAAGCGTTGAAGAGAATGGGCCATTTAACAAATGACGACATTAACAATCACTGAAGCATTGTAGGTTTTATACAATGTAAGTCTTAAAATCTGTAAGTCTTAAAATCCCATGCATCCACTCAAGGATTGAACTCAGTTTTGAGGAGAAAACAGAACCCTCTATGTTACAGAGGAGGTTGAATTAAATACACAAAATAATAACAATTATTAGGTATACTGGAATAGTGCAGCTTAATAACGTGTGCCAGATTGAAAAGATACATGAGCATAAATATTAAATACAGATACATGCATTTCTTCTTGGCATGAATTTGGGATTTGCAGGTCTATAAACATTTCAAAATGTTACATTTACAATGTTGTGGAAGCATCTTTCACAGGTGTGTGCCATAGGTGACAAGTGGCAGTGCATGTCTTACTACAGATTCTTGGGGAGTTTATTACTTATTGGGAGGTTGTCGTAGTTTATTCTTATTGATAGGAGACAAGAGGTTATGACAACACATTTAGAAACATTTAATGCCATCTTCAATGAGATTCTTTACTCTTCCATTCTTCGGGGTATTTGATGCAGGAGCATCCTGGGTTTCTTTGTAATCTTGCACAGTAGTTCATTCTGCCTAGTTCCAATTGGGCCGACTTTGCTCACATTTAATTTTGGTATAGTTAATTATATTTGATGAGGGCTGACTTGTGGTTTCTCTATGTTCTAGAATTATCCGTAAGCCATTTTGGCAAGTATAAGTAGGGTGTTTAGGTTTAAGGTTAGGGCAGATTTTTGGGGAGAGTTCAAAAGAAAAAGAGATATTTGGATTTAAAAAGCTGATTTGGAGATCTGGAAGTTGTACATTTGTAATTGGCCGTAACCCAGAAGGCCTTACAGCTGCGCATGCATGCTGAATATTTGATGAATCAATAAATATATCCTTGTTCTCTCTTTCCTTGGTGCTGTTCCTCGTGTTTTCTTCCGTTGTGTTAACTCTTGCA